>CM029644.1:9300589-9900589 GCA_017311315.1 Dendrocalamus latiflorus | reverse complement strand
GTCACCAAGGGGACTTTCCGCTCAAAGGAGGGAGGACTTCAGTGTTAACTACCGCTTGTTACCATATAGGCATGTTCAGTTAGTGTGGCCAAAATGCAAACACATGGAGGATGCAGTCATGTAGGTGGCGGAAGGCCATTTGGATGGCGAGCGACATTTCTTCTGATGCCCACACTCCGGGGTACAATTAGGCAATTGTCTATTTTTATAGTACTGCTAATAGAGTTTCGATGTTAACGTTCCTTTCTAGCAAATAGTCAAATGCAACTTCGTGCGATTTGTTGATCCTTCCCATGAACGGTACATTTTGAGGTACGTGGATACATTGTGGGAGTGAATCGTTGACTTGGAGGCATGAATTGAAAGTGTCAAAGAGCACAACGATGACCGTCGTCAGTAGATGCAGCGCGAGAGTGGCAACGAGGAGGTCATCAATATAGGAAGTTGTGTGATCCAACATGCTACTACGTGAACCCTAGTTGCATATGTGCTTGCCACTACAACGATGGCCAGCCATGTCGAAGGCGGCCCCCTTCGCAACAGTCCATGTGGGCCACAAGGCTCATTCCACCTATAGGCACCAACGTCTAAGGTTGTACTATGGTACTCTCCCCTGTTGTCTGTGGTATTTTTCATTGTTGTAAAGCATGTAATCGAATGGTTTGCACATTGGTATGGTTGCCACTAATTTAGTGCACTATTTGAGAGGTGTGGGCATCGGTGCGGTTGCCATTAATTGAGTGGTACGAGCGTTGATATGGATCGAACAAACAAACATCATAAAGAGAAGTACAACTAAGATCGAAACAGTATTGCAAACATCACTTAGTAAGTAAGAAATGTAAGTAGTATATGAACAACAAATGTACAACTAGCACTACCCCCTCCAACAGCATCCCCAGCCCCCCGTCCGTCACTACCCTGGCCCCCTCCATCTCCGCATCCACGTCCTCCCGTACGGCCCCACTTGGCCATTTTCCCAAGTGCCAAGTGTCAACGCCCCCAACAAGGTAAGACAATTAGGAGACCGTTGCACACATCCCAAAGCTAGAGGAGTGAATTGCAGCACCACCTGTGTGGCCACCGGTGCACCGGTGAGTACACTGCTGGAGAGAACCTCCGGCAGTGTGGCCTAAGATGCAGAGCCTATCGCCTAAGATGCAGAGCCTATCGCCTAGCTGGCCCAGTCCAAAAAGTACTGGTCTGTGTCATCCTGGCCCAGGGAAACCCCACATCCCTTATCCATGGGTATAAGACCTGCAGTGCAAATATCGTTAGTTCATCAGATAAAGAGATGGGAGAAAAATGAAAAGAGGCAAAGCATACCCTTGGCTAGTGCCATGGCATGGTCAAAGTTGTTTGGAGGGACGTATGGCATGACGTATGTGCCCTGCGTAGGGAAGCTGGAGAAGTATGGAGGATGGCCAAACTGCTACACTATCGGTGTAGGGGGCCATGCCTAGGGTGACTCCCAGCCTCATTAGGCTGAGGTGATGTAGGACGTGGCCATGCAGAACCCCCACACGGTGCTATGCTGGACGGGGCGGCCCCGATGGACACACCGTGTATGCACTAGACGCGAGCGTGCGGACCTCTGGTAGCCTCCTACACGACAACAGGGTGACGACAAGTGCACCCAAGGCCTGCACATGACGCAAAGCCTGCACCACCTCCTCCTATGTCACCTCCACACCATTGGTGATCCTATCCGCCATGGTGTGAGACTCCCTCCAAATTGCAGCACCGACATTAGCCTGCAACAAAAACACAAAAAGGTATATCCTATTAGTGGCATTACCAAAAGTGAACATTTGCAAATTTGATGTAACATACCACGACGTGAGTGTCTCGCGCGATGTGCATAGGGTACATGTCTATCGGTGCTACGACGTGTGCTGGGGGCGGGTCGACGACATGTACCAGCTGAAGGAATGCGCGTAGGCTACGATAGCAGAAAAACAAAACTTTTCTACCGCGCACACCAGGACATCATGCTAAGGAGGGATCATGGATCGTTACCACTAGACGCGCAGCGCAGCGGAAGAAGAGTTGGAGAAGCCGATCCAACCACGCGCGTTGAGGTAGTAGTGGAATTAGTCGATCGTCCCGAACAGATCGTCTCCTCCACGCGATCAACCACACCACGTGCAAGATCCAATATGTAGATTGTTGATGCCGATCAACGCCGCAACGAGCAGCGCCTCCACCGGTATCCACACGTCCGGGGCTGGAACGCCGATCGCGAGTGTACCAGCACTCGCGAGCGGCTAGGGTTTGGCTCGGGAGGTGGCGGCTAGGGTTTGGCTCGGGATTAACAGAAGCCTGCACCCCTCAGCCCCTCGCCTCCATATATATAGACCTCCTCACTTGGGCCTCGTGGACCGAGGCCCAATAGGAGTCTATCCGGATCTCTATCCGAATTGAGCCCACATCCGAATCACATTCGAATTAGTGTTCCAACCCGTTAAGTGTGCGACCCTGTAGTTTCACGTATACTTGGTCGCGACCCGGAAATGCCTTTCCGGTCACCCCGTTAATAGCGGCCTCTAGTAAGACATATTAACCCCAAAGTATACGTAAAGATCATATCGGCTGAACCTGTAATGTTCTCATGTACGAATCCCTTTGCCTCACGATATAGATTGAGCTCAAGGCGAGACCTGTGTCATCCTCTTAATAGCTCAATCACTCTCTCGATTCCGTGATGGATTATAAACTCGTGATTGACTCCTCAATCACCTTGGCATGGCCATGCACTTTCATAATCCATTACATCGAGGGGCCCAGAGATATCTCTCCCATAAGGAGGGGCAAATTCTATCTTGATCATTCACATCCCACCACATGTTTCATAGCAAACCCGAAGACTACTTTTATGACTACCCAGTTACGGAGTAGTGGTTAGTAGTCCCAAAATAGGCTACTAGCATGTTGGGAACCATGATGATCTCAAGTCTAAAGATTCTACATAAACACTACTTGAGACCAACTGATGACACATGGAATCTCTGCAGTGTCTCATGGCGGGTCTATCCAACATATGTTCACTAACACATGTCCATATTATTGATTTGGTATCTCCATACCATGATCCATGAGACATGATCATCAATCAATACATATGCTAATCTTTGAATCATATTTGTTCCTCATATGATATATAATCAGAGATCATTTAGAAATAGCAACATTTTGGCATTAAGAGTCTCATGAATAAGTCACATACTCATTGATTAATAATGATAATGTCTATTTCAAGGAACAAAGCAATGTATCATAAATATAGTATGTGATATATTCAACATCTCCATGTTGCCTCTAGGGCATGTCACCAACACCAGCCTGGTACGTGTTCGTGGTTGATACCAGTGTAGGTACTCGTCGTACGCACTACTGGCGTACGTGGTGGCCTCCTCCACGTAGTCTTGCAGTGCGCCCTCCCATTAGGCTATCCACCCCTCCATCTTCGTCGTCCATTCCGTGCCGCATTTGACTTCCTTCCTAGAGTGCCTGCAGGAGGTAGCATTTTGATACAAGTCGTCAAATGAATTAGTAGTAAAAGAAGAGTCATGTGAGGTGGTCACTCACACGTGGATGTTCTGCAGCACTGGTCACCTGACTACGCCACGTAGTCCTCAAGGAAGACGTCGTACACGAGCTTCTTCCACATTAGCTAGAAAGCCCAATTGTGCTAGCACAGTGAGGATAGCCTATCAAGAGCGTGGCTCTGCAGTGCTGTAGGTGAGTATGGCTCCCAACGCACGTCGTCAGCCATATGGCAGTCCACTGGTCACCCGACTACGCCACGTAGTCCTCGATGAAGACGTCGTACACGAGCTTCTTCCACATTAGCTAGAAAGCCCAATTGTGCTAGCACAGCGAGGATAGCCTATCAAGAGCGTGGCTCTGCAGTCCTGTAGATGAGTATGGCTCCCACGCACGTCGTCAGCCATATGGCAGTCCAACTGCTCCATGAAGGGCATATATGCTTGTGTAATCTGAACGTGCACGAATAGTACCTGCAAGGAACACCAGCTATTGTATAAGATCATCCTTAATACGAAGGAATTAATTGCAAGTCAGACTACTTACCTGTCTACGGCACCAGAGAGAACCCATTGTAGGCCAGTCGATGTCACCCCTAGGGTACATCTCGGCCCCGTATGGAGTCATGTCCTCAAGCATGGGCCGTTCGAGGCCAAAGCACTCGAACGATCATAGCTGCAATAGCAGTGGACACCCCATGCGGACTGAGTTTGCCTTGGTCCTACCGCACGCGTCACACAAGTTGCGATAGGTCACAGCAAGTACGCCTGAACCCTAGCTGATTTGGGGGGCTCCCCCTCAGCGATGGCCTAGCGTGAGCGATGAGACGCGTGTCAATAGTGTTGTCGTGGTTGGTGGTGAAGAGCACCCAACTAAACAGCCACAGTAAGTACGCCTCCAAATGCCACGAGACCTACTACTCATCTATGGCCGAGTCCATCCACTCCACCTGAATACAACCAAAAAGTTATTAGTACAGTACAGTGAAAATGAGAGCACGGAGGATCGAACAGAATGGGCATCAGGCACATACCTAGAACTGTGAGAACCACCTCAACGACAGCTCGTGTGTCTAACCCGGTAGGAAGATGTAGTACTCCTCCGCGACACCAGGTGAAAGGACTCCTTGGAGCATGTCCAGTAGGTCCGCGCACCAGCCAGCTGGGGCCTCTGGTAGGAAGGTAACAGCTCCCGCGATAGGAAGGCCGAGCAGTAGGGAGACATCTTATAGAGTAGGAGTCATCTCCCTGAATGGGAAGTGGAAAGTGTGCGTCTCTGACCACCAGCGGTCCACTAAAGTTCTTAGTAGAGAGCGGTCAAACGGGAAGTGTTGCGATCGCTCCGTGCTGTCATCCCCACCCACAGGCAAGGCCGGTGTGTCCTCGTCGGTGGCCTGCACCATCCAGCGAGAGGGAGTAGCTCGGCATCGTTCAACCTATGAAGAAAAAAATGGTCAGTATGCAACCTACTTATGACAAAAATACAACACTGCTAGAGTGCAAACCTGGCTGTCTAGCGTTGGTCTAACCTCCAGGCCACTTGAGGTGTGCGTGTGCGGAAAACCAACAAGTTAGCCGGCTCCTCTACGCTACCTAGAGGCGGGACACGACAAGAAGCATGATGCAGTCGGTCAACATGCTCATCCAACAGGCCGTAAGGCTAGTCCAATCCGCGAAGTTCATGAGCCATACCTGCAAAATGAATTCAAATTAGCATTTATGCAGAACAAAAAACATCGAATGTAAAGCAACAGTAAATAGAACTTGTAAATAAATAAAGGAAACAATATTAGGCTACCAGCACAATACCTACTACATTACTGAAAAGGGGGAATTTCACAACAATTGTACAAACGGTACATATAATGTACGATACAGTTAGTACGACAGTACACTCGTCAAAAGTGCCAACTAACAAAGTATAAATTAAATGGACAATTATTTATAGTCTCCAACAACTAGTTGTAGAAACCATACTGGTCTGCCTACTATTAGTAGATGCCTTGTATCATCTAGTTGTGTGCCCCTCCCGACTGCATCGCCCGCAATGTGCACCAGGCGCTTTGGCTTGCGCTTCGTCCATTTCATTTGTAATACGCCGACTTTGTCGCCGACCATTCCCACCCTTTAGCATATCAACATCTGGAATCTAGGTCCTCCCTGCAATATCCAATGTGGCAAAGTTTCCCACAACCTGAACCCCTTGAGCCCACC
Organism: Dendrocalamus latiflorus; assembly: GCA_017311315.1. Taxonomy (NCBI): domain Eukaryota; kingdom Viridiplantae; phylum Streptophyta; class Magnoliopsida; order Poales; family Poaceae; genus Dendrocalamus; species Dendrocalamus latiflorus. The sequence continues at coordinate 9,894,830 of CM029644.1, read as the reverse complement.
ACACTACACATGCATTACCCTTTCCTTGAAGTACTCAGACATGAAGTTCGAAGGATTCATGCCTACAGTCCCACATGCAGTGAGAACATGAGAGTATGGCTTGTGTAATAGCTTTAGCTTGTTGCACGAGCAGCTAGGTTCATTTACATGATCTCCAAGACATACCTCGTGGGTAACAAGGGCACGACTAACCCAAATTCGGCTCTATTCTAGAGTACCACGTGGAAACGATGCTCCCTATTGCCAATGATATACACCGTGTGCAATTGGCCCTTTTGTGTCTTTGTCTCCATGTATGCCACAATTTTCGACGAGTACGATGTTCGTGGGTTGGCTGTATGAAGTGTGGCATTTGGATGCCTCTCCTTGAAATAGCCGATTGTGTTGTGCAGAACACCTTCCACGATGGTGACGAGGGGATGAGAACGAAGGCCCGTGAGAATCTAGTTGTACACCTCGGCAAGGTTAGTCGTCATTATGTTGTACCTCTCGCCGTCTGTGTTGTGTAGCAGGGACCACTTCTTCAATGATTCTCTCTCGATCCACTACGAGAAGCACTTGATGTTCCGTGAACTCCTCCTCCTCGGACCAGCTGTGTTAGTCTCATCCAGTGCTGTGAGGCATTCGGGTTATGCTACCCTAGGCATGACCAACCCCTTGTTCCTTTCGTCAATGTGCTTCCTGCTATGCTCGTCCAACAACAACCACAAAGTGTCAAATTTTCTCTGCTGGTTCTGCATAGCCAGCCTCTTGAACAGCTTCATCAATAGTTGCTTCGGGAACTGCTTGAAAAAAAGTTCGCTCCTAGGTGACGAATGCACCATCTATTCCTAATATCCGGCCAGGGGAAGGGCTCCTTGGGGTCTTCCTGAATTTTTTTCTGGCCTCAACTATCCCGGTGTCATGATCATGGATTACGCACATGCTAGGACGAGCGCTGACAACTCCAACCCTCACATGTCTAAGGAACCACAATCAGCTGTCGTAATTCTCACGTTTTGAGGTTTAAGGAAAAACTGTGGGTGAGCTAGTGCATCACATCTACGATTCGAGCATTCTCGCTATCCGGGTGTACCAGAGTGGCTTGCACAAAACCGTTCAAGTCAACACCATTAGAATCTTCATGAACGGTGCCAACACCGTAATGCACTTTCAATGTAGTGGGCATTGGCATTACTGATGTCTGCCTGTATATATTTTCAATTTTGCAACTAGTCAAATTGCATCGCGCATTAAGAAAGTACTAATGTACTGTAATTTACATTTTAACAACCGTTCGCCTATCGTAACCAACTACACTACCCTTGTAGCATTAACTCCCTATCAGCAGATCGCGCACCTACGCCGCTCTTGTCTCGCTACTTGAGCTCTCTCCTACTGCGAACAATTCCTAATGGGTTCCGACAATTTACATGACATATCGATTTAAATGCCAATATATCAATTATAATGGTACACATGATTTTTTAATGTAGTAACGACATTACATTCATTTGTAATTAATCATAAATGTTACGTATTATTGTTTTTACAAAGCAAATTATTAATTTTTTACAAAAATATTGACTGAATTTTGAATAAATACAAATTTCTACGAAGGCTCAATTTCTATATAACATTGACTAAATTTTCTACAACTACAATTTTGTACGCATGCTACTTTGCTAAGGATGTTAATTTTCTACAACTATGTTCACTAAATGTTTTACAACGGCTGCTAATTTTCTGTAATTACATTGACTAAATGTTCTATACCAAAATTGTACTATTCTTTTCTAAATCTACAATTTTTTACAGATACTAACATTAAATAAATTATCCACTTCATATACAAAATATGAACTACAATATACAAAAATATTTATCTCACAAAAGTCACGAAACCTCTCATTCTTTCTCTCCCTCTCCTCTCCTCTTCTTTCTTTCCCCTCTGTTCGTTCACCGCATGGCCAAGCGTCCGCTCGGCTGCACGGTCCTTTTATATACGCTTCCAGTCGCTTAATCCTTCAGCGACTGGAATTGCAATCGCCTAACCGATGGGCGACTGGAAGCAGTTGCCCGGCGGTTCAGTGACTGCAATTATTTCATCTAACGGCCAGCGCATTGCTTGCATGTCGCGCGGCCGTTGGGCGATAGGTTCCAGTCATCTGACGATTCGACAACTGGAGCCCATTTCTATAAAAAAAAAGTTCTCATAGGTATATTTCTATTATTTTGTAAAAAATATAAATTATTTATAAAAAAATTCGTCGACTACATGAGAAAATACTAAAGGAGTTCCATAACCATTGGACATTCACGGACAACCGTCGGGAAAAATAGTAAATCTTGTATCGTATTTACCAGTCTTTGGGTGAGGTGTACATATGGCAGCTGGCGCACGATTCTTCTGTAATCCACTGTTCCTCAGTGAAGGGGTTGGGCACAGTGCCTTAAACACGTCAAGATGCTATGGTGCACAAATTTATTTTCATTTATTTTACATGTTACGTTTTTCACATGATAAATATAAGTTTTGACGTGGATTCTACGTGTCAGCGACACAACACCTAACAAATCAACTAAGAAAATACGATAGAATGAACAGAGTATACTAGTCTGAGTAGCAGAGGAGACTTATACGATCCTGTCCGTATAGATCGAGGTCTGCTGATTGCACGGGCAGACATGCATGGCCCACACTTTGTTTACGTGCTCTGTCTTGACAAATACAAGTAGGCAGCTGCAAAAGAATTTACACCCAAACCAACCAGCTAAGTGTCGATTGATTGATTAATCAGCTGCAGCAATCAACTAATCATGTTGTTGTTACGCCAAAAACGCACAAAATCGCTGGTTGTTGGCGCGTCCTTGCTCTGGCTGTTCAGTGAAGGCAGCAAGAAGGGATTAAAAGAGACCGTGGCAGGCAGAGGCATCGCCGTTGCTGCTCCGTAAAACACGTAAGCGATGGGGAACCGATCTTAGCTCGGTTGGTGGCGTTGCCGTTGTGCACGCCACCGGTTTGAACCCATGGCGTCCATTTTTTTTAACGGGCAGAAGAACTGTCTTGTATTAGAAGTAGAGAGAAAAAGTCATATAAAGGGAGTTGGGAGTGCCTGGCCAATGACAGGCCGTATCTAGGGATAAAAATTAAGGTGTTACAGAGGTAGGTGCTAGCTCCGCTTGCCTCTTCACACTGCTAGGATGTAGGTTTGAGTTTCCTCCTTAATTTTGGCGATCAGGGACATGGGAGAGGATGCTACTGAATAGAAAATATGTGAATTCCGTTGTTTTTAGATTTCCTAAGTGACGAGCATCATCAGTGTGGCTAGTGATTTCCGTGGCGGACTCCCACCAATGCCAGAGGGAAACAAAGGTGTGCCAGGCCGTTGGGTCTATGGAGTCAGAAGCAGTCCAGCAGGCGATGAGGGTCCAGATTCTTGTCATGTAGCAGCATTCAGTGAAGAGGTGGATAGCGGATTCCAATGTATTCCTACAGAGGGGACAAACCGATTGGCTTAGCCACCCTCTCAAGGATAAACGATTTGCAATCCACAGCTTGTTCTGTAGCACCAATCATGGAAAGAATTTATATTTTTGGGAGGCCCATGTCTTCCAGACTAATGGGTTCATGGAGGTGTTTATTGCGCCAAAAAACTACGTTTTGTATGCTGAAGCTATGGTGTAGCTTTCGTGCGGAGTCAGCTTCCATGTTATATTGTCATCAACACCTTCTTGAAGGTTCATAAAGATGTGGCTCTAGAGGGCGACAAGCTCTTGTATATGCTATACTGTTAGGCCAACTGGCCAATTGAGGCCTTATAGCCATTTATTTCCAATTAAAGCCACATGTTGGGAGCAGTTCTTCCTTCTGGACGTGGCGAAAACATGCGGAGCAATGTCTCGCAGGCTCCTCCCATGAGCCCAAGCTGAGTTCCAGAAACTCGTCATTTTGCCATCACCGATTGTTATGGAGATGGCTGCCGCAAATAAAAGACTGTCATCCTCATCACATGGAGTTTGCATTCCTTGTCAAGGCTTGTTTATAGCTGCCCACTCGTGCCATAGCCATCTGATTCGCAAGGCTAAAACGTTGGAGGTCTAGAAGGCCAAGCCCTCCTAGGTGTGTGGGTCTACACACCTTGACCCAACTACTCTTGCACTTATTGCCTGTTATATGATCTAAACCAGCCCAAAGAAATTGCATGCCTCGTTCATCTATTTAGGAACTGGAGCACTCCATTTGGTGGTTTGATGATCGTGAGAAGGTATGTTGCTTGGGCATTTAGAACTGACTTTGCCAAAATTTTCCTTCTTGCAAGTGTCAGCAATTTATCACGCCAACTCACTAGGCGACCTGCAACTTTGTCTTGTACCCTTTGGAAGTCTAGGCAACATAGTCTTCAAAGTGCGAGCGGTAGTCCTTGGTATTCCAATGGGAAAGTTGCGAGTATGGCTGGTAGATCCTGAAGCACGGTTTGTAAGTAAATCCCTTCTCATCGTATTGGTGCCACCAGGCTTTTTTGTAGGTTCATTTGTAGACCCGTAGCATCACCAAATTTCTTTAGAATATGGACAAGAGTGTTGACATCGTCCTATGTAGGGTGTAGGAGAATGGCCATATCATCTGCATAGAGGGAGGTTCACAAGGTTGCTGCCCGTCCACGCAAGGATTGGAGGAGACCTCGATTTGTTGCTATATTGAGGATGTTTTGGAGAGATTCTATTGCTATAATAAAGAGGAAGGGGGATAGCGGGTCGCCCTGCCATAGGCCTTTGCGGTGTTGAATGCTATTTTTGGGAACACCATTTAGAAGGACTCTAGAGGTTGTGGTGGAGAGGATGCAAGAGACCCGGTCTGTGCAATGTGGAGGGAACCCCCTATTTGGTAATAGTTGTAGTAGGTAGTCCCAGCAAACTGAGTCAAAAGCTTTTGCAATGTCGAGCTTAAGAAGAAGGGTTCGGGTTCTCGCTCAGTGTAAATTTCTTGTGAGATTCCGTACATATAGGTGGCGAGGCACAAGGCCATGATTTTGGTGATGATCTTGGAGACTTTGTGCATGAGGCTAATCAGTCTAAAATGTGCTGAGGATTGGGCTCCATCTTTCTTCGGAAGTAGAATTACATTGGCAGTGTTCGAGCATTGAAAGTTTGTTATTTTGAGGTTGTAGAAACCTTGTAGGACAGCCATGAGATCCTCTTTTTTGATGTCCTAGCATGTGCAGTAGAAATTCCCATTGAAGCTATCTGGGCATGGTGTTTTATCCTTTAGTAACTGCAAGATGGCCATATGTACCTCGAGTTCGGTGAAAGATGTAGCTAGGTCCTGTAGGTCCATGTGTGGCAACTATAGTGTCTCCTAGTTGAAGGTGATGGCTGCTTGCAAACTATGTCCAAAGACACGAGAGAATTGGTCAGATAGCACTTTGGATTTTCCCCATGTGAGGTGGCCTAGCCTTGTCTCCTTGTGAGGCGCTCGATAAAGTTCTTCTATCTACAGGAGTTTACTTTGATGTGGAAGAATTTTGTGTTAGCATCTCCCTCTCATAGCCAGTTGATCCATGACGCCTATTTTATCTGAGATTTTTCAATTACTACCAACCCATAACTCGCTTTTTTAAGCATGCTTGGAGCTCTTACTCCTCGAAAGTCAAAACTCGGTTTTCCTGAGCGACGTTGAGGTGTAGGATCCGGGAGAAGCTTGTTGCTCTAGGCCCTTAGTTGTTTTGTTGTCATTTTCAATTCCCTATTGAATGTGGAGATCGGGTCACGGTCGAGCGTGATTTTTGCCCAAGCATTCTATTGACCTGTTGGAAGGTCGGTAGCCGGATCCAAAAATTTTCAAATTGGAAGACTTTCGATGGTCGCAGTCCGTTGACGTTTGACATGAGGAGGGGGTAATGATCTGAGAAGGAAGTGGACAAGGCTTGTATAGTGCGACTATTGATGGTGGTGTTCCAAGCATTGTTGCAGAAGCACCTGTCGTGTTTGACTAGAGTGAGATTGTCCCTTTCATTACTCCAAGTAACCACAGGTGTTGAAGGCATTTTGAAACCTTCCCATGAGGTGTTAGCTGATGTACGAATTATTTTTGCCTGTCGCCCTGTAGATTAGGTTGAAATTACCCAGCAACAGCCATTTAGGAATCTCTCTTTGTCCCTAGGGATCAGGAATCTCTCTTTGTCCCTATCAAGCAATGGTCCATACACCGAGGTGAGGACAAATGTAGTGGTGCAGTCCCAGATTGTTACATCGACTATGAGGCAATAATCATGTCGTCGGGGGGTTGGAGATGGAAACTGCATTACTATTCCAAAGAATAAGGATCCCTCCTCTAATATTCTATGCCAAAAGGAAGGAGAACTTGTCTAGTCTATTTCCACCAATGGACTTGGCCAAAGCTAGGTCAATTGTGCATAGATTTGTCCCCTGGAGGCAAGCTATATGGCAAGGATTTGCATCGAACATAGCCTGAATGGTTGTTTGGCGTGCGGGGGAGTTCAGTCCCCTCACATTCCAATACAGAATGGTAAGGTTTTTCTTGGACATGAGGTGATGATGACTCTAACAGTTGGTTGCAAGCGAAAGACCCCTGGGGGGCCTAGAAACTACGCAACAAAAAGAACACCGTGGCAGGCAAGCAAAAATAGGTAGAGAAGCACTGTAGGGAAAGAACGTTTGTAAATTAAGGTGCTGCGTTCGCACAAACTGAGTAGTACACATCACATGACAGCAGAAGGAGGCATAGTAAGGTGCAACAGAGCATTGCAGGCATTGCACGGGGTTGGTGCATCTAGATAGGCAAAAGCATTGGTCGCATAGGCCGAATTACAAAAGTAGGTGTAACATCCTAATTTTCATAGCTTTTTGAAGCTTTTAAAATAAAAATAACAATTTGGATTTTCTTGAATTAATTAAAGCTTAACATGAATTTTTTGAAATTAAAAAATTTTAATATGAGTAAAATGATCTTCAATTAATTAAACATCTATTTTATTTGGGTTCCTTGTGCTTCAAAGAATTATCTAGAATTTTTTTGAGTTTGTTTGCTATTTTTTAGAGCTTAATTGATTTAAATCAATTTCTAGAAATTAGAAAACCCCTAAAAGTCGTAAAAGCCTAACGGGCCAAAGCCCATTTCCCCGGCCCAACCTAGCCGCTCAGTCTATTGCCCGCCCCTTGCCACGCATCGCCAATCCAGGCACCCACACCAGCCATCCAACGGTCGCCCTCCACCGCCCCTTAGTCGTCCACTATGCTGCGTGTCACACAGTTGTGCGTGCATGCACTATGCATTTGTACCGTCTGAAGCCAGGCTTTCGCCACCATGCCCGATGTAGTCTCAACGTCCGCGCTACGTGCACTACCATCGTCCCCACCATGGACTCGATGTCCGTGTCGTGCCCGAGACGGACACCTCGACATCTAGGTATAAAAGGGCCCCACCACCCTCATTTCTTATGTCTCATGCCACCGCCTTCATTCCGTGCACCATCACCATCGCCTTCACCTCTGGCCGCTCTAACCTTGTCGTCGAGTTCGAGTAGCCGAAATCATCGCTGCCGCTCTGCCATGCCTATCTATCTTTGATCGCCGTCGTCTCCGCCAGTGAGCACATTCACCTCGCTCCACTGTTCCACGCACTACCAGCCAATCTACTATTGCTCCTTGGCCGTCTTGCCTGCCGCCTCGGACCGCAAGCTAATCGTCATCTCCTACGCATCTGTTTGGTCATCGAAGGGTCACTCCGATCCACGCACTAAGCTGACATTACCCTTGATGCCATCCTGCACTCAGCACCGCTTGGGATTCTCTGTAGACCCAGTTCATGTGAGCTACATCGTTGACAAAATGGGACCCACCTATCAGATCTACTATTCCATACACCCATGAGCCACACCGAGTCAGCAGCCACACCAACACGCCACCTAAACCCTAGTTTGACACATCTGCCATGCGTCTGTCCACATGTCCATCGCGTTAGTACCCGAGTCATTCCACTTGCCACGTGCCAGTGCCATGTCACCTACCACATCAATAGCCACATCAGCCCTAGTGCCACCTGTCAGTACACGTGTCACGCCACGTCAGCCCTAGATGTCTAGTCAGCCGGCATGTTAGCTAATGACATCATATTCCCTATTTTCCTTTAGAAAAATAATTTGGCTAAAATTAAAATAGATGCTGACGTCATAATTAGGATTTTTCTTTAGAAAAATAATTCCAATAAATCCTATTTTTCTTTTTTTTAGATTTGAATCTTCCAAGAGCATATTCTTCTCTGTCCTAGCTCTGATTAACCCAATTTTTTTCCTAAATTCATCTAAAATTGAGTTCTATCTTTCAGTTCTAGTTATGAAGTTTTTGGTGTTCATTTTAATTTTATTTGATTTTTATTTGTGCTTCGTTCACTTTCTCTCCCGTTAGATAACGTCTTCAAAGGAGCAGAATTAGGAGCAGAAGATCAAGAGCCACTAACTAAGCAAGGCTAAGGCAAGTCATGTCCTTTGATGAACCTATTGTTTTCAAATCCATTATTTATTATTTTATTTTAAATTATCATGTATTGTTATTTTAATACAAACCTTTATACTTGGTAGTTATCATCCAACTTGATTAATTTCGCCTTGATGGTTTGAATGCCATGATTTTATTATCACCATAGGATGGGTAATTATCTAGTGGTGCAATACTAGTATCCACATGGGTGGTACGTCTAAATTGCTTAGTCATGCTTGTAGTACGTTGGTCTCATCATCACATGTCAATTAATTAATTAATTAATTTTGACTTAATGAGATATTGAATAATGGTAGTTAGCCACAGTTATAAAATTTGAGTGCCATGATATGGGTAGTGTCATTGGTGTTGGTTATACAAAACTGGTTTTCACTTGGACGAGTGATCGTGCACTAAAGGGGGGAAATGTGGTTAGCATTTCGAGGGATGTGGATGTCTCACCTGGGTAATGTCTAAGAACTTAACTTTGTGTGCTATTAATTTGAGTCTTATCGTACAACCACATGTCTAGTACGGATGGACCTGGCTGATTAATTTGTAATGTTTCAATTCTGGTTTCATCATTGGGATGAATGTGGTTTGGTTGTAGCAATATATCCACATTGGCATAAGGGGACGAGCGGAACTAGGTTGAGATTGAGCATTTTAAAGGTCTTGTGATAATCACTTAGTCGCACGCTCAAGGGAGCGTGTATTGGCCGACATGATATGTGCATTTTCTCTTGTGAGTAAAGTTGTGCAACTTCTGTGGAGTGTCAAACTATTTAAATCGCCGTGTCCTCGCTCATGGACAAAGCTTAGTGATTTTAGATGAGGGGTAGTGTTTTCAAAAAAATCTAGTTGGGTTAAGTTGGGAAGTGAATGGTTAGTTCACTAGTGGTTCATTACATGAATGGTCAGTTCACTTATGGTTTATTCAATTCCTTTAATTATTTTCAAAGTTTGCTTTCAATATATTTATTATATTTACTCTAAGTTGTTGCTTTCGGGTCTCTACAGTAGGTGCAGATAAGAGAAAGTTGTAAAAACATGCTAGTAGAGGTTCTTCTGGTGCAAGCCATGGCCTTCAGTCAGACAGCACAGCCGGCTACACATTATGGTTCTCTAGGCTTGCTGTTTCTACGCGCCCTGACAAGGCATCCTCCAAGTGGTTGACCTCCTCAAGATTGAACTAGAAGAGCGAGGAGAGAGCTTGGATGGCCTTGGAAGGAAGTGGCCCATTAAACATGGCCACACATTGGTTGAGCACTTGATCATTCATTTCTTGGTGCTCTTCAAGGACTCCGAGCTTGCAAGTTAGGATTTCTTGGCCCGCCTCAAGACCTGAGCTTTAGTACATTTTGCTGTAAGGTAGTTGCTTTAGCGAGGTGTAAAGGCCAGAGCTAGGCCTTGTGGAGCTGGTGGCATGAGCCTGGGCATTGGCAGAAGGTGTGACATGGGCATTACGAAGACATCGGCCATTGGGTTGGCTTTGTCGCTATTGTTGTTGCCCTCAAGGGAGACTACAACAAGGGATCCCACGCTGAGGGATGCAATGCTATCGGAGGCGGTGATCATCGGTGCCAAAGCTAGTGACGACGAGGCTATGCTATTACAAACGAGGAAGGTAGCCTTCGAAGCCAGATATGCTAGTGACGAGGATGCGGCGGAGGAGGGCATGCAGCAATCGGTGTCTTCACACTGGAAGAGGTTAATGCCAGGTGCTTACCTTGGGCATGAAGGGCAGCTGAGTCAAAGGGGCACATCATCCTATGAGGGATGCTATAGCAATGACGTGCTAGGGAGCTCTACTAGCATAGGACACTACCACAGGAACACCCCTATGCCAACGGATAGCGGGCAATGGACTGAACAATCGTTGCATGCAAAGTCACTGCAACCCAATTATTATTCTATTCAGAACCTTTCGCATCCTTTTTATAAGAACCCAGCCCACCACGTTCCAGGTTCCCTTGCATCTCTTGTAAAACCTAACTACCACTGACCTCCACCTCCTCCTGTGTGGCGGCGGCCATGGTTGTGGCGAGTTCCCAGTGGAGAAGAGGGCCCTGTTCTCGACGGTCAGCACCTGACTCACCTTCTCATGCCCGTCCATGGCACCAGCGAGTCAATGACGAACGACCCTTTCTACACACCATCAACCTCCTCACCGCTATCACCATAGTGATCAGCCATCACCGAGGTTGTGCCCTCGTCGCCATCAACCTCTCTCCCAGTCTCCCTCAACTTCCTCAGCGCCAAATCGACACCGTGTAAGCCCCTAATCTCTAATCTGCACCCCCAATCCACCTGATTTTAAGTCTTAATCAGATCTGCTACGAGTTGTACTACACGAGGGTCTAGTTGCGACACCGTCCAAGGGTAGTACAATTAGAGGATCAACAGTGAAATCCTTCTGGCTAGTTACATATCCTGTGACAAAATTGCATTGCTGGTTGGCAAAAAGGCATTGCAGATTTCTGTGATCTACTTGCACATAACATGTTTGTTGAAATGCCTCGCAGTCATAGAGAATGATGTTTCTGTTTCATTTGGTTTGAGTGTTTTCTGATGATTGTTGCTTCCAAATTCTCAACAAATCATTTTGGATGATGTAGCTATATTAATTATCCTTCAGATCTTCCGTATTTATGTTTACATGACAAAAAGGAAGGCTCTCTGGAATTTGTAAAACTACTTTTGGTGCGCTTCTCTTTTGTCCTTAATTATGAGATTAAGTTGTTTTGAATGTACAATTGATATAAGATTGTGCTTTTTATTTGCAAGTTTCACGCCTGTAATTGTACTGAATTTCGTATCTGCCTGCTACAAAGATGATAACTTTGACAGAGTAACAGAGTTGTAAACCTTTGATTACTTTCTGTTCTATGTTGTTTCTAATTAATTAACTGTAACTATTTTTCAGTTCATTTTGCGAAGCTCACCTACCACGCATGCTGGTTGACTACATGCTCTAACCACCGATCAGTCACTGGTTTCAGCCAGCCATAAGGTACTTTAAGATCAGCCAGTAGTTCCAGGTTTCAGCCATGAACAAAGATAAAAAATTATTGCTCTTTATAGATCGTGTAACTGTGTTACTGCACTGTTGTGCTGAAAATATTGCTGCGCACCGTCTGATACTAGTGTCTGGATCGAACATTCGGGAGCTAGTCATGGCCATGAGAATTACACTAGAACATCTATCCGAAGAGGAGTCATGGAAACTCTTCTGTAAGACGGCCTTTCCAAATCATGAATGCCCTCCAGAACTAACGGAACTTGGAGAGCAGATAGTTACTACAAGCCAATAGAGTTTCTGCTGCACATAAGGTTAATTCATATACTTATTTCTAGCAACCCATACACTTTGCACAAATTGACTACTATTTATGATTTTATTATAGGCCAAATCAAACCAAAATGATATACAGTAGTAAGTTGGCACAAAAGTATTCTTAATGAGTGTCTAATTAATGTTTGTACTATGTTTCCATTGTGTACTTATTTATTCACACACTTTTATATGTGAACTAGGTTGGCACAAAAGTATTCTTAAAGAGCATGAAAAATCAAAATAAGGATGTTGCCTTTGGTACAGTAGTAAGTTGTGATCCAACACAGAAAATTGAGGGTGTTCAGCTAGGCAAAGAATTTTGGATGGTGCGTGTTAGTATTCCATTGACACAAGATGAACCATTGGTACGACCATACAAGAATTACAAGGTTATTGGAGATGTATCTGGAGCTTCTATAGTGTGGCCTTCAACTTTTGTATGGTGTTATCCTGTTGCCCCATAAAATTTTATTTATCCTAAATGTCGCATTAACATACTCCAATTTTCATTGTAGATCGAGAAGATAAATGGATGAGATAGACTGAATATGAGAATGGAGGGCTGGACGGCTGGTGGCATTCTATAGGACTTCTTTGTGTTTTATATTTTATTCCCATATGAACATGTGTTCTGAACAAAAAAATTATTCCATGGATTACGTGGATGGTACTTATTGTAATGCAAAAATTGCTTTTAATATATGGCTTACTGTTGTTATTTCTCATGTGTGAGATGGTCTCTAATTTCCCAATTAAATTGCATATGCATTATCTCTTTATTTGGCTCCAAATTGAAATAATTTCCAATATTGTTTATTGATGGTTTATTCCTAGCTACGCATATAGGCGTTGCAGCAATCCAAATCTATATGTTGCTACGAACTATAGAAGTCATTCGTCCGTGATTGGTACAAACACATATAAGCGTTGCCATAGCCCATTAATATCCGTTGCAACTTTGCAACGGTTATTTGTAGGTGTTACCAACGCATATATAAGTGTTGCAACAAACCCTTGCAACGCCACTTCTGGCAACGCATAATAAATGCGTTGGTATAGACCCCACCAACGCATATATGGACTTTTAGCAGCGCATATATGCGTTGCAAAAGGGGGGGTCATCTTGTAGTGGGAGAAGCACCGGTGGGGGCGACCACAGAAGGGGCTGTAGTCTCACCATCTATGCTGAGGCCTTCAAGGTCATTGCCAACCCCAACCATTAAGTCCTCCAGAGGCACGATAGTGATGTCCTAGTGGTATGACAGTAGCAGTTGGGTGGTGGCCTCTCTCAACATCTGCAAGAATTTTTCGGCCTTGAGAAGCCACACTTGTTGGTTTAGTTGCACCAATTGGCATAGTTTGTTGTTGAGAAGCTAACCGAGCTCCTGGCGAAGGAGCATGACATGTGAGGCGAACAAAGCCTATAGGGTGGTATCTGTGAAGTCCTTGCACTCCTTGTTGGTAGGGGCTTGTTGGTTGTGTGCTTGCTGTTGTTCCAACGAGCCGAAGATGAAGTGACCCACCCGTGTGTCGGAATGGTGGCACCAGTTTCCCCTAGTGGGGTTGCACGGCCAAGGGGATTAGTTGCAGATGCACTCTGGAGCATGAGACATCCCCCGCTATGCCTCATAACGGCTGGCGGCTCTCCACTAGCCCCAATGGTCGCTCCTACGACGGTGATGGGGGTCTTCATTGTCACTATCGTACCAGCCACCGTTGTGCTTGTCATCACCATGACAGGCCTCCTAACTTGGCCTGCCTAGGCTGTTCCAATGGGAAATGCCTGTATTGACTCATTTGCTTGGTGCGACGATATCACTTTGACGGCCCTACATAGTCTTCGGGAAGCCATCAACCACCCCTGGATGCCACGACAGTCTGTGTTTTGTAGGCTTGAAAGGCACGAAACTGTCAATGGCAAGGTTGATTTGGGGGGCAGTGGACAAATCTTTGATGAAATCTAGGTGCATAAGGACCCGAAGAGTAAGCTCCTTCTTGCAATAGTCAGAATCATGAGTTGAAGATTGGGGGCCTAGCGATAATCGGGAAGGACGCCATTCTTGAAGGTGAGCCACGACTACTTCGAGATGGAGCTGGGATTAGCTGTCGACACCTAGAGGTCCAACATTCGTGCATCCTCTTAGAGGATGGACTTATGCTCAACGTGGTCTAGGGAGCACATTCTACCGATGACCCTATTGGCCATGTCTGTGCTCCAGGCATGCAGGGGAATACCCTCCAGGCAAAGGCGCATGTGGAACCTTAAGGCTACACTAAAGGTGTGATGGAGCAGCTTCCATGGGTGCACATGAAACTCCAGGTTGTGCAAGGCAAACTTGTGGAGTCCAACCACGTCATCTCGATGATGCTTGTGCTCGAAGTTGACAAGGTAGTTCTTCGGGTAGTGGTGGTGCATGGAGAAATTGGCTCCTATTTCCAGGGTATTGTTTTTGTAAATAGTATCTTCTCTGAGTATATACGTATATAGGTGCGTTCAGTAGGTAACGTGTGTCTGTGCTCCATGAGATCTCTTATCTTCATTTTGTATTAACGTGTGTATTGGACGCACCCACGTAGTTGTGAGCGTGAGGTGTGAGTATGTGTTGTGTCATGTGTGTGCATAAGCATGTTCTTGTTGTACTAAAAAATGAAAAAAAAGCACGTAATCGATGTTGGATGCGACGTGTGGCATGCTTTGAATTCAATTTTTTGTGCATGACTTGTCATTAATTGTCTCTCTCAATCGACTTGATTAGTTTTAAATTCTAGATTTTATTGATTTAGAATCCTCCATGATTCCATAGTACCATTTTCTAAATTAGTAGATAGTGCTAACAGATATAATGCTAAATCATTTTATACATCACATGAACCATACCAAATACTTATATTACATACCAGAGTTTAAATACCCCATATTGGATAGAGTTTAGATAACATACTGATCAGGCCAAATGTTTATATTACAAAAGCGGAAGCAGAAGTGAACAGCAAAAGGTGATGCCACACCTTGCCACAAGCAAGTGACTAGAGGTAAAAGATACATTTACTACTTTTCAAGAGTTTGGATAATAGATGTATACATAATCAGTATCAAAGTCTACCTATCTGAGGTAAGGGTTAGGATACTAAGGGATATCCTTATCTCCACCATCATCTTCTCCATCTGGTCCCAAGGTGGTGTAGTAGGCATAGTGGTCATGATCCATAGGTTCTCGGTTAATTGAGTGAGCGAGGGTAAGCACAAACAACCATGTTCTGCGAGCTAACACATAGAATACAATAATATAGATGCATGGCTTGACAAATGAAGGCTCAGGTTATTTTATTTGCTAAAGGTTTCAGTTGAAAGTTACAGTAAATAAAAATTCCTGATACTTAGCATTTTTTAACTAAACCATGCTTTCAAAATAATATGAAGAAATGCAAAAATATTAGTGGTGTAGGTTCCATCCATCATATGCTATTTTTGATACCTGAGTTCTATCCACCTATTATAATCACGGGGCTCTATCAACCTATAACATCCCAAAAATTCGCTTTCTGAAAATTTTAATTTCAAATTAATTATTTGAACTTTATTTGGATTTATCTAAATTTTATTTCAAAATCTAACTCACGAAAATGTATTTTAAATATTTTATTAAAGTCAAAAAGAGTTCATTTTATTTTTCCCAACCTTCCCTAAATTTTTAAATAATTTTTTAGAATTTTTTGCAATTAAAAATCAATTTTAAAAGTTGAAAAGTATTTTATAAAATTATTAAAGGCAAATCTGCAATTAAAAATATTTTACCTAGGTCTAAAATAGCTCCAGGAATATTCTATGAAGTTTTTGGAATTTTTAGACATTAATTATTGTTTTCTAAGTATTTTTAATGTTTCTAGTATTTTCTGAAAAAGCAATCCGAAAATAAAAGTCAATTTAATCCTAGGCTGCCACGTGTCGCTCTCAGATTAAATCCACCTTTTCCCTTGATTTAATCCTAGCCATCCATAGCCACTTACCCCTTCATTTAAATCCAACGGTATTGATTTATTCACTTGCCACGTGTCATCAATTCGACGGCCCGTACCCCTTCACTTCCCCCTTTCTCTCACCGACGTGTGGGCCCCGCCTATCATCTCTTTCTTCTACCTCTCCTTCTTCCTCTAGCCCTCTCTCTCCTCCTCCATTAAAGTTGAACCGAACCTCATAATACCGGCCATTACTTCCTCTTTATTTCCCGTTTGAATGTGCATTTGAATGCCCTAATCACTCCCCACTCACGGTCGCCGTCTCCTCTCTTTATTCCTCCCTAAAACCGTCGGCCGCTCCTCTTCTCTCTCCGCCTATAAAACCTTCTCCCCATGCACCGGTTCCTCCCCTTCGGCCTCCCCTCTCCCCACCGCTCTCCTCCACCCTTCGGCCGCCGCCCCCGACCGTCGGAGCCGCCGTCCCGACCGCTAAACGTCGCCGTCGAGCTCTCTCTCTCTCTCTCTGTCCCCGTGCGCCGCCACATTTCTCGCCGCCGCCTTCTCTAGCCACTCGAGCCCCGCTGCCGGTAAGCGCCAAGCCCGTCACCGCCTCGTCTACCCCGCCACCCCTCGCCGCACCGCCGCCGGCCGCCCGTGCGCCCACCTCGGCCGGTGCCACGTCGGCTAGCCCGCGCCCGTGTGGCCGCAGTGTGGCGCCATGTCGGCCGGGTGTGCCACTTCGGCCACCGTTGCGGTCCGTGGACCCGGTCCACGGTAGACCAGGCCCACATGCTCGAATTTTCGAATTTCAAATTTTTGCTGACGTCATAATTATAATTTTCCAGTATAAAAATAAATCAGCAAAATAGCCTTTTTCTTTTTCTTTCTAATTAAACTTTCGGAAGCCATAACTTTCTCATTTTAACTCCAAAACGAGCAATTCAAATTTCTAATTTTTTTTCTAAAATCATAAACTATCCAAATATGCACTCTTTTTGAAATTTATTTAAATTTTATTTGTATTTATTTGTTTTGTTTGTTTTGCCTTTTCGCGCGTAGAATCCGACGTCGCCAAAGAATTTGCCGAGCCGCAGCAAGAAGGACCAAACAGCGCACAAGAAGGCAACTCTCCTTTGAACATTTTATACCTATGTTTGAGAAATGCTTTTTATTATTTTAAATTTAATTGCATTGCTAATTACATAAAAATATTAGTTTCTATCTTAAGGTGTTAGTTAATCCAACCTTGTTATGCCCTCAATTGAAGTTGAATGCCATGTACCTTTGTAACCTTAGGATTTTCTTTGTCTCAATAATGAGATTATTATTAAATCTTTGATAAATATTAGAACGGTAGTAAATTGCTTAGTCATGCCATTTAACTTTTGTAACCTTGGAATGGGAAACTATATTTCATTAAACTAGTCTTTGTATTCGGAGATTAGTGGCAATTGGTGTTGCCACTGTTCTTTTAAAATAAAATAAAATGTGAAAATTGTTTTAGACCAGGGTGTATGGTTAGTTTGGTTTGGTGCGGTTTAGCACGAGATTTTGTAAAGTGTATGTTCCACCCTAGTCGATTAAGGACCGACTCTTGTGATTGTCCAGACTGAGCATAACAATGCAACCCCAAGTCTATATGGGTACGACCTAGCTGATTAACTTACGATAATCTAGTTTAGGTGCCACCAGTGGAAAGTAGATGCCTGGGATTTACTGGTTATTCACAGTGAGGGACAGGGATTTACTGTACTCATATGGCGCAAGAGGGGGCTTCTGATTGGGTGGATTTAACCCTTCAGCGGTGAAACTTTAGCGGGTGGTGTCTAGCTAGACTAAAGTGAGGTAAAGGCTTTGTGATATTTTATCTGGGTCTCATGCCAAAGGAAGCATGGTGACTATTAGGATAATTTATCTCTTGGGGTAAAGTTGTACATCCTCTGCAGAGTGTTAAACTATTCGAATAGCTGTGCCCACGGTCAAGGGTGGGCAAGGAATGCATTCATATGGTAGATTTTTGGTTTTGGTTTTAATATCAAAGTTTTGGTATTCCAAGAGTGGAGGGAACTCTCGAAAGGTTGTCTTGGCAGTTGGAGCCAATATGGGTGGATGTAACCATCAGTTTTAAACTTTATTGGTTAGAGCTTGTTATGTAGTGTTGGTGGATAGAACCTTCACTATAAAATGTTTGTTAATTTCAGTTAAAACAACTACTTTGATAAACTAGTGCCTTTGAAAATAGTTAGTAATATTTGAAATAAAACATTGCTTGTGCAAAAGAACCATATAGCCTTCCTTTGTTAAGCCTTGCATCTACTGCATTTCTTTCCCAAGACTTGCGGAGTACTTTATGTACTCACATGCTGCACTAAAATCAACTCAGAGGAATATGAAGCTCAAGAGGGAGTGTCGTAGCTACAGACTAGACAGGAAGAGAGGGGGATTGGTAGAAGAGGAAGAGGGCTAGATCTGGAGAGGTGGTGAGAATGAAGGAGATGTCCCCTCCCTTTGCCCCTCCTGGGGGTTTATATATATGAGTGGGGTAGAATGGGAAATCCCCATTCTACCCCTTAGTGCTTACAAGGGATGAGGGTACACTGGTATATTTACACTGTTATATTCCTCTACACTATTGAGCCTATTACATGTTGAACTGGTTGCGCGGCCCAGTCACGGGGGGTTGGGCCACCCCTACAACACTTATGTAATAACCGAGGCGATGCCTACGAGGCGGACGGCGGAGTCGAGCGCCGAAGACGTGTCGTCGAGCGCCGAAGACGTGCCGTCCCGCCGAGGCGATGCCTACAAGGCGGACGGCGGAGTCGAGCGCCGAAGACGCGCCGACACTGTTGTTCTCCTACCTTCGAAAAGAGTGCCCGCTGAGGGCGGGCGCTTGGAGCGTAGGCCGAAGGCACTACGCACGCCGAGGTAGGGAGGCGGGACCGCCGTTCCCCTACCCTCAAAAAGGAGTGCCCGCGGGGAGCGGGCGCTTGGAGCGTAGGCCGAAGGCACTACGCACGCCGAGGTAGGGAGGCGAGACCGCCGTTCCCCTACCTTCAAAAAGGGTGCCCGCTGAGGGCGGGCGCTTGGAGCGTAGGCCGAAGGCACTACGCACGCCGAGGTAGGGAGGCGGGACCACCGTTCCCCTACCTTCAAAAAGGAGGGCCCGCGGAGAGCGGGCGCTTGGAGCGTAGGCCGAAGGCACTACGCACGCCGAGGTAGGGAGGCGAGACCGCCGTTCAGACTAGACAGGAAGAGAGGGGGATTGGTAGAAGAGGAAGAGGGCTAGATCTGGAGAGGTGGTGAGAATGAAGGAGATGTCCCCTCCCTTTGCCCCTCCTGGGGGTTTATATATATGAGTGGGGTAGAATGGGAAATCCCCATTCTACCCCTTAGTGCTTACAAGGGATGAGGGTACACTGGTATATTTACACTGTTATTTTCCTCTACACTATTGAGCCTATTACATGTTGAACTGGTTGCGCGGCCCAGTCACGGGGGGTTGGGCCACCCCTACAACAGGGAGACTACAACTACTGCGTTGTGGATTCGATGAAGGATTCCCGGAGTACTAGGTCGCGCTTCCCCAGTCAATTGCCTATAGCGTATTGATGGGTCTGTTGGTGATATGCCCTAGAGGCAACATGGAGATGTTGAATATATCACATACTATGTTTATGATACATTGCTTTGTTCCTTGAAATAGACATTATCATTATTGATCAATGAGTATGTGACTTATTCATGAGACTCTTAATGCCAAAATGTTGCTATTTCTAAATGATCCCTGATCATATATCATATGAGGAACAAATATGATTCAAAGATCAGCATATGTATTGATTGATGATCATGTCTCATGGATCATGGTATGGAGATACCAAATCAATAATATGGACATGTGTTAGTGAACATATGTTGGATAGACCCGCCATGAGACACTGCAGAGATTCCATGTGTCATTAGTTGGTCTCAAGTAGTGTTTATGTAGAATCGTTAGACTTGAGATCATCATGGTTCCCAACATGCGTAGTAGCCTATTTTAGGACTACTAACCACTACTCCGTAACTGGGTAGTCATAAAAGTAGTCTTCGGGTTTGCTATGAAACATGTAGTGGGATGTGAATGATCAAGATAGAATTTGCCCCTCCTTATGGGAGAGATATCTCTGGGCCCCTCGATGTAATGGATTATGAAAGTGCATGGCCATGCCAATGTGATTGAGGAGTCAATCACAAGTTTATAATCCATTACGGAATCGAGAGAGTGATTGAGCTATTAAGAGGATGACACAGGTCTCGCCTTGAGCTTAATCTATATCGTGAGGCAAAGGGATTCGTACATGAGAACATTACAGGTTCAGCCGATATGATCTTTACGTATACTTTGGGGTTAATATGTCTTGCTAGAGGCCGCTATTAACAGGGTGACCAGAAAGGCGTTTCTGGGTCGCGACCAAGTATACATGAACCTACAGGGTCGCACACTTAACGGGTTGGAACACTAATTCGAATGTGATTCGGATGTGGGCTCAATTCGGATAGAGATCCGGATAGACTCCTATTGGGCCTCGGTCCACGAGGCCCAAGTGAGGAGGTCTATATATTTGGAGGCGGGGGGCTGAGGGATGGATGCATATGTTCCTCCCGAGCAAAACCCTAGCCGCCACCTCCCGAGCCAAACCCTAGCCGCTCGCGAGTGCTGGTACACTCGCGATCGGCGTTCCAGCCCCGGACGTGTGGATACCGGTGGAGGCGCTGCTCGTTGCGGCGTTGATCGGCATCAACAAACTACAGATTGGATCTGCTCGTGGTGTAGTTGATCGCGTGGAGGAGACGATCTGTTCGGGACGATCGGCTACTTCCACTACTACCTTGACGCGCGTGGTTGGATCGGCTTCTCCAACTCTTCTTCCGCTGCGCTGCGCGTCTAGTGGTAACGATCTATGATCCCTCCTTAGCACGATGTCCTGGTGTGCGCGGTAGAAATTTTTTTTATTTTCTGCTATCGTAACCTACGCGCGTGCCTTCAGTGGTATCAGAGCCATCTTGCTTAGTTTGCGATCTGGATCAGCGCATATGATGATATGCAGTTGTAGTAGATTGGATCTATTACAGTCTAGATCAGTCGGTTCATGTGATGAATCGATGGTAGCACGGGTTGATGAGATCAATCGGTGAATAGGGGTTGGATGAGGCGCAGATTGTATCACTACTAGTGCCCTAGAGATTGTCTCGGATCGGCATAAGGTGGTTATGTCGAATACTAGTAGGATACGAATCTGATAGCCTCGGGCCAGTGGGAATACTAGTGCCCTAGAGATTGTCTCGGATCGGCATAAGGTGGTTATGCCGAATACTAGTAGGTTACGGATCTGATGGCCTCGGCCCAGTGGAAAAACTAGCATCCTAGAGAATGTCTCGGATCGGCATAAGGTGGTTGTGCCGAATAGTTTTTCCATTGCGATTTCATAGATTGGATCGGCATAAGGATTTCCCCCCCCCCCCCTCGACCCCCCGCCCGCTGACCAGCCAGCGGGACCGCCGTGCGTACCCGCCTTGTATAGCGTCTTGGGTTCACATCGTTAGGTAGAATACGATTCTACGTCTAACTTGTTTTTGCAGAGAATGATGTGAATAGTATAGCCCTATATCTTATTGGAATGTATGAGATGTATGTGATGCATGTAACATTCGTTCATGGCCTGCGTGTCATGATTATTTCAGCTATTGTTAGCTGTCTATATTGTATTTAACGACCTGCGTGTCGACCTTAATGCTTGAATCTATCTTTGTAATCTTCAATTTCTAGCTATTATAGGTAGTAGCCTAGTTTTGAGGTTACAAGCTTTCAAGCATGGTGGCCTAAAGGAGTGATGTGGAGGATGGAGATCGTCTACACCTACATGGAGATGGAGATCACCATTTGTTTGGGCCATACTACTTCACAGTTAAATGTGTTTATCTGTGATATTGTCTATCTTATTCTTATGCAATGTTTTTGTCATATGTTGCTTTGGTAGGATAGAATCCCTCATAAAATTAGGTGTTCATGCCCTTCCATATGTTGCACCAAAAGATAATGATCACCGCATGGTAGGTCTACCAAAGTAGAGTGCCGTCGGTTATCATCATTATTTGGGGTAGATGTCGGACATCTACATGCGGAAGCATTTGGTTTACTTAACAAGGTTATCAAAACAGCTTTGGACCTTGGGGCATAGGTTGGGGCCGGGGCATGTTGATGTCACCCAACAAGCAAGAGTCACATAGGGATGTGATTAGCAAGGTGTTGCTTACCCATGTCACTAGTTTTCTAGCCGTGATGCCAAAGCTCACTAGGAATTAGTGAAATGAGGATCTTGACCCACTATGTAACTTAGAGGGAGTTTTGTTGCAAAACACATAGTGGGAGTCTTTTGTTAAATAGTTTAATAAAAGATGAACATAAACATAGTGCTAAACTTTGCATATTCTTTGTTGTAGATCATGTCAACTAATGCCGCATCCAGTTCTTTTAATTTGCGATCTATTCTTGAGAAAGAAAAACTCAATGGAACGAACTTTTTGGATTGGTATCGCAACTTGAGAATTGTTCTCAAGCAAGAGCGCAAGGAGTATGTCCTTGAGTCTCATTATCCTGATGACTTGCCTGATAATGCTACTGCGGCTGCACGGAGAGCTTATGAGAAGCAAACGAATGATTACCTTGATGTGAGCTGTCTCATGCTTGCCACAATGTCCTCTGAGCTTCAGAAGCAATATGAGAACACAGATGCCTACAATATCATTGTGGGGTTGCGTGGTATGTTTGAGAACCAAGCAAGGGCTGAGAGGTTCAACACTTCAAAGTCCTTGTTTGCGTGCAGGCTTGCAGAAGGGAATCGCGTCAGCCCTCATGTGATTAAGATGATTGGCTACATTGAGAGTCTGGAAAAGCTTGGTTTTCCCCTTAGCCAAGAGTTGGCTACTGATGTGATTCTCCAGTCGCTCCCCCCGAGCTTTGAGCCATTCATACTGAACTATCACATGAACAACATGGATAAGACCTTGGCAGAGTTGCATGGGATGCTAAAAGCTGCCGAGGAAAGCATTAAGAAAAGCAGCAATCATGTGATGATGATGCAGAAAGGCAAGGGCAAGCCCAATGTCAAGAAAGGCGCGGTCAAAAGAAAGTTAGCTCCCGATGAGATCGCGAGCAGTTCTAAGGCCAAGCAAGTCAAGAAGGGCGCTGCTCCTAATGCAGATTGTTACTACTGTAAGCAATCAGGTCATTGGAAAAGGAACTGCCCAAAGTACTTGGAGGATCTTGAGAAGAAGAAGTACGACTTCCTCTCCAGGTATAAATGTTATAGAGATCAATCTTGCTACTTCATCCACTGATTCTTGGGTATTTGATACCAGATCGGTTGCTCACCTTTGCAAATCGTTGCAGGGGCTAAGAAGAAGTAGAAGTTTGAGGAGGAGCGAAGTGGATCTTCGCGTTGGCAATGGAGCAAAAGTTGCTGCGGTCGCTGTTGGCACCATGCCATTGTCTTTACCTTCAGGATTAGTTTTGGAATTGAATAATTGTTATTGTGTTCCATCTCTTTCCAAGAACATTATTTCTGCTTCATGTTTGCAAGCAGAAGGTTATGACTTTAGATCTGTGAACAATGGTTGTTCTCTTTATTTCAAAGATATGTTCTATTGTCATACTCCATTGGTGAATGGGTTATATGTTCTTACTCTTGAAGAGTCACCGGTCTATAACATTAATGCAAAGAGGCAACGTTCGAATGATTTGAATCCCACGTTTATTTGGCACTGTCGCTTAGGTCACATAAATGAGAAACGCATGGAGAAGCTCCATAGAGATGGTATTCTGCACTCATTTGATTTTGAATCATTTGAGACATGTGAATCTTGTTTACTTGGCAAGATGACAAAGGCACCTTTCACCGGTCAAGGTGAACGGGCAAGTGACTTATTTGCACTCGTACATTCTGATGTATGTGGACCAATGAGCTCAACAGCCAGAGGTGGTTTTCAGTACTTCATAACTTTTACTGATGATTTTAGTAGATATGGGTATATCTACCTGATGAAGCATAAGTCTGAATCCTTTGAAAAGTTCAAAGAATTCCAAAATGAAGTGCAAAATCATTTAGCCAAGACAATCAAGTTTCTACGATCTGATCGTGGAGGCGAGTATTTGAGCCATGAGTTTGGCAATCATCTGAAGGATTGTGGAATTGTTCCACAATTGACTCCGCCAGGAACACCTCAATGGAATGGGGTATCTGAACGGAGAAATCGCACCTTATTAGATATGGTGCGCTCAATGATGAGCCAAAGTGATCTTCCGTTGTCTTTTTGGGGGTACGCTCTTGAAACAGCCGCTTTCACACTAAACAGGGTTCCATCAAAATCAGTAGAAAAGACACCATATGAGATGTGGACAGGACAACGTCCTAGCTTGTCTTTTCTTAAGATTTGGGGATGTGAGGCTTATGTAAAACGTTTACAATCTGATAAGCTCAGTCCTAAATCTGATAAATGCTTCTTTATCGGGTATCCTAAGGAAACAAAAGGATATTACTTCTATAATCAAGGAGAAGGCAAAGTGTTTGTCGCCCGGCATGGTGTCTTCTTAGAGAAAGAGTTTCTCTCAAGAAGGGATAGTGGGAGCATGGTGCAACTTGAAGAAATTCGGGAAACACCTGAAAACGTTTCAGCTCCTACAGAACCACAACAGGATGAACAAACTGTTGAAGAACCTGTTGTGGACACACCGGCACCACGTAGGTCAGAGAGGTCACGTCGTGCACCTGAGAGGTACATGTTCTTGACTACTCAACAACGGGACATATTGTTGTTAGACAACGATGAGCCTAAGACCTATGAAGAAGCGATGGTGGGACCAGACTCTGAGAAATGGCTTGAAGCCATGAGATCCGAAATTGAATCCATGCACAGTAATCAAGTTTGGAACTTGGTTGATCCACCTGATGGTGTTAAAACCATTGAGTGCAAATGGATTTTCAAGAAAAAGATAGACATAGATGGAAATGTTCACATCTATAAAGCGCGATTGGTGGCCAAAGGTTTCAAACAAATTCAAGGTGTTGATTATGATGAAACTTTTTCGCCCGTCGCAATGCTAAAGTCTATTCGGATCATTCTAGCGATTGCTGCATATTTCGACTATGAAATATGGCAAATGGATGTCAAAACAGCTTTCCTTAATGGAAATCTGAGTGAGGATGTGTACATGACACAGCCCACGGGTTTTGTCGATCCGCAATCAGCTGGAAAGATATGCAAGCTGCAAAGATCCATTTATGGATTAAAGCAGGCATCTCGGAGTTGGAACATTCGTTTTGATGAAGTAATCAAAGGGTTTGGTTTCATCAAGAACGAAGAAGAGCCTTGTGTTTACAAAAAGGCTAGTGGGAGCGCAGTCGTGTTTCTGGTCTTATATGTGGATGACATATTACTGATCGGAAATGACATTCCTATGCTCGAATCTGTTAAGTCTTCATTGAAAAATAGTTTCTCTATGAAAGACTTAGGAGAGGCGGCATATATTCTGGGCATCAAGATCTATAGGGATAGATCAAGAAGGCTAATTGGATTAAGCCAAGATACGTACATTGACAAGGTGTTGAAAAGGTTCAACATGCAGGATTCCAAGAAAGGCTTCCTACCTATGTCACATGGTATAAATCTTAGCAAGAGTCAGTGTCCTAGTACACCTGATGAGCGGGATAAAATGAATGCGATTCCATATGCTTCGGCTATGGGATCCATTATGTATGCCATGCTTTGTACACGTCCAGATGTCTCGTATGCTTTAAGTGCTACAAGTAGATACCAGTCAGATCCAGGTGAAAGTCACTGGATTGCCGTAAAGAACATCTTGAAGTACTTGAGAAGAACTAAAGATGTGTTCCTCGTCTATGGGGTGAGGAAGAGCTCGTTGTAAATGGTTACACCGATGCTAGCTTCCAAACTGACAAAGATGATTTTAGATCGCAATCTGGATTTGTGTTCTGCCTGAATGGCGGTGCGGTGAGCTGGAAGAGTTCCAAGCAGGAGACGGTTGCTGATTCTACAACAGAGGCCGAGTACATAGCAGCTTCTGAAGCTGCTAAAGAGGCTGTTTGGATCAAGAAATTTGTTTCTGAGCTTGGTGTGGTGGCTAGTGCCTCCAGCCCAATGGACCTCTACTGTGACAATAGTGGGGCCATTGCGCAAGCCAAGGAGCCTAGATCGCACCAGAAGTCCAAGCACATTCTACGGCGATTTCATCTCATCCGCGAGATTGTGGAGAGAGGCGATGTGAAGATATGCAAAGTACAAACAGATTTGAACATTGCAGATCCGTTGACAAAGCCGCTTCCCCAGCCAAAGCATGAGGCTCACACTAGGGCAATGGGTATTAGATACCTACATGGTTGACTCTAGTGCAAGTGGGAGACTGTTGGTGATATGCCCTAGAGGCAACATGGAGATGTTGAATATATCACATACTATGTTTATGATACATTGCTTTGTTCCTTGAAATAGACATTATCATTATTGATCAATGAGTATGTGACTTATTCATGAGACTCTTAATGCCAAAATGTTGCTATTTCTAAATGATCCCTGATCATATATCATATGAGGAATAAATATGATTCAAAGATCAGCATATGTATTGATTGATGATCATGTCTCATGGATCATGGTATGGAGATACCAAATCAATAATATGGACATGTGTTAGTGAACATATGTTGGATAGACCCGCCATGAGACACTGCAGAGATTCCATGTGTCATTAGTTGGTCTCAAGTAGTGTTTATGTAGAATCGTTAGACTTGAGATCATCATGGTTCCCAACATGCGTAGTAGCCTATTTTGGGACTACTAACCACTACTCCGTAACTGGGTAGTCATAAAAGTAGTCTTCGGGTTTGCTATGAAACATGTAGTGGGATGTGAATGATCAAGATAGAATTTGCCCCTCCTTATGGGAGAGATATCTCTGGGCCCCTCGATGTAATGGATTATGAAAGTGCATGGCCATGCCAATGTGATTGAGGAGTCAATCACAAGTTTATAATCCATCACGGAATCGAGAGAGTGATTGAGCTATTAAGAGGATGACACAGGTCTCGCCTTGAGCTTAATCTATATCGTGAGGCAAAGGGATTCGTACATGAGAACATTACAGGTTCAGCCGATATGATCTTTACGTATACTTTGGGGTTAATATGTCTTGCTAGAGGCCGCTATTAACAGGGTGACCAGAAAGGCGTTTCCGGGTCGCGACCAAGTATACGTGAACCTACAGGGTCGCACACTTAACGGGTTGGAACACTAATTCGAATGTGATTCGGATGTGGGCTCAATTCGGATAGAGATCCGGATAGACTCCTATTGGGCCTCGGTCCACGAGGCCCAAGTGAGGAGGTCTATATATTTGGAGGCGGGGGCTGAGGGATGGATGCATATGTTCCTCCCGAGCAAAACCCTAGCCGCCACCTCCCGAGCCAAACCCTAGCCGCTCGCGAGTGCTGGTACACTCGCGATCGGCGTTCCAGCCCCGGACGTGTGGATACCGGTGGAGGCGCTGCTCGTTGCGGCGTTGATCGGCATCAACAAACTACAGATTGGATCTGCTCGTGGTGTGGTTGATCGCGTGGAGGAGACGATCTGTTCGGGACGATCGGCTACTTCCACTACTACCTCGACGCGCGTGGTTGGATCGGCTTCTCCAACTCTTCTTCCGCTGCGCTGCGCATCTAGTGGTAACGATCTATGATCCCTCCTTAGCACGTTGTCCTGGTGTGCGCGGTAGAAATTTTTTTTATTTTCTGCTATCGTAGCCTACGCGCGTGCCTTCAGGGTCTTCGCTGGATTTATCTTTTGCTTCCGCTGTGTTTTGTGTGTGAGAGAGGTCTTGAAACCTCAGTTGAAATAAAGAGACATTCCGGTATGTACTCTCTATTATTGTAATAATCGTTGTTGGTTATGTAATCATCACTGTTTGACTGTGTGCACTAGCTTTGATCTGGGACTAGTGCTGTATTACACAGAGGGTCCGGGTTCGGAACAACCCAGGGAAAATCAATACTTAAGATTCTATCCACCCATTGGGTTTTCCCCTACCCACAAAGTTTCTTTTGGAAATAGACACCAACACGAGTAAGTTCATATGCCCGCCCATGATCGTGGGAACGACTGCCAAATAGTTTTCAATCTGCAAAAGTCGCACACTTTACCCACAAGAAACAACCAACTTATTATATTCCACATGTTTCCTTAGACATTTAGATCAAGAAGATCACCACAAGGGCTTTATAATAAATATTCCCAACGAGGCTATACCCACTAAGGTTTCCACCACCATGGGGTTGTATCCACCAGCTCTGAAAATCCCTTCTTGCGCTATCACATCAAAGGCCTCTATCTAGCTCACTTGCCTGTGTTCCATCAGATGGCGCAACCCACACTAGGACAATGCAAATTAATTAGCCAAGTAATATTCATTATATACTTGTGGTTGCATTGTTTTACATTGGAAAGGAGTTACAAGATTAAGTCCTAAGTGTTATCTGAGCGGTTCTATCACAAGCCACACTCTCGTACGCTATCTGGAGCATAATTTCTTGACTTTGCTTGATTTTCAACCATCCGATCTAAAAATAACGGTCCATAAATGATGCTGTAGTATAATGTCAAAACGCAAAACAATACCCATAATACATGTTTTACTAAAGTGATCCAACATAATGTTTTGCTACAATGTTTTTTTACTAAATGCCAACATACAATTCTCTACCTTTCCCACACTTCTTTGCACCGTGGATTCGGTTCCATTGGTTTTACCGAGTACTACCATGAGCATATGGTTTGATTTGGTGTAATTCAAATAATAAGCCACACGTGGTTGCTACAATGAAGGGGGAGATAGCTACTCCCTCCATTCTTTTTTACTTGAATCCGTACTGTCCAACTTTTTACCGCTGATAAGTTTAAAACTACATAGATTAGCTATATGAAAACTATATCATTAGAATTGTTGTTAAAAATACTTTTATAATATTGTAATTTTATTAGCGCATCTTAGTGTAAAGTTGTAAAAAACAACAGTCAAAGTCGCATCTCAAAAATCTTGAAAAATAAAAAATGTCAAGCAAAAAGAACGAAGGGAGTGCATCGTAAATTCGAAAATGATAGATTTTTTATACATCATAAATTTGAAAATGATAGTTTTTTTTACTTTTAGGACCTAGATTGCTTTTGATTAGTCGTCAATGTCTCTCACGGCTAAATTAAGTCCTTGTTTCATGGGAGAAGTTAACATCTATACCCTTCGTATGAACAAATTAATTAAAGTTGGTAGGTATGACGAAACTCCATGCAACATATGGTGCCATTAGGCATGTGCATTCGGTATGTTCGGTAAAATCGGTTTGGTACATCTGGTATATACAACAAATACAGTATTATTAGTTCGGTAATATAAGGTATTTTTTAAAATACAGCTCAGTATCAATAAATCCCAATTTTTTCGGTGTGGTATCAACAAATACCATATTTACCAAAGTTAACGCAAATTGCGAACGATATAGCGAGGCAACAATATACTACTAGCAATGGAAATGGAACTTAGAACTTTAAAAGCACTCCAATGTTGTATGGAGATTAGACAGCCTATCTGCATATGCATTATCATTATGCAAGACTGTTAACAAGTAACAATGCAAGTTCAACAAGCCAACAACCAACAAGTAAACTTGTTAAAGTTCTCAATTCTCACTCTCTCAGCCAGACACAGACTCACTATCACTGATAGACAGAAGTCACAGAACATTATACAACCTTAATGAGATAATAACAAATGGTCCTCTAGCCTCCAGGGGGCAAATGCTTCAACATAAACAGCCAACCTCCCAGATATAGGCCTTCGGCGATCTTGTCATACATAGACTCCTTCCTCAAAAATCTCTTCGCAATTGCATATTTGCATATGCATCAGCCAGCCACAGACACATCACACATGGAATCATCAGTCATTAGTAATCATGGACTAATGGTCTCACAGACATAGTCACAGAGATACAGAAGCAGAACCCGACAATCACATCCCAGAAAACTTGTTATCTTGAGAGTAAACCATTGCAACCACCAACCAATAAACTTACGGGAATATTTCTGAACTTTTTGCAAAGCAACTACATACAGAAGTAATAAAATTGAATACTTTTTGAACTTGCTAAATGGAATGCTAGAAACATCATAGATTCATAGCATGAAGTACATTCTACATAGACTATATAACTACTTGCCATCACAACTATACAACAAAAGCATGATAGCATGAAGTACATACTATATAGATTGCATGACTGCTTGCCATCACAACTATACAACAAAAGATTGCATGACAGCATGAAGTACATACTACATAGATTGCATGACTGCATGCCAATTGCCATCACAACTATACAACAAAAGACACAACTTTATTCTTCAAGCATCAAGCTCGATACAGAGAAGACACTTGATGTTAGCATGATAGCATCATCAACTTGGCCTTCCATTTCAATACCTACATGACTTAAAAATATATAAAGCGATCATAATAGTTCGCATCACTCATGTATAGAAATATTATGTTTATATTATAGCACCTTCTTCAAATTTAGTCAATTCCTTTATATTGGCTTCAATATTGATGTGCTTCAGACGACACAACCAATCTTATGCACATATCAAGCATTGGACTATTAACGGAGTCAAGGAGCTTCTAAAATCATCGACAACATGACCACTAGTACTAAAAGCTAATTCATAAGCAACTGTTGATATGGGGATAGCTAATATATCATGAGCCATCTGTGAAAGCCTCTTCCGCATTGTATTGCTAGGGAATTACACAACTACTTTGGTCATCTACACTAGGTTGGAAGCTTAATTGAGTTTGATTATTGCTCCTATCAGGATGCTTCTTACAAGATTTTGCATGAGAGACCAAAGAGGAGGTACCATTCTTTTGTGAATTGCAATCAAGGATCGGAGAGCAATAATTGCATGTAGCCTTCTTCCAGACATCTGGCAATCATCTATGTTGGTTCCATATCTCCGATTTGGGATTTATTTGTTTTTTTCATCCTGACTTTGAATGAGTCCAATAGCTTCATCACTGCCCACACCCAAACCAGCAATAGGAATACTTCCTATACTATCAGACTCAAACATCTAAAATACCAAAAAGAAAAAGACTCAGACTTTCACAACAAACAAGGCTAGCAATTAGCATTTGTAAATGAAATATAGAGAAGGAAATTACATTGCATGATCCTATTGACTCTGTTGTTTGTAGAAAGCATAAATTCCCACTTGGCAACTAACCCTAAATCATATAGATCTGCTAAAAACAAACAAGTGAATCAATGTAATATATCATTAATTTCGCTATTTTGTTGCTATCTACTAGCTAGAACTGATGAGAATCAAATAATCAATGGTGCGAGAAATCGTTTACCTTGGATCTGATGGGAATCGATGGTAGCCTGGCGGTAGTGTGTGCTATGCAACAGGGGCACTAGCCAGGTGAAGGAGTGAGCTTGTCGACGTGGCAGGCTTGGAGGTTCTCCCAGTCCCTGGGGCGGTGTAGTCCAAGGCTCAAAGAAGGACTACTAGTCTACTCGTCCTCTCGGGGCATCGCGCATCGGCAAGACGACAAGGCTACTCAGCTCTAGAGTCTAGAGTAGACACACACACACACCCCTTAGTCTCCTGACCTAATGGGCTTATACCATAATGTCTAATGAGTTAATGAGGATGGGCCAAAATTGAATGGGATGGATTGGCCAATGGGCTGCCGGCTGTAGCGCTACCCCTGGACTTAGGGGACGTTTGGTTCCCTGTATCCAGTGTAGCCAGGCGCGTTTCCTTGGCTCCCGCCAGCCAGGCCAGCGAGAAACAAAAATCATTTTCGTTTCCGCGCGGCCAGGGAATACGTGCACTTTTGCATCCGCGCGGCCTGGGCCAAGGCTTGTGCAGGCAACCAAACGCTGGTGTTTTGTATGCATTCAGCCAGGCCGAGGCTGGTGCAGGCTACCAAACGTGCCATTAGTGACTCACAGACAGTATTTGGTTTTCTGGGTTTTTAGTTGGTTTTTACTGGAAAAACCGAACTCCAGAAAACCCAAAATCTGGATTCTGTACTGAATACCAAAAACCAGTCAAACCAAATTGACTAGTATGGTTCATTTTTTTGTCTGTTTTTTTTTTGTTTCACTCAAATGTGCATAGTCCTAGGTGCCATCAGCTAGCTTGGAATCTAGCAAGTGCTGAGAAAGTAGTAGAAGTATGCTATGGACTCACGAAGGGCAAGCACACCATATGGGCCTGTTCTTTTGGACTGCGGCAGCTTGTGGCTTTTGGCCCTAGTATGAGCACTCGTGCGAACAAACCGAAAGCCGATAAGCTCCCTCTAAAAGGCTCTCCTGATAAGTCACTTTGAAATAATGGTGGAGAAGCCGTCCCGTTTGTTTGTTCGAGGGAAGTCATAGGCTAAAAAGAACAAGCCCATACGTCCATCTTAGCCTGTTGTCAGCACACTCGTATGTATAACCATGAAGTAACTAAAGTAAAAAAATGAAGGGTACGCCTCGGTACACCTCTTTTCAAAAGATTTATGAATCTTAAAGAAAAGTAGTAAAGTACCTACAACTACTTTAGAGAAAAAACTTAAACCACCTTTTATTAGGCCTCATTTGGAATTTAGGATATTTTTTTGGTTCCCGTAGGAATTGAACTATTTCCTGCAAAGTTCCTATAAACTTCATGTGAATTCGCATTTTAAACAGAACCTTGGAAGAACAAGAAAATAATGCTATTTTCCAAAATAAATAATATTCATGAAAGATTGAGTAAGAATGGGATTATGTGTCATCTTGAAAAAAAAGAGAAGAACAGGACTACGGGTGTGGTCAGTAGATGCTCAGGGCTTCAGACTTACGGCTAGGGACAGAGCCCAGTCTAGCCCGATTATAGCCTGTTTATGTCTTGTGTGTCCTGGGCCGTAAGGCCGAATGTCAAGGACATGTGTGCGACATCAAAGCATTATTTTGTTTTTTACACTAATAACTTTTGTCCATGTTTTTAAGACAACGGAGCTGTGTGACAATTACAATGTTAAACTCAAAAAACTATTTAAAAAGTTGTTTAAAAACTTTCTCATTTATATTGGCTTCCAATGAATCCGAAACCAAAGCCATGCAAAAGGAAAAGAACGTGATCTAGTCATCGACGCTCCCTTTCCCTAAATTCCAACGGTCAAATCAGAGAGAAACACAGAGGGATGGGGAGGGGAATGGTGGCCAAGGTTAAGAAGAGGCCATGGAAAGGCTCACCAAAGGAGGTGGTGGCCCCCTCCTGCCTCTCACCTCTATCTCTTTAGCCCAACTGAACGAGACTGCCATAGGACCATCGGCTTCTGGCCTCACCACTAGTGACCATCGGCTTCTGGCCTCACCACTAGTGACCATCATCGCCGCGTTGTGCTGCGCGGCGAGTAGGGGTGGTGCCACGAATCTTCACTACCTTGTTGGAGACAATGATAGGGTGTCAGGAGGGGCTACCAGCGACAATGATGGTGCCACCATGGAAGGGTTCGCGTGACGGTGGGAGCAAGTGGTGTACGATAATGACTATGATGTAGCAAGTGCAGAGGCACCACCCATAAGCCTGAGCGATTGCCCAGGCTCACTGGCGATGAGCAGTAGGGATTCAGGGCTTCCAGTCGATGCCAACGTAGCCCTATGGGCGAGTTCCTAGGTAGGCAGCCTTGGGCACCATGGTGAATTGGCGACTTGGGCCTTGGCTGGTAGGCATGGCCGACATGGGTCATGGGCACATGTGGCATTGAGGAATTTTTTTAAATAATCAATTTCTAATTCTGAATTATAGTATTATACCTGCTTTTTTGTTTTATGGTTAGGTGACATGGGCAAGTCACCCAATCATTGGACGACAAGTGGCCAAGTTGCCCAACAGTTGGGCGAGACTAGTGTCTCTAGTCACCCAACTGTTGGGCGACATGGGCAAGTCGCCCAACCCCAATGGTTGGACAACTACTTGATGCTAGCCCATTCTTTTCTCTTTGACCTGACACCCTCACGGCCTCCCTCATCCTCATCATTTCTCTCGTAACAATAATGAGAGGAGCTTGAGGGAGGTGAAAAAAGAGGAAGAGAAGGAGAGGGGGAGAAAGTTGCAAGAGGAGGAGAATCAGAGAAGCTCAGAAGAGGGAGAGAAGGAGACATGGTGAACTAGAAGAACTCGGAAGAGGAAGTGAAGGAGAGGAGAGGAGCTCGGGAGAAGGAGAGAAGAAGAAGAGAGGAGCTCATGAGGTTGGAGAGGAAGATGAAGGAAGCTCATTGATAAGAAGAAAAGGTCTTTGCGTGAAGGTAATAGCCTCATCCATTGTTCTCATCCAAATGTACGCAACGTTTAGCTACATATTTGTTTAGTACATATTTAGTGAATGCATGTTGAAAAATAGTAATATTTACAGTGAGAAATTAGTCATGTCTGAACCCACAACATTGAATGTGTATTACGGTGTTGGTACCATTCGTGAAGGTCCATACAGTGTTGACCAAAGAAGTTTCCCACAAGTCAGTATGGTACTCCTAGATGCGAAGATAGCTCGAATCAGAGATGTCTTGGACTGCTC
This sequence comes from Dendrocalamus latiflorus, assembly GCA_017311315.1. Lineage (NCBI taxonomy): Eukaryota > Viridiplantae > Streptophyta > Magnoliopsida > Poales > Poaceae > Dendrocalamus > Dendrocalamus latiflorus. The sequence continues at coordinate 9,860,334 of CM029644.1, read as the reverse complement.
ACACACAGCTTCTCCTTGGACCCTAACATGTACGGTGTCATCCTACATGGGCTTTGGAGTCGGTCTTCCATGGACATTCGATGGGAGTTGAGGAGACTGATGCACATGGTTGCATGGAAGACCTTTGTGGAAGGCTACCGGTGATGTGGGTAGGAGTGCATGCTACTCATGCTACCATGTCCGAAGGAAGTCACAAGAGGTCTAATTTGTGGGAGTAGCTCGAGCACACAGCATGAGGTGGGTGATGTTGCATTGGCAGAACCAGAATATAGCACACCGCACACTGAGCTAACCCATAGGCAGATGTAAATGTTGCTGAGGTAGATCATGAACATCACACGATGCAAGCTGAGCCCACTAGACAGGTAAACACAGGGGAGTCTATCGACAACATAGTGTGTCAGATGGAGATCAATGACGAGATGGCCTAGGTTGAGGAGAAAGCTTTAGAAAAGGATGGCAATGACTCTTCCGATGAGGATGAAGGTCCCATGCCATAAGCATAGAATAGGGTGGATGCTGAGGGTCTTCTTGTGTATGGCAAGCATGAATCACTGTGGGAGTACCATGCTACAGAGGGTTGGCTTCATGCAATGTTTGCTGACAATGGATCATTGCAAGATGCTATTAAGTTGTGGGCCTTGGCCATGCAATGGACATTTCAAGTCCTAAAATCCAGCCCAGAGTAGTACACCATGGTCTACGAGTAGGTTGGCTATCCTTGGCGTGTGCACACATGCAAACCTAAGTACGAGACTCACTGGATTGTCTCAAAGGTGGAGCCATACTCCTACATACTCAGTAGTGTTTTGCTGAAGCATCTCAACCTGACGTCCACCTTCATAGGTAATCTCATGTACGGTGAGATAGTGAAGATGATGGGCCTGGAGGCCAAGCACATCATGGTGGCTATTGAGCAAAAATTCAAGTATAAGATTAGCTACGCCAAGGCATGGCGTACGAAGCAGAAAGCTTTGGAAAGGAGGTTTGGTTCTTTTGAGATGGCTTATAACAACCTTCCTCATATGCTCAAGGTGCTACAGGACAGGAACCTGGGCACACGCATTGCTGTGAAGGACAAGTCGTTCAGAAGACAGCCTGATTACCTGTTTTGCAGATGGCCTTCTGTCGGAGCCCAGATATTAATATCCGGATTCCTCTGTGATTCCACCGCACTATTCCCTGGATCAGTAGATAGTGCTCACAGATTACAGTTCTGAATATCAAAATACATATCATGCGGAAGCGTAATTAAAATAATAGACTTACTCATGGGCCGGATAGGCCGAAATCATAAAATTGTAGCAGCGGAAGAACGAAGCACACAGGTGGGACCTTCAGGACATGCCCACAGGCAGCCAACTGGAGGTGCGCGACCTAGCCCTTGACATCTTCATCTTCTCTGCCAGCTTGTCCAATCTTGTTGCTGAGGCGAGGTGATTTGATTCCTGATTCTGTATTTTGTCGCAAAAGCGAGCATGGGCACTCCGACCCCGTGCTCCGCGAGCCAATACACAGAATGCAAATAAATAGTATGCATGGCTAAACAAAGGAGAGGCTCGGGTTATTTTATTTGCCATAAAACGCGTTTAGTAGCATTTCTATTATTATATAATAGAGTTGTTTTTGTAACCTAAAGACTCCTCACCGCGATTGACATCATTGACTTAATCCACCAAAGATTCATTCTCATTATTAGCTGCTGTCTAAGACTCCCAACAGCATGTGACATTATTTAGATATTCCACCAAACATACTCTTTCCAAATTGATTGCTGTCTAATCTCCAAACAGCGAGTGACATCACCTAATTAATCCACCGAACATTCTCATCAAGATTTTCTAATAATCCAACCCTTTTTATTATTGATTCAAATCCACCAAGAATATCATTGATCAGGCCTACGATTCAATATTATATATCCACCAAGAATATCATTGATCAATTCTACGATTCACCATTATATATCCACCAAGAATATCATTGATTAATTCTACGATCCACTAATATCCTCCCACCAAGTAAATCACTAATCAGGAACTATAATCCAATACTTGTATTACTCCTCCAAATTCCAGAAAATTCAATTAGATTATCTATTTAGCCTATCTATTCAGCTAGACTCCACCAATTTATTTCTCCCAGAACCCACACTATCTTTTCCTCTTTATGATCGACATGAATCCACCCATACCTTTATGTGTACACTACAAACATCTATTTCCTTTACTCATGTCGGGACCCGGAGCAGCAACTCCAGAACCCTCTGTGTTAATCGCACTATCCCAGGAAAAGCTAGTGCACACAGTATCACAAAGACAAATATCATGCGTAATGACAAACTTTATTTAACTAATATGAGCCTGATGGCCAAAGTTTACAATAATAGCAAAAGAAGACAGCGGAAGAAATACATAAAGCAGCAGCCCATCCAGCCTTCCCACAAGGCGAATGACTGTAAGACGTGGCCTAGTCGCAATCCTCACCGAAGTCGTCGAAAGGTTCCTCTGGAAAGAGTTAGATATAGCAACATGAGTACAAAAAGTACTCCACAAGTTACACCAGGAGGTTTAACAGAATAGATGCATGCATATGGAATATCAAAGGAAGGCATAATATGGTTTATTTGCATAAAAGACGATCATTTGAGTAAATATCATAAGTAAGTGCAAAAGCTGAATTTGATACAGTAAATAAAACAACATTGTAAGCAAAATAGTTACCGTTAGTGCAGGCTCCAACCAAACACTAACCTATCCACGGGCATCTCACCCGGACCATCTTTTCCAAAAAGAACTCGTACGGATTCCATCCATCCGCACGGTTTTCAAAATTTCTCATGGATTCCATCCATCCACAAGGTTTTCATCTCTCGTGGATTCCATCCATCCACAAGGTTTTCGCAAACCATTTTGAAAACCAAAGTCTAATCCGTGAAAAACTTCACTCAGCTTGCCCATGACCGTGGGCACGGCTATCCAGGATAGGTTATACACTCTGCAGAGGTTGTACAGCTTTACCCACAAGACATGATCATCCCGGTTTGCCACGCGAGTTACACACTTCCTTAGGTGTGCGGCGAGGAGATCATGACAAGGCCTTTACAATGATCCGTTGTCAACATAATCACGCCGCCACTAAGGTTTCACCACAACATGAATCCACATGTTGGAGCCCCCTCTTGTGCCGTGTGAGACTTCTCACGGCCTACGCCGCGCTCACATTCAGCCTATAGCGAGATCATGTTGGAACTTCACAAATTATTCGGCCAGGTCTGTCCCATACCAGACTTGTGGTAGTACGATAGGGCTTTGCAATAGTAGCTCACAGACCGGTCCTTAATCTGACTTAGGCCCAACCACATACCCCTGTGCACGACAGTCAACCACTGCGGCTCCAACCAACAGGGCATGCCTGCACCCACCACTCTAACCAATTGCCTAAGTCTAAACCAGTTTCATATTTTATTTTGAAATAATTTCATAAACATTCTTGACTCACCAAAGTCAAGGATTCAGTTTTAAAGTCTATCATTTTATGTGAAAGATCATCCCAAACCATAAGTATTCTAAGCATGGCTAAGCATTTCTACAAAATTTCTAGTTAGTGCTAATGTACTAACTAGGTTTTATCTAGGGTTGACAAGGTACAATGGTATTCAATGTCAAATTTGGCTGTCCAAAGGATTTAGGCATAACTAGAGTTTAAATCGAATTTAAACTAGATTGGATAAAAGTACGCATGCATAATAATTTTGAAAACAACATAAATAATTTAAATTAGTGGGAGCAACATGATCAAAGGTGTAACTTGCCTTGCTCGAAGACCTGGTGCGAATTGCCGGCGTCGTTCTCTCCGAATTCGTCGAAATCTACGCGCGAAGAACCAAACAAATAAAATCAAATAAAATCGAAATAAAATCCAAAAATTATAAAATATATACTGGGAGATATATTATGATTTTAGATCAATTTAGGAAAAAGAATCAACGGATTTGGAGTTCGGACGGAGGAGAACGAGCGATTGAAAAATTAGCGGATCAGAAAATTCTGGAAAAAGAAAAATCAGGAATATTCCGAAGGAATATTCCCGTGTGAACAGTAACAGACAGCAGCCTTTTTCACTGTTTTTGGCCGTGTCGTCGACGAGAAAAGGCACGGGAGGTGAAGCCAATGGTTGCTAATGACCCGAGGCACATGTAGGAACTGACGGCACGTCAAACGGAGCACGGTGACGACGTGTACCACGACGACGACATAGGGTTAAAGATAAGAATAATTTTCGGGAATAGAACAAGGAGAAGTAAGGTGAGCATGGCTTAGAACGCGGCGAGGCGAAGCTAGAAAAATATCGGCTAAGCCAAAAACTCACCGGAGGCAACGCAATCGTCGTTTGAACGACGACGGTACTGAAACACGAAAAATTCAATATCTTTGCGCTCAGTGCGGCGAATCCAAAACCGTCTGAAACATAGCCTCCTGGGATGGTTTGGCACGTTTTGACGTGCACGGATTGTTGAAAGCATTCCCAGACAGGCGGGGACGCGAAGTGTCATTTGCGGCCATGGCGAGGTGTCGGACGTAAATATTTGAAAAAGGCTTTTGGACAAACGGAGGGGAGCACGACATAGAACGTGTTGAGACGAACTCAACGCCGCAGACGGCTCGGCCAACGGACTAGCGAAACGCGGTGAACAAGACTTTATGTGGCCTACAGGCTGACATCGGCGTTCCGGGCTAACGGAGAGGAATTAACATGCGAGACATGCGGCGAAACAAAGAGTAGAGCGTGGGGAACGTGATGCTCACCTTGGTTTTGGTCGGGCATGCACGGTCGGTCGGTGGCGACGCGAGAAACGACGACGCGAATTGGCCCACGGTGCCGATGATGCTCCGGCGATGCTCCGGCGAAGGCGAGGTGAGCACCGCGTAGAACGCGGCGAGGCGAAGCCGGGGATGTGCTCAAACGCGGCGGGGCTCCACCGGACGAGGCGCAAAAGGCCGAAGAACGGCGCTTGAACAACGAAACAAGAACTCCGATTGCGGCCAATAGAGAGGGAGTGGGGACTTGAGATTTTCGGGGTTGAGTGAGGATGAGGAGAGGCTCACGGGGCTCCCTTTTATAGGGGTTGAGGAGGCCCGAGGAGGGAGATCAAGCATCCATGTCTTTGAATGACATGGGTTAAATCCCGCGAAACGACTCATTAATTTGAGGGGAAACGGTGGGGGAATGAAAGATCTTAATGAGAGGAGTTGATTGCAATTTATTTCGTGAAAAATGGTGGAGGAAATCAATGGTTTCAAGATCTTGAAGGAGGCGCCCATGGCTGCCCTTGTGACTGCACGATGGTCTGGAGGAAGAAGAAAGGAAAAGGAAGAGAGAGAAAAGAGAGAAGAGAGAGAAAAAAAAGAAAAGAAAAAGAAAATTCGGAAAAATTTTAAGAAAATTTTCTAAAGATCCTTGGAACCTGAAAAGATTAAGAAAAATAATTTCGGAATTAATTGACATTTATTTTAATTTTTAAAAATGTTTTTATTTTCTAGCTCTAAAATAATACAATAATTAACAAATAAAGCTTAAAAATCTTAGAAACATTCATAGAAGTTTCTAAAGCTATTTTGAACTTATAAAAATATTTTCCACTGACATTTAGATATTTTTCATTATAATATATATTTTTTGTTTAACAGAAAGGCTCTTTTCTTTACGCAGAAAATAAAGGTTAGCGAAAATTTTAAAATTTCAAGCAACCAAATAACTTTGATTTTTATTTTAAATGAAATTGATTGTTATTTAAATTTTTAATTTTTTTTTTGCTTAAATTATTTTCACAAGAAAACCCCTTTTAAAAGCAGAAAAATCAGGCAATTAAATTTTTAAAAACTTAAACAACCAAAAGCAAATATTTTATTTTAAATTAAATTAAATATTTTTTTTTGAAATAACAGCTGGGCTGTTACAAACTACCCCCCTTAAACAGAATCTCGACCCCGAGATTCGTACGGGCTAGCAAAGAAATAGATTTGGATCTTACTCTGTGTGGCTTGAGTTGAGATCTAGTTCAAACATTCCTTCACAATGGTCGTTGGCAGTTGGCGCTTCAGCTTGATGCTTCCAAAGATTAGGAGAGAGGAGATTCAAGGAAAAGGGGGAACAACAGACGATTTGCGCAACCCAAAACAAAACAACTAGCAAAACTTTTATTAAGCAAACAATTGTTATGGCTGCCGACAAAAGGGAAAAATGACAGCGCATAACCTCGTCTACTGTCTAGCTTAACAACTTAACCTAAAAGGATAATGGTTGTCTTGGAGTGATCCTTCGCAGCTCTTGACGTACGAAGCATGATCCTTCAAAGCAGTGGCGGAGGCGATGAATCCCGACTGCTGACCATCTATAGTTGTTTTGAGCAAGGGAAGATTTAGAAATGAATTTTTAAGTAATGACATAAAGATAGGGGAGAATTGGAAGATGAGAGCAAGCAAAGATTAAGAGGTAAGGGTAGCATAGATTGAGAGGTAAGAATAAGAATTGTTTTTTTTTAAATACTTGTTATTTAAAATAAATCCTTAAGGTCCAACCACTCTATTCTACCTACGGTCACGTCTTAGAGTCAACCTGGCTCTGATACCATCTCTGTCGGGACCCGGAGCAGCAACTCCAGAACCCTCTGTGTTAATCGCACTATCCCAGGAAAAGCTAGTGCACACAGTATCACAAAGACAAATATCATGCGTAATGACAAACTTTATTTAACTAATATGAGCCTGATGGCCAAAGTTTACAATAATAGCAAAAGAAGACAGCGGAAGAAATACATAAAGCAGCAGCCCATCCAGCCTTCCCACAAGGCGAATGACTGTAAGACGTGGCCTAGTCGCAATCCTCACCGAAGTCGTCGAAAGGTTCCTCTGGAAAGAGTTAGATATAGCAACATGAGTACAAAAAGTACTCCACAAGTTACACCAGGAGGTTTAACAGAATAGATGCATGCATATGGAATATCAAAGGAAGGCATAATATGGTTTATTTGCATAAAAGACGATCATTTGAGTAAATATCATAAGTAAGTGCAAAAGCTGAATTTGATACAGTAAATAAAACAACATTGTAAGCAAAATAGTTACCGTTAGTGCAGGCTCCAACCAAACACTAACCTATCCACGGGCATCTCACCCGGACCATCTTTTCCAAAAAGAACTCGTACGGATTCCATCCATCCGCACGGTTTTCAAAATTTCTCATGGATTCCATCCATCCACAAGGTTTTCATCTCTCGTGGATTCCATCCATCCACAAGGTTTTCGCAAACCATTTTGAAAACCAAAGTCTAATCCGTGAAAAACTTCACTCAGCTTGCCCATGACCGTGGGCACGGCTATCCAGGATAGGTTATACACTCTGCAGAGGTTGTACAGCTTTACCCACAAGACATGATCATCCCGGTTTGCCACGCGAGTTACACACTTCCTTAGGTGTGCGGCGAGGAGATCATGACAAGGCCTTTACAATGATCCGTTGTCAACATAATCACGCCGCCACTAAGGTTTCACCACAACATGAATCCACATGTTGGAGCCCCCTCTTGTGCCGTGTGAGACTTCTCACGGCCTACGCCGCGCTCACATTCAGCCTATAGCGAGATCATGTTGGAACTTCACAAATTATTCGGCCAGGTCTGTCCCATACCAGACTTGTGGTAGTACGATAGGGCTTTGCAATAGTAGCTCACAGACCGGTCCTTAATCTGACTTAGGCCCAACCACATACCCCTGTGCACGACAGTCAACCACTGCGGCTCCAACCAACAGGGCATGCCTGCACCCACCACTCTAACCAATTGCCTAAGTCTAAACCAGTTTCATATTTTATTTTGAAATAATTTCATAAACATTCTTGACTCACCAAAGTCAAGGATTCAGTTTTAAAGTCTATCATTTTATGTGAAAGATCATCCCAAACCATAAGTATTCTAAGCATGGCTAAGCATTTCTACAAAATTTCTAGTTAGTGCTAATGTACTAACTAGGTTTTATCTAGGGTTGACAAGGTACAATGGTATTCAATGTCAAATTTGGCTGTCCAAAGGATTTAGGCATAACTAGAGTTTAAATCGAATTTAAACTAGATTGGATAAAAGTACGCATGCATAATAATTTTGAAAACAACATAAATAATTTAAATTAGTGGGAGCAACATGATCAAAGGTGTAACTTGCCTTGCTCGAAGACCTGGTGCGAATTGCCGGCGTCGTTCTCTCCGAATTCGTCGAAATCTACGCGCGAAGAACCAAACAAATAAAATCAAATAAAATCGAAATAAAATCCAAAAATTATAAAATATATACTGGGAGATATATTATGATTTTAGATCAATTTAGGAAAAAGAATCAACGGATTTGGAGTTCGGACGGAGGAGAACGAGCGATTGAAAAATTAGCGGATCAGAAAATTCTGGAAAAAGAAAAATCAGGAATATTCCGAAGGAATATTCCCGTGTGAACAGTAACAGACAGCAGCCTTTTTCACTGTTTTTGGCCGTGTCGTCGACGAGAAAAGGCACGGGAGGTGAAGCCAATGGTTGCTAATGACCCGAGGCACATGTAGGAACTGACGGCACGTCAAACGGAGCACGGTGACGACGTGTACCACGACGACGACATAGGGTTAAAGATAAGAATAATTTTCGGGAATAGAACAAGGAGAAGTAAGGTGAGCATGGCTTAGAACGCGGCGAGGCGAAGCTAGAAAAATATCGGCTAAGCCAAAAACTCACCGGAGGCAACGCAATCGTCGTTTGAACGACGACGGTACTGAAACACGAAAAATTCAATATCTTTGCGCTCAGTGCGGCGAATCCAAAACCGTCTGAAACATAGCCTCCTGGGATGGTTTGGCACGTTTTGACGTGCACGGATTGTTGAAAGCATTCCCAGACAGGCGGGGACGCGAAGTGTCATTTGCGGCCATGGCGAGGTGTCGGACGTAAATATTTGAAAAAGGCTTTTGGACAAACGGAGGGGAGCACGACATAGAACGTGTTGAGACGAACTCAACGCCGCAGACGGCTCGGCCAACGGACTAGCGAAACGCGGTGAACAAGACTTTATGTGGCCTACAGGCTGACATCGGCGTTCCGGGCTAACGGAGAGGAATTAACATGCGAGACATGCGGCGAAACAAAGAGTAGAGCGTGGGGAACGTGATGCTCACCTTGGTTTTGGTCGGGCATGCACGGTCGGTCGGTGGCGACGCGAGAAACGACGACGCGAATTGGCCCACGGTGCCGATGATGCTCCGGCGATGCTCCGGCGAAGGCGAGGTGAGCACCGCGTAGAACGCGGCGAGGCGAAGCCGGGGATGTGCTCAAACGCGGCGGGGCTCCACCGGACGAGGCGCAAAAGGCCGAAGAACGGCGCTTGAACAACGAAACAAGAACTCCGATTGCGGCCAATAGAGAGGGAGTGGGGACTTGAGATTTTCGGGGTTGAGTGAGGATGAGGAGAGGCTCACGGGGCTCCCTTTTATAGGGGTTGAGGAGGCCCGAGGAGGGAGATCAAGCATCCATGTCTTTGAATGACATGGGTTAAATCCCGCGAAACGACTCATTAATTTGAGGGGAAACGGTGGGGGAATGAAAGATCTTAATGAGAGGAGTTGATTGCAATTTATTTCGTGAAAAATGGTGGAGGAAATCAATGGTTTCAAGATCTTGAAGGAGGCGCCCATGGCTGCCCTTGTGACTGCACGATGGTCTGGAGGAAGAAGAAAGGAAAAGGAAGAGAGAGAAAAGAGAGAAGAGAGAGAAAAAAAAGAAAAGAAAAAGAAAATTCGGAAAAATTTTAAGAAAATTTTCTAAAGATCCTTGGAACCTGAAAAGATTAAGAAAAATAATTTCGGAATTAATTGACATTTATTTTAATTTTTAAAAATGTTTTTATTTTCTAGCTCTAAAATAATACAATAATTAACAAATAAAGCTTAAAAATCTTAGAAACATTCATAGAAGTTTCTAAAGCTATTTTGAACTTATAAAAATATTTTCCACTGACATTTAGATATTTTTCATTATAATATATATTTTTTGTTTAACAGAAAGGCTCTTTTCTTTACGCAGAAAATAAAGGTTAGCGAAAATTTTAAAATTTCAAGCAACCAAATAACTTTGATTTTTATTTTAAATGAAATTGATTGTTATTTAAATTTTTAATTTTTTTTTTGCTTAAATTATTTTCACAAGAAAACCCCTTTTAAAAGCAGAAAAATCAGGCAATTAAATTTTTAAAAACTTAAACAACCAAAAGCAAATATTTTATTTTAAATTAAATTAAATATTTTTTTTTGAAATAACAGCTGGGCTGTTACAACTCACGACCCTGCTTATTCTTTCCAGATTTTATTTTGTAGGAATAGAAATGCCACTATTTGAAATACAATACATAAAATTTCCTGAGACCTAGCAGCTTTGGAACAAAACATAATGTTCAAGGAATATTAACATGATTTTCCATACATATGGCATCACACCATATGCCTAATATCACCATAATTTTTCCATACATATGGCATCACACCATTTGACATCTTTCAGCGTTATAGCCGCTTAACTTACCACTGAGACAACACCCAGGACAACTCAAATCAGGGCTTTCCACTGCCCTCCACTTTTCCATTCCCATTTTCCAAATATTTTTAAATAGAACTATATCTAGTTAAGTTCCCATGTCCGCCCTTGACCGTGGGCACGGCTATTCGAATAGTTTTGACTCTGCAGAGTTTGTACACTTTCACCACAAGAGACAATCAACTCGTTGCCCCACACGATTCCTTAGTCATGTGGTTGAGCAGACCATCACAGTGACTTTTCAAAATATCTAGTCCCTTTTGTCATCTCACCTTATGGGAAACTGCCCACTTGCGGTGGGTCCCATCTATGCACCGGATGTTCGCCACGGATACTAGCGCAGCCCAGGCTCCACTCCCCGCAGCGCTAGCACGACTGGAAAACTTCACCCTCCACTCGGTGTCCCTTTAGGCCTCCCCTTGCCCTTGCGTATCCACTTCCATCCACTACCAGTGAGATGAGTCCGGGGGTTTCGATAAATTTACTTAGCCAAGTTGTACTTTACAGACTTGTGGTTGCACTTGTTTTACATAGGAGGTCATGACAAGATTCGGTCCTTAGGGTTATCTGGGCGGTTCTACCACAAACCACACTCTCGTGCACACCTGCACCATACCCCCGAACCATCCGCCCAGACAAATAAGCAATTTGAGATTTTTGGGAGTATAAAATAACCATATCCAACATACACCAGTCATTACCACCATGACTGCCCAACCAACTTTTCTCATGATTAAAAGTGATGCTTGGGCGCTCTCGCGCCCATGAGTATCTAAACAATACTAAGCATAGCATATAATTACGGACTTATTTTCGAAAGGTTACTATTATAATTTTGCTAGGGCGACAAGGTTCTCATGTTCAAATATTCCAAAGGAGGGGCAGTATTAATCAAGTTAGATAATAGGCATTTAACTAAAATTCTAAATTAAACATGTATTTGCATATAAATTAACAGCATGCAATTTGATAATTTAAACAAAAGTAATTTGCAGAAATTGTAGGTTCAATATGATCAAAGTATTGACTTGCCTTGGCGCGATTTACCGCGGTCTTGAGCTCATACAATGCTTTCTTATCGTTGGTCTGAATCTTCACCTCGATCTTGATCTCACTCGATCCATTGAATCTTCAAGGCTCCCGTTTCTAACTACGCGATAAGCGACTGAATCCAAGTAAAAGCAAATAACTCAAAAGATCCAAATAGATCCAAATAACTTAAATGCCCGATTTAATTTAATTTATGCATTTATTACGATTTGATAATAGATGGATGATTTGGTATAGTGTGTTGCAAACACAATGGTAGCTGGATTTGAGTGAGAAAATGAGTCATCTTAATAGCTTTACCGTGAGGGAAAATTGTAGGATAATAAGAGGTCGAAAGTGAGGAAGTATCTACAGAAATTATTTGCTTTGAAAAAGAAGTGGCCAAACATAGCCGATTGGAGAAAGGCGAGGTTCGATCTTTTAATTGATGTCTTTCTGCTATTGATTCATATTTATCAGGAAAGTTCCAGGAGTCAGGTAAGACTGATGGACAAATGGGAGAAATTACTCGAGATATTAAAAGGGACAAAACCTTGTGATTTTAGAATACGGAGATTTTACATGAGATTCTTTTTGTTTAGTGCTCGAAGATAACTAGGTACACTGATGGTAGAATATGATGGCTCGATCTTTGTATTCATAGCTTCCTTTATTATTGTTGTATTTATCAAGGAAGTTCCCTGAGTCAGATTAGACCTATGAACAGGTGTAAGAGTTGTCTAGAGATGTTGAGTGTCATGTGCCGGGGGTCAGTTTTTAAGAATTAGGTTAGGAGTTTTGCTCGTGATGTACATCGATTTAACTTATCGTATTAATCGTAGAGCTTGTGTTTGTAGCATTTCACATTGTGATATCCTAGGTGATTTTTACCATCAATTAATCAGTTAAATGGTTAATATCCTCATTTATTATCACATGGGACTACTTATTTAGTCACTATTATTCAAATGGTTAACACTATATGGTTTCTATTGTCCATGTTATTTAATAGTCTAAATAGGATTCTCCTAATTGCTAGACCATAAACACAGTGGGTTAAAGGCACATATAATAATTAATCCATGATTAGATATTTATTAAGTTCATTTGTATTCTAATAAATTTTAGCATCATTTATGGATTAATTCCTGATTTTTCCTAGATTTTTATTTAATTAGATTGCTTTGCAAAAACTTAACCCAAAAACCTATTCTACTAATGCGGGTCGAGGATTTGAACTCGGGCGGCCGAACCGAGCGCGCGCTAAGCTAGCCAGGGGGGAGTTGGGTGTTACCTGACTGGAGTGGGGGCTCAAAGGAGTTAGCCGATGCTGCAGGGGGCTGAAGCAGAGGATTCCCGGCGGTGCACGGGTGGCGGGTTCGTCGGCGACGGAGGGCCGGGGAGGGGCTAACGACCGGCAAAACGGGTTCCTTGCTTTCCGGGGAAGGCGATTGGGATGTCAACGGTGGTCGGGGATCACCGGAACCTGGTCGGCGTCGGGCGACGGTGAAGGATTGAGGTAGGAAAAGGGGCGGCGACGCCGGCGTGGAGGAGGAGGCGAGGTAGGAGGGGCACGAGCTGGAGGGAGGTGGGGCAAACCTTCTCACGTGGTTGGCCGGGCCGGGGGAGCGCCGGAACGAGCCGGCAGCGGGAGCCACGGGCGACGCGAGGGGGAGCGTGGCGCCAGCGAGCTGGGGCGGCGGAGAGCCCCAATTGATGGGTGGGGCCGGTTGAGGGTGCTGTGGCAATGCTCCCACGGCGATGAATTGGAAGATGGCCGACCGAGGAGGCGGCGGCGGGGAAAATGGCTGCGACGGCCGAAAATTGGGGATAGGCGGCCGGCGACGCTAGAAACTTGAGGAGACCAATTGGCGGGGGGTGTAGGGTAAAATAGAGCACGACAGTGCCGCAGGAAGCCTCGCCTGGCTTTTATAGCGGCAGAGGGGGAAACGGGGCGACGGCATGGCGCGCACAGGGCGCCCGACAGCCGGGTGAGGCGCGAGTCGACGGGGACCAGCGGGGATCGCGCGCGCGACGTGGGAGCAGTGGAGCGTCGTGCGGACATAGTGACCGGGCAGGCGCAGCTGACGAGCGCACAGGGGGCGCGGGGCCGGGTGACGCAGGCGCTGCTCGGCCACAGGACGGGGGAAGAAAGAATGAGCACGGCGCAGAGGAAAGGAAAGAAGAGAGAAAGAGGAGGCAGGGCGCCGGGCCCAGCGGCAGAGAGGAAGGAGGGGGAGAGAGAAAGAAAGGGTAGGGCCCACTTGCAATAAAGGAGGAATAGAGAGGGAAAATAAATTAGAGAGGAAAAGACTAAGCGAAACTTTAGAATTTGGGCTTTAATTTAAATTGCAATTTCATGCTTAAGATTATTGAAATAATCATTTGAAATTTTAATTCAAATATTGGTTCACATTTCTATTTACAAAATCTAATATTCCTTTACCATTGAAATTATTTGTTATTGTTATTATTATTATTGGTCTAATCATTTGGAGATACATTCTAATATTCTTTTGTCTTAAATTTGAGCTTAAGATTTCGGTAATTTTAAATTCAAGCTCTGCAACGACATCTTTTCATTTTTATAATCTATATCATTATTATTTATACTTAGGAGTTCTCTTGATCATTAATTTGTAGGGCACAAAACTCAAACATATTTCAATTAAATACTTAGAAGAAATTTGAGCGCTAGCAAAATGCAAGAAAATTTTAAAAACTCCACATTTTTGAACACTTTGAAATTTCAGGATGTTACACCTTCTTAGCCTTCGGTGCCTGCATTGACACTTTTTAGCACATGTTACCAGTGATATCAATCGACGGGATGTTTCTAATAGGGAAATACAAGGGACAGATCCTGACAGTGATTAGCATTGATGGCAACAATCAGATTCTACCCTTGGCCATTGCATTCATCAAAAGTGAGAATTTCGACAGCTGGTTGTGGTTCCTTTGACATGTGAAGAAGGGAATAGTTGGGGCACATCTTGATGGCTGTATAATCCATGATCACTACCTCGGGATGATGAAGGCCATAAGAAACTTTAGCAAGACCTAGAGGAGTTGTTCCCTTGGCTAGACATAACAAACAGATGGTACATTCGGCATCTAGGGGCCAACTTCTTCAAGCAGTTTCCCATAGCAGCAGTTGATGAAGCTATTCAAGAGGTTGGCCATGCAGAACTAGCAGCGTAAATTTTATGTGCTGTGGAAGATGTTGGAGGAGCACACCACGAAGCACATTGTTGAGAGGAACAAGCGGCCAACCATTCATGGGTTGGCACAATCCGAACACCTCGCACCATTGCCAGAACTTGACCTTCCCAATGTGACACGAAGGATCTCGAGGAATATCAAGTGCTTCTCCCATTGGATTGAGGCCAAGCCTTTGGAGAAGTGGTCCTTGTTGCATGACACGATAGTGCGAGGTATGGTATAATGACCACTAACCTTGCGGAGGTGTACAATTGGGTTCTTGGAGGCATCCGTTTCAGCCCCTCATCGCCATTGTCGAAGGCATTCTGCAAGGTACAATCGGATATTTCAGGGAAAGGCATGCAAATGCAGCACTTCATGTAGCCAACTCATATACACCGTACTACTCGAAGATCGTAGCATACATGCAAGCTAAGACTGAGAAGGGTCAGTCACACACGGTCAACATGATGAGCAATACAGAGCATCGTTTTGACATGCTCCTTCGGGACAAAGCCGGATTTGGGACTGCTTGCTCTCTTGTTATCCACGAGGTGTGCCTTAGTGATCATGTGAACGAACCTAGCTACACATGCAATAAGCCAAAGCTCCTTCACAAAACACGCTCTCATGTGCTCATCGCATGTGGGACTATCAACATGGACACATTGAACTTCATGTCGGAGTACTTCATAAAGGAGAGGGTGGTGCAGGTGTGGTACGGTGAGCTAAGAGGCTTCAGGGCTGTGGGCAACTTTGCCACGTCGGATATTACACAGAGGGCTTGGATTCCAGATCTTGACCTATTGAAGGGTGGGAAGGGTTGTTGGCAGAGTCGTCGCTAGGAACGATATGGACAAGGAGGCGAGTAGACATTGCAGCCACTGTGATGTAGATCCACCTAGCAAGCTAGCTGAACCATAGTGTTTTGGCCCTGATCTTTCGCGATATGCCTTGCTGGTTCTTGCACACCCAAGAATAGTGTACACCTCCAAGATAAATCTTCTCCCACGCACACCACAGCACGTGAACAAAGGGTGGAGACATCGAAGTTTTAGCGAGTAGAATCCAACATCACAATTGGATTTAACACACCAAGAGCAATTCCTCGATGGAAATCTCAAGAACACACCAACAATGGCCACAAACCATGGTGATTTTCTGATTTCTATTTCTCAATTCATATCATAGCCTAAGTTACAATGGGGCTAAGGCCCTGCCTTATATTGGTGCACATGCACGGCCTTGAGTAAAACTCAAGTACAACCTGGCCTAAGGCCGAAACAAACTCCAATACGAACTAAAAAGGAAATATCTAAATTACTACCACTGGATTCTCTCCCAATTTGCAATGTGACCATGATGATTCTGTGGTTGGCCCCTTATCCATTGTATGGGGCTTCAATTAGCTTTTGGACTTCCTGTCTGACCCGAATCGAATCCGAACAGAATTCAAATCTTTATATGATTTCTTTTCTTATTCAAGGGGCTTCCAAATCCATTTAGAACCTGAAAAGAAATCCTTCTCAACCTTTGGAAAGCCATGGTGCGGTCGGATTTTACCCTTACATGCATTGCAATACTCGGACTCTTTATGTTTGGTAAGTCTCGCGCGTCTCCCTAGACAGCTCGTGCAGCATCCAATGAAGTTGTCATAACTTTGTGTAGGAAGTTCCAAATCAAGTGCCGTTTCATTTGTTGAAAAGTATACTTCATTAGCTTTCCCAGTATGTGTTTTGTGCACACTAGAGACCTTAGAATTTGCATTCAAAGCTTCTTGAACTTGTGCATAGAACTGCAAGCACTAAAACTTGATTGATGTTGTGTCTTCCTCTTGAGCCAAATGAACTTTCTCTTTCTCTCTTCACCATGATTAGGTCCACACAATCTACGCATAACTCCATCCAACCCAAGGTTCCGAACTATGGTTTTCTCCCTACGATCGGCATGGTTCTTCTCCTTGCCTTCTTCATGCGCCACAGTGATTACATTCTTCCTGTTTTCACCATCCTCACTTCCCTCTCCCTTGGCTTCATCTTGTCGGATCAAAACAGTACTAACCAAAGTTGTAGGGCTACTTGGTGCCACATCACACTGTGGCTAGGAAGGCCATATTGTGAGACATTGCAAGACGCCTGTTGATGAGTAGGAACACCAGCGTGAAGTGTCGTGTGCCTTGTTGTTTGTGTACTGGTATTATGATTACAAATTGTATCTTGTTGTAACTTCATTTACAAACTTTAACCTCATTTGTAGTGTCAATCCGTGAAGTGCAACACCATTTCTTCTTGTGTGTGTACTGGTACTAAGAGTACAAATGCTATCAGCTTGTAACTTTATTTGCAAACTTTAACTTTATTTAATAGCCTTGCACAATGACAAGACAAGACAGCCTTGCATAATGACAAGACCAGATGAGACAGCCTTGCACAATGACAATACCAAACGAGATAGCCTTGCACAGTGACAAGACCAAACGAGATAGCCTTGCGTAGTGATAAGACCAGACGAAATAGCATTAAGCAGCGATGTGATGCTATGCTGGTCCACAAATCGTCTGGTGTGTCGCTGCCTCATGAATGTGAATTTGCCCAAACCAATTTGGACTTTTGAAGTGTACGTCGTATCGGATTAGGCTATAAGTACTACCCTTTATGTAGCTTTTTGCCTACACCACGACTGTGACACTACATCCCTAACATAGAGAAGCAATGGGAGGACATCACCCGACTCACAAGGGCTGCTGCAACACAAGACGAACAAAGCGGAGCATGCTAGTAGGGCACCTCCATGAAACGATGCCCCCCGTAACTCCAACCCCCCAAGCGAAGTCCCCCGTACCTCCAACCCCAACCCATAACTTAACGTTTCCACCAAGCGTTTGCCACAACACCCGCTCGTGGGGGAGACGCCCCCTCTGCTGGTGTAGGGACACATGTAAGTTTTTCAAGTCCAAGGAGTGGTTAAGCTTGGGTATGTATTACTGGGGTTGTGGTAACTATGCCTAGAACTATTCCAACTAGCGTTGGGACACGGCCCGCTACCAGCAGCTAGTAAGAATGGGTTACAATACATTCCCCCACTAGTTTTGTTGTATGGTACGCACTAACATGCTCTCCCCTCTTCCTGCAGTCTCTAAATCCGTTATGCACCTACCACAAATGGATCGACTGGGAGATCCACCTACACGACCAGTGGACTTTAGACTGCGAGGAGTGGGAGGCCTAGATAGCATGTGAGAGGATGGAGGAGCAGCGCCACAGCGAAGATCAAAGTAAGCATATCTGTTAGAAGACGCAAGCTCACTTGAAGGTGTGAAGACATAGGGAGCAGGAGACTCGTGAGGAGGAGCACGAGAAAAGGCATGAACTGGCAGCCAAGGCCATGGCTGATAGTGAGGACTACAACGCCAAGCTAGGCCACAAGGGCAAATGGCCACGTTCCACGTAGTAGTTCGACACTCTTCATCCATATGTCGCATGTATTTCTAATTACCTAAAGGCATGCATTACCATCCTTGGTTCGTTAGCCTGCAACCATGTAACCCCATTATCAGATAAACGGTCATATTTTCTTCTTTACATCATTTATCCAAAGTTTTACTCTGTGTATGAATTTCTAGTTGCATAGCAATATCACTTGCCTTGTGGAAAGGTGGCTCATTTAATCACGTCACATCCCTGTGTAAAGTTGGCTCAATGGGTGTGCAAAACTACCTCTACAAGCTAGCACATGACCTGCTATGTTAGAAAGCATACTGCCTCCTCAGCAGGCTATAAAATGCATGCCTCACTCATTGAAAGTAGGAGCACTCCACCTAGCCAACCATAGGAACAAGAACCTTCTCTATCCTACATTCACATACCATGGAAGACACCGAGGGGCTAGTCCAACTGGGGTTGCTTAAGTAAGACCTTCCCTTGGAAAGAAGGGAGGACTTTAGCCCTAACTATCGCTTGATACCAAACAAGCATGCTCAACCAGTGGGAGGACGTGGTCGTGTAGGTCGTGGATGGCTAGTTAAACAGTAGACGATGTTTCTTCCGATGCCCACACTTTGGAGCATAATTAGCCAATAGTTTATTTTCTATTACTACTAATAGAGCTTCCATGTTAACCCTCCTTTCTAGCAATGGTGAAATGTGACTTTGTTCGCTGGATCGATCCACCCCATAAACGCCATGATCCACCCCATAAACGCCATGTTGTGATATACGTGGATACATTGTGGGACCAAATCTTTGAGTTGGAGGCATGGATTGACAATCTCAATGAGGAGAACGATGACATCTGCCAACAGATGCAGCACGAGAGGGGCAATGAGGAGGTCATCAACATAGAAAGTTCCTATGATCCCACATGCTGCTGTGTGTACCCTAGCTGCATATGTGTGTGCTACTACAATGATGGCCAGGCACGTCCGAGGCGGCCCACTTTGCAACACTCCATGTGGGTAGCGCAAGGCAGCTTCTACCAGTAGCCATGCCCAGAGAAGCTTGTACCTTAAGCTCCGTATTACCCACACGTACACCATGTGTGAACACTAGATACACATGTGTTTTGTGTCCTTTATCATTGTGTATGTATTTTGCTTTGTCTTCCTCCTTGTACGAATTATCTATTGCATCACAATAGCACTTACCTTTCAACTTACGAATCTTTGCTACCTCAACCGTCCTCACAAAATTCTTTAGAAAATTTATCGCACTACAATAACATACAATGATCATAAAATGTTATCGCAAGTCTAACATATTGTGTACCATTCAAAATCTATGAAAATCACAAACGGACCTACCGACATTGTCTGCCCTTTTATTTCAGAAAAAATAGCAATCTACAAACAAGATTTGCTAAGTGTATTACCTACAAAAATTGACATTTACTCTCTCACAATTATTTCCATTGGCTTAATAAAATAAAAATATTATTATTTTAAATCGCCCAACCGTCAGACGACTAGAGCTAAGTCACTCAACTAAATGAGCGACAAGTGGCCAAGTCACTGCACAGTTGGGCGACATGGGAAAGTCGTCCAACCATTGGGCAACTTGGCTGGGCGACTATCCCATGCCGCCCAACCATGCTACGATAGATGGCCATTTCTTCAAAATAAAAAAGCGGGTATAATACTATAATTTGGAATTAAAAATTAATGATTTAAAAATTCAGGCATTGAGGTGGCCCATACATCATGGCTTGGCATCATGTCCCTAGCCTAGTGCCATCCATCTCCATCCTAAAGCAGTCACTCTCCTCCCCTAACCCTAATTCATTCCCCATTCCCCAATCTGATTATCCCTGTTTTCCCCTGATTGCTGCTTCCCCAGCAGCTCAGCTCCCCCTCTCAGATCTCGTTGACAAGCTAGCATAGGTGGTGCTAGGGGCGGAAACCAGTGGTCCGGCAAGGCTACAGCAAGAGCTGGCTAGCTACAATTGGCTCGACGGCAGCTAGCAAGGTGTGTGGGTCGTCAGGCGGATGGGGCAGCAAGGGGCCAACTAGCCAAGGGGAGGGGAGGCAGCAAGGCTACGATAGCTAGCAGGGGTGCCAGGCAGTAGGGCAGGCCACAAGCGGCAAGGCAGGGGCACCGGTAGAGAAAGGTGTGATCGTAGAAGAATTAGTGAATGAATGACCATAGAAGAATTAGTGAATGAAGTGTGAATGATATTTGTGAATTTGTCATGCCTCAGTCAGTGTGAATTTGTCATGCTCCATGTGAATGATATTTGTGGATTGAATTGTGAATTGAGAATCAGATAATTGAGGATCATGCCTTAGTAAGTGTATATGTTATGTGTATCTTGTCAATTTGTCATGCCTCATAGCATCAATGAATCAGTGGATTAAGGATTGGGGAGAGATTTGATTTGCTTCTTATGAATGATATTTGTAAATTGAATTGTGAAATGTGAACTGTGAATCAATCACAGATATGATATTTGTGAATTGTGATACACTAATTCATAGTTATAGTCATATATATTTGAATATTTTTCCTAAAATAATGAATATTTGAATTGTCAATTTTCAGAAATGAGGAGGTTTTTGGTTGATATGAAAAGCCTCACAAATGATAGATCTCATGGAAGCAAAAGTTTAGCATAACTGCAAGCTTCACAAGCATATGGTCAAGGTCTAGGACCACAATCAAATAGGGGTAATGTTGCTAGGGAGTTTAATCAAGATGAGATCATAAGTGATCTTGGTCTTAGGAAACAAATTGATGAGTATGCTCCCAAAATTCAAGACCAAGTTAGGAGGGCATACATATCAAAGGGTCCAATCCAACCTATTATGAAATTTTCTTGCAAAAATGAAAGAGGCTTTTTGCAAACATGGTATTAGAAGTATGATTGGATAGAATATAGCAAGTCTCGAGATGCAGCATATTGTTTCTATTGCTTCCTCTTTAAGCAACAAGGAAGGGCGAAATACTTTGGTTATGATGTCTTTAACAAAACAAGGTGTACTTATTGGAAGCATGTGTATAAAGCATTGCCTGAGAATGTTGGTGGTGTAAATAGTTCTCACAACAAGTGTGTCAAGCATTGTGATGATTTTAAAAATCAAAGACAAAGTGTGTCAAGTGTGTTCTCTAATTCAAGTCAGGTAGCTGAACAATTATATAAAATTCAATTGACTTTCTTCTCTAGGGTGTGCAAGATCTCTCATAGCACAAGGCTTGGCTTTTCATGGCCATAACAAATTTTCTAGCTCTTTAAACAAGGTCAACTTTTTAGTGATGATAGATTGGTACAAAGAAAAGAATGAAAATATGAGACATGCTTTTGACCATGGTGGTTTAAATTGCAAGATGACCTCCCCTGAAATTCAAAAGGATCTTGCAAGATGTTGTGCACAAGAAATCACTGAAAAGATTATGGGAGAGATTGGTGATAGACAATTCTTCGTGCTTATCGATGAGTCACGCGATATATCAATGAAAAAGCAAATGGCAATAATGTTAAGGTTAGTAGACTAATGGTTGTTTTATTGTTCCATCTATGCATTATTCTTGTTTTATTCCATTTAACCTTATTGCATTTTTTGTTGTAGGTATGTGAAAAATGAAGGCAAGGTTGTGGAATGATTTTTTGCTCTAAAACCTATAACTAATACTACACCTGATACACTCAAGGGGGCTTTGGTTGGTCTTCTTGACAAGTACAAGTTACCCATTTCAAGGCTATAAGGGCAAGGATATGATGGAGCTTTAAATATGAGAGGTGAATTTATTGGCTTACATTGAAAAGTTTGCTCAACTTGTTGACATATATGATGTAGATTTTTCTTATGGTGATCGTGCAATTATAAGGGACCGATTTCTATTCAATGTGTCAGGAATTCTTTAGTGATATAGTTAACATCACAAGCATCAATGGATCATACATCACTCTAGTCCCCAAGAAGCTGAGCGCTGAGAAAGTGAATGATTACAGACCGATTTCCCTATTGAACTCGGTCCTAAAGCTCCTAACAAAGTTACTAACAAACAAATTACAAAGAGTAATTATTAGCCTAGTCCACAAAAATCAATATGGATTCATAAAAACCAGGACAATCCAAGACTGCTTTGCTTGGACCTTGAATATATCCATCAGTGCCAACAGAGAAAAAAAAAGAAAATCTTAGTACTCAAACTAGACTTCAAAAAGGCATACAACACAATGGAGCATGCAGCCATCTTGGCAATAATGTGTGCAAAAGGATTCTAGGACAAGTGCATCTTTTGGATGGCTTTCATCCTCTCCTCGACCCATTCCTCGGTTATGCTAAATGGGTTACATGGAAATACCTTCTAGTGAAAAAGGGGACTAAGGCAAGGTGACCCCCTCTCACCACTCTTGTTTGTGTTAGGAGCTAACCCTCTACAGTCAATAATCAATGAGGCAGCTAGAAGAGAATTGTTCAAGCATCCGATCATGCCAATAGGACACAAAGATTCCCAGTGGTCAGTATGCAAATGACACCCTCATAATTCTTTCAGCCTATGCTGTAACACCCCAGCCAAACAATGACCTGGAATGCTACTAAACTAACAACATATTAAGGAAGAACCTATATTCACCTTACAAAATTTCGGCAGAACCTCCTTTGTTTAATGAGTAAATCAAAGGTTTCAACATGCATAGACAAATGATCTGAATAATAGTAAACAATAAATATCCAATTCTAAACAACTGAATTATGTTTGCCATCACAATCGTAACCGCAATACTTAAATAATGAACGTAAGCAATGTAAAAGTTCTAAACCTTTATTACATTCTAAACATGGTGATCTTTAATCAGTTACCACTTAAGCTATTCAACAAATAATGTTTAAGGTTCTTTATTTCTTCCAAGGTGAATGGACCGTGCAAGTACAACAAAGCTAATCCATCTTTATCCCCATGCATGCCGGTCTCATGAAGGTACCTAAAAAAACATCCAACAACAAGGGTGAGTCCAAAGACTCAGCAAGTATAATAAATGGTAACAACAACATATAAGTATGAAACCCATCAATTGCACTTCACAAATCCATTCACCAAATACATTACATACACATGATATGCAACATGCTCAATATGCTCAATATGCTCAAGGTGCTCTTTGTCTTTATCTTTGTCTTTTTGCATTTTACCGGTAATGCAAAGTGCGCATCCATCGATGCACACCCATGCCTATGCCATCTGGCACAGGGACCATTGCCCATACTCTGCAAGTATGGGGACCTAAGCCCATGCTCTTCAAGCATGGGGACCTTTAGCCTGTCATAAACATGACGGGGATTTCAAGAATTGCTTGGTCGTCACAGGACCAAGACTTCAATAAGCCAACATGATGCATATGTATGAAATTTCAAATTAATACAACATGCATCTGCATCAACATAGCATATGAATAACATATTCATACTACAAAAGCTCATATTCATAGACTTCATAACTTTCAAACATCCGTGATTAACACATAACTCATAGCATTAGCAACCATGAATATTACCAATCATATCACCATAACAATCATGAACAACTCAAATTCTCATAGAATTTATCAAACTATACCATTCGATAATATCTATTATATCCATAAATATACTTGCCTTAACCACGAGAAAACGGGGAATGAGCAGAAGGTGCGGCTCCTGGAATCCGTCCTCCTCCTGAACAATAATTATAATAATTGCTAAGGCAACAGTAACGAGTCTTTATATTAAACAAAAACACCCCCAAACTAATCCAACATGTTTAACTTGACTCAAAACCCCAAATCTTTTCGGACACCCTGTCCCCCTCTACAGACAGTCAACTTCAAAACTTCTTATCTAATGGTACAGAAGTCCGAACAGGGCGTTCTCAGATTTTCTGGAAAGATAATTAAATTATCTAACTAAATATAGTTGGTGAGTCTCCCTGATTCGGCCAACTTATACCCGCACCATCTAACTTTCTAGAACATCAATTCCGTAACGAGTTCTCTGGACAGCGCACTAAAATTGTCATTACTTTCACCCCGAGAGTCGGAATCAGGATTTCTTGATCTTTCTGGAAAGCTAAGGAAAATATCTGAAACTGTTATAATATGGAGATCCTCTGATTCTCCTGATTTCTAATCGCCCAAACCCATCTACCGAAACCTGACAGGAATTTCCCCGATCTACAGGACAGTCCGACTAGAAAAATCATAACTTTTTCTACAGAGGTCCGAATGACACGTTCTAGCACTTCATGGAAAGCTAAAGATGTCCTCTACAAATCTCTAGGAGAAGACCAGACCTGAATCCTCACGGATCTATATCAAAAAGACCGTCTAACAGAGGCTGTCCTGAGCAGATCCGAAAACCGACATTGATAGCGCAATTAGAATTTACATCTACTAGGGGAAGAACATGGATTACCCTTGACGAACACTGAAGAATACCACGAACACCCCACGAATCTCTCCTCTCCTTCTTTTCCTCTTTGCCCCTTCTTCTTCCCTTCCTCCGAGTCCAATCGCCTAGCTGCGAATTATTCCTTTCCCCCGATCATTCGGCATCAATTGGAGGTCTTGATCACCGGCAATGGAGGAGAGGGGAGGAGGAGGCGCTGCTGGACGGCGCAAGGCAGAGGGGAGGGGCGCACAAGGGGAGGAGAGGGGGAGGCGCAAGGGGGAAGAGGGGGGAGGGGCGGCTAGGGTTGGAGGGGGGAAGGTGGCGCCCCCTTTGCTGGCCGAAATCCCCACCTGGTCCAAGGCCCAGGCCCAGGTTGCCAGGGAAAATCAGAAAAAACCCCTCTAAACTTGATATTTTATTCTTCCCTTTAAGGTCCTTTACTCCGATTAAACGATTAACGGTCGAAACTCTTCCGGTATATTACATTCTACCCCCCTTAAACAGAATTCAACCCCGAATTCTACCCACGCTTACGCCAAGAAATATAATCACAGTTAAATCTTACTAACATTGCCACGTACCTGCTGTGAATAACTCCGGATATTGCTCGCGCATGCGAGACTCCAATTACCAAGTTGCCTCTCTCTCGGTCTGCTGCGACAAAAACACCTTGACCTACTGACGCGTTACGCCTTACTACATTGTCACATCCTTTCAAGAGTCACTCGACGGACACGTCTCGAAGGCACGGTATTACCCGTGGGTCAACGGCTCAAACGAAACTTCATGCTCCAGATTCCTCCAGTACTCCCTCGACACTAGGTCATACAAAACGATCTGAGCGCTACGCTAGGACTCAAGACGGTTCTAGCAATACGCTCTCTACCAAGTCTCTCCAACTTTCAGAAACCACCATTATACCTTGGGCCAACATTCCCTTGGGTACTAAACCACACAACCTGCCCAAACACACAAAACTCTTGATCCTTGTATCAATCGATCTCTTCACTTTAACAATGAGCACCTCTTTTACCCAGGGACGCACAACAGTTCCCGACTGAAAACAAAAGAGTCTTAATGCAACCAACTCAAAACCATCTTCCCTTCAGAAGAGCCCAATCCAAAGACAAAGACTCAACATGAAAACTTTTCCACCTTTCAAGTAGACAGTTTAGAAATAAATGCCACATAAGCCAAAAACGAAACCCCTCGAATAACCAGATTAACTTTTTTTTTCTTAACTGGAAAGAACCAGACAAACCGACAAGAACCCACTCAATATGTAATAGACATCCATCATAAACACAAAGCTCAAATAAAAACTAAGAGAATATCTCACTGAGCAAGATCACGCTCTTTTCCACCATCTTTCTTTTAAGAATTTAACTTTCTCTTAAACTATAGGATCCCAAATCGTCGCATAACATTCTAACTCTTTTCTCTTAAATTAGCAACCTCATGGCCATGCTCAAGCTGAACACAAATTCCACACCTATGAAAAGAGACTCTTTCAATCCACAATAACATACCCTGATCAACTTCTCTAGCAGAGGAATTACTTTGATAAATAATTCCCAACACACCACGATATAGCTTACAGCCACATTCACATCACCTAAATCTGTTAAGGATGATCAACTTTAAATTCACCACCTTCATGCTCATTTACTGCTTCCCAAGGATTCTATCAAACATCACCATAACTCGTGGAATCTAATCATGGAAAACCCAGATGCTAGCATAAAAAAAATGCAAAGCCCACATTTCAACCTTTAAGACTCTTACAATGAATTTCTGGTATACTTGATAGGTAACCCTCAGATTTAATGACTAAGATTTTCACACAACTCAACCATAACCTCGGTCACTCAGGTCAACACTTCTCACCAATCAAGTAACCGCCCAAGGCGATTCATTTCACCAATCTTAGACCTTCTCTAACCCACACCAATCAAATTTAGCTACGCGACCACAAAGTAGCCATTTCTAACTGATTGACCAAGTTATCCTTAGAGATAATCTATCTCACAAAGGGTTACTCACTGAGGCCGAGTCATCCTTAACAATAACTCAACCATCCTTGCTATCCCATTAATTAACACGACTATTAGATTCCTCTATACTACTACTCTCATCAAACTACACCATCAAAAATCTTCTACACAATCTTACCGAGTACCCAAAATGCGATACTCTAAGAAACTAATCAAGATTTCCATACTTGCTAATTCTAATATTCTATCAGGATGAACACAAGATCTTGGACCACATCTCGCTATAGGTCCTACTAGTTGCGACAACGAAACCTATTAACTCCAAAGACAAACATTCTATTTAAATCAAACCCTTTCCAAGGATTATTCTAATAAATCGATTTATTGCGCCATGCATCTCAAACATCTTGACACCTGAAGCCTCACAGAATCATCTACTCGACCACCACTATCCAGTTGCCAACATTCATCTTTAAAGGCTTTGCAACATGAATCAGTTAATCCTTTCTCAGAAGAAGAGGCCAATAAGAATAATAATAATAATAATTTCAGCACTCAGATAAACGTTTACCAATCACGGTAAACACCAGACCAAGAGGAACAGTCAATTGGCAATGAACTCGGAAAACATAAGGGGAGTCCACAATTGAAGGCACAATCCCCAAGAAGAGGATATCAAATCGCAAGATACGAAACTTGGCTTCAGACCTCAACTACTCCTAATGCACTCTTTCCGTTAACATAGAAAACAATTCTTTGACTACAACAACACTTGGTCAGCTCGAACAAGACAAGTTCTTAAGACCAAACCACAAGAACCACTTAAGAACCAATAAGATCTTTCACACTTCACTTTGCTCGGAACAGTTCAACTACCAAATAAATCATGAGATCCAAATGATCTCCGCCGCAAAACTCGGAACATTTTTATTTACAAAATATCACGAAAGGCAATCAAATTAATCTCCTCTTAAAGGAATCAACATCACTCTAGCAACCATAACTGCTAGTCTTTCTAACATCACATCATGCACTCCTGGCATGAACCAACATAACTCACTATCCCATCATTAACCTTCCCAGGGAAACACAATAACCTATTTCATATATTTTTTCTATAAGGTTGCAATACTCAACCTGGTCAAGAGGATAACTAATGCACAAACCCCACTATCAAAGTAAACCGTCTTTTAACTAAGGCATGCTGCCCAGGTCATCCTCACAACCCACCTATTTAGATCACTCTTAAATTCCAATCATTAACCTATTAGCAATTCTCAACATCAATTTAGTGCACACCAATTCCAATCTAATGGTTATCGTAAACAGTTGACGATTATACCGTCATGGAAAGGATTTATGGTCATTTCTCTATTTGCGTTCCAACTAGCAAACATAAGACCATCAAGAAACCAAAAACATCCTTATCTCTTCCTACACAGTTAAATTAATCCATTGAGATCAAGTAATCCAACCAGTTTAGTAAACTAAACAATTTTAAGGATCAACCTTCTCATCAAAGACATACTATTATCCTACCACTCCACCATCAGGTAACATAAATCACCAATTACATTCCATCAGTTCATCTCTTAGTGATGCTCAAAACCATACTTCGATACGTAATAAATGCACCTAGCAATTACATATGATCAGTACTTATCCATAAAAGGTAACTCCAAGATTAATATCCACTATGACAATATTCTAACATCTTCTGGACTTATCCATCCCAAAGGGTTAGATTAATCCGTTGAGACCCGCAGGTCCACTCTATCCGAGAAGCTTATCAAAATATATCACCTATAGTGATCAAACCAGTTTCGTCAACGTTCCCTACTTGTTATTAACTCTGTTGATTCCACCTAAATATAGTCATACTCCCAGTCACAGCTCATCAAGAACTACTAGAGAACATTCTCAACTTATTCAACTTTCCTTTCAAGGATCTTAGCTAAGATCAATCATGCACACACTGCAACCCAATCTTGATAATCCATATCATATTCATTAACTGCTTTGATTATAACCTCTCATCTTATCATGACAACCCATCGCCAAAGGGTTTAACATCTTCTTTCATAAAAGAGATCCATTAAGCTTCAACACTCAAAATACCCAAGAAAGATACAATGAGTAAAAGCCTCCACGAACTAAAGGACTTGCAGAAGGAAACTTTCATTAACCCAAAAACATCAAGCGAATAAATGGATCAAGATTTCCCATGAGGAAGACAAAACTCCAATATAAAGGTCAAACTTGACCACCAACCAAGTTCACCAATCGTAAGAATAACTCATCGTCTGGGAAAATAATGATTGCTTTACAGGACAAATTCAGCCCAATCAAAACACACTATCCTTTCTCAAAGCAACCGATCAACCGTAATGAACTAATAACCCAAAAGAAACTCATCGAGCCCAACTGGACTAGAGTTGACCAAATTCAAAGTCAAAGAAGAGGACAACTCTTCTAGAGATACTCACTATCAACGCCTATTTTAAGATATCCGAGGTAACCGCCTTCATACTCACATACCGCTAACGGTGGTGTAACCTGGTACAGCCCAGGGCCACAACCACGATCTCAACCTCTCAACATGGGTTATCCCCACACATAATATCTATAGTTTTATAATATAGATATAATATATCATTTCAAACCACAATCATCAATACAACATAATGGAAACGTAAATGCAATGCTTCACCCATTCCCATCCTACTGTGCACTGTGTGTCAATTTAATTATTCAATTACCACGGACCTAAAGCCCGCTCTGATACCAACTGTAACACCCCAGTCAAACAATGACCTGGAATGCTACTAAACTAACAACATATTAAGGAAGAACCTATATTCACCTTACAAAATTTCGGCAGAACCTCCTTTGTTTAATGAGTAAATCAAAGGTTTCAACATGCATAGACAAATGATCTGAATAATAGTAAACAATAAATATCCAATTCTAAACAACTGAATTATGTTTGCCATCACAATCGTAACCGCAATACTTAAATAATGAACGTAAGCAATGTAAAAGTTCTAAACCTTTATTACATTCTAAACATGGTGATCTTTAATCAGTTACCACTTAAGCTATTCAACAAATAATGTTTAAGGTTCTTTATTTCTTCCAAGGTGAATGGACCGTGCAAGTACAACAAAGCTAATCCATCTTTATCCCCATGCATGCCGGTCTCATGAAGGTACCTAAAAAAACATCCAACAACAAGGGTGAGTCCAAAGACTCAGCAAGTATAATAAATGGTAACAACAACATATAAGTATGAAACCCATCAATTGCACTTCACAAATCCATTCACCAAATACATTACATACACATGATATGCAACATGCTCAATATGCTCAATATGCTCAAGGCGCTCTTTGTCTTTATCTTTGTCTTTTTGCATTTTACCGGTAATGCAAAGTGCGCATCCATCGATGCACACCCATGCCTATGCCATCTGGCACAGGGACCATTGCCCATACTCTGCAAGTATGGGGACCTAAGCCCATGCTCTTCAAGCATGGGGACCTTTAGCCTGTCATAAACATGACGGGGATTTCAAGAATTGCTTGGTCGTCACAGGACCAAGACTTCAATAAGCCAACATGATGCATATGTATGAAATCTCAAATTAATACAACATGCATCTGCATCAACATAGCATATGAATAACATATTCATACTACAAAAGCTCATATTCATAGACTTCATAACTTTCAAACATCCGTGATTAACACATAACTCATAGCATTAGCAACCATGAATATTACCAATCATATCACCATAACAATCATGAACAACTCAAATTCTCATAGAATTTATCAAACTATACCATTCGATAATATCTATTATATCCATAAATATACTTGCCTTAACCACGAGAAAACGGGGAATGAGCAGAAGGTGCGGCTCCTGGAATCCGTCCTCCTCCTGAACAATAATTATAATAATTGCTAAGGCAACAGTAACGAGTCTTTATATTAAACAAAAACACCCCCAAACTAATCCAACATGTTTAACTTGACTCAAAACCCCAAATCTTTTCGGACACCCTGTCCCCCTCTACAGACAGTCAACTTCAAAACTTCTTATCTAATGGTACAGAAGTCCGAACAGGGCGTTCTCAGATTTTCTGGAAAGATAATTAAATTATCTAACTAAATATAGTTGGTGAGTCTCCCTGATTCGGCCAACTTATACCCGCACCATCTAACTTTCTAGAACATCAATTCCGTAACGAGTTCTCTGGACAGCGCACTAAAATTGTCATTACTTTCACCCCGAGAGTCGGAATCAGGATTTCTTGATCTTTCTGGAAAGCTAAGGAAAATATCTGAAACTGTTATAATATGGAGATCCTCTGATTCTCCTGATTTCTAATCGCCCAAACCCATCTACCGAAACCTGACAGGAATTTCCCCGATCTACAGGACAGTCCGACTAGAAAAATCATAACTTTTTCTACAGAGGTCCGAATGACACGTTCTAGCACTTCATGGAAAGCTAAATATGTCCTCTACAAATCTCTAGGAGAAGACCAGACCTGAATCCTCACGGATCTATATCAAAAAGACCGTCTAACAGAGGCTGTCCTGAGCAGATCCGAAAACCGACATTGATAGCGCAATTAGAATTTACATCTACTAGGGGAAGAACATGGATTACCCTTGACGAACACTGAAGAATACCACGAACACCCCACGAATCTCTCCTCTCCTTCTTTTCCTCTTTGCCCCTTCTTCTTCCCTTCCTCCGAGTCCAATCGCCTAGCTGCGAATTATTCCTTTCCCCCGATCATTCGGCATCAATTGGAGGTCTTGATCACCGGCAATGGAGGAGAGGGGAGGAGGAGGCGCTGCTGGACGGCGCAAGGCAGAGGGAAGGGGCGCACAAGGGGAGGAGAGGGGGAGGCGCAAGGGGGAAGAGGGGGAGGGGCGGCTAGGGTTGGAGGGGGGAAGGTGGCGCCCCCCTTTGCTGGCCGAAATCCCCTCCTGGGCCAATGCCCAGGCCCAGGTTGCCAGGGAAAATCAGAAAAACCCCCTCTAAACTTGATATTTTATTCTTCCCTTTAAGGTCCTTTACTCCGATTAAACGATTAACGGTCGAAACTCTTCCGGGATATTACATATGCCAGATAGCTTTTCTGCCTAAGAGGCTTGCTTCAGATTTTCTCAATATCCACCAGGCTTAAAGTTAACCTTCACAAATCAACCATGATTCCTATTAGTGTCTCACTTGGTAGAGCAACCAATCTTGCAAGCATGTTTGGATGCAAAATTAGCTCTATACCATTTACCTACTTAGATCTACCTGTAGGGACAACAAGACCAAAGGTAAATGATTTCTTCCCCCATGGTGGATAGGGTAGAAAGATAGCTCTCTAGCATGACAACATTTTTGTCATTAGAGGAAGACTAACGGTCATCAATGTAGTCCTCTCCCTGCTGCCGATTTATCACATGGGCATGCTTAGGACACCAAAAAGGTGATCGATCATATTGATATAGCATGGCATCACTGCCTTTGAAGGGGCTCTAGAGCATTACAAGTTCGATGTAACTCCCTGGCTTCATGAGACAAAATTTGCAAGCCGAAGAAGAAAGGAGGACTTGGGATTCTGAATCTATGTGTGCTGAATGACGACTTGCTTCTTAAACATTTGCACAAGTTATATGGGAGAAATAACGCACCTTGGGTCAACCTAGTTTGGCACAATTACTACACAAATATGGTTCCTCATGCATCAAAGGTCTGTGGCTCTTTTTAGTGGAGGAATGTTATGAAAAGCATCGCATAGTTTCATGGTATTACAATGGGGAGGCTTGGTGATGGGAAGACATCATGTTCCGGAAGGACTGCTGGGATGGAAACTTACTTTGTAGAAAATATCCGAGACTATACTCGAATGCCAACAATCGGGACATCTCTGTCAAGAATTGAATGCAACTAAGGGAGTCACATGGCCTTTATAAACTACCACTCTCACAAGAAACCTACCAAGAATATATCCAATTGTTGAATTTTACAAATGGAGTCACTATCAGGCAACATGTATCTGATTAGTGGACTTTCATTTGGGGAACTCTCTGAACTCCTCACAAAAATGGTATGCTCACCAGTGCAGCCAATGTCACACATCGCCGGCTTTCTCCCTCGTTTGGAAGAGAAGATGTATGATGAAACTCAAGGTTTTTGCATGGCTCCTCATGATGGATAGACTCAACACGAAAGACATACTAAGGAGGAAGAACTTCAACACTGACGGTAGCATATCCTGTGTGCTCTGTGTCTGTCAGTGGAATGAGACTCTACGCCACCTCTTCTTTGAGTGCACCTTTACCTTGCAATGTTGGAATGTGATTAGGATTTACTGGGCCTATGATATTGATATTCCAACAAGGGTACTACACACGAAATTAATTTATATCAGTAGGCTCTTCATAGAGAAATTCATCATGGCTGCACGGCATATTTGGAAGATACAAAATGAGCACATATTCTAGTAGCAGTAGCATAGCTTGGATGATTAGAAAGCAAGACTCAGAATGGAGGCAACTATGAATTTGCACATAGTCAAAACTGCAACCCGGCAAGCGCTATGTAATTGGATTTGGTCTCTCTGACTTCTCTTCCTTTGGATTCCTTTTTCTTTCTTGTTATCCCTTTCTTTTGTACATTATTTACTATTTAATATAGCACAGTAGGAGGCTCTCCTACTGTTTCCCATCAAAAAAATTTTAAGGGACCAACTTGAGACTTCCATTCTTCACGTGAGAAGGCATACTTCCTTTCACACTTGCAGGTTTGGCTACAAAGATGGTTGACACTGAAAAATATTTGGTCTTTCCATTGGTTTACAAACTCATTGAGTTGTCATTGCTATTGCCTGTGTCAACAGCATTATTGAAAGAGCTTTTTAAACAATAAAAATTACCAACTCTAAATTGCACAATAAGATTGCCGATAATAGGCTCAATGACATGATGGTGTGCTACACCGAGCGGGAGCTATTTAAAGCACTTTCTGATGTTACCATTACCCGACGATTTCAAGTCATGAAGACTCAGAAAATGAATTTTCCTCTTAGGTGTGTGAGCACATTTGTGGTATGTTATGTTCTATTCTCTTCAATATAAATATTTTACAATGTTATACAATACACTAATGTACATATCTATATTTTACAGAATCTCTTCTGGATGTATGATTGGACTTTTGTCGGTGAGTCATCAAAACTTTTGTACTGTCATACTGAGATACTTGTTATCGTATTTTTTCTTTTCTTTTCATCAATGGACATTTAAATGTGTGTTGGATTTTAAAACTATTGTGGTTATCAAATTTGTTTGTGTTATGTGTATATAGATTTGTTCGCACTTATTGGCTATACTTGGGTTCGCGGTTTGCCCAGCCTCCCAAAATTTCCTGGCTCTGCCACTACGATGTAGCATTAGCAATCATGGGCCCCAATGGTTATGAATAGCTTTGCTTAATTATCAGCACTTTGAGTGTGGTGTTTGATTTTAGACACCTCAAATCGAATGAAGAACTCGGGCTAACAATGTTTACAAGGGTTCAAAGCCAAGTCTCATGCCTCCACAAGAACACGAGAATCGTTATGTCTCTAACCAAACAGCCATCAACTAGCAGGATGCTACATACCAGGCTACCAAAGGAGAATAGGAGAGGAGGAGGCATCGACTGAAATTTTATAGATAATTCCTTAATACAGGCAAGAAAGTAGTTGAAACCAGCCAGGCCACGTCAGCCGAAATATTTTCATCATTGGATTTGATATGGATGGCTAAATCTCGCTCTCCCTAGGCCCTCTCCTTCTCAACTCCCATCGCGTGTCCCTTCTTCTTGAAGTATATTGCCCACTTTTTCTTATCAGTTTAAGTTTTTACGTGAACTGATTAGTGCATGAAACTCAATATGGTATCAAAGCTAAAAGGTCTTGTGTTCAAGAGCTGGCTAATGCAATATTTTTTTAAAAAAAATATTTACAACCCACTTCAAGTCCATATCTTACACTACCACAGAAAAGTTCATCACAAATGGTTCGGAACCGTCATCATAGACGGTTCCTTGAACCATCTGACTTTATGGGTCCGTGACAATATGGGTTATTCACATACGGTTTTTTAATCGTCTGTGAAAACCATATCACAAACAGTTCGAAGCTAGAACCGTCCATGGTCGTTCGTTATAGAACCGTCTATAATAGCCAGTTATCACAGATAGTTCTTAGTAAAAACCATCTATGATAGCTGTACCAGAGCTTAAAAAAGCTACAGTAACATATCGAAAGCTATACATGGTTGGCTGTACCAGAGCAAAAAAAAAGCTACAGTAACCGGTCGAAAGCTATGCATGGTCAAAAGGTATAGTAACTTGTCGACAGCTATGCGTGGTCAAAAGCAACAGTAACCAGTCGAAAGGTTCTATGTGGTCAAAGGGTATAGTAGTCCGTCGAAAGGCTCTATATGGTCGAATGGTACAGTTGTCAGTCAAAGGCTAAGAGCGGTTAGAGGCTTAAAGCGGTCGGGGCTTAGAGTAGTCAGAGGAGAGTGCTGTAGCAGTTGAAGAAGACTGCAATGGCGGTGGCTCAAGGCAGCGGTTGTCGGCGCTCCGATGGTCGGTGGTGAGTGGCGAGGTGCCCCAAATAGAGGAGGAGAATATGAGAGATACGTTGGTGGGCACATGGTTTACCAGAGATGGCCAGAGAGTGGTCGACGACGGATAGAAAACGGCAGCGGCGGGGTGTTCCGGATGGATGGGACTAAAGAAGAGGTGGGGAAGGAGAGGACGAGTAGAGAAGGAGAAGTGAGAAGAGGAAATGAGGAGAAGATCAGAGCCGACCGAGCCTTCTATTTTTAAAAGAAAATTTGGCAAGAAGAAGTAGAGGAGAAGTGAGAAGAGAGAAGAGGAAATGAGGAGAAGATCAGAGCCGACCGAGCCTTCTATTTTTAAAAGAAAATTTGGCAAGAAGAAGTAGAGGAGAAGTGAGAAGAGAGAAGAGGATATGAGGAGAAGAGGAGATGACGAGAGGAGTGGAGGAGGAGATCGAAGTGAGAAGAAGAACAGCTGAGCCTTCTATTTAAAGGGCAAATCCACTGAGATGAGCAGGAAATTTAAATTCAGCAAGAGCGGATAAGTTGAAATATTATCACAGACTCTGTGATAAGTTCTGAACAAAATCGTTCCAAACCGTCTGTGATATATCACAGACGGTTTAGAATAAAAACCATCTGTGGTAATAGATCATTACAGATGATTTTTTTCATTGTGGTGAACTTAGATGATCTATCTTGTAAAACCATCTGTGGTAACTTTATTATTGACGGTTTATGTTGAACCGTCTATGATGAGACGCATATGATGATCTTTTTTATAGTAATGTTAGATTCAGTGGAGTCTAAATGTGAGGGGAGTTGAGTGTAGAAACTAGGTATGAGGGGAGTTAAGTGTCGAAACTAGACATAAGGAGGAATTAAAAGTGTTGAAATATATTACATTTTTAGCTTAAATTTTGAAGTGAACTAGTTGTTACATGAACTAACTCCCTATGTCTCCCCTTCCTCATAGCCCACGCCGCCGCTCGCCTCACCACCTCCTCAGATTCCTCCTCCTCCTCCTCTCTCTCTCTCTCTCCCACTACCTCGAGCCCCGCCTCCTCCTACACTCCAGGCCCTTATCACTCCCTCTCCCTCAGAGCATCTTCAATAGTGACTTATGAGCTAGCTCTAAGCATATTATTTCATATTTTAATAGAAGAGAGAGAAAAGCTATCTTTTGATCAAGAGCTAGTCTCATACACACATTCTAAGATTATGTGAGAGTGTCATGTGAGGCTATTTATGTTATGAGCTATGTGCTAAAAGTTAGTACTATTGGAGAAGTTGTCTTAGAGCTAGTAACTAGCTCATACTATTGGAGATGCTCTCATCTGAGCCCTCGCACTCGTCGGCGTCGCCAGCAGCTGGCCGGCCTGCGCCTGAGCGGCGGGAGCCCTCAGTGGATCGGGGTGGGCAGGGCGGGGCGCGGGCCAAGCTCGCGTCACGGGAACCGAGGCCCGCAGAGTAGGCCTGCTGCGGCCGCATCAGCGGCGGGGATCGTGCCGGCCAGAGCACGTGGCAGAACTGTGGTGGCGTGGGCGACCGGGTACGCGGCGGGGATCACGGAGGCTGAGGTGCGGTGCAGGGCTGCGACGGTCTGGGCGACGGGGCATGCGGAGGCTCGACAGGGATGTCTAGCGGGGCCGCCACGGAACAGGTGGTGGCAAGTTACATTGGTCGCCGCTCCTTGCGCCCCGTAACCTGCCGCCGTCGCCGTTGCCCAGTGTCTCATCAGCGCGATGGAAATGCACTCCTCATCGGCGGGACGACGGAGGCGTCCGGCAGTCGGGCTGGTTAGTTTCGGCATCTTGTGGGCCGAGAGCTGTGCTGTGGGCCGATGAAAGCGTAAGGCCCATAGAGGCCAACACACGTGATGGCATAAGCCCAAGCTCCTTCACCCCACACCGAGTAGTCCCCATCCGCCAGAGCCGCGGCTGCACCACACACACCGGGCGACGGAGCGAGCAAGCAAGAGCGGCGAGCCGGCGACCTCGCGCTGCGGGCAGTGCCACACGCGGCGAGGGCGCGTAGCAAGGAGGCGCGCAGGCGAACAGCGGCGCCACACGCGGTCAAGCTCCACGCCACCAGGTATGCTCCTTCCCTGCCCTCCTACCCCCTGTAGCCAGTCGGCCCCCGCCACCAAGCGCCTTTTAGAACATTTCTCTAAACTAAATCGATTAATATTTGCTAGAGTTTAAATATTTTAGACAGTACATATGTGAACATGCTCCTTGTATAGTTGTAGTTTTGCCACTTGGCTATTGCACAGGCGACTTTTTTTTCCTTCATCTTCAGTCACTTTTTATACTATAATTTTAGGTGACTAAGAGTGTAACTTCAGATCGAGGAGAATTAGTCTGTAATTTTAGATGACTATGAGTACAACTTTAGATGACTGAGACTGAGAGATAAAGAAATTTCAAGCGACTGTGTAATAGCAATCATAAAAGTCTATAAATGGACCCAGCCTTCCATTTAAGCTACTTCCTATTAGAAAAGAAAAAAAAAGGGGTTAGATAGCCATCAGAAATAAAAGCGAGTGTTTTTTTTTTGTAGTGCCGATTTGTATTATTATTTGTGATGTAATAAAATATGACGTCATTCCTAAAATCAAAGCACATTGTGTTTTTTAGTTTATTTGTTGAGAGTGTATGTATCTTATGCACTTTACTTCTTTCACCATTCACCACAAATCCTACAAATGTGAGTTGGAAAATGGAAAAAATATATAATGATTGAATAAATTGAGAAACGTTTTGAGATGTATGTTTGGAATATATTGATAAATATTTTTAGTCTAAAGTTATTTGTATTGTATAGATATTCCTTTATTTAGTTTATACAATATAAATTTAAAATATGTTATACAAGTAAAAATGAAATGAAATTTCATTTTCTATGTTAAGAGTTTATGTTAGTCTTGTTATTAAAGAATATGATACACATTCATATTGGTTAAATGCTAGTATAATTTAAAGAGCATGTATAGTTATGAACAAGCAAGAAAGAAGGGTAACAACCCAAAAAATAAAAATAAAACTACCCCCTCGCCCCACCAGATCTTGTCATCTTCCTTCCTTTTTACTCTTTCCCTCACAGTGGAGAGCGCTATGATTGGCTTTCCGTTTGTTTCAATTTGTCATGCAATACCATCGTATCCACCCTCCCTCTCTGCCAACACACATGCCTCTAGGCCTCTTTCCACCAAGAGAGACATGCCTGCCTATCACCTCGAAGAGAAGGAATTCTTTCTCTTGTAGGAGGCGTCGTTGTTAGGTCCATCCTTGTCTTTTCCTTGATTGGTTCTCTTCTGTCGGCAATCTAGTTGAAATCTTTTTTTGCGAGATTTACGTACTATCTAGTTGAAATCTTTTTTGCGAGATTTACATACCATTTGTGTATACAAGCTTATGGTTGGATTTATTGGGCTTTTCTGTCAGAGGAGGATGATGCTTCTTGCGAAACTCGGGGCACTGACCATGCCTGGTGAGTCTTGATGTTGCTATCTTATCCTGTGAAATTTGCTTGAGAATTGCTGTTGTTGCAGTCTACGAGAAGCCCACTTAGCCTGGGAGGAAACAAATAATTTTCAATCGTTTTCATCTATTGTTGTTTGTAACTCTGATTGGGTTGTGCAAGTATTGCTACGTTGGAACTGCTGTACCACTTTAGGCTTCTGTACTATAACTTGTTTTATCCAACTGAACTGTGTAATAATGGATTGATGGTGTTTGGACCCTAAGGTATCCTGAATTAAGCATACTATCAAGAACAGTAAAGTTTGTGAAAAGATGTGATAATTGATTCAGGTAGTAGGATTTACATGTAGAATGTAGTTTATCAGAATATTGAAAAGAAAAGGTTCTCATGGATTAACGTTCTGAATTGGGCATGCTATGCGTAGGAACTAAACTTATAAATATAAGTGAACAACAGCCCCTGCAAGATAAATTTAGAACGTGAATTCAGGTATTCTGAATCCAAATCAAATGGTATTGTTATTGGTTCTACGAAGTCCTTTGTTAACTCATGTGTATAGGTCATATGATGGACAGAAGGAGACTACTGTTGATTCCTGCAATTAGTATCAGCATGGGCTCCTTTCAGTACACTTTTGAGAAGGGAGCGGCAAAAGCTGAATTTACTGATAGTGAGTCTTTCATCAATATCCCTCTATTTGAAAATAGACATGTTCTTCTAAATTAGACTGTAGTCTTTGTAAATGTATAGCTATCGTTGCTGCTTGCCTGACAAAGTTGCATGTAGACCTGACAATTAATAGACTTGAACAAAGGTCAGTGTGAAATGTTGTGTGTTGGACCTTTTTTTTTTTGCAACAGGTGAGTTTTCTTACTTGATCAAAATTACTAAAATTTTATGTCATTCTCGTCTTGTTTACATTTATGGTTGCTATGTTTTGTTAATTGAAGAAGCTCAACATAAATTACTATTGCTGTAGTGCTTTTCTGTATACAACGACTACTAGCATGCTTGCCATGTGGCATTCAGAGAAGTCTATGTTTGATAAAACTAAAAATCACATTGTGGAAGAGAGCCTAGTGTTAGACTAAAATAAACTAACATCAAAGCAGCGATGACTTTTTGTTGGCACGTTGTCGTAGAAATGATTCAGTTACTCTCTGTGTATAACAAAATGGGAAAATTTGCTCAGTATCATTGCAAACATGCATAAATTGGGAAATAATATCACGTCTAATGTGAGACTGACATGTGCATCTTGGCCTCTTGGGGGCACTTGTCAATGAGTATCGATGTTATTTCCCAGCTTCCAAACTCTTGCAGTGTTACCGACCAATTTGCCTGCAAAAAAAATATATTTGAAGCTTTAAAGTGATTGAGGGACTGCTATAGAGAGCTAACAGCGTAACAGCTACTAACTGAAGCTTGTTTTGGAACTATCTAGTGTTCGTTTCGAAAAGCATAGAAGCACTGTTAACAAAAAAAATTGAAATCTTATCTTACCCCTTGGTATTCCAATTTCAGTGCCTGCACTTCGTGGGAAGGATTATGGAAAGACGAAAATGCGGTATCCAGATTACACTGAAACAAAATCAGGTCTCCAGTACAAGGTGTCTATACTGCCATCCAGTGATTTCTACGTAATGCTCTCATGATCAAACCTGTTAAGCTCATGATTCTGATCACAAATTACAGGATTTGCGGGTTGGTGATGGCCCGTCCCCAAAGAAGGGGGATACAGTAGTGGTGAGTTACAAGCATCACATTTGAAGTGCACCTGTAGCCAATTTTGTATACTTGCATGTGTATTGTACTATTGTTTCCTTCACTATAATCTTTACTGTTGTTTGTTGAGTTGTGCCCAGTGCCCACCCTAACGTAGATTTGGATTTGTGAATACACTTAAGGTTGATTGGGATGGCTACACTATTGGATACTATGGTCGCATTTTTGAAGCTCGAAACAAGACCAAAGGTGGTTCTTTTGAGGTACAAATTGCAACCTGTAGTTTACTATAGGATGAGTCCTCAGCTTCCTTACAAAGGTGGTTCTTTTGAGGTACAAATTGCAACCTGTGGTTTACTATAGGATGAGTCCTCAGCTTCCTTACAAGCTTGAACGATCACATACAATAGTTTATGGGACTAGGATGGTCGGAAGAATTGTGGCACAGATATTTGTTTAAATATGAACTGGATTATTTCTTCAATTTGACTGATACCTATTCTGTAATCAAATTGCAGGGTGGTGATAAAGACTTCTTCAAGTTCAAGCTTGGATCCGGGCAGGTGATTTACTAGTTTAAGCACTA
Organism: Dendrocalamus latiflorus; assembly: GCA_017311315.1. NCBI lineage: Eukaryota > Viridiplantae > Streptophyta > Magnoliopsida > Poales > Poaceae > Dendrocalamus > Dendrocalamus latiflorus. The sequence continues at coordinate 9,819,207 of CM029644.1, read as the reverse complement.
GTGATCACCTAGTTAGATCACACTTGTACTAGCCAGCATCAATCGTATCACTTTTGGGAGAATGCTATATTGCCGGGCTGTGATCGTTTCGGCTTCAGCTTCTGGTTTCTGGCTTATTTTTCACTATTCATAAATTTTGTTTTTTTCTGAACTTTTGGTCTTTTTTTGAACTTTTTTGTCGGTTCTTTTTCCCGTATTTGTTTGCGTTATACGTGATGGGCTAATATGTTTTTTCTATTTTTATATTTTTTAAATTTAATTATGCTAAATAAGCCTCTGTCAGCTACAGTGTTTTTTCAGTTAGGTACAGTGCTTTTCAGCCATAAGCCACCAAAAAAAGCCCAAATGATCACCAACTGTGTGACCGGTACCAGTGTTCCATTTGCATGTCCATGTTTACGCAAACGAACTACTGTGAACAAATGTTCAGAACTTCAAGTACCGTGCAGATGTTTGCTTTTGCTCCATATATAACTCAGGAGCCACTGTTTGCATCAGTACCTTTCTGACATGTAGCATTTTTATAGGTCATACCAGCTTTTGAGGAGGCTATATCAGGCATGGCTCCAGGAGGAGTTAGGAGGTAAGGTGTCTTCCCTTTTTACCCCCTTCGTGAAGCCATAATTTTCCTGTAAGTTGATCTTTGTTATCACATGTATATTTACCATTGATGGGTTCACACAATTCAGGATAATAGTACCACCGGATCTTGGATACCCAGATAATGACTTAAACAAGTTGGGTCCAAAACCAACGACATTCTCGGTAAATTTTCTGCCTGAATTTACAAATCATCTCTTTGATGACTAAATCATGTAAACCACCTGGAATTTGTCTCGCAGGGACAAAGAGCTCTGGATTTCGTTCTGCGGAATCAAGGGTTGATAGATAAAACTCTCCTATTTGACATTGAGCTTCTCAAGATAATACCAAGTCAGTAGGATATGAGGTTCCTTCATTTCTTTGGAAATGATTAGCATATATCGATGTGCGTTTTCCATTCTAGCAGGGACAAAGTGCACCGTTTGCTTCAACTGGTGTGAACTAACCTAAGTGAGAACAAACCCGAGGTTTATTTATTTATTGCAATCTAGGTCCCATTTGAAACGCACAAATTCTGCTGGGACTCGTTTGATCAAACTCGCGCTAAGAGTTAATCAAGGGAATGAGCACTGCTCACTCCAGTACAATAATGCTCTTGTGCTCCTCAAGAAATTAAGTACTGAACCACACGATTGCGACCCCGGATGGGTGTTGCATCACATTGAATCAAACAGAATCTCTTCTTACTAATCTAAGAGCACAAGGAGAGTTGTAGTAGGATCTTAAAAGAAGATAACCTTCCTCATTGGAGCAAGGAGGGTTCCTTTGATAATGCCACTGAAACAGAAATAGACACGGTAGGACTAGGAAGCATCCGGAAATGCAGCAGTGCAACACATGAGTTTCAAGATAAATGGTGAGTTTGAGATGGATTCTTCTTCCGGCATTCATCATGAAAGGCGTGTTGAAAACTTCCGTGTCCTGCCATGAAGTTGAAGGCGTAATTTCCATGCTTATGTTCTTGTTTTTTAACGAGATGTTGGCAAGCCAAATTAATCTCAGCGTTTTATCGTAAAAAATGAATTTCAGCGTTGGGTGTTGGTAGAGGAACACTGGTTGAACAACGTTATTCTGGTGCCTCAACTGATCGATCAAATGTGTGTTGTCAATGGGACAGCACTTTCAGCTGCTATCTTATCGACCATGGAAATTTACATTTTGTCAACCATGTTATCTTTTGGGCGCGTGTGTTATTGTTGCGAGTAATCTGCTCAAGTACAAGTCAGCGTTAATTTGGTTTAGAGGATACTCATCTTTTTGTGTATGCCATGTTGTGTTGGTAAGTGGCTGAAGAACCCGGAATTATGTACATCATCTGCGCCACTGTTGGCAGGGGCGAAGCCAGGGGAGGCTTAGTAAGGCTCGAGCCTCACCTCCCCCCCGGCGGCGGACCCCCCCCCCCCCCCCGGCGGCCCCCTCCCGGCAAGCGGCGTGTCGGCAACAGCCGAATCACAGCAGTCTCAGTGTCTCACTCTCACTGTCTCACAGAAGCCCAACAAGGCAAGTAGGCAACAAGCAACAAGCAATAAAAAGAAGCCCATTTCCCACAAAGAGGCCCAGCACTCCAGCAGCCCATGAAAACACAGATCACTATTCCCAGGCGGGCGGCGGCGGAGACTAGCACAGTCAGGGGCGAAGCCAGGGGGAGGCTTAGTAAGGCTCGAGCCTCACCTCCCCCCCGGCGGCGGACCCCCCCCCCCCCCCCCCCCCGCGGCGAGACCCCCTCCCCCGGTGGCCCCCTCCCAGCAAGCGGCGTGTCGGCAACAGCCGAATCACAGCAGTCTCAGTGTCTCACTCTCACTGTCTCACAGAAGCCCAACAAGGCAAGTAGGCAAGTAGGCAACAAGCAATAAAAAGAAGCCCATTTCCCACAAAGAGGCCCAGCACTCCAGCAGCCCATGAAAACACATATCACTATTCCCAGGCGGACGGCGGCGGAGACTAGCACAGTCGCACAGATCTGGCACTATTCCCACTTCCCAGGCACACCCAGTTTCCCAGATCTGGCGGCGACTCCGGGCGTCGAGCGAGGCGAGGAGGAGCGGAGGAGCCGGGAGCCCGGGAGCGAGGCGGCGAGCGAGGAGGAGCGGTGGAGCCGAGCCGCCGTCTGCCGAGGAGCCGGGACCCGGGAGCGTGGCGAGGGCCGCGAGCGCGAGGCGTCGAGCGGGGAGGAGCGGAGAGCCGAGCTGGCTCGCCGTCTGCCGAGGCGAGGAGCCGGGAGCGAGGCGAGGGCCGCGGCGGGCGAGGAGGAGCGGAGAAGCGAGACCGCGAGAGAGAGAGGAGCGGAGGAGGCGTCGGTTGAGGAGTTGCGGCCTGCGGTGTGGGACAGCGGACGATTAAAAGGGGGGTGCGCCGGTGCGGGGCCTGCGGGCAGTGCGGGGTGCGGCGTGCGGGCAGACCGAAGTAAAGGCCAAAGGGGGGGACCGGTGTCCGGGGGGACCGCCAGCTGCCGACAGGCAGTGTCCGGTTGTGGACTGTGGAGAGTGGAGTGTACTGTGTTCGGTTGTGTTGATTTCTTTTCCTATCGGCGGATCGGCCAGTACTTCTAATCATCCATTCCAGTGTGAATAAGCTCATCCAGTGTGAGCTTCACTGCTTTAGGTAATTTTTGTATACTTTTTTTATCAGTTTAGCATTCTGAACTTTAGATTTTAGACTACTAATTTATTTATAGTTTTATAGATCTTGATATAATGGAGAAACGAACTTTGTGCAACTATTTCGCAAGTAATTCAAGTGGTTCTCGTCCAACCGATGAGAGTACAACTCAACCAAAGAAGCTTCGACTAGAATTTAATCCAAATGAAATAATTGCCGATCCGACGCTGCGCATACCAATTGAAGATTATGCTAACGAAATTAGAGATCAAGTGAGAAGGGCATATTTATTGAATGGCCCTACCCGACTAATTGGATATTCATTTCCACAGACATTGGATGGCAAACAGTCACGGTCTTTTCAAGAATCATGGTATAATAAATTTGATTGGTTGGAATATAGTGTGGAAAAGGATGCCGCATTTTGTTTTTATTGTTTTCTTTTCAAGAAACCGGTACAACCCAATACATTTGGAAAGTGATGTATTTACGAAGGTTGGGTTCTCTCGTTGGAAGATTGCTTTACAAGCTTTCAATAAACATGTTGGTAGCACAAATAGTTCCCACAATATTGCAAGGGGTCTTTGCGATGACTTCAAAAATCAAAGGTCAAGTGTGTCTAGCAAAATCAATACTTATAGCAAAGAGGCCGAAATTGCATACAAAATTCGTTTAACTGCATCTTTAAGTTGTGCAAGATATCTTATAGCTCAAGGTGAACCTTTTCGAGGACATGATGAATCCTCTACTTCCATCAACAAGGGGAATTTCAAAGAGTTATTGGATTGGTATAAAGATAAAAAAGAGGAAGTGAAGGTGGCATTTGATACAGCTCCAGGGCATGCAGTTATGATTTCTCCATATATTCAAAAAGAGCTTTGTAAATGTTGTGCACAAGAGGTCACAGAAGTGATTAAAGGTGAGATTGGAGATAGAAATTTTGCAGTCCTTATTGATGAGTCCAGAGAGGTATCAATAAAGGAGCAAATGGCAGTGATTGTGAGGTTATTTATAGTTCCACATCATTTATGCTCTGTTGTTTTGTTCTACCTTTAAAGTTTACATATTATAATCATATCATTTATGCAGATTTGTGAATAATCAAGGAAAAGTGATGGAAAGGTTTCTTGCCATTGAGCATATCACAAATTGTACATCTGCAGCATTGAAAGAATCTTTGGTTGGATTGCTTACTCGACATGGCTTGCCTATTTCAAGACTACGTGGGCAGGGCTACGACGGAGCTTCAAATATGAGAGGTGAATTTAATGGATTGCAAAAACTTATTCGAGATGATAATCCAAATGCTTTCTATGTTCATTGCTTCGCCCACCAGTTACAGTTGGTAGTTGTCACTGTGGCAAGTTGTAGTAGGGCTATTGCAGATTTCTTTAACTATGTTCCCCTGATAGTGACTGCTGTGAGTTCATCTTGTAAAAAAAAAGATGCCTTGATTAAAAAACATCACGAGGTCTTGTTGGAGAAGCTAGAGAGTGGTTTGATTTCAGCTGGGACAGGATTGCATCAGGAAGCTGGACTTGCTAGACCTGGAGATACTCGGTGGGGCTCACATCTCAAAACTTTGCTTCGCATATACCAAATGTGGGAAGCAGTAGTGGATGTGCTTGAGCTTGTAAGTGAAGATGCTTGTCAAAACTCAAGTCATGGTGGAGCAGCAGGTTTGCTAAAAAAGATAGAATGTTTTGAATTTGTATTCATCATGCATTTCTTAATAACCATGTTGAGCATTACAAATGAGTTATCACTTGCTTTGCAAAGGAAGCATCAAGATATTGTTGAAGCTATGGGCTTGTTACAGGATGTCAAACAACGATTTCAAGATATGAGGGACAATGGGTGGGAGTCATTGTTCAACCAAGTCAAAAGTTGTTGTGAAAAATATGAGATTGATGTGCCAAATATGGAAGATCCTATTGGAGTTATGGGTAAATCAGTACGTCGGAAGCATAAAGTGACTCAACATCATTATTACAAAGTTGACATTTTTAATGTTGCTATTGATGCAGTTATGAATGAGATGAATCATCGATTTAATGAAGTTTCCTCGGAGTTATTGGTATGCATGTCTTGTCTTGATCCAAGCGACTCCTTCTCTAAGTTTGATGTTGATAAACTTGTTCGACTTGCTGAGATTTATGCTGATGATTTCACGGATGTTGATCGGCTTTTGTTAAGAAGTCAGCTTCAAACTTTCATTCTCAACATTAGAAGAAATGAAGAATTTAATGAATGTCGTGATATATCAAAACTTGCTCAATTGATGGTTCAAACAAGAAAAGATAAAACTTTCCCGTTGGTATATCGCCTCATCGAGTTGACATTGATACTTCCAGTGGCAACGACATCTGTTGAGAGAATATTTTCAGCAATGAATATTATCAAAACAGATTTGCGCAATAAGGTAACGGATGAGTGGCTCAATGATTTGATGGTGTGCTACACTGAGCGAGAGATCTTTAAAACCATTGATGATGATAAAATCATAAACCGTTTCCAAAGCATGAAGTCGCGTAGAATGCATTTGCCCCGTGATTCAAATTTGGCTCATGCTTCAAATTAGCTTATTTGTGGTATGTTTCATAATTCATATGAACTAAATTTTCATTATTATTCACAATTTTCTATTATATAACTAATTTTCATATGTTTCATACACAGGTGATCTCTTCTACTCCGTACTCATAGCAGAATAATTATATATTATTGGGTATGCGCTTTCTATTGTCGAGGTATGTACTTTGTATTTCTCTGTTTTTCGTTGTTTGTCTCCAAAACTCCAACTGTATAATTTCTGTATGAATTTGAAATTCTATAAGAGTATAAGACTATATTTGTGTCAACTTAGTTTAATCCGATAAATACTTCAGCCCCCCCTCCATTTTAATCCTGACTTCGCCACTGACTGTTGATATAGTGTTTCATGGAGGGACAGGACAGGTAGGTAGGTACCATCACGTTGCTTAGAAAGCAAGAGACAATGATCGGCATATGTTTATGCTTTTTTAAATAAACAAATAGGATGATTTTTCATCGTCTCTTTCAAACGGTTTATCCGTGTTTGATCTATTCATATAGACATTTGTATTAAAACAAAAAAATCATAGGCACAAGTATAAACACTCCTTTCTAGCTGAAGAGAAAGCTGAAGAGAACACACCCATTAGATCACGATAGAGATGCTCTTTCTGAGGGAGAGATCCATAATTAATACTGTTTCATTTCATAATCCCATAGCTCGCTGTGTGCTGGCAATATCTGTTTCCCGACGCATCTGCCACGGTGTGCTTCCTCCGCTGCGCGCAGCCGTGGTTCGCCCCAAGCACCCCCATGCTTCCCTATGCTTCTATTTGTTTTGGGATCGAGACGGACCAGACGTGATGTATCGATGGCGGCAGTGCTTAAGTATGAAAATGGTAAAGAATAGTCTGTTTTATTTGATATTTATATGTGAGAAAATGTGAATGTGATAAGTAAAATCTATATGTGAGATTGTTCGTATTTGTATTCGAGAATATTCGCATCCATATTTGAGAATATTCGTATTTGTATTTGTATTCGAGAATATTCTATTCGTATTCGAGACTATTCGATTTATATCCGATCCATTTTCATCCTTGATGACCTTAGCGATGATTGTAGGAAGCAATTTTCTGATGAACCAAGATTCATAAGTAAAAAGTGAAAACTACTTTGCATAATTTTTAACTCTATGCGCTACACTGTTAACTCATGTAGACGTGTAGTTATGTTACATAAATTTGTTCTATCGAGATTTGTTACAAAAGTTTTAGGATATTTGTATTTGACCGAATTAAGTATATATTCAATTCGAATTCATATTTGTTACGGCGTTCAATTCATATTTGTATTCGAGAATGTTTGAATTTATATTCGTATTTGTTTCAAAAATATGAATTAGTATTTGTATCCGTATTTATTTTAAAAATATAAATTCGTATTTATATTTGAGACTATTTGATTCGTATTCGATCAATTTCATCCGTAGTAGTGCTTAGCATACCTTAAAAAAAACCAGTTTGTCCACTCATGCAAATTTAGCTTTGTCTTAAGCAAATAACTCACTTAAACGCGTGTTAATTTTTCAACAATTGTCGGTTAGCCCCAGGTTTACTATTATCTGCATGTGTACCATAGTAACATGGAGGGCGATGTTGTTGATGGTGGTGCAAACTCGAGGTTGCCGCAGACAGGGTGAAATTGTTGTAACAGCTGGTTCACAACAAGACTACCGTTCAAAAGTGGTCAGACGGTATGGCTCGAAGGGCGTTAGGATTTCAATTAAAGGGAGGAGATTGAACCGAGCAGTTGCTCCCGCACATTCCTATGCTTCCCCTGGCAATTGCCACTGGCAGCCTGTGCCAACACTTACGAGGTAAGGTGTTCATCTTGTCAATTGCCAGCCTGTGCCAACACTTACGAGGTAAGGTGTTCATATTGTTGCTTTTTTTTGGGATAGTTTTTTACTAAAAATAAATAGTAATAGCTGAAAGAAATGATTTTTAGATGGCTTTTCGGCATGGAACGTGGAGAAGTAAGGTGAGTACGGGCTAGAACGTGGCATAGTGAAAATAGGAAAATGGTCGGCTAAACTAGGAACTCACCGGAGATGACACAAACGACGATGGTAGGGAAAAAGGAAAAACTCGGCATCTCGGTGCTCGGTGAAGAAAAACCAAATCTACTTGGAAGGTAGCTATTATGGGAAGGTAGAACACGTTTTGACATAGAAGAATTGAAGAAAATCTCACCGGATAGATGAAAACGCGGGGCATCCTAGGCAGCCATGGCTAGGTGTCGGAAGTGATAAACTGTGGTAGGTTTCTAGAGAAAGCAAGAGAAGCACCGCATAGAATGCAACGAGACAAATCTTACAGTGGTGATGGTACGGGCTAGAGCTCACCAGAGGTGACAAATCGATGACGAAAGACGATGAAGATCGGTTTTGGAAAAAACTCGATTTCGGGTGATAGATTACACCAAAATCAAATAATTTGACTAGGAAGTGGATGATACATGGGAACACGATGTGACGCCAAAGGATCATGAAAAGCTCACCGGAGGGCTCGAAACACGGGTTGGAGCGACAACCGATTTCGGGAATGGAGGGCTCTTGGGGGTGGCGGCATTCTGGAGTTTGAGGAGACTTGGCAGGGGTTGAGAGGGGTTAAGAGGGGTCAAAGGGTCATGTACAAAGGCTCAGAAGAGTTACAAACAGACTCTAATTTGCGAGATTCAGTTTGAAGTCGGTTCTGGAAAATACATGATAAAAGGCAAATAAATGAAGGAATCATGAATGAGCTAGAAGAAATGGATTCCTTGCAAGATTTGGCACAACTTTTGTTTTGGCGAGATGTCGAGATAAGGCTTGGTTTGGAAATGGCTTGGGGAGGAAGATGGAGCCATGATTCTGCTCTGCCTGCTGCGTTCGGCTCGACTAGACTTGGAAGATGAACTGTGTTTCATAGATAAATAGTAACCGTATGAATAGTTGTAAAGGCCGATTAGAGGGGGTGATAAGCGGTTTTCAAATTCTCTTCTAAGCTAGAACCAAGTTTATAATGCGGAAGCGTGAATCAATTTGGTTTAGCATAAATAAAGCCTAAATCAACTAGGTTCACTGTAATAGCACAGGTTTCTATAAAAAAATAGTAAAAAATAATTTAAAATAAAAATAAGTGTTTTGATCGCCTATGTTTTAAAATTGTTTTGCCCTGATTTTCTGCTTTTAAAAAGGTTTGATTTTGAAAAGTAATTTAAATAAAAACCTAAATATATGATTAAACAAAGGTTATTTTGAATTTTCATGAAAACTATAATTTAAATTAATTATCTGTATTTAATTGGCATTTATCTGGTTTTTTGGATTTTCTGGAATTTGAAATCTATTTTTTAAATTTAAAAGTATTTTAAGTATAAAAATTAATATGAAATTAAGCTGACAATATTTTTTCCTAAGTCTATAGCATCTCCAAGAATTTATATGAATTTTTTGGAATTTTTAGACTTTATTTGCTATTTTCAAAGTGTTTTTTAAGCTCCCTAGTTTTCTGAAAATCTAAAAAAAATTTAAATCTCAAACTCTCCTTGGGCTGACATGTGTCAAGCCCAGATCAAATCTTTCCTGGCCAATTTAATCCTAGCCGTCCATTGCCACTTACCCCTTCGTTCCTTTGTCGATTGTTTGGATTTAATCAACCACCGCCCGATCTAATCTCGGTCATCCATCTTCATTTAGCCGTGCTGACAGTCGAGATCCCTTCTTTGGCTACTTGGCATCCATGCGACTGTCCACTTCTCACCCTCTCTCATCGCTCTCGCCGACTGCTGGGCCCCACATGTCGGGCGCGTCGTCTTCCTCCCCTCCTCCTTCTTCCTCGCGCGAGTGCCACCATCTCTGCCACCATCTCGCCTCGACTGGCTTCCCTGCCTCCCCACCCCCTCATCTTCCTCTCCCAACGCCCACACCAACCTCCGCCATCTCCACGCTGGATTCCCCAATCCCCGCGCTCGCTTTTCCCGTCTCCTCCGCAATCGCCGCCAAAATTTTGGATGAAGTAGAGCGTCATACAAGAAATAAAATCATCAAATTCTGTAAAGTGCAATTGAGCAATCATTCTGAATCAGAAGCAACTTGGGAGCGTGAGAAAGATCTAAGAGCAGAGTTCCCTAGCCTAGTCCGTCCGAGTCTCGGGAGCGAGATTCATTCTAAGGGGGTAGGTTTGTAACATCTTAAAAATTCGCTTTTTGAAAAAATTAATTTCAATTAATTATTTTCATGTATTTGAACTTTATTTGGATTTATCTAAATTTTATTTCAAAATCTAAAGCAAGAAAATATATTTTAGATATTTTATTAAAGCCAAAAAGAGTTCATTTTATTTTTTTTCCCAACCTTCCCTGAATTTTATATAATTTTTGAGAATTTTCTGGAATTAAAAAACAATTTTAAAAGTCAAAAAGGTATTTTATAAAAATATTAAAGGCAATTTGGAATTTAAAAATAATTTTTTAAGTCTAAAATAGCTCTAGGAATATTCTATGAATTTTCTAGAATTTTTAGACATTATTTACTATTTTCTAAGTATTTATAAAATTATCTTGTATTTTCTGAAAATTAAATCCGGTTTAATCTCAGGCTGACACGTGTCCGGCCTAGATTCAATCTATCCTTTCCCTTGATCTAATCTGAGCCTTTCATCCTCACTTAAACCCCAACGGCCGAGATTGTGCCATATGTCACCCATCCGGCCGCATACCCCTTCACCTCCTCTCCTCTCTCACCGACGGGTGGGCCCCACCTGTCATGAGCTTCTCCTAGCTCCCCTTGCGATAGTCTAGTTTAGGTACCACCAGTGAAAAGTGGGTGCCAGGGATTTACTGGTTTATTCACAGTGAGGGACAGGGTTGTACTGTACTCATATGGCGCAGGAGGGGGCTTCTGACTGGGTGGATTTAACCCTTCAGCGGTGAAACCTCAGCGGGCGGTGTCTAGCTAGACTAGAGTGAGGTAAAAGCTTTGTGATATTTTATCTGGGTCTCATGCCAAAGGAAGGATGGTGACTGTTAGGATAATTTATCTCTTGGGGGTAAGGTTGTACATCCTCTGCAGAGTGTTAAACTATTCGAATAGCCGTGCCCACGGTCAAGGGCGGGCAAGGAATGCATTCACATGGTAGACCTTTGGTTTTGGTTTTAACAACAAAGTTTTGGTATCTCAAGAGTGGAGGAAACTCTCGGAAGGGTATCCTGGCGGTTGGAGCCAGTGTGGGTGGATGGAACCCGTAGTTTGAACCTTAGCAGTTAGAGCTGGTTAATTAGTGTTGGTGGATAGAACCTTCACTATAAAATGCTTAATAGTTTCATTTAAAACAGTTACTTTGTTAAATTAATGCCTTCGGAAATATTTAGTGGTATTCGAAATAAAATATTGCTTTATGCAAAAAAACCATATAACCCTTCCTTGTTAAGCCTTGCATCTACTGCATTTTTTCCAAGACTTGCGGAGTACTTTATGTACTCACATGCTGCACTAAAAATCAAACTCAGAGGAATATGAAGCTCAAAAGGAAGATTACGACTACTTCGCGTGTGGATTCGACGAAGGCTTCCTGGAGTACTAGGCTGCGCTTCCCCAGTCAATTGTCTGTGGTGTATTGATGGGTCTTCACCAGATTTACTTTTTCTTCCAATGTGTTTTGTGTGTTTGTGAGGTCTTGAAACCTCAGTTGTAATAAAGAGGCCTTTTGGTCTGTACTCTTTACTATTGTAATAAGCGTTGTTGGTTATGTAATCATCACTATTTGACTGTGTGCACTAGCTTTGATCTGGGACTAGTGCTGTAATACACAGAGGGTCCGGATTCGAAAATCCGGGGTCCCGACACCTGAGCCCCCTCTCCATTCGCACCACCTCCCCCACCGCTCTTTTCCCCTCTCCCGAGCTCCACACCGCCCCACACCGTGCGCCATCACCTCCAAGTTCACCACTGCACCAGCGAGCAATAGCCGCCGCCTCAGACCTCCCTGAGCCTCGGTGCCGACACCCTCGTCTTCCCCGAGCCATCGCCGTCCTGGGGCGCCACTCCTCTGAGCTCGAATATCATCGGAGCACCGCCGCACCAGAACCCCGAGCCGCCTCTAAGGTCCTTCTCGTCGCCAACCACCCTTCATCATCCCTAGCCACCACGCAAAGGTGAATTGAAACCCTTGGTTCCCGTGCGCGGCCATCGGCCGACGAGCCACGTCAGCACCCAGGGCGATGTAGATGCCACATGGCGCCCGGTGGCATGCTACCTCGGCCACGTTAGCGCCAAACAGGTCCACGTGCCACCTCAGCCTTCCCCTTGGTCCATCGACTCAGTCCACGATAGACCGGGCCCACATGTTAGCCTCTATCCAAAGAATATACCCAGCGTTGATGTTAGTATGATGTCATAAATCTATTTTCCAGTAGGCAAATATTTCAGCTGAAAAAGAAAATCCCCTACTGACATCATAAATCCCTTTTCCAATAGAAAAGTGATTCCAAAAATTCCAGTTTATTCTTTTTCTCTGATTTCAAACTTCCAAGAGCCCGTTCTCCTTCGTCCTAGCCCCGATTGAGCCCGTTCAAATTCCTAAATTCATCAAACTTCCAATATACCAATTTCCATCCTTTTTAATTATTTGGAGTTTATTTGAATTTATTTGGATTTTATTTGAGTGTGCTTGGGTATTTTCACGTGTAGACTGCGACAATTCCGGAGAATTCTACTTCGACGACTCGCACCAGACTGTAGAGCAAGGCAAGTCACACTTCTTGATTATGTTGATCCCAGATTGTGAAATAAAATTGTGTTGTTTTAAATTATATTGCATGCATATTTTTATTCAATGTATTTCAATTCAGTTTCAAATTCAGTTATTACCTACTTGTAAATTCCTCCATTGACATTGAATTCGTCGATACCTTATCACCCTAAAATAAAACTCTAGTTAGTACACTAGTATGACTAGAAGATTTTTGTGGCAAATACTTAGACATGCATAGTTATACCTTTAGGTTGGGATAACCTTTTTCACATAGAATGATGATCTTTTCAAATGTATTCTTGACTTCGGTGAGTCAAGAAGTATTATGAAATATTTTGAAATAAAATATAAAATCTGGTTTAGACTTAGGATAATGGTTGGTGATGGGTGCAAGCACGCACTGTTGTTCGGTGACACAATGTTGATTATCGGGCACAAGAGGTATGTGGTTTGAGCCTAAGTCAAGTTAAGGACTGGTCTGTGACCTACTGTTGCAAAGCTCTACCATACTACCACAAGGCTGGTATGAGACAGTCCTGGCCGATTAATTTGCGAGTCCCAACCTGAGTCTCGTTATAGGTCGAAAGTGAGCGTGGCGTAGGTCATGAGAAGTCTTACTCGGCTCAAGAGGGGGTCCTGGTCTGGTGGATTCCTTACTGGGGTGAAATCTTAGTGTTGGCTTGGCCAGGTTGAAGGCTTTGTATTGTAAAAGCCTTGTTATGATCTCTCCACCGCACACCTAAGGAAGTGTGCTAATCGTGCGATAATATGAGATAATCATGTCTTGTGAGTAAATCTGTACAACCTCTATAGAGTGTATAATCTATCCTGGATAGCCGTGCCCATGGTCATAGGCAAGCTAAGTAAAGTTTTTCATGGATTAGACTTATTTTTCAAAATGGTTTATAAAAAGCTTATGGATGGATGGAATCTATGAGAGATTGAAATCGTATGGATGGATGAAATCCATATGAGATTTTTTGGAAAAATGGTCTAGGTGGGATACCTGTGGTTAGGTTAGTGTGGGGGATGGACTTGCACTAACAGTATTAATTTCATTTATAATTACTGTTTTTACTTACTGTATTAAATTCTGCAATTTCAATCTATTTAATGCATTTCTTTAAATGTTGTTTTATGCTCAAATAACAGCATTTTAACCTAACCACGGGCAAATAGATGGGGAAATCGAGCGCGGGGATTGGGGAATCCAGCGCAGAGATGGCGGAGGTTAGCGCGGGTGGTGGGAGGGGAAGAGGGGGAAAGAAGGGAAGCCAGTCGAGGTGAGATGGTGGCGGGAATGGCAGCGGGGATGGTGGCACTCACACGAGGAAGAAGGAGGGGAGGAAGATGACGCTCCCAACATGTGGGGCCCAGTAGTCGGTGAGAGCGATGAGAGAGGGTGAGAAGCGGACAATCGGATGGATGCCAAGTAGCCAAATAAGTGCACCAACACCCTAGGCCTATATCAAGGTTTGCAATCCTAGGATGACAAGCAATCAATTTAATTCTATAAATGTAAATTGTTTGAATGTAAATTGAGCACAAGAAAATAAACCACAATGACGTGGTTCCTTTTTAACGTGGTATTCAGAGACTTGTTAATCTCCCCTAGTCCACATTGAGGTAAGCCCAAACTAATTGGACTGGCTCTACGAATTAAGCCAAACACATCAATTCACTAGTGGTAACTCTTTTCGGAGGCTTGCTGGTCTCCCCTAATCCACGTTGAGGTAAGTCCAAACTAATTGGATTGGCTTCACAAATTAAGCCAAACACCTCAATCTACTAGTGAAAACTCTTTCCCGCTCTGGTTTGTTGAGCTCCAACCTTCACAACACATCGGGTCTTCTCACAACCTTTTTTAATATCACCACACACGACACCTCCAACACCATCTAGGAGCGTAAAAGCCCAGCTATTTATTACAAAATTTTCAAAAATAAATAAATAAATAAAATTTAATTTAGTTTAAAATAAAATCAAGTGTTATTTGGTTGGTTGAATTTTATAGATTTTATTTGCCTATTTTCAGCTTTGAAAAAAAGCTTTTCTAAAAAGTAATTTAACTAAAAACATAATAATATTATTAAATTAAAGATATTTTGAATTTATGTAAAAACCCTATTTCAAATTAATTATTTGAAAGCATTTGACTTTTATCTGGATTTTTTATGATTTTGTAGGATGTTAAAATTAACTTCAAAGACAAAAAGTATTTTTATAAAAATTTAAAGACCAATTTAAATTAGAAATATTTTTTTAAGTATAAAACATCTCCAAGAATTTTAGTAAATTTTTCTAGAATTTTTAGACTTCATTTGCTATTTTCTAGGAGTTTTTGAAGCTTCCTAGTATTTCTGAAAATTAAAAATGTAATTTAAACCCTCTCTCTCCTCGGCTTGACACGTGTCTGGCCCTGATTCAATCCACCTCACCTGATCTAATCCTAGCCGCCCACTCTCACTTACCCGTTCATTCATTAGCCGATGGTTTGGAATTAATCCGCCTCACCTGATTTAATCTTGGCTGTCCCCCTCCACCTACCCCTTCGCTTTTCATCTAACGGTCGAGATCTTTTCTTTGGACGTGTGGTGATCATCAAGCCATCTGCTCACCTCATCTATCTTCTCCACTCGCTGACAGGTTGGACCCACCTGTCAGCCTCATCTTCCTCCTCCCCTTCTTCTCCCCGCGACGTCGCCGCCATGGCCGTTGTGTCCAAGCTTCGTTTTCAGCCAGTCTCTCTTTCCAAAGTGTCGCCTAGACTTCCCCTTCTTGTCCACACCTCGCGCCTCGTATCCATGGCCGCTCGTCTCCGTGTTCACACTCCTAATTGTTTTCTCCCCACAAAGTTCGGCGAGCAAATACTCGCCGCGTCGTCTTCCCCTCCCTATAAATTCTCCCCCCGAGCACCCCTACCTTCGCACCGCCTCCCTCCACCCTCACTCCTCTCTCTCAGAGTTCCCCAAGTGCCCCGCACCACTCTTCCTCTCTCCCGGCACCGACAAAGCTTCGATGAGCAATTGCTGCCATGTCAGACCGCTCATCGCTCAATTAACATTATTATGCTTTCCTTTGTCAATCCTTATACATGCATTAACTCTGTTAAATATCTTGTTGTAACTTGAGGAGTACTTTATGTGCTCATGTTACTCAATTCATCATTTTTCAGATGACGACTTCGACTTCGGTGAGGATCAAAACGTATAGGCCGCGTCTTACTGTCGTTTGCTTATGGGCAGGCTTAGTGGGCTTCTTCTGCTTTGGTTTTATCTTCCACTTCTTATATTTAAATTTGGTTTATAGACCATTGATGTAAACTTTAGCCATTAGGCCCATATTTAGTTAAATAAAGTTGGTCATTATGTATGATATTTGTCTTTGTTATGCACTGTGTGCACTAGGTGATCCTGGACTAGTGCGATTAACACAGAGGGTTTTGGAGTTGTTGCTTCGGGATCCGACAAGGAGTCGGCAACCTCCAAGAGTAATAAGTCAAGCACCTTGCTTAGCTCTCATCACATGCAATGAATGCATAAGCTCAAGTGGATACGAAATCTACCTCTAAATGCAACACATGCAATCTAGAGTCTTCGTCCTTACTCACAAAGTGCAACATATGCACAATTGATAGAGAAGCTCACAATAGCTAAAGACAATAAAATTGAGTGAAGCAACAACATCTCCAACCAGCCACAAGGGGGTATTTATACCCCCACACAATGAAACTAGCCGTTGGGGATAAAAACCAGGAAATCTGGTAGTACCATCGTTATATGGCCGGTACTACCGCTCCCCTCTGCAATGGTCGAAAAACTAGCCGTTACTCAGCAATTCTAGTAGTACCGCCACACAAAGTCTGGTACTACTGCATAACAGTAGTGTCGCGCCACACATGTGGAACTATCGTTTTCCAAGGGAGGAGGAAACCTTCCAAAAGCAAAACCTTCTAGAAAAACATACCGCGAATAAATTGGTACTACCGCCGGCCAGTCTAACCACGCAACACATGCCAGTCTGACCGCTGGTCGGTAGTACCGCATTTATATGCCGGTATTACCTATGTCCGGTTGTACCGTGCAACACATGCCTGTACTATCGACTTCCGGTTGTACCACGCCACACATGCCTATACTACCATTTTTCTAGAAAAGTGCATATACTTCAACTAATTTGCAAAACACATTCACAAATTATAGTACCATGCATACAAGGATCAAACCATGATTTCCAACAAGTTGCAAAATATATTTGCACACTTTTGGAATCATGTCACAAGGTATGGGTACATGGACTCATCACGTTTGCAAAACACATTCGCAAATCTAAATCACATACTATAAGGATTGTGTATGAGCTTCAACCATTTACAAAACACGTTTGCAAATATAAGCCTCATATTACAAAGAGTAGTAAACATAGACTTCAAACACTTGCAAAAGACATTCGCAATGTATAGTCCCATGTTACAAAGATTCAACGCATGAGCCTCAACTATTTGCAAAACACATTTACAAATATAAGCATCATGCTACAGAGAGCTAGAGCAAGTGAGGTTGAGCTATCAACACATGATGAGACTCAAACTACTAGACATGACTCCACTTAAAAGTATGGCAACCTCTACTAGCAATCCGGTCTTCTAATCAAACACCAAGACAGATAAAAAACTAAGAACACATCCTTAGCTCTAGCTAGTCATACATTTGACTTGAACAACCTCTTAGAGCTTGATGACGCACATATTCACTTCAAGTCCGGGTTATTGTCTTGATATGTATCAACTCATGATGCATCCTTCACTTGAACTCCATCAACATATGATGGGTATTCACTTGACTTGATGATCAACTCATGATCATCTCGTCTTGAACATACATCAACTCATAATACATCCTCTTCTTGATAGCCTTGAACACATGAAGCCATCTTCCATCCCGTATCTTGACTTGATGATCTTCAACATATGAAGTTATCCAAAGTCATTCTCATTTATAGAATCTAACCTATTCATCCAACTCATGTAAAATGTTAGTCCACAAATCAATTACCACTAATTACTAAAACTTCACCATTAACTTATAATGGAGGGATTAGATTCTACAATCTTTCCTTTTTGGTAATTCATAACAATCTAAACAAAAAATGAGATAATAAAATGATTTACAAGTACACAATATGTACACAACAATTGTATACTCTAGGATAAGCTTTCTAAGCAATTAACTCATTTGAATGGAAGTGTTTATCTTTGAGATTAATTGCTAGCAAAGCTTACTAATCTGGTTGTTATTAATCATCCAATCATTAACACATAATATAGGACTAGATTCTTCAATCATTTCCTTTGATGATTAATGACAACTCAATTGCAATTGATTTAATTTAAATCAAACATGAGTATATATGAACTATATAAGTTTTATATGCTCAAAGGATACGTTTCAAAGTATAGATCCTAATATGTGTTGAAAGAGAAACATGGATCAATACTAATGAAATCACAAAACATAGAGTGAACTCTCTCTAAATGTGTACATCAAGAATGTATAATGAAAATATATCCGGGCCACCGAGTCAACCTTGCTAAGACTCCTCAAGAAAGGAAAGAGAGTCTATGGGCTCAATTCAACTTGATTGTTTATGCAGAGGGTGTTCAGGAGACACTCAAATAAGTGTGTTAGTGGGTAGACGCGTTTCTGATTGCATTCGCTGATGATCCCGAACCATTCAATGCCGACCACGTCACTTACAAAGTTTTGAAGACTGATATATCATGCTACCTCCACCACTAGAAAAACTTCGAAGCAATTTGGTTTCTACTTTTTTTATCATTTGTAAGAAGCGACTAGCCATGCTATTTGGCCATATATAAATACAAGCAGTTGAATTTGTATTTACTGTCTTCTATATATGTAAACGGTCTTGCTATAACGACATGATCGACAACATTACTGACCTGTAAAAAATAACAAAGTAATACATATTTACTCCTAAGGCATTTCTGAATTTGCATTTATGTATATGAGAATGTGTCATATATATATATATATATATATATATATATATATATATATATATATATATATATATATATATATATATATATATATATATATATATATATATATATATATATATATATATATATATATATATATATATATATATATATATATATATATATATATATATATATATATATATATAGGAAAAATACTTTTTACTCCCGGGTGTAATTACACCCACCTCTAATATACCACCTAAACAAACTTGAAATACTCCTTTATCATTTTAGATATACTCGTATACTAATTATAAGATATTCTAATGTGAACCACACAAAAATATTGCAAGGGAGTCCATAGTTTTTAGCATATTTTGTAAATACCTTTATATATGTACATAAAAAGGAGTATGTTGAAAAAAATGTACATACCACCTTTGAAAAATTGTTCATACCACCTATATGATCTTAAATACTCGTATACTACACGTACATACCCCTCGTTACGCGAGATACTCCATACGTTGCGAGATACTACATAGGGCGTAACGAGGGGTATGTACGTGTAGTATACGAGTATTTAAGATCATATAGGTGGTATGAACAATTTTTCAAAGGTGGTATGTACATTTTTTTCAACATACTCCTTTTTATGTACATATATAAAGGTATTTACAAAATATGCTAAAAACTATGGACTCCCTTGCAATATTTTTGTGTGGTTCACATTAGAATATCTTATAATTAGTATACGAGTATATCTAAAATGATAAAGGAGTATTTCAAGTTTTTTTAGGTGGTATATTAGAGGTGGGTGTAATTACACCCGGGAGTAAAAAGTATTTTTCCTATATATATATATATATATATATATATATATATATATATATATATATATATATATATATATATATATATATATATATATATATAATATATATATATATATATATATATATATATATATATATATATATATATATATATATATATATATATATGTATGTACGTATGTACGTATGTATGTACGTATGTACGTATGTATGTACGTACGTACGTACGTACGTACGTACGTATGTATGTATGTATCCCACCATTTGTCGAGATCACAAACGAACGCGCCTGAAACTGGTTAAGAGCGAGCTCATCAACCACGTCTTCGGGCGTCACCTCTTTCAAAAACCACGCAGATGAGAAAGTGTCTCAACACTTAATAAAATATGTTAAACTACTTAGTTGTTAATAGGTCCATAATTTCATAGGGTCTAAAATAACATGATTGCCTTTTGCAGCAAATATCGACTATCGAATCTTTCGAAGGCTCCTTCGAAGTAGTCAGGGAGAGGGATATACTATCCATGACCTTGGGAAATAAAGAACACCCAGGTCACACATAAGGCTTAGGGGTTTACATATCTTAGAGGTATGGATTCCCAAACGACTTCGAGGTATATAGGAGTAGGAAGAGATCCAAGGCCAAGCACGAGAAATGCATAAAACCGGACTTGGATGCAAAACTTGAGAAGATAAATGCCTCACTTCAAGGAGAGATAGATTCATTATGAAAAGAACTGAGAGAAGTCTGCAACCACTTGCAAGCCACCCTTGTTATTGTGGTACCCAGTACTCCTCAACGTCGGAGTAGCTTCATGTCCGCACCACTTTCTGAACATAGTGACACCTACTTACCTATCGATGATATCCAGGTAATATACAACTCTAGAATGCTACATAAATAGACTTGGTAGACACCTTAGCTCATCAACAGTTATGTAGAAGCCCATGCCGTGCATCTTCAGAGTCCGGCTTGTTTGCTCCATTCTCATTAACGCTAAACGGGAGATGTCATATCCATGCCTGCTAGGGACGTTGCTGCATGGTGCCCAGCTAGGGACCAGTTTTGCGAAGGTCCAGATAAACATGATTAATGATATTTTCAGTGCCATCCACTGCAGAGGCCCCCAACAAAGAAATCATGACACTAGGGGATGCCGTCCACACATTCATCCAATGGCCGAAGAGGGACATCACTCTGGACCCTTTCGTGCCACGATCTCCACATAACCATGACTATCAAATAGAACCCTCTATGACTCCACCTCAAGGTCCACTTCAGAAGGCCATCGCATTGGCTCCTGTGGAGATGACGTCGAAGATGTATCACAAGCGAGGCGCTAAGGCCAAACCAAAGAAGATTAAGGCACCTCTCGAGCCATGGAAGTACAAGCTCAGAGTGTCGTTGGTCCCTGAGTCACAATTACCCAGCCTTGGACTATTTTATAGGACTTTGCATGCCTGGTACATGCAGAGGTCCAACAGGAAGCCAAACCGGCAAAGTGGATTCACCGTGAAATACACGGAGGCACATTTTCTCTATGACTTAGTCTACTTCATCATGACCTTTGAAGACTTATTCTTACTATTCAACCACAACGAACTCAATGCCTTATTTCTACGATGCTGGACACTGTAAGTGTACTGTACAATCAAGTTCTACATTCATATAATACCGATAAATATCATAACTCACTACTTATGTATAGATCCATGATCCAACAACTCCAGCGACAGCGGCAACCAGTAGGTTTCCTCGACCCATACTTGGTCTCTGAGCAATCCATCAATGAAAACGTATCTTTTGTTCAAGATTACGTAACGACAGGATTGCTTGCTCATAGTGATAAGGACTACATCCTGGTACCCTTCAACCAGAGGTAAGTGCTTTACTAGTTGCCACACAAGTTTCATGCGTACTTTATACGTAACATGAATTTAGAATTAATCACTATGGCAACAGACATGACTAGGTCACACTGGATTCTGATTGTGATTGTACCAAAGTGGAGTAAGGTAATATACCTTGATTCCCTACTTAGAAGTAACCATGACTTCACCCAAGTGCAATAAGCAATTGATAAGTAAACTCATTTCCTCCATACATAACTCTATTGTAGTTTCCCCTCTATTTGCAATGGTCGAGGCTAACTTTTTGGAATCACGTATGTCGTTCAGCGCTTACGTTACCCAAAGTGGGAGACACAAGGAATCCAGCGCCACACTGCGACATAGGACGTGATTTCCGGTACCCACTACAATACAATAATCCTATATCACACTTCATAATGATGCCTCTAGAACTAACAATACATACATACATATATATATATATATATATATATATATATATATATATATATATATGTAATTCTATTTTTGCAGTGCCACTAGTAGTTATAGGGCAATATACGTGGGTTCTACGTTGGTCGCCATATGCAAAAAATCATGGCCACTAAGACAAATAATCTAGACGTTTGTCAATCTGCCAATAATTATTTCATGATTATCAATGTATGTATGTATGTATGTATGTGTGTGTGTATGTATGTATGTATGTATGTATGTATGTATGTATGTATGTATGTATGTATGTATGTATGTATGTATGTATGTATGTATGTATGTATGTATGTATGTATGTGTGTGTGTATGTATGTGTGTATGTATGTGTGTGTGTGTGTGTGTGTCTGTATGTCTGTATGTGTGTGTATGTATGTATGTGTGTGTATGTATGTATGTGTGTATGTATGTATGTATGTATGTATGTATGTATGTATGTATGTATGTATGTATGTATGTATGTATGTATGTATGTGTGTATGTGTGTGTGTCTATGTGTGTGTGTATGTATGTATGTATGTGTGTGTGTATGTATGTATGTGTGTGTGTGTATGTATGTATGTATGTATGTATGTATGTATGTATGTATGTATGTATGTATGTATGTATGTATGTATGTATGTATGTATGTATGTATGTATGTATGTATGTATGTATGTATGTATGTATGTATGTATGTATGTATGTATGTATGCTAATGGCTTTAACACTCCTAGCGACAGTGTGTGGAATTCAATAAAAGTGCATTTGATTTTGAGAAACTCGTTGAAGTTCGAGGAAATCTCTTCGAATTCTTGATGGCGGAGGTTATAAACCAGTATGGAGAGTTCAACCCCGGCGATGGTGATTAGATGTTCAAACATTTGATACAATTGTAATCACTCAATTATGTTTAATCAAAGAATTCATTCAATTGTACTTCATTCAGTAGTTTAATTCATTTGTGAGATATGTGTAATGATTATCATGTGCTATATATATGATTTATTTGCTTGTTTTCAGAGGGCATGGCTAGCATTTTCTGAGGCTAGCCAAAAAACAGGAAATAATTTAGCTATTCAAATAGCTATCACAGATGATTTACAACACCAAACCGTCTGTGATATATGATATATCACAGATGGTTTTTTATATTAGCCATTTGTGATATGTAAGATATCATAGATGGCTATATTCAAGAACCGTCTATGATATATAATATATCACATACGGTTTTTGGTATTAGCCATATGTAATATTCATATATCACAGACATCTATGTTTGAGAACCATCTGTGATATCTGATATATTACAGATGATTTTGTTTGAAAAATCGTCTATATTGTAAATTATCACAGGCTGTGAGCCATTTGTGATAACCACCTATTATTACAGGCATATAGATTCAAAACGGTTCAGAAATAATCTATGATGATGGTTTTAAACCACCTGTGATGACTCTTTCTGTGGTAGTGTACCCATTTAGACTTGTGGTTATACGGTAATGCTCAGTTTGGACAATTACAAGCGTCGTTCCTTAATTGACTAGGGCGGTACATTTACAACTCAAGATCACGTGCTCCATCCGCACCAACCCAAATCTTACCATCCACCCAAGTCTAAAATCATCTGTAACATCTTATTTTACTTTAAAAATAGTAGCAATACCTGTTGCCACAAAGTTATTGTAATAAAATGATTAAAGCATATGATATCAATTTTCCACCCCAAGGGTTATAATGACCGAATAGCTTGTCTAAGCAGTTATTATCATTTCTAGAATTATCAAACCATATTATGATCTCAACATTGAGACAAGGGAATCCTAAGGTCACAAAGGTACAGTGATTTCAACATCAAATGAGGGTATAACAATGTCAGTATAACTAATGACCTTAAGACAAGTTATCATTTTATGTGAAATTGTAATGTATGTAAATTTAATATAGTAGATAACTTTGATAAAAACTTGGATCAATATGTTCAAAAAAGACTTGCCTTCAGTAGCTGAGGTCTCTTCTTGTTGGTCAAGACGATTTTCGACGACGCCAAGTTCTACGAGCAAAATGAGAAAGCATAAATAAATAAATATAAATAAACTCACAAAAATATAAAATATATAATAGAAGAAAGGTTAGAATTTTAGATGAATTTATAAACTCAAATCACTGGATTCATAGTTCAAATGATGGAGCACGAACGATCGAAAGATCGAATGGAATGGAAATTCCAAAAATAATACAAAATGAGGAATATTCCCTAGTATCTTATTTTGCTGGATTTGGGGATTACTTGAGAGTTTGGCGGGTGGGTCCCACTTGTCTTTGGCTCAAGAAAAATAGTTGGAGAACATCACTATGCACGTGGTCATTGGATTTGAACTCACAACCTAAGGCAAATTTTTAGAGATTTGAATTTCAATTTTTTGGAGTTAAATTCCAATTCAAAATTTTAGGTGGAATTGGAATTTTAAGATTTCCTTCCAGAATTACACATAAAATCCAAATAAAATTCAGATAAAATCCAAATATTTTTAAATAATTAATTTGGAATTAAATTTTGGAAACGGTGAATTTTTAGGATGTTACAACCGGTCTTGCACGAAAGGCAAGGATCAAATCGCCACCATACACTTCAAACTCTAGTGAGTAATTGAGCTAACTCCTATGAGTTTCGCCTTCTCAAAACCCCGTGCAAACTTCCCTATGCTTTGCCCTTCTCTGAGCCCTTCTCTTTGAGGTCTGAGGATCATCGGACAATGATCTCACCATGCGCCGTGCTTGCTCTGTTGCGCTCAACATCGCCAACCATCATGCCTTGCCTGTACGCTCGATTCAAGGCATTAGATATGTTCCCCCATCGTGTGCGCATGCTAGAACCACCGACACCGAGGTCCAGCGAGCCACCATTCACCATCACCAGTGCCATCGCCGTGGGCCATTGATCTAAACCACGTCAGTCATCTAGCCTGTCACCATGTGTTCACCACCGAATTACCCTGTCAATGCCCCTATCCTATATGGCAGCCTACACGGTGGACTTGGTCCATAGTAAACCATCTCTATGGTGTGTGGACCTCCCCTACCATGGTACTGCTCCATAGACCCAGTGCATCGTAAACTAGTAGATCTTGTCATGAACTTGGTCCATGGACCGAGGGCAGACATGTCAGCCTCCCCTCCTATTTTCCTTTATTCCAAAAATCTCAAAAGTCTATAGGACCCACTTGTCAGTCTCTAGCCTTTTATTAAATTAATTCTGAAGAGAATATTACAGAGAATATTCTCCCTTCTCTCTTAGTTTCCAAGAATTAATTTCCTAGCAAATCTTTCAACAGCCCATTCTTCTTCGTCTTAGGTTTGATTTACCCGATTCTTCTTTCTAAATTCATATAAAATTGAGCTCTATATTTTGGTTCTAGTTTTTTATTTTTGGATTTTATTTGAATTTATTTGTATTTCGTTCGCTTTCTCTCTCGTTAGATAATGTCTTCGAAGGAACAGAAGCAGGAACTGAAGTTCAAGATGTGGTAACGGATCAAAAGCCAAGGCAAATCATAACATTTAATCATGTTGAACATACAGCTTCAAATCTATTTATTATTATTTTATTTTAATTATTATGCATTAGTAATTTAATACAAACCTTTGTACTTGGTAGTTAATACCCAATTATTCAATAATCCCTTCTGGGATAATTTGAATGATATGATTTCATTATCACCATAGGATGATTAATTATCTAGTAATGCAATATTAGTATCCACTTGGGTTATACGTTTAGTATGCTTAGCCATTCTTATTATCACGTTGGGCTCACCATCACATGTTGATTAGTTAATTAATTTTGACTTAATGAGATATTGAATCATAATTGTAACCATGGTAATAAAATTTATATACCATGACATTGGTGTGCCATTGGTCTTGGTTAAACTAAAATAGTTTTCACTTGGACGAATGATCATGCAGTAAAGTGGGTGCTAATAGCACATTAGGATGTGGATGCCTCGCTTGGGTAGTGATTAATGACTTAACTTTGTGCGGCATTGATCTGAGCCTTACCATACAACCACATATCTAGTATGGGATGGATCTGGCTAACTAATTTGTGATATTTCAACTTTGATTCTGCCATTGAGATGAATGCGGGTGTGATCGCATCCATTGTCTCACATTGGCATAAGACATGGCTTTTACTAACTAAGTCAAAGCCTACATGGCAGCGAAACCTTAGCGGATAGAATTTGGTTGAGGTTAAACATTGTAAAGGCCTTGTTGTGATCCTCTTAGTCGGTATACCTAAGGAAGCGTGTTGTTGCGCATACATTACATGTTGATCATATCATGTAGGTAAAGTTGTGCAACCTCCACAGAGTATAAAACTATTCGAATAGTCGTATCCTCAGTTATGGACAATGCTCGGTGATTTCATACGAGGGGTAAAATTTCATAAAAACCTTGGTTGGGTTTGGTTGAGAAGTGAATGAAAGTTCACTGGTGGTTTGCTCAATTTATTTGACTTATTTACTTATAACTTATTTTCAAAGTGCACTTTCAATCTATTTATCGTATTTACTCTAAATTATTGCTTTCTATAAAATTACCATTCAGCCATACTTTGATAAGCCTTGTATCATTATATATTGGATCTTGTTACAAATGACTTGCTGGATACTTTATGTACTCATGGCTATATCCATTGTTGCTCAATTGCTGAAGAAGAACCATATTGGCCAGAGGTATTTGAAGGAGAATTTGTTGATGGCTTCACGGTTTAGGATTTCGATACCCAGTTGATTGCCTGTGGGTATATCGAATGACCACTGTGTTTACCTTTTATTTTCTACTGCTAGTTTTTGTTAGGCCCTTCAGACTAATATTAGCTAGTATGATAATTAATAATATTTGAGTATTTCTTAGTTAATCGTGATTATGGTCGATATTCCATCTATATTTCAACTATGTGAACTAGCGTGACTCTGGACTAGTGCAGGATACATAGGAGAGTCCGAATTTGTATATTCATATCCCGACATGCACTAGATGTGTGCACTGCAAATAATATTATGAGGTCGTTATACAATAAGAGAATGAAAGTTAGTATTGAAGGTGGTGGTAAATCTAAATTAGAGAAATATCTTGCTGAAGATGTAGAAGATGATGTTAAAGATTTTTACGTTCTCTCTTGGTGAAAATGCAACTTACCTCATTTCTTATCCTTGGATGGCTCGTGATATATTATCTATCCCCATATCAAATGTTGCTTTTGGATCAGCTTTTAGTACTAGTGATCACGTTCTCGATGATTTTAGAAGTTCCTTGACTCCGTTAACACCCCAATGGTTGATATGTGCACAAGATTGGATGTGTCGTTTAAAGCGCATCAATATTAAAGCCAATATAAATGAATTGACTAAATTTAAAGAATGTGATATAATCTATCTAGACATAATAATTCTATTTATGAGTTATACAAACTACTATGACCGCTTTATTTGTCATGTAGGTACTAAAATAGAAGGCCAAGTTGATGATACTATTCCAACATCAAGTGTTGAGCTTGATGCTTGAAGAATAAAGGTGTGTCTTTTGTTGTATAGTTATGAAACAATATTGTCCAAGACAAGCTATGTGCTTTGGCAGCGGTGCTTTGGGCAATTTGGAGTACCTACGATGAATCATATTTTGATGGCAAACTGTTGTGTGATCCATTAGATATAATTGCTAAAATTGTTATCTTCTTTCACTATTGGTCGCTTGGTCAGGGCTACAATTTGTAATTAGTTTGTTCAAATGATGAAGACTTCATGTTGTCATGCTATGATTAGTTTGTGTAACTTGTTTGTGATTAGTTGCTCCTGCACGACAACATGATACATAAGACTATAAGAGGTGCTTTCTGGGGTGTTGGGTTCGGTCTGACTTAGTTTAACAAGTGACTGGTTGGTTGCGCTGTGTCTGTGAGACTGACTGCTTGCTTGTTTGTGGTTAGTTGCTCCTGCATGACAGATAAGAGGTGCTTTCTAGGATGTTTGGTTTTGTCTGGCTTAGTTTAACAAGTGACTGGTTGCGGCATTGCGCTGTCTGTGAGATTGTTACCATCATGGACTCATGGTCTCACAATCACAGCGCAACACCGTATATGCCGTCAAATCTCTATACTCCATTGGCGTGCTTATAATTCTATTACCAGTTTATTGTCACCTCAATTTGGAATTGAAGCAATCACACCATTGTTGCCGCAGATTGTAAAATTTGCAACCAAGTTGCAGAATCACTATATCACCCGTAATTCTCGTAAACTTTAGTAAATATGATATTTACCGATACCATACTAAAATAAAGGAAGTGTCTATACAACATGTAATTGTTTTTGAGCCAAAATCAGTAAAAAGAATGTACATATATGCAACATTTTTCACCTATGTTTCTAACATTTTTCGCCCATATATGCAACATTTCAGCATGTCTGCAATATTTTTCCGATGACTACAACATTTTTTCCGCCGAGAAATGTTACAAACATGCTCAAATGTTGCAAACATGCTAAATTGTTACATACATGCGCAATAAATGTTGTAAATATGAACGAAAAATATTGTATACATGACGAAAAAAAATTTCACTGATTTTGGATCAAAAATGAGCCACATGTGCTATAGCACTTCCACGAAATAAATTAGGATTTACCGATACCAACTATATTTTTCAAAAATACAGTATATTACCAAACTAATAATACCATATTTGCCGTATATACCAAACCAAATTTACCGAACATACCAAATGCCACCACAACGGATTAGCTCAACCACAAAAGATGATATGACCCACGAGATTTGGTCTAACAAAGAGTTCACATTTAACGACATAAATAAACATAAAACTTTCTTGTTAACTCAGACAAGCATTTGGAAATATCTCAAGCTGCGGCCACACCAGAAACATCACCAGATCAGGTGCGAGCTACAGCAGCAGGAGGACCAGTAGGGCGTGGCACGCCTTGCCCAGGCCTCGGGGCGTCATCCTGCAGGCACATTCAAGAAAATAACGATTCATTTATGAGCCATCCTCAAAAGAGCAAAAGGACGTCCGGCGTTAGCAACACGCATAAGGATCACAAAACACACGTTGTCAACTAGTTGATCATACAGCACATAGTTTCATTCTCTATCCGCAAGAACAATCTAGAAACACTATAACTTCACCAAATGAATAAACAGCAAGAACCGTAGACCAGATTATAATGCAAAATGTAGCGAGAGAACAATATTGAATCATTCCGTCCTTTGAGAATTTACCATCTTTAATGATCTTCTAAACATACAATGCTATTACCAGACAGCAGTGTTATCCTAGGCACTAGGCGGACGGCAGACCGGCGCCTAGCGCCTAGGCGCCACCTAGGCAGGCTAGGTAGCCGCATAGGCGGGCCAAATCGGCAAGGTTGGAGGGCACCACTTAGCACCTAGGCAGGCTATGCGGCCGCCTAGGGGAACAGGGCCAGACAGGGTGAAGGAGACGATTAAAAAAATACAAGGGATCAGTTCATCCCAGAAATCTGTTATCAGTCAATGGGGGGCAGTTGTGCAGTCTCAAAGTAGTGCATAATGACATAGCGACACATGAATAATGAATCATGCAGAATGTTGACTTCATAAGTAAAAATTTATACAAAATATTATCCACAGATATGCTGAAATTGATAAAACAGAACAGAACAGCACAAAATGACAATCTCAGATGACAAGAGCAATACATCTTAAATGCCTAGGAGCCCCCAACTAGAGAAGCTCAATAAAAGACACATAACTGCTTCCAGTACCAAATATTATGTTCAAATAAGGTATGTACATCGCTGACAAGGTGAAGATAGTGATTGCAGATTAGGGAAGAGTCTTCACAGAGGTGCATCTTGAAAAACCAAATGGAGCATATGTGCAGTACATTAATGTTAAGTGGGCCATTGAAAATTTACAAGATACTAACTCGGCATATCGAAATACTATCTGCAATGTCTGTATACTAAGTTTAAAAATATGCTGATACCTTTGCTATAAATAGAAATTTATATATAATGCAATCAGTCACGTATCTACAAGATGTCATTTCAGTTTAGTAAAACATAAAAAGTAATCCGACAATAATTTTTAGTGAACATAAACAATGAGTGCAATCAGGAACTGATGACTAAACATGGTATTAGTCATCACGCGTAAGCCTGCAATGCACCAACACATGTTCATTTACGCTTTCGTTGACACATCCATTGCAACACAAGCACAATGAATGCAACGCCTATAAAAGCGCAATTTATAAATACGTAAAAAAGTGAAATGGGTGAAAATTACAGGAAAATATGAAGTAGAGAAGGCTAGTAAGTAGTTAACACTGCAATGATCACTTTCGATAGCATTTGTCACTTCAAACAGTTCTTGAGAACCAAATAAAATACAAAAACGTCATTGAGTAAAATCAAGCAGCTGCTGTTACCTGAACTCCAGAATGAACATAATTATCCATGGCAGGCAAAAACTTGGTAGAGCATTTTAACAATCAAGATGGGGAAGCAAAATGATATGCCTTGACCAATAAGACAATTCAATAGAGATCAATTGAACAATTTGACAGCATGAGGGCATATTACTCAGATATAGACAGAAGCTACAACAGACAATACCAGAAGAGATTTGCAGGTAAAAGTTTGAAGGCAATTAATATCATACCCTACGCCTGAAACGCTGTGGAGGCTCACGGTTTCTCCTGTTCTCACGGGAGCGCACCCGGACAATGTGAGCATGGATCGCACATGAAACACAGTGATGCACCTTGGCATACAGCTTGGGGAGAATGTAGCCTGCAATTTGACCACGAATCATGCTATTTTCACAGCTATATTCACAGAGCTGAACAATACAGTAGAGGCAAATTAAACCAAAAATATATATAGAAAGAGTTACCGTACCATCATGCACACAGGCCTCCTGAACATCCCTAACTGCAGCCTGCTCAACAATGTTCCTCACCAAAAAACGCTTGATAGCCTTGTCCTATTTAACAGAAATTAAAAGTAACCTCAAAAGGTAAGAATGATTCACTCAAATAAAAAAAATACTGAAAAGGATGCACAGTAAAACCAAACAGTTAAGCCCCATCAAAGAGTTTTACCCCCTCACATCAAGCATATCCAGACTCCTGTTTATAAATAAGTTAGGTCGTGCACATAAAAGAAACATCATTCCCTAAACGATTTTAAGTCAGGCTAGGCTACTTAAGAAAAATATCTACGTTACCGATTGAAATTTGCAATCCAACTTTCATGACACAGAACTTACACGCTGAACCAAGGCAACTACTATTATGATACATTCAAAAACCATTGATTTCATCAGCAATCAGAGCGAACTAGAACAATTCCATCAACGCAATCCAAAACACACGGCCTGATCCTTGAGATGATAGTTGCAAATATTAGGACATAAAGTTACCACGACCACCAAAACACACAAGATAGATTACCACAAAGAACCTAGATTTACCGGAGTGCTAGTACATTGGAAGAGCACATCTTCCTCACCGGTACACCAATCCATCGGGAAAATTGCACATATACCCTATAGTTAGTAGGCACTTGTAAGTTTGCCCCACACTTGAGTGGCCTTGTAATTTTGCCCCATACTTGACATGCCCCCTTATTATTTTGCCTCATTGCCCATTTAGTTGTTATTTTAATTTTGTTTTTCATTTTTTGAGGCAGGAAATGACATTAAAAAAATATTTTTACTGCATTTGTAAACCTTTTTGTGCATCTGTACACACAGCTAAGAGAGAAGGTTCACCAATTAAAGGGTTTTACTGTCATTTCCTGCCCCAAAAAATAAAAAGCGAAATTAAAAAAACAACTAAATGGGCAATAGGGCAAAATAATAAGGAGGCATGTCAAGTATAAGGCAAAATTACAAGGCCACTCAAGTGTAGGGCAAACTTACAAGTACCTACTAACTATAGGGTATATATGCAATTTCCCCGATCCATCCCTGCGGGAGCTAATCACGACCCACAGCGACACATCAGATCACGAGCCATGTGTGTGCGTACCTTGGGGCAGCACTTGGCGCAGTTGGAGCAGCGGATGTACTTGACGTGGCCGCGGCCGTGCTTGTTGCGCCCGCCATTCCTGCGCTTGAACGTCTACAACAACAACGACGACGACGCGCAGAAAAGGAAGATGAGAGCGTGAGACGGAAGCGGAGGGGATCGGTTAGCGTTTCTGAGGAAGGGGAAGCTTGCCATGGCGGAAGGAGGCGGAGGCAGAGGCGGATCTCTGGGGTTCGAGAAGCGCGGGGAAGAAGACGACGTCAGCGGCGGCGCAGCGGTACGTGGGGAGAGAACCCTAGGGCTTTTGTAACGTTCCGTTGTGGGTTTTATGGACCTGTAAGTGGACCCAACCAAGACGAGTCCACGGCCCGACCCGAAAGAGCCAGATAAACCCCCTACTCCCACCCGCCGCCTGCCCTCCGCTCCTCGCGAAAACCCTAACGCCGCCGCTCTCCAACCCTCCCGAAGGTGGCGGCGCTGCCCTTACCCTTCTTCTTCCCTCGTCGTCTACCTAACATTTCGCTTTCTTGCTCCAGGCTCTAGATCTCTCCCGCTCGCGGTTGGCTCGGTCCTCGGAGCGCAGGAGGAGATGGCGTAAGTTTTCCCCACCGAATTCTTGGCCCTGGTCTTTTCTTGGATATTGATTGGCTAATGGCGCAAGTGATCTTAGCTTCTGAGTGTTTCCGTGCCAGCTCGTTCTAGCTGGACACACACATGTCTCTGCAATTGTTGCGGAGTATTTGTTGTTTGGCTCCTTGCTTCGAGAATAGCCAAGTGTTAGTTTGGGCTTCGAACTGCTATGGATGAAAGAATTGTCTTGCGAGTGTTGGGTATTTAGCCCCCTTTCAATTTATGAATGAATGAATACATGTGTTTTCGTGGGTGGAATTATATGAACTTTTGTCTTTTTCGTAAGCTGGTGGCGATTGTTGGGGGGAGAAACGTTACCTGGATGCGCATTGATGTTATTTTTCGGTGGATTTGTAATATGATAATCAAGTCTTTTACAAGTGCATTCACTATTCCTGATCAGATTCAGGTATGCTTGATTCACTGCTAGTTTGCAGTTCAGGCTTCAATTGTTATATGGCTGCTAACTGAACTGTAATTATCGCATCTATGTGGGCTATCAATCAGGTTTGGTTTTCTGTAGGATTTCCTTGTTTATTTGTGTGCTTTTGAAATTCTGAAACAATCAAGTTTAGTGTAGCAACCTAACCAATCGCTAGAGATAATTGTTGTTTTTTCATTGATAGACTCAGTCTCGTATGATAAGTAGATAACTACATACATGCCGGCAGTGGCGGAACCAGGATTTAGCTACGCCCCGGGCTGAACTCTAACAACCTAAAACTAACGCTAATTTGTACCCATACCGCGATATAACAACCGTATATCATAATTGGCTAATTGCATTACTGATATGAAACTTGAGTTCAATACTAAACAAGTAAACATAAAGCATAATAAGAAAAACATGGCATAATATTAAAATATAAAAAATGTAACACGACAGAGATACAATTTGAGTACCTAAATTACGAAGATTTGCTCTCTATCCTATTCTGTCATTTCTTGATTGATAGTTGGACATAAACCAGAACCTGTAAAGACAACATATGAGTAAATCAAACATGTGTATGAATAAATACGAACAACATGAAGTTTACGTTTATAAGAAGCTAACTTACCACTAGCACGAGATAATTGTTTCTTACGTGACCTCATCCCTTGAAAACGCTCTAAAATCTAATTGTTTCTTAGCTTGATCCAAGATGTCTATCCTATTTGTTGCCATCAGAACCTACATGAAACATTTAATCCATCACCATACTGCTCCTTCACATGTATGAATCAGCACACAGAAATATCAGTGATTAAGTGAAGCATGCCTTAATTTTGTTTGATGCTTCAAAACCATCAAGTTGGTTTAGAAGCTCAAGCATGGTGCGTTGCACTTCGCTATCACCATTGCCAGTTCCAGACTCCATTCTAGCAGATCCAATGGAGTCTATTTCATCCATGAATATAATGGATGGTGTGTGTTCCCTGTAACAAGTTAATGAAATAACTAAGCCTGCATTGAGAATAGAGAATAACTAAGCCTACATTGAGAACAGAGAATGTATATGTGGAACTATATTTCAAGTCGCAAGCAAATAATGCTTCAGCTATAATAGAATAAATCCTCGACTCTTCTGCTCAGCTTACCTAGCCATAACAAAGAGTTCACGAACCATCCGGGAGCCCTCACCAATATACTTTTGAACCAACTCAGAACCAGACACCCTGATGAAGGTACAGTCAGTGTGATGAGCAACTGCACGTGCCAGTAATGTTTTTCCTGTGCCTGGAGGTCCATAAAGGAGGACACCCTGAAAAAAAAGAGTAAATCTTTCCTCCTGTAGACAAAAATTGAATCAATTAAGATAGTCTTGTAAAAATAATCCAAACCTTTGGTTGGGCAATTCCAAGGCTCTCAAATAGTTCAGGATGTTTGATAGCAAGCTCAATGACCTGAAAATTGAGTTCATGAGTCAGAATATGCAAAATTGAGTTCAGGATCTAGCTCTGAGCATCCACTAGATTAACTTAATATCATCATGCTAGTTGGAAAAATTAATCTGGACTGACTGGACATATGTCACACTCCAGTGTCCTAACTCCTACCAATTCGGCATTCTATTGTGCAAAAACTTGCATATATAGCTATTCTGACTGCAAAATATCTACACATAAATAGTAATTCACTGATTGTCTGATTCACTCCATCATCAAATCAAATCAAAGCAGTAATAACAGACCCCATTTGGCCATTTCCTTTCAGTTGAATTTGATCAGTGTCCTAACTCCTACCAATTCGGCATTCACTGATTCACTCCATCATGGAGTCTCCGAGTTGGTCCGAGAAGGAGTCTCCGAGTTGGCTGGATCACTTCAATGCAAAGAACAAAAAAGACCCGAGAAAGAAAAAACACACCTTGGAGGTGGAGGAGGAACTGCAGAAGCAGAGCGCGATGAAGAAGGCGGACTGGGATCCCTGCGCTGGATCGGTGGAGATCTGAGTTGGGGCGGGCCGGGAGGCGGGGCAGCGCCGGGAGGCGGGGCGGGCCGGGAAGGGGCGGCGCTGGATCGGCGAGCTGGCGCTGGGACGAGGGGCGGCGCCGGGAGGCGGAGCGGGCCGGGAGGCGGGGGCTGCGGCAGCGCCGCTTTTTTTTTGGCTTCGGTTAGGGTTCTGCTGAGCAGGCGAGGGCGAGCAGTGAGCAGTGAGCACGCGTTAGGCAGAGTGATGGCATTGGGCTGAGCGAGCGCCGAGCGCGTGATGGGCCGCGCAGCGCGGAGACTGACGGGCTGACGGCCTGGCGGGATGGGAAATAGGCTTGTGCTATTGGGCTATCTGGGCTGAATGCTAATAATTCTACCCCGGGCTGGACTAAAAATACCTGGGCTATACATTGTTATTTTTTTCACGCCCCGGGCTAGAGCCCACCGTGCCATGGGCCTAATTCCGCCCCTGCATGCCGGAGTTCTTGGTCCTCAGTAACAAAGATCAGCCCAAGTATGAAAAAACTGAAGTAATGAATTTGCGGTCGTTTGAATTGTGTGAGGCACATATTTGTTAGTATTGGTTAGTTATGTTTCTTTTGATATACTTGCTGTTTCAAATATCTAGGCCTCTAGATATTCGATGCACTAAGATTTCCTACTTTTGCAGGGAGGACACCCCAGTTGAGGCACCTACCCCGGTTCTTGGAGAGCCGATGGACTTGATGACTGCTCTGCAGCTTGTGATGAAGAAGTCAAGTGCTCATGATGGGCTTGTGAAGGGGCTCCGTGAAGCTGCCCAGGCCATTGGGAAGCATGCTGCTCAGCTTTGTGTGCTTGCTGAGGACTCTTGACCAGCCTGACTATGTCAAGCTGGTTAAGGCACTCTGTGCTGAGCACAATGTTCACCTGGTTACTGTGCCTAGTGCTAAAACTCTAGCTGAGTGGGCAGGGGTGAGTTAGAGAATTCTTCTTCCAAAATTTCAACCTTGTTATACTTAATTGGTGTTGTTGGAGTTCTTATTTTGGTATTCAGTTGATGACTTATCAATGCTTCACTACTGTTGATAGTAGAGAATGTGTACTATATGTGTGAATATATATGTGCATATATTTCCTTTCAGTTGTCTTCTGAGAGCATGACATTCTCCACCTTGCTTTGTTGTGCTTTTTTGATAGTTTGTTCTATGACAATATGGGCATTTTGATTTTAACATGGTTCTTTGCAGCTTTGCAAGATTGACTTTGAGGGCAAGGCAAGGAAGGTGGTTGGCTGTTCCTGTGTTGTTGTCAAGGTAACGAATTGATTTCCCACTGCAATGAACTGTTTCTATTTGTTTAGGCATTTCATAACGTTTGGTTGTTCTCTTTAATTTACCAGGACTATGGTGAGGAGTCGGAGGGCCTTAATATAGTGCAGGAGTATGTCAAATCGCACTAGATATAGCGTTTCGGTATCTGGAACTTGTGCTAGACATTTTGGACCTGGGTTTAAATTTATGCTTGGTTCTGGGGATTGCTAGGAGATAAGAACAATTTTCAAGTGTGAACCAAGGAGATATGAGAAATTTGGACGTCTGAACATTTGTTTAATGTGTTGTGCCAGCTGCTTTTAGTACAAATCATCAAAAGCTGAGAATCTGTTTATTTCTGCGTTATCTCGTTCAATGTTTGCATTCGTGCTGGTGGCATTGCTTACTGTGCCGACTGTTGGTCGTATGGTTTCATTTGCGGGTGCCTGTTTCAGGCAAAGGCTGTCAAGAACGTGTGCCGTGTTTATGCTGCCGTGATGTGGTTTGGAGTTGCATTTGGCTTGATTTTGGTTGTACCTCAGGTTGGAATTGTGCTCAGCAAATTGCAAATTTGCAATTGTAGGCAGTGTTTTTTTGTTTCTGCTGTTACCGCACTAGTGTTTCTGCAGCCTTTGCCCTGCGGTGTTCTGAGTTGTGTCAGCCTGAGTCTGCATAGGAGCAGCTTCAACTGCACAAAGTTGCATACTTGCACTGCAGCACTGAATCTTGATAAACAACAGAACTAATGGTCTGTTTATGTTGCCTTTTACTGATAGCTTTTGGCTGCGACTGATAAATAGTAGTGGCTGATAGAAACGGCTATTGAATAATAATGGCTGATAAATAGTAATATCTTATGTAAGAAAGACAGTGCAACGAAAGGCAATACAACATTCGGATCAACATATGATTTACGGAATTGTGATATAATAAAATATAAAGTATGTTACAATATGTGAAAGAAAAAGTAGTGGCTGATGAATATTAGCGGTTTATATAAACTAGGGTGTTTGTATTGGCTTTTGTTTCTGGAAGTAGAAATCAATATGAACAGGCCTTAAATTCGGTGGTGGCTATGGCTAGTTCAGCCTACCGCTGTTACCTGTGTCTGGAAAGTGGGGAGATATTTTTTCAGATTCATGAGGAAATTAAATTGTTTCTTTGCATAGTCGCCCCTCGCATTTGTAGCTGCAACCCAGTCGCATTTCGATCCTAAGAAAAGATAATCCCATTTTCTAAGATTTTACGAGCAACGTAGACTGAATTTTTACCAAAAAAATCCTCAGCACAAAGCTCCCTCAAAAGGATGAACTTAACACGAATCTCAATGAAAGAAAAGAAAAAAACAGTGAAACCGAGAAAAGGGCAAGAGCAAACAAGAAGAACTGATGTATGGGGATGCTGCTACACGACTCAGATGCACATGTGGCAATACAACAACAACAAAATCTTTTATCCCAAACAAGTTAAGATAGGCTAGGAATGAAACCTTCTCAAGATCAAAGAGATATGAGCCTTGAAATAAAACCTACAATGCTAAAACCCTAAGCTGTACAACCTGCTATCTGAGCCAAGAGCCTAAAATACTGCCCCTAACTTTCCTATGGTTCTGGTACGTGGATCGATAACTTCCACACACTCCTATCCAAAGATAATTCTGTAGATACATTCCAATCCCTTAAGTCTCTTTTAACTGCTTCCTCCCATGTCAATTTTGGTTGACCTCTGCCTCTTCTTACATTTTCAGTACATCTTAAAATTCCACTACGTACCGGTGTCTCAGGAGGCCGTCGTTGGAGATGTCCGAACCATCTCAAGTGATGTTAGACAAGCTTCTCTTCAATTGGTGCTACCCCCACCCTATCACGTATATCATCATTGCGGATGCGATCCCGCCTTGTATGACCACAGATCCACCGCAACATCCTCATCTTCGCTACACTCATTTTCTGTATATGTTGCCTTTTAGTCGCCCGACATTCTGCTCCATATAGCATTGCGGGTCTGATTGTCATCCTATAGAACTTACCCTTTAACTTTTGAGGGACTTTTTTGTCACACAGGCCTAGATGCTTGGCACCATTTCACCCACCCCGCTCTTATCCTGTGGCTCACGTCTTCATCAATCTCACCGTTCTACTGTAGCATCGATCCCAAATAACGAAACGTGTCCTTAGGCACTACTTGTCCATCCAATATAACATATCCATCATCTACTCTAGCACCACTAAAATCACACCTCATATACTCAGTTTTAGCCCTACTAAGTCTAAATCCCTTCAATTCTAAGATCTTCCTCCATAACTCGAGATTCCTATCAACACCTATCCTGCTCTTATCAACTAGCACCACATCATCAATGAAAAGTATATACCAAGAGATATCTTCTTGTATGTACCGTGTGACCTCGTCCATCACTAGGTCAAAAATATATGGACTCAACGCTGACTCTTGGTGTAGTCTTATCTTAATGGGAAAGTCATTAGTAACACTACCACACATTCTGACATTAGTGACAATATTTTCGTACATGTCCTTAATTAGGGTAATATATTTTGTTGAGACTCTTTTCTTTTGAAGCACCCACCACATGACATTTCTTAGTACTTTGTCATAGGCTTTCTTCAAGTCAACTAATATCATGTGAAGGTCCTTGTGCTCCCTATACCTCTCCATCAACTGTCGTAGAAAGAAAAAGCCTCCGTGGTCGACCTCCCAGACATAAAACTAAATTGGTTTGTTATGACGCTAGTCACTTTTCTTAAACAACGCTCAATCACTCGTTCTCAAAGCTTCATTGTGTGACTCATGAGCTTAATTCCTCTATAATTAGTACAACTTTGAATGTCTCCTTTATTTTTAAAAATTGGTACTAATATGCTCATCCGCCACTCGTGATGTTATCATGCCCCCAATGCTTTACCCATGTGTGGTGGCAACATCTCGTAAAATCCTTTCGAACGAATGGATAAGATAGCAAAACAGCTCCCACCAAGCCTCTTCGTTTTGCTTCTCTTCCAATGGCCACTGCCACCTTCCTTCCCTCCACCCCTCGCCCCCGCCTCATTGTCCCGCCGTCCTCCCACCACTTGTAACCGCCCTACACCCATCTGCGTCGGCGCCGTCGGTTCCTTGCCGTAGAAGGATGAGCCCCCCAAGGCCGAGGCCGATGAGAAGGCCCCCCGCGGCAGCAAGGACTGGCGCCACACGATGCGCATCGTGTGGGAGAAGTTCGTCCGGTTGTCCCGCTTCTTGTGCCACCGCAACCGCAGTGACAT
The DNA here is from genome assembly GCA_017311315.1 of Dendrocalamus latiflorus. NCBI lineage: Eukaryota > Viridiplantae > Streptophyta > Magnoliopsida > Poales > Poaceae > Dendrocalamus > Dendrocalamus latiflorus. The sequence continues at coordinate 9,779,792 of CM029644.1, read as the reverse complement.
CATTGAGACCACGTGCAAGGTGACTTTGCCAACTGTTTGAACCAATAGAGGTGCGGTTGCTGGGCTCATTCGCTCCCTTCCATGAATGTGGTACCAACATGGCTTGAAGACCGTGGAGAAACAAAGTCTCAGGTTAGTAATACATAAGGTAGACGACTGAGAGAGAGAGAGAAAAAAAACAAAGAAGCTAGAACATTAAACTAGATGGGGAAGCAACCCAGGATGATCCTGCCAAGGAATAAGATCGCACAGCCTGGATCTTCCAGTCAACGACCAAGTGAGGAACTCTTGTTATATGCGGTTTGCAAACTCCTGAATGTTAAGGCTTCGTTGATCATGTCGTGTCATATTCCTATTTCCTCTCCTTCCAGATCATCCAAATGACCAGGATAATTAGAGAGTCTATTCCTTTTCGCTTGGAGTTGGGCACCAATCCCTGAATCACTAGCTAGTGTTCGTGTAGTGTCTGCACGGTGAAGTTGTAAGAAGTGCAGAGCAACAACCAGGAAAACGTGAGGTGCCACATCTGCTTTGCCATTGAACACCGAATGAAGATATGGTCGACAGTCTCAGAGTCTTGATCATAGAATAGACATGTCGCTGGTGCTAGTATGTTGTGCTTTAAAAGCCTTGCGAAAGTCCATACTCGGTGTTTGAGGACCAGCCAAGTGAACAGGTTGGCTTTGAGGAGGCTGCAATTTTTCACAATTCATTAGCACAAGCGAATTGAACAGAACCATGAAAAAGGGCTTTGTAAGCCGATTTGAGAGAGTAGATCCTGCCGGTTGACCAGCGCCATATGATGTCGTCTGTGACCTTTTGTAGATGTACTTGGCTTATAGCTAAGCACGGCGTAAAGAATTCACGAAAGGCTTGCATGGTGAAGGGATCTTATAAATCTTTCATCCAACTTCAGTTGTGTAGTGCCTCCTTTACCATGGTCCTTTTTTGTGAGGTTTCTTCACTTTTGCCCAAATTGTCGAGGCTAGATCACGTATTCCTTAGTCTTGAAGCCATCTGTCAGTCCCAAAAAAGAGTTGAGTTGCCATCCCCTACTTGAGTGAATGTTGACTCGTAGAAGAAGTTCTCAGTTGCAGTATCTTCTGGCACTCGAACACCATGCCATAACCACCCTGGATCAGTGCGTGCCATCCATTCCCAACGTGAGCAAAATGCAATGACGGCAAGCTTGAGGTATCCAAAGAAAAGATATACGCTTCTTATCGATGGCTTTGATTGCCCAAGTAGGGAATGCTAGTGTAAGAAGAGGGTAGATAACCATGGAAGTCAGGACCGATTTGAAGATGATAAGCCTTCCTGCCCTTGAAAACGGTTTGGCATTCCAACTAGGTAAGGTAGCCTATATTTTGTCAACGTACGGTTGAAGATTGAGAGACCATGTGAAGGTCACCCCATGGTTGTGATGAGTATTTGACTCTTGATCTAGGAAGATTGAGTTTAGCTTTTGAGGTTTGTGCCAGTTCTGCAATGTCGTAGCCCTGGCAAAGTGCTCTGCAGCCAGCACGACCATGTTTGGCCGTGATCGTAGGTCTCCAAGGAAGTTTAAGACTGGTTTTGCCATAGTCGTTTCTTGGTCATGATCGAAATGACCCGTACGACCACGTTGTGCGCTATCGGAAGTCAGTCGAGCTGTTTACGATCACACTGTCAGCGGTCGGAAGCCGGAAACCACGTTTACGATCTCATTGGCTGTTGTCGAAAGCCTCTATGACCACATTGGTCATGATCGGAGGATGACAGATAGCTTTACGACCTCGTTGGCCGTAGTCGAAAGCCAACCAATGGTTTACGACCATTTCAAAGCAACTTGAACGTAGTCGAAAGGGTTTACGACTACGTTGTCGCTGATCGGAAGTCAGCAGCAGCCTTACGACCACGTTTGACTGTGGTCGGAACCCAGCCAGGAAGTCTACGACCATGTTGTCAAGCATCGGGAGCCAGCCGAGTCGTTTACGACTTCATCAGGCGCATTCCTGCTAAATCGTAGCATTTGGCCGTGGTCGAAAGCCTGCCAGACAAGTGTACGACCACGTTGTAACGTGCTTCAGTGCTCGGGTATGCGACCACGTTGGGAAGTCGATGACCTACGACCACGTTATTGAGAGCTGCGGTCGGAAGTCGATGCTTCGACCACTGTGGTTGGGAGACGGCACTCGAGCTTGCGACCACGTGGGAAGTCGGCGGACTTCGACCATGTTGAGAAGCGGTCGAACGAGGTCGGGTCGGGGTCAGACTCAGTCGGTTGTGGTCATAGCCGGTCGGTTGTAGTCGTACCGGTCGGATTTGGTGGTAGAGCAGTCTGGCGTTGACGGACGTGCTCGCACGCAGTTGGAATCGGTCGTATGACCTGCAGACTTGACCATTTGAGCTGGAATTTGGTCGTAGGGCTTTGTGATGAAGTCAGGGACCTTGTGCACTTGTTGGTTTATCTTTTCGATCGGTCGTAACGACTTGGGTTGAAGTCGTAGTCTTTGAGCGTTAAAGCCGTAGCGAGTTATGGCTGGTCGTAGCAAGTTAGCAATGATCGTAGACTCATTGTTTCTGATCATATGGCTTGGTTTTGTGGTCGTATGTCGTGTGCTTTCATTGTTCTCTATTTTAGAGTGGTCGTAGGTGGTATACGACTTGGTAAGAGTATGTTTTGAGTTCTGTTTTCTAGCTCAAGTAGTTGGATACTATTGTGAGCGGTGCTATGTAATGGTTTGCTTGTCTGTGATGTTTGCAGGACCTTGAGACTAGTCGTGGCGAGGCATGGAGGGCCGAGACTAGGCACGGGCGGTGCTGAGGTCAAGAGCGGCCAGGAAGTGCTGAAGACGACGAGGTCTGTGAGGTGGTTGCAAGCCGAGGAGATGAGGAACCGGAGCTGGAGCTGCCAGAGGACCTTGGAGACAAGTCTTGATGAGGCTTGGAGTGGTCGGGACTAGACATGGGGGATGTCGAGGTCCAGAACGACCAAGGGAAGCCGAAGGAGACCTAGTCTTGCGAGGTGGTTGCAAGCTTGGACGACAAGGAGGAGGAAGCTTCCAGGAAGGCAGTGGAGTGGCATTTTGGAGAAATGCGGAAAGCTGCAAAAGGAAGCTGTGTCTCTGCCAATGCACAGGAGTTGTTGGCGCTAAACGGGCAAAGCAGTGGAGCCGTTGGGTGTAACGGGTAAAGCACTGGAGCTCGTTCTCGCTAGTGGGTAAAGTGAGTTGAAAACCCGGTGTTAGGTGGGGGTTTGCGGGTTCCCCCTCTTTGGTGTGTGAGTGTGTGGCTATAAATAGAGAGGGTAGAGCTCGGGTACTTGTTGAGATCCTGATCCCCGAGTTGCTCTGTTCTTCCTTTGTTATTTGTGAGTATGTGGGTTCTCGGGATGGAGCAAGTGTGCTCATGTATCTCCCAGTTGGAGTGGCTGTAGAAACCTCCATTATCAATCATTCATCTCTCTTCCTCTATTTGTTTTCTGTCGTCTTGAGATGTTGTGATTGACTTGTTTGCGATCTGTTTTGAGAACTTGGACTTCTTGCTATCCTTTTCTCTCCTCTCTTCTTCGTGAGTCTGCTTTCGTCTTTGTGTGCTTTGATTAGCTCAGAACTGGGAATCTGTCTCAAGGCCACTTGGCCAGTTCATTCCCGAGAGCAGGAGTCGAATTAGAGAAGTTCACTTTACCGGATGATTGTGCGCCTCGAGTCCTTCTGTTCTTGGTTCATCCTCTCAGTTATCACTGCTTGATTTCTTTTGTCGGCTCAGGCAAGTGTTCGACCACGTGGTGTTCGACCATCAGTTGGCTTACGACCACGTGTGTTCGATCGAAGAAGCTAGGTTTTTCGCCCGATTTGTCGTGTGAGTACTTGGGGAGTTTTTAGAAGGCACCATTCACCCCCCCTCTGTTGCCATTTCGGTCCTACAATTGGTATCAGAGCCGGTTAGCTCTAATTCATAGATCTTAACCGGTCTCAAGAGCCGTGGCGACGGACAAGTACTCGACCAAACCTCCCGTCTTTGATGGCCTGGATTATCCCTTCTGGAAGAGCCGAATGGAAACATACATCCAGGCTCAGGGGTATGCCATTTGGCGGAAGGTGAAGGTCAGATTCGTTGTTCCTGCCGATGAGAACATCAATGTGGCAAACATGCCCGATGTTGAGGCAAATGCGAAGGCAAGGAACATCATTATCTAGGGCTTGAGTAGAAGCGAGTTCGATCGCATCTCTCACCTGTCGTCCGCTTACGACATCTGGGTGACCCTCGATGCATACCATGAGGGCACCACCCAGATTAAGACGGTCCGACAGGACCAGTTCAAGCGCGAATACAACAAATTTGAGATGCTTGCTGGAGAGTCCCTGGATGAGTGCTTTTCGCGATTTCACAAAATCTTGAGCAACCTCCGAGCGGTCGGTCTTACATACCCCGACTCGGATAACGCTCGCCAAATGCTCGCGGCACTCGATCTTCGTGTCTGGGAAATGAAAGTGACCACCATCAAAGACACGACAGACCTCTCGACCCTGACTCTTGACGCGCTGTACTCGCGCCTCAAGACTCACGAGATTGACGTTGTCTCTCGACGGTCGAAGTCACAGTCGATGGCTTTGGTCACCGATCCCGTTTCTTCTTCCGGGCCCTCTTCGGATTCTTCTTGCGGTTTCTCCCTTGCTGCTCTCTGTGACATAACTGATGATCAGTTAGAGCAGCTTGCGGATGATCAGCTGGCCCTCCTAGCCCGAAGGTTTTCCCATGCCTACAAGGGTAGGAGAGACAGAAATAGAGGAGGACCCGTGATTTGCTTCGAGTGTGGTGGCCCCAACCACATTCGGGCAAACTGCCCCAAGCTGGAGAAGGGCAAGAACGACTACGGCGGTTCGGGCAAGAACGACTACACCGACAAGAACCGCAACAAGAAGCCTCCAGTACATCCACAAGGCAAGAAGAAGTTCCGCGACTTCGGGAAGGCCAAGAAGCTCTTCCACCGCGTCCTCACGGCGTTCGACGACCTCGACCTCAGCGAGGTGGAGGGATGGAGCGACAACGACGGGGCGGGTGACCAAGTGCCCAAGGATGGCGGCGACGACTTCTCCGGCATGTGCTTCATGGCCCTCGAGGGCGAACTCAGCGACAGCGAGTTGTACTCCGACTCGGACGAGGTAGGCCCCACCTACGACCAGCTCAATCAAGCATTTCTTAAGCTAGGTGGTTTTCATGCTAGAGCTAGGGCTAGGTGTACCGAGTTAGAGAAGGAAGTAGATAGACTGTCACGGGAGCTTACTTCACTTACATCTGCTCCCTCCCGTGACGATTGTGATACATGCTGTGCTTTGCTGGGTGATTTGGAGAAACTAAGGACCTCGCATGATAGTGTGTCCTTCGAGCTTGATGTTGTGAAGGTGGAGAATGCTAGTCTGCTTGCTGAGTTAGAGTTGAGTAGGATGGCTGTTACCCTACTTACTACTGATGAGACTACTTCTCCCACCTCATGTGAGGTTAAGGACATTGCTGCTAGAGGACCTTATGCCATGCTCCTTGATCTGCCCAATTCTTGTGAAAATTGCAATAACCTGAAGATGAACTTAAAACGGGCAGATCATAAAATTGCTGAACTACAAGCTTCTTTACTCGAGCCGATTGATTCATGCTTGAACTGTCCTAAGTTAACTGCTGAACTTGAAGCTGTCTCCAAACAGTTTCAAGAAATGATTGATCATGATAGGAAGTTGGCTCAGTATGCTTCTAAGGACCCTGTTAGCTCACCATGCATTAATTGTAACAAACTAAAATCTGACATGGTTGCATTGGATGAGAAATGTGTGAAGCTAAGTAAGGACCTACTAGAGAAGCCACTATCTGCTTGTATTGTCTGTGCTAAGAAGGGGGAGAAGCCCCAGGGTAAGGTTGAGACGCTTAGCGACGTGAACCAATCTGCTAGCAGTAGGACTGTCCATTCTGAGTCGGCTGTGCGTGCACAAGCCATTCGTTCCTCTGCTATTGGTTCTTCATCTGCTTCCTTACCTCCTGCTTTTCCCCTTTCTCCCTGCTCTTCTTGTACCTCTCTCTTTCGGGAGTGTCAGTATCTTATGAACACTCTCGAGAGATTTGTAGGTGGCAAGAAGAAGCTCAATCTTATTCTAGACCAATCTAAGATCTGCAGATTTAATCAGGGTCTAGGATATGATTTCTATAAGGACATGAGGAAGCATCCACCTGCTATTCTCAGATCCATAGTAGGAGGTGTGATCGAGGTCAAGCCCAGGTCTGATGAAGTCAAATTCAAATCAGCAGGCTTTGCCCAAGGGATCTCTGACAGCAAGGTGAGTTCACCTGCTACCTCGGCTTCTCAGAAGCTGAAGATCTTGCGTGCTACTTCCACCTCTTCGAAGGTGAGGTACCACTGCACCTTCTGTCAGAAGGATGGACATTTGATTGATCGATGCTTCAGGTGCGCCAGGATCGCGCAGAGAGACCGTGCTGTAGCTCTTAGGCGTATTCAGGGTCAGCCCCAGACCTTGAGTGTATCTAAGACCAACATGAGGTCTAGGTTTGCTTCAGATGCTTCTGATGGGTTTGGGCAGCATCGTGGACTTGGTTTTTCCGAGTTTTCTGGTTTTCGTCCTCATGCTGCTCCGGGTCGTGACTTTCGCCGTCCTGAGGGTACATTTCGTCTCCCCCGTCGAGACAGTTACCCACGGCGTGATCAGCGTGTTGCCGGTGTTCCGACTCGCTCTTCCGTAGCAGTCGGACCCCGCAACAGCCTCAGGTCTGCACACAGACCTTCTTCTTTGAGTCACAGGGAGCGTAGGGTAGATAGAGGTCAGTCGTGCTTGACTACTTCATCTGCTCGACGTGTTGTTCAGTATTGGGTGCCAAAATCACTTTTGATTTACCCCAGTACTGAGACTTTACTCTCTGTTTGACTCAGGTTCGCCGGGTAGGGAAGGACAAGGTTTGGCTTGTAGACTCCGGTTGTTCTCGTCATATGACCGGAGACTCTCGTTGGTTTTCTTCCCTTGCCCGTGCTCCAGGTGATGAGATGATCACCTTCGGAGATGCTTCATCTGGGCGCGTCATCGCAAAAGGTACTGTGCGCATTAATGCATCTTTTATTCTTAAGGATGTTGCCTTGGTTAGTAAGCTGCAATACAATTTGCTTTCCGTTTCTCAGCTTACCGATGACGGTTTCGAGGTAAGCTTCAAGAAAAACAATTGCAAAATTCTTGATTCTTCGGGTAGTCTTGTTTGCGGGATTTCTCGTTTTGGGAGGATCTTTCGTGCTGATTTTTCTGAGTCTTCTGGTGATCCTCTCCGGTGTTTAGTTGCTTCTGAGTCCCGCGACTTGACTTTCTGGCATAGGAGACTTGGTCATATAGGATTTGACCATTTGACCCGAGTTAGTGGTCACGATCTCATTCGTGGTCTGCCTAAGCTCAAGATGGTCAAAGATCTTGTTTGCTCTCCTTACCGGCACGGCAAGATGGTTGCCGCTTCTCATCCTCCGATCACAGTGACCATGACCGATGCACCAGGACAGCTGCTCCACATGGACACAGTTGGACCAGCTCGAGTGCAGTCAGCAGGAGGGAAGTGGTATGTTCTTGTCGTGGTCGATGACTTCTCGAGGTATTCTTGGGTGTTTTTCTTAGCCTCGAAGGATGAGACATTTTCACATTTCCGAGGTCTTTTCAGTAGGCTTTCTGTTGAGCTCCCGGGTGCCTTACGAGCGATCCGCAGTGACAATGGCACGGAGTTCAAGAATTTCTACTTCGAGAGTTTCTGTGGTGAGACAGGTGTAGAGCATCAGTTCTCCTCTCCGCACGTCCCACAGCAAAATGGCGTTGTGGAGAGAAAGAACCGTACCTTGGTCGAGATGGCTAGGACGATGCTTGATGAGTACTCTACACCGCGGAAGTTTTGGGCTGAGGTATTAGCCACCGCGTGCCATGTATCAAATCGAGTTTTTCTTCGGGCACACTTGCACCGCACTTCTTATGAGCTGAGATACGGGCGAAAGCCCAGCGTCTCTCATTTTCGTGTGTTTGGTTGCAAGTGCTTTATTCTGAAGTCCGGGAAACTAGATAAGTTCGAGTCACGTTCTTGTGATGGGATCTTTCTAGGTTACTCGCCTTCTTCGCGGGCTTATAGGGCCTGGAACTGCGAGTCTAGCAAAATGGTAGAGACCTGTGAGGTAACCTTTGACGAGGCCAGTCCGGGGACTAGGCCTGATATCTCAGGTTCTTTAGAGCAGTCCGAGACCATCTTCGTAGATGACGAGGACGATGGAGATGAGGGTTGTCTACCCGATCCAGTCCCTTATCCACCCCTTGAGGTGCCGTCTTCCACCGCACCTCTAGGTGATCAGCCCATGCCTACTGCTTCCTCCGGAGCTAGTGGCTCTGTTCCTACCTCGTCAGCTCACGAGGTAGAGGCCACTTCTTCATCTCATCTAGGACCTCCCAGACATATCCAGAAAAGGCATCCTTCTGAGCAGGTGATTGGAGACCTGTTCGAGCGTGTTACCCGCTCAAAATCTGGCTTATCTCAATTCTGTCTCCATTCTGCTTTCATTGCCTCCTTTGAGCCCAAGGATGTTTCTCATGCTCTTTCCGACGAGTCTTGGGTCAATGCCATGCATGAGGAGCTAGAAAATTTCGAGAGGAACAAGGTCTGGTCGCTTGTCGAGCCCCCGCGAGGTCACAATATTATTGGGACTAAGTGGGTGTTCAAGAACAAGCAGAGCGAGGATGGAGTGGTTTTTCGGAACAAGGCTAGACTGGTAGCTCAGGGGTTCTCCCAGGTTGAGGGTCTAGATTTCGAGGAAACCTTTGCCCCTGTAGCTCGACTTGAGGCCATTAGAATCCTGCTTGCCTTTGCAGCTTCTAAGGGTTTCAAGCTCTACCAGATGGACGTCAAGAGTGCCTTCCTTAATGGAGTCATTGAGGAAGAAGTTTACGTCAGACAGCCTCTAGGTTTCGAGAACCCCAAATACCCACACCATGTCTTCAAGCTTTCGAAAGCGTTGTATGGACTTAAGCAGGCCCCAGAGCATGGTATGAGAGGCTTAAGTCCTACTTGTTGAGTCATGGGTTTGAGATGGGTAAAGTAGACAAGACCTTGTTCATCCGTCGTCATAGCAATGACCTTCTGCTCGTCCAGATCTATGTCGATGACATCATCTTTGGCGGCTCTTCCCATACTCTGGTTTCACAGTTCTCGGATGTCATGAGCACCGAGTTTGAGATGAGTATGATGGGGGAGTTGACCTTCTTCCTTGGCTTCCAAATCAAGCAGTCTCGGGAGGGTACATTTCTTCATCAAGGAAAGTACACTCGTGACCTCCTGAGACGCTTCGATATGAGCGATGGTAAGCCTGTGTCGACTCCCATGGCTTCTACAGCCTATCTTGACCCAGATGAGGATGGCGAGCCAGTTGATCAGAAAGAGTTCAGAAGTATGATCGGCTCCCTTCTTTACCTCACTGCCTCGAGACCAGACATACACTTCTCCGTGTGTCTGTGTGCTCGTTTTCAGGCTTCTCCTCGCGTATCTCACTGCCAGGCGGTGAAGCGCATCTTTCGGTACCTTCGAGCTACCATTGACTATGGTATCTGGTACTCTTCCTCATCCTGTCTTTCCTTGAGAGCCTTTTCGGATGCAGACTTTGCTGGCTGTAGGATAGATAGGAAGAGCACTTCCGGCACCTGCCAGTTCATTGGCACTTCTCTCATTTCCTGGTCTTCGAGAAAGCAGTCCGGTGTTGCACAGTCCACCGCAGAGGCCGAGTACGTGGCTACAGCCAGCTGCTGCAGTCAGGTACTTTGGATGGTTTCGACCCTGCGGGACTTTGGGTTAGCTATCGACAGTGTTCCACTCTTTTGTGATAACACTTCGGCGATTAACATTGCTAAGAACCCAGTGCAGCACTCCCGGACCAAGCACATTAATATTCGCTTCCACTTCCTTAGAGACCATGTAGAGAAGGGTGACATAGTGCTCCAGTTTGTGGAGAGTGACCACCAGTTGGCTGATATTTTCACCAAGCCGTTGGACAGTTCGAGGTTTTCAGCTCTGCGGGGAGAGCTTGGGGTGGTTTGTCCTTACGGACTGTAGTGAGGGGGAGCTTGGGCTTTACTGCTTTATTATATTAATTATGCTTCTGTCTCATTTCTGTTGCATTGCATTTGGGTGCACTGGGTTTAGTCCTTCTAGCATAGGTTAGAGTGCTTCTCTTGCCTAGTTGCTTAGACTTCCTACTCTTATCTTGTGCTTCCAGGATGCTTCTTATTAGCTGTTTCTTATCTCACTAGATTGAGCTCACTCACTTCTTATAGGTTCTAGCGAGGGTTGGGCCACCCTCGGGTAGACAGGGTACGTGATTGCTCTCTAGTGTGTTCTTTTCCGGTCAGCTGTTAGTCCTGGAGTCATATGGGGTAGATGAGAGTTAGTCTGAACCTCAGTTGTCTCTATATCTTATCTATGCTTTAAGGACTGCCTGTTTTGGTTTTATTTGCCAGCTTCTCGACTTAATGCTTTGGTTCAAGGGGAGTTCATTTGGGAGCTTCTGGAGCTTAATTTTGACTTAACTCAACTTGAACTAAAAGTTGCATCTAATGTTGAGGGGGAACTGGTCTTTCGCGCATTCTCAGCATTCTAGTATTATAATCAATCTGCATTGAGCCTTGATTATTATCCTATTATGACATGCTTCAGTGCTTTACACCTTGCCATGACTTGTGCTTAGCTTGCTAAATTTATCATGACTTCATATGTGTAGACTAGCGTTTGCCATGATAAGTTAAGTAAAATTGATCAATTTAAATTAAACTTATCATGCTCGCATTTGAGTTTAGTCTTTCTTGAGCTATCCTTTTATGATTCATGCCATGTCACATAGGCTGAGTAGAGCGTTGAATCTATATGGAGCCTTAGTTTGAGATGTTTTAGTCTCCTGATGATACATGAGTTAGTACAATGTGTTGAAAAGCAAAAAAAACAAAAAGATCTCTTTTGTGCGAAAAAAAAACTGATTTCACCAATTCTTTCTCATGAGACAGCTTGCCATTGCACTAGGCATGAACTCAGGGGGAGTTTTGGATGACCTAGACTATCTTCTTAAGCTTCTCGCTTGGAGTAGTCGCATAAGGCTTGAGATCTAGCACACAAAAAAAATCTCTTTTGTGCGAAAAAACTGATTTCACCAATTCTTTCTCATGAGACGGCTTGCCATTGCACTAGGCATGAACTCAGGGGAGTTTTGGATGACCTAGACTATCTTCTTAAGCTTCTCGCTTGAAGTAGTCGCATAAGGCTTGAGATCTAGCACATAGAAAATTAGGTTGGAAACGACCATGAGCTTTCAAAAGACAATGTTTAATGTGCTCAATTTGCTTAATCTACAATCAGAACTACGTACTTTAACCAATGTTTCAATCTTGAGCTTATAGCACTCTATTTGGACTCAATGTTAGCTTCTTTGCTCCGCTTAGCTTATTGACATGGCCTGCATCATCCTTGGCTGTCTCTAGCTAGACTTTACTCATTGATGACGTGACTTGCTCTCAAAATGCATTACATTTCAGATTGTCATCTATATGCTCTAGCTGTCTTATATATATGTTGTCATGATCTAGATAGCGTTATTGAGTTATGGCTTGGTGTATTACATTATGATCATTATGGATAACTCTCATGGCTCTAAATGCTTAAATAAACAAACTTCAGCCACTTTCATCCTTTGACATGTCATATTCTCTCTATTGCATCTTGATGTGTTTATTGCCAAAAGGGGGAGAATAGAGAAGAAAAAGTCTGTTGGTCTGTTGGATCCAGTTTAGAGCTTTGGAGATCAATTTGCTCTTTCAGTTGTTGCTCTAGTGTTCCTTCTGTCGACATGGTCATTTGTATGTTTCTTTCTCTTCTTTGGACCATGTTGGACTTTTCAAATCAAACTCAACTTCTTGCTTTTTCTGGGTTTGTCAATATACTCATCAAGGGGGAGTTTGAGAGACCATGTGAAGGTCACCCCATGGTTGTGATGAGTATTTGACTCTTGATCTAGGAAGATTGAGTTTAGCTTTTGAGGTTTGTGCCAGTTCTGCAATGTCGTAGCCCTGGCAAAGTGCTCTGCAGCCAGCACGACCATGTTTGGCCCTGATCGTAGGTCTCCAAGGAAGTTTAAGACTGGTTTTGCCATAGTCGTTTCTTGGTCATGATCGAAATGACCCGTACGACCACGTTGTGCGCTATCGGAAGTCAGTCGAGCTGTTTACGATCACACTGTCAGCGGTCGGAAGCCGGAAACCACGTTTACGATCTCATTGGCTGTTGTCGAAAGCCTCTATGACCACATTGGTCATGATCGGAGGATGACAGATAGCTTTACGACCTCGTTGGCCGTAGTCGAAAGCCAACCAATGGTTTACGACCATTTCAAAGCAACTTGAACGTAGTCGAAAGGGTTTACGACTACGTTGTCGCTGATCGGAAGTCAGCAGCAGCCTTACGACCACGTTTGACTGTGGTCGGAACCCAGCCAGGAAGTCTACGACCATGTTGTCAAGCATCGGGAGCCAGCCGAGTCGTTTACGACTTCATCAGGCGCATTCCTGCTAAATCGTAGCATTTGGCCGTGGTCGAAAGCCTGCCAGACAAGTGTACGACCACATTGTAACGTGCTTCAGTGCTCGGGTATGCGACCACGTTGGGAAGTCGATGACCTACGACCACGTTATTGAGAGCTGCGGTCGGAAGTCGATGCTTCGACCACTGTGGTTGGGAGACGGCACTCGAGCTTGCGACCACGTGGGAAGTCGGCGGACTTCGACCATGTTGAGAAGCGGTCGAACGAGGTCGGGTCGGGGTCAGACTCAGTCGGTTGTGGTCATAGCCGGTCGGTTGTAGTCGTACCGGTCGGATTTGGTGGTAGAGCAGTCTGGCGTTGACGGACGTGCTCGCACGCAGTTGGAATCGGTCGTATGACCTGCAGACTTGACCATTTGAGCTGGAATTTGGTCGTAGGGCTTTGTGATGAAGTCAGGGACCTTGTGCACTTGTTGGTTTATCTTTTCGATCGGTCGTAACGACTTGGGTTGAAGTCGTAGTCTTTGAGCGTTAAAGCCGTAGCGAGTTATGGCTGGTCGTAGCAAGTTAGCAATGATCGTAGACTCATTGTTTCTGATCATATGGCTTGGTTTTGTGGTCGTATGTCGTGTGCTTTCATTGTTCTCTATTTTAAAGTGGTCGTAGGTGGTATACGACTTGGTAAGAGTATGTTTTGAGTTCTGTTTTCTAGCTCAAGTAGTTGGATACTATTGTGAGCGGTGCTATGTAATGGTTTGCTTGTCTGTGATGTTTGCAGGACCTTGAGACTAGTCGTGGCGAGGCATGGAGGGCCGAGACTAGGCACGGGCGGTGCTGAGGTCAAGAGCGGCCAGGAAGTGCTGAAGACGACGAGGTCTGTGAGGTGGTTGCAAGCCGAGGAGATGAGGAACCGGAGCTGGAGCTGCCAGAGGACCTTGGAGACAAGTCTTGATGAGGCTTGGAGTGGTCGGGACTAGACATGGGGGATGTCGAGGTCCAGAACGACCAAGGGAAGCCGAAGGAGACCTAGTCTTGCGAGGTGGTTGCAAGCTTGGACGACAAGGAGGAGGAAGCTTCCAGGAAGGCAGTGGAGTGGCATTTTGGAGAAATGCGGAAAGCTGCAAAAGGAAGCTGTGTCTCTGCCAATGCACAGGAGTTGTTGGCGCTAAACGGGCAAAGCAGTGGAGCCGTTGGGTGTAACGGGTAAAGCACTGGAGCTCGTTCTCGCTAGTGGGTAAAGTGAGTTGAAAACCCGGTGTTAGGTGGGGGTTTGCGGGTTCCCCCTCTTTGGTGTGTGAGTGTGTGGCTATAAATAGAGAGGGTAGAGCTCGGGTACTTGTTGAGATCCTGATCCCCGAGTTGCTCTGTTCTTCCTTTGTTATTTGTGAGTATGTGGGTTCTCGGGATGGAGCAAGTGTGCTCATGTATCTCCCAGTTGGAGTGGCTGTAGAAACCTCCATTATCAATCATTCATCTCTCTTCCTCTATTTGTTTTCTGTCGTCTTGAGATGTTGTGATTGACTTGTTTGCGATCTGTTTTGAGAACTTGGACTTCTTGCTATCCTTTTCTCTCCTCTCTTCTTCGTGAGTCTGCTTTCGTCTTTGTGTGCTTTGATTAGCTCAGAACTGGGAATCTGTCTCAAGGCCACTTGGCCAGTTCATTCCCGAGAGCAGGAGTCGAATTAGAGAAGTTCACTTTACCGGATGATTGTGCGCCTCGAGTCCTTCTGTTCTTGGTTCATCCTCTCAGTTATCACTGCTTGATTTCTTTTGTCGGCTCAGGCAAGTGTTCGACCACGTGGTGTTCGACCATCAGTTGGCTTACGACCACGTGTGTTCGATCGAAGAAGCTAGTTCTTTCGCCCGATTTGTCGTGTGAGTACTTGGGGAGTTTTTAGAAGGCACCATTCACCCCCCTCTGTTGCCATTTCGGTCCTACAAAGATATTGCCTCCTTAGCTGTCTTGCTGACAGTAACATTCCCAATTATTTGATAGGGAAGGTGTCAATATTGCACCCGAAAAACTATTGTGTAGTCCAAAGCTCATCTTGCGTGCAGCAGATTAGAGTTAAAGATGATTTGAGCATTTCGGCCTGAGGCCTGAAGCTGCCTCAAATAGCGACAATATCTTCTGAGGGCAATGAGGTCTTAGAACTGTGGACTGATGAATAACATGATATCATCCGCATAAAAGGAGCATTGCCTCGGTAAAGATTGTGTTGGCGTTAAAATTTGGGCTTGAGTAGCTATTAAAAGGGTCTGTTTAGCACATCCATGGCAATGACGAAAAGCAAGGGCGACAATGGATCACCCTGCCAAAGCCCTCCACAATGATGGATTTTCCGGCCCGTCATGCCGTTGAGCAAAATACTGATTGTTGCCGAGGAGAGTAAAATTGAGAGCCAGTCACCCCACTGAGTGCTGAAGCCCCGATTCTGCAAACCTTTAGCAAGAAAGGCCAGGACAGGCTGTCAAAGGCCTTAGGAATGTCAAGCTTGAGGATAATTTTCTTATCTCTTTTTCGTCGTAACTTCTTGATAGCATCGTGCATGAACTTAAAGTTGTCTTGAATCATGCGACCCTTGATGAATGCACATTGATTGTAATCAACTAACTGATCCATGTGCAGCTGCAACCTGAGGGCCATGAGCGTGGTGATTAGCTTGCAAAACTATGTATTAAACTGATTGGCCTAAAATCTGAAGGCTGGGAAGCTCCTTTCTTTTTTGGAAGTAAGATGATTAAAGCTAAATTTAGCTTGTGGAAACAGTGACGAACTGTGGAGAAGAATGCATATATACCAACCATGTTGTCTTCTTTGATGATAGGCCATACATTTTTGTTAGACGATTTGGTAGCTATCCGGCTTATATGCTACAGTGCCATACAATACGCTACAGTGCCTTGCACGTCTTGCCGCGTATACGGAAGAGTTTCGGTTGGTTACGGCAGCTTCCTAGAGATAGTCTCGGCTTCCTATCTGCAGTAGAGATAGACTCGGTTTCTTATCTATAGTTTACTAGAGTTAGCCTCGACTTTCTATCTGTAAGCATGCATGTAATCTTGCCTCCTTGGCTATATGTACCGAACATATCTCTTCAATCGAATCATTGCGTGATCAATTCCCTGACTCCACGCTTTCATGGTATCAGATGGCTCGCATCCTGCGGCCATAGCTTCCGCATCGTCCTAGCCGCCGGCCATCACCTCTTCACAGTGCCGCCCGCTGCTACGACACATCACGCTGTCGGCCCTTGCAAACCGCGGCGTCCCTACCCGAACTTCTCCATCATGCCTGGGACTTCCTCCGATGAAGATCGTCTCGCCGCCGAAGAGGTGGAGCGCCTCGCCATAGCAGCCGCGGAAGAGCGCACCCGCCTCGAAGCCGAGCGGACTCGTCTCGAAGGCGAACGCGCACGGCTCGACGCCGAGCTCAAGCGCGTCCTCGACGCACAGCGCGCCCACGATGACCAACGCCATGCACTCGAGGCCTCCACCATCGCCTCACTGCATGCACAAGCCGTAACCGTCATCAACATCCGCGCTCTCGTTCCCGTCGTGCTCGACTCCGAAACGCCGAACTACACCAAGTGGCGCGGTCACTTCCTCCTCGTCCTCGGCAAGTACGAGCTCTCCGATCACGTCCTCGCCGACGCTACCTACCCCGACAATCCGTCTTGGGTTCGCATGGAGTGCACTGTCCTCGGATGGTTGTATGGCACCATCTCCGCTCATCTCGTCGAAGTCGTCATGCAACCCGACGCCTCGGCACGCCGCGTCTGGCTTGCCCTTGAAGAGCAGTTCATCGGCAACAAGGAAACCCGCGCACTGTACCTCGACGCAGAATTCCGCAACTTCAATCAAGGTGACCTTTCCATTGCAGATTTTTGTCGTAAGATGAAAAGCATGGCAGATGCTCTTGGTGATTTGGGCGAGACCGTTCATGACCGCAGCTCGTCCTCAACATCTTGCGGGGTCTGAACGACAAGTTCTCGTACATGGTGCCGATGATCAAGCGCGCGAAGCCGTTTCCCTCTTTCCTCGAAGTCCGCTCTGACTTGATGATGGAGGAACTCACCATGCGCCACAAGACCAGCTCATCCTCCTCTACGGTCTTCCTCGCCTCGGGCTCAACTTCCGGGGGCGCGTCTTCCGGGGGCGCGTCCCGACCTCCCCAAGGAGGCTCCTCCAACAACAATCGCGGCAAAGGGGCAAAGGGCCGCGGCAACGGCCGCTCTGGTGGCCGCAATGGTGGCACCCAACACACCTCCGGTGGCTCCCAGAGTCAGGCATCCGTTTCCAATCAAGGGCCTCAACGGGTCTCCCTCCCCAGCTTCTGGAATCCATGGACCGGAACAGTTCAAATCTGGCCGCATGCTGGCTCGTCGTCGATTCTCGGGCCGCGACCCACTCCAGCGCCCCAGCCTCATCGCTCTGGCCTGCCGGCTGCGTCACAGGCGGCTCAGTCAGGCGCGCTCTACGCGGCCAGCCCGGCTGGCGGCATTGGCTCACACGACGGAAGCAGCCCCGCCACCATCTTTGGAGGATTGCCCCAGTATCCACAGCTGCACCAGCAACCGCCGTGGACGCCAATGACTGGCGCCGGGATGTGGGATCAGGCAGCACTTTTGAATAACTTCAACACGCTGTCTCTCACGCCACCACCATCCGGCGAATGGTACATGGACTCCGGCACCACAAATCACATGGCCTCAGATGCCGGTATACTCTCCGTCTCCCACCCACCTCCCTCCTCTTCCTCCGTTACTGTTGGTAATTGCTCTTCTTTACCTGTCACCTCCGTTGGTAACACCAGCCTTCCTGCTCCTCATGGTTCTTTTTCCTTACAGAACATTCTTGTTACACCTCAAATCATTAAAAATTTGATTTCGGTTCGTCAGTTTACAATTGACAATAACTGCTCCGTAGAATTTGATCCTTTTGGTCTCTCTGTGAAGGATCTTCGTACTCGGAGCGTGATAGCCAGGTGCAATAGCTTCGGTCCACTGTATCCGTTGCTACCATGCACCCCTCAGCCGCATGCTCTCATCACCACCGCCCCGGCTACCGTTTGGCATCGTCGCTTGGGTCACCTCGGTGCTGAAGCCCTTTCTAAATTAGCGCACTCTTCAGCTATTTCATGCAATAACAATGCCACCGAGTCTGTCTGTCATGCTTGCCAGCTCGGTCGTCATATACGTTCGCCCTTTACTTCTTCGAAATCTCGTGCCAGTTCACTTTTTGATTTGATTCATTGTGATCTATGGACATCTCCAGTTGTCAGTGTTTCTGGATACAAGTATTATCTCATTATTCTCGATGATTGTTCACACTATACTTGGACCTTTCCTTTGCGATTCAAATCGGACACATTTTCCACATTGTCACATTTTTTTGCTTACGTTCGGACTCAGTTCAATGTTACAATCAAATGTGTTCAAAGTGATAATGGTCGGGAGTTTGACAACTTGTCCGCTCGCAACTTCTTCCTCACCCATGGCATTGCACTCCGCATGTCATGCCCACACACCTCTCAACAAAATGGCAAAGCTGAACGCATTATTCGTTCCACGAACAATATTATGCATTCCCTTCTGTTCCAAGCTCATTTCCCGCCATCCTATTGGGTCGAGGCTCTCCACACAGCAACATACCTCCTCAATCGTCTCCCCACAAAAACACTCAACTTTCTCACACCTTACTTTGCTCTTTATGGTGTTCATCCCTCCTATTCCCATTTGCGTGTTTTTGGGTGTCGTTGCTATCCAAATCTCTCGGCTACGGCAGCACATAAACTTTCTCCTCGGTCCACACTCTGTGTTTTCCTTGGTTATCCCTCGGAGCATAAGGGATATCGCTGTTTAGATCTCTCCACAAACCGCGTGATTATTTCTCGGCACGTCACCTTTGACGAATCCTCCTTTCCCTTTGCAACTGCCCACAACTCCTCCTCATCCGAACTTGATTTTCTCACTAATGAAGAAGATTTTGTGCAGTTGCCCATTGGGCCCTCTCCTGTTGCAGGTCCTGTACATGGTGCCGCTGCCCCTAGGGTTCCCATTCCCCAGGTTGCTGCCAGCGGCGCCGCAACAGATGTTCCATTGCAGGGCATGTCTCTACCCGTCGACACTTCCGTGCCACCTGCGGTGGCTCCGCCTGGAACCTGCGCCATGCGCATCTTGCCTCCTGCGTCATCACTTGGCGCGGATTCGTCTGCACCCAGCGCCGTCGTCTCGCCTCCTGCGCAGTCCCTTGGCGCGGATCCGTCTGGGCGCTGCGTCGTCGACATCACCCGTACCGGTCCGCGCGCGCCCGCGCCATCTCCTGGCGTGGCTCCGTCCGGGCCCAGCATCACCAATATGCCTGCCCCTGCTCAGCGGATCGTTGCCACCCGCACCGGCCTGCGTGCTGTCGTCTGAGTCCCGCCGGTAGCCAACTCTCACCACATGGCTACCCGTGGGAAGTCTGGCCTTCGCGTTCCGACAGAACGGTTGAATCTCCACGCCACTGCTGTCTCCGTAATTCCAAAGTCATTCCGCAGTGGCCTCACCGATCCCAACTGGCGCGCCGCCATGAGTGATGAGTTTGCCGCTCTTCAAACAAATAATACTTGGGATCTTGTTCCTCGTCCGCCGAATGTCAACGTGGTCACTGGCAAGTGGGGTTTTTGCCATAAGTTCCATCCAGATGGCTCCCTTGAGCGTTACAAGGCGCGTTGGGTTCTTCGCGGATTTACTCAACGGCCTGGTGTTGATTTCGACGAGACCTTCAGTCCTGTTGTAAAGCCTGCGACCATCCGGACCGTTCTCACTTTGGCGCTCTCCAATGATTGGCCTATTCACCAGCTGGATGTGAAGAACGCTTTCCTTCATGGCACACTTTCTGAGCTCGTATATTGTGTCCAACCGTCTGGCTTCGTGGATCCTGCTCGTCCCGATCATGTCTGCCGGCTCAATAAATCACTCTACGGCCTGAAGCAAGCCCCTCGCGCATGGTACAGTCGCTTTGCCTCTCACATCACTTCCCTCGGTTTTGTGGAAGCCAAGTCCGACACGTCCCTATTTATTTTTCGCCGGGGTTCAGACACGGCCTATCTACTGCTCTACGTGGATGATATTATTTTGATAGCTTCCTCCGGCACTCTCCTTCAGCAGCTCATTGCCGCTCTCCGGGATGAATTCTCCATGAAGGATCTTGGTCCCCTTCATCACTTTCTGGGACTCTCTGTGACTCGTCAGCACAACTCTTTGTTCCTTTCTCAACGGCACTATGTTCTGGACATTTTAGAGCGCGCTGGGATGTCTGACTGCAAACCCTGCAGCACGCCTGTCGACACACACTCCAAGCTGTCTAGCGATGGCCCTCTTGTGGATGATCCGACGCATTATCACAGTCTCGCTGGGGCCCTTCAGTACTTGACCTTCACTCGTCCAGATATTGCTTATGCCGTTCAGCAAGTATGTCTCTTCATGCATGACCCTCGCGAGCCCCATCTCGCGCTGGTCAAACGCATCCTGCGCTACCTTCAGGGCACTCTTGACTACGGTCTTACGCTACACCGCACATCTCCAGCTGAGTTGGTTGTTTATTCTGATGCTGATTGGGCTGGTTGTCCGGATACGCGCAAGTCTACCTCTGGCTATGCCGTCTTCCTCGGAGACAACTTGGTGTCATGGTCTTCCAAGCGGCAGCACACCGTCTCTCGCTCCAGTGCTGAAGCTGAGTATCGCGCCGTCGCTAATAGTGTGGCCGAAGCTACGTGGCTACGTCAACTCTTACTCGAGCCTCACTGCCCGCTTTGTCGCGCTACCATCGTCTATTGTGACAATGTGAGCGCTGTGTACCTCTCCAGCAACCCTATTCAGCACCAGCGGACCAAGCATGTGGAGATCGACTTACACTTCGTTCGTGAACGCGTCGCTCTTGGCCATGTTCGCGTTCTTCACGTACCGACCACTTCACAATTTGCGGATATCTTCACCAAGGGTCTTCCGACTTCCGTCTTCAACGAGTTTCGGACTAGTCTGAACGTCCGGTCTCCTCCCGCTCCGACTACGAGGGCGTGTTAGACGACTTGGTAGCTATCCGGCTTATACGCTACAGTGCCATACAATACGCTACAGTGCCTTGCACGTCTTGCCGCGTATACGGAAGAGTTTCGGTTGGTTACGACAGCTTCCTAGAAATAGTCTCGGCTTCCTATCTGCAGTAGAGATAGACTCGGTTTCTTATCTACAGCTTAGGGCCTGTTTGGATGGACTAGGACTAGTTGTTAGCTAGGACTAGTTGTTAGTTGACTAGTAGTTAGCTGGCTAAAGATTAGCCCAGTCCTGTTTGGATCCAAGGACTAATAAGTGCTACTATCTCAGTGCAAAGTCTGTTATACCCCTATGCATGGTGGTCTGGGAGGGTTGGCGTGGGTATCAACGTCTTTTTTCCATCCGGCTGGTCCTTTAGCCCTCATTAGCTGGGTTTGATGGACTAGTTGGCTAACAACTAGTTGGGGCTTTGGCTAAACTTTAGCCCACCCATTAGCCCTCCTGTTTGGATCCTCAAGGGCTAAAGTTTAGCAACTAGTTGTTAGCTCAAGAGATCCAAACAGGGCCTTACTAGAGTTAGCCTCGACTTTCTATCTGTAAGCATGCATGTAATCTTGCCTCCTTGGCTATATGTACCGAACATATCTCTTCAATCGAATCATTGCGTGATCAATTCCCTGACTCCACGCTTTCAATTTTGATAGAATAACCCTATGAATCCATTTGGATTGGGGGCCTTCTTAGCTGGTAGTGCTTTGATTGCTTGGAGAACCTCGTTCTCAGTAAAGGGCTGCTCTGGACTATGTAGGTCCTGCTGCTGCAGACCTACTGCATCCGAATTGATTGACATTGTGGCTTGTTCATCGGTTTGCACCATGGACATGAAATGTTGGTGCAACAGGGATGCCATTTTTTCGTGTCAATGATAGGTATTCCCATTATGTGAGAGGGAATTGATTCTGTTCTTTTGACTACGATACCTCGCTTGGGAATGAAAGAAGTCTGTGTTGGCGTCGCCCTCCCATAGCCACAGTAGTCGCGATCACTGCTGAATCTCATTCTTTTGAGAGAGCACAAGGCCCGAAATCTTTGCTTTAGTAGCCTCCTGAGATCCACTTCTTGTCAGCATTCACTTTTTTTTCACACACTCCAACTTGGAAATGATCTCTTCAGCCATGAGGACTTGAAGAGTGGTGTTGCAAAACTGAGCCTGGCTCCATCTCTGGAGAGCTTTTACAGTGGCGCGCAGCAAAGCGTCTAGCCGATGGAATAGGGCAGTGGATGAAACCGGACTTGTCTAGCTATTTCTGACAATCTGTAGGAAGTCTTTTGCGAAGCCCAGTGATTGTCAAAATGGAAGCGTCCCCCTTGTTTGAGACATGCGTTGGTGACGAGAAGCAACGACGCGTGATCAGAACACGTAGTTGCCAACGCTGACAGGAAGGAGTACGAATATAAAACTTCCCATTCTACTGAGGTGAGCACCCTGTCAAGCCTCGACTGGTTGGGTTGTCACGCTCATTGCTCCAAGTGAATGCTCTCCCATTGAGGTGGACATTAGTTAATTGAAGGTTGTTCACTAGTTGGCGAAAACGGCCGATGTTTGCGTAGTGCATATTGTTGTTGTTTCTGTCTTTGTAGCTCAGGATCATGTTAAAATCCCCCATGACACACTAGGCTCCTAAGCGCAATATCTTGGTTTGCCTCAATTCCTCAAGGAACTCATGCTTTGATGCATCATCTTGGGGTCGTAAACCGACGTGATCCACCATGGCGGTTGCTTGTTGGCCAGTTGGATTAGCAGGGTTACAGAGAAAGCAGTGATGTAAGTGTCGAGCACAACAACTTCAGGTGATCTGCAAGCAATCAAGACCCCCCCCCCCCCCCCCCCGAGTGTCCGAGGGCGGGAGATAGGTGAAATTTGTAAATTGAGAACTAAGCATGGAGAGGACGACCAATGCCTCTATGCTGGCCATCTTGGTCTCCTGGATACAGACCACATCTACTCTATGGTTGTCGACTAACATGCACAGAGCATCCCGATGTCCCCTAGAATTTAAACCCCGATCATTCACACAAGAATTTTACAGGAAGACCTATCCATAGAGTGGAGTAACAACTAGGGATATCAGTAGACGAGCTAAGTTTGGATGGCCTCGGGTGACGCATTGGCCAAGACGACGGTTGGACTGAATGCCCCAGCCTAAAGAGATCATGTAGTGCCTAGAGCTGTTCCTGTGACATGCGACAAGTGCTGGTGAAAGATGGCGTTGAACGAAGCATAGTCTTGGGAAGATGGTGATGCTTCCGCCTTTATGACCCCAAGCTTTCTCATTAGCACTATTTGTGCCTACCTGAGTGGATGAGCTAGGTTTTGTTGTTGCTTGTTTGCCAGACGTGCGCTGCGCTGTGGGCTCTTTGTCTCAGGTATTTGTTTGTGCCAGTATAACTTTGGCGCTAGCAGGGCCTCAACTGGGCTGCTCACCATGGAGAGGAACTACCATACTAGAGAGGCAATTAGCAGCAGTGGGTCGTCTATGTCTGGACCATGGGCCATGCAACCTTGGGAGGCCCTCACTCGAGGTCTTCGACGATTGTAGAAGACCGGTGATGAGTCCCATCAAGTTGATTGCTGCGAAAGCATGAGCTGATCGGGAGAAACTGCAGGTGGTGGGTCTTGGAGGGGGCTTGTTTGGGACGGTGATGGAGGCGCATGTGGCGGCCAAGAAGGCTGAACTCGAGGTGGCCATGCTGCTCTGGGATGACCTCGTCTGCCGATCCATCAACCATAGCCATGTCAACTGATGGGCGCCGTCGTTGCCTGCTTTCTTTCTTCCGTTCTTGTTGCGTTGTCACTTGTTACAATTCTGGAAGATTACATTTTTATGAATCGAGATTCATGATCGATATGACATGGTCATCCCATTAAGGATTAAGCAACCATGTATTTAGCTGTTGTGATACATCAATTTCTACTCTGTGTCCACACCCGTATTGCTCCTGAAAGTTCAAAGCTGCAAGGTTATAGCAAATAAGTTTGATGTATAAAAATGTGGAAGAGCACAACATTTGAAGTGACTTGAGAATTCAATCATTCATGTTAATGAACATATTTGGCTTCAAAGTGGTCATTTTTCTAATGACATGTTGATCTGGAGACAAATTTGTTTTATACTAAGATATCTTGCATGGTAATTCATCAGTGATAGGTACTGTTGCAGTTTACGACCACCCTGGCAGTCCTTACGACCACGTTGTGGCTACTCCGACCACGTCTTGTAGCTCCAACCACATACTCGTAACATCAGCTGATGAAAGTTACGACCACGTTGTGATTTACGACCACGTTGAAGACTCTATTGAATGCCGTGGTCGTAAAGCTTATGACCACATCTTCTGCTCTGTGATCGTGGTCGTAACTCATTTATGACTACGTCTACAACTCCTACAGATACCTTCGCTCGATCGCCATGGTCGTAACTCATTTACGACCACGTTGTGGCTGCTTTGACCACGTCTTGTAGCTCCAACCACATACTCGTAACATCAGCTGACGAAAGTTACGACCACATTGTGATTTACGACCACGTTGAAGACTCTATCGAATGTCGTGGTCGTAAAGCTTATGACTACATCTTCTGCTCTGTGATCGTGGTCGTAACTGATTTATGACTACGTCTACAACTCCTGCAGACACCTTCGCTTGATCGCCATAGTCGTAACTCATTTACGACCACGTCTATGAACATGTTAAACTCGAAACTCGATAGTTTTCCTGGAGCCAAAACCACTCCTTCTTGTCTTCTTTATTTCTCTCTCGTCTCGTTCGATCACATCGATCGCTTTGATCACACCGATCGATTCGACAATTGCTATTCTCTCATTACATTGCTCTCTTTTATACCTGGCTCTACGACTAAGAAACGGAAAAGCATGTAACTCAGAAATAGATTGGAACTGGACTCGACTATGACTACGATACAAACTTGAAAAACTAACTCATACTCGTACGCGAACTCATACATGACTACGATCACTGACTCGTACACGACTATGGCCCACAAACTGAAAGTAAGATTACTAACTCTAATAATCACCTCCTTAATCTTATTTTTCCATCTTGATCACGCCGATCTTCTCCCTCGCTTCTGCTTCTTCATTCTACCTGCACTCCTGTGTGCTGTTCCTTCCTGAGCCTTGCACAATCCGACACTTGCCATGTCTCGCACCTGGACTGATCCTATCCTTCCTTGCATGCTTGCCTAGGCTGGAGCATCTGCTCCCATAGCCACCTTGGCTTCGCCATTACCTGAGCCTCTCGCACACCACCTCCAGTCTCTGCATTCGTGCATCCCACTGATGCTGGTCCTGCGTATCTCGCCATGGCTTGGCCTACTCCAGCACATTGTGGGCTTCCTGCCATGCTTGCGTGCTCCTCCTGTTGCGCCAGCCTCCAGTGCTGGCTGCTTCCAGCGCCTTCGCCCTGGAATGTCACCTTTCCCACGTGTTTGGCTCCTCTAGACTTCTCTTCAAACATACCGTTTTACAATTTTTCAAAGAAATCTTGTACAACTGATTTGGAGATCTCTTCACTTTCATCAATAGATCTTTGTTCTTGTCATACACATGCAAGAACTCATCTTGTAGTACTACCCTGCACCCTCTTTGTTATCTGTTCGAGACTAAGTGTGTTGTTGCACAGACTTGGTATAAAGTAAATCCCTATCAATAACTTCTTATCTCTATTCTTGCATTGCAACATCATCGTCCTTTTGTCTCTTATCTCCACTGTGGAGTCATCACCAAACTTGACCTTGCCCCCAAACCTCCTCGTCGAGCTTATGAAACATGGAGCGATATCCTGTCATGTGGTTGCTTGCTCCATTGTTCAAGTACCACTGATCCATGTGATCATAGCTACCTTCCTTCGTGCGTAGTTTTAGGACTAAGTTCTCCTCATTCAATATCACCATGAATGTTACCTTTTCAACATATGAGGAGAGAAGTAGTCCGATTCTTCATCTTCTTTTTCGTCTTGAGCGAGGTTCACCTCTCCGTCCTCCTTCTTGCTTCGACAATCCGAAACATAGTACCTGTACTCGTAACAGTTAAAACACTTTATATGGTTGCGGCATCATGACGTGTAGTGCCTGTATTCATGTGACTTATCACAGGATCTGTCACCATCGTGTTGCCTAGCCTTGTCTCCACAGCCACCTCTACCGCCTCGACCACTCTGGCCACCTCGACCGCGCCACCTCCCACGGTTGTTTGATGAGCCACGACCATCTCTCAGATCTCCCTTTACTAGCAATGCCTGCTTGTTGTGAGTCTGAGATCCCTGCTCGTTACGTGACTGAAACCTCTTCAGTAACTCCTCATGCGCCTTGAGGGAGCCTGTGATCCCCTCTATCTTTTTGTCCAGATCGAAGGAGTACATAAGTGTGGTGACAACAGGTATGTACTTCTCTGGAAGCACATGTAGGTACTTCTTCACCACCACAGATTCCTCCATCTTATCGCCAAGAGAGTTAATTTGATTGTACAACGCGTTAGCTTACCGACGTACTCGTCCACCGATTGGGTCTCTCCCATCTTCAAATTCTCGAACTCGCTCACCTCCTTCACATTATCAACGCCCTCATGCATCGTTTGCATCGTCTCCCACGCCTCCCATGCCATTCCTTGCCAATGAGCTGATGCATCATCGCATCTGGTACTGTCCGGTAGATGATGGCCAAAGCCACCTGATATCCACCTTATTGTCCACCTCCTTATCCTTCCCCCTTTGGATCAACTGCACCCCAGACTCCATGGGCGCGCATGTTCGCCTTTATCTACATTGCCCACACCGGGTAGTTGTTGGTCATCAGGAGAGGGTACTAGAGGGAGATTAACCCACCCTGGGCCTTCGCCTTATCACCCATTATCTTCATAAATCACCAAAATCAACTGGCTCTAATACCACTTGTTGCAGTTTATGACCACCCTGGCAGTCCTTACGACCATGTTGTGGCTGCTCCGACCATGTATTCGTAACTTCAGCTGACGAAAGTTACGACAACGTTCACGCCGCGCTGTGCTCCTTCGATCACGTAGTAGGTTCCATCACCATAGTCGTAACTCGATTACGACCACACTGTGACTTACGACCATATTGAAGACTCTATCGACCACCATGGTCGTAAGCTTACGACCATGTCTTGTGCTCTGTGACCGTGGTCGTAACTTGTTTACGACCATGTCTCAGCTCCAACGAACACCTCCGCTCGATCGCCGTGGTCGTAACTCATTTACAACCACGCCTACGAATATATCGAACTCGATAGTCGATAGTTTTTCTGGAGCCAAAATTGCTCTTTCTTCTATTCTTTATTTCTCTCTCCTCTCGTTCGATCACACCAATCGCATTGATCGCAGCAATCGATTCGACACACTATTCTCTTATTACATTGCTCTCTTTTATACCCGGCTCTATGACTAAGAAATGAAAAAGCATGTAACTCGGAAATAGACTGGAACCAGCCTCGACTACGACTTGACTTCTATGACTACGACACGAACTTAAAAAACTGACTCGTACTCATACTCTTACACGACTACAATGACTGACTTGTACATGACTACGACCTACAAACTAAAAACAAGATTATTAACTCTAACAGGTACAAAGATACTCTTTTATGCAATGACCAATTTTTTATGGAAAAATATTACCAGCACATTTTGTATCTAACTTACAGTTTCTGTCATCTTACTGCAGCAAATACTTACCAGAACACAGGTTGCCAGAAAATATTGTTGAAACAACTAGTGCTAGTGATGCTTTAGCAAGAGCACAGGGGCTGATTTTTGCTTCCACACTGTCCCTGTTCAGGTATTCGAAGTTCTTTATGAAGCATTGTTGCTTGCAGCGGAATTTCTTTCCTTTTGACTAGCGTATTTTTTTTGTGGCAGTTCTTCCTTTCTTGAAAGCATTTCAATACATGTTGATCCAAAGTTGCCATTCGTATCACTTAGGAAAGGGCTCGAACTAAACACCCTTCGGACAATGTCTCAAATCATCCCTCAAGCATTGGAAAATCCTCGCCAACCATTTATTGTTCTGTCAGGACCATCTTTTGCAGTGGAACTGATGAACAAATTACCAACAGGTCTGCTACGATCGATTTCCATACTCTTGTGTCAAATTCTTTCACACTTTCAGTTGTTCTGTGCAGTGATGCTAGGTTATTCGGAAAATGTTCACCCCCCCCCCCCTCCACCAAATTTTAATATTGTTTAGGTGCCTGATTTTTGTGTCTTTTGGCAAGCATTTGGAATTTGTTTATCTACAAAGAAACAAGTATCATAGCTATTCAACTTCAAAATTGCAGCAATGGTAGTGGCGTCCAAAGACAAAAAGTTGGCAAGTGCTGTTCAGCAGCTGTTGGCCTCCTCAAATTTGCGGATAAGCACATCAAGGTAAATTTTCCGAGTCATGTTTTTACTCCCAGGACTTGGCCTTTATAGAATATTAGAAGTTTCAGCTACAAAGTATGCAAAAATGCATGTCCTATACTACGTTTTTTGGCTGTTGTTATAACGTCTCAAAAAAAAAAAACTACATTTGTTACCCCCTCCGGTAGCATTGCATTTAGGAGCTAGGACTAGTTTATATTTTTGATATTTCTGCAATAAACACTTACATGGGGTATGAGGACCAGGGAAAAATATCAGCCGGTAACCGGATTTACCAGCCACCCCCCGATAGGCCCTAAAAACGATCGAAATTTTTGAAATTTTAAAGGGAAATTGTGCCCATGGGTTTGCACAGACGCGCATGTGGTATGGTGGGTAAGAGGAATGCTTCAGATATGCAGGCTGTAGGTACGAGTTTTCCAGCGGATAGTTTTTTTTTCTTTTCCGTTTTTCTAATAAAAAATCAAATTTGAATTCAAAAAATTCGGACAAAATTTCCTGGGTTCAATTTTTTTGAAAACGAAATTTTAAACCCTAATAAGGACTTGTCTTAGTACTATTAACAAAGAAGAGGTGGATAGAAAGGAAACAAAATATGGAACTTAGGACTTCTTCATCAACCCTAATTGACTTTCTGTAACAAAACAAATACAGATGTCCGAGCTTCTTCATCAACCCTATTTGACTTTAGTGTAACAAAAAAACACAGATCATGTCCTAGAATTAGTCCTCGTGAAACCAAAATGGTGATTTTAACTATCAAGAAACTTTGCTTGCGCTATTGTTACTGCCTAGAATGCCAGAAATATCATCCAATACTGAAGAAGGAAAGCCTAAAAATCTCCCCTCTACTTTCTTCTGAAATTGAATAACAGTATATTAATTATCCAATATTTACTATTGTTGGAGTATTAATTTATTTTCTTGGAGAAGAAAGGTCAACTTGCATTTGATTAGGATGAGGTACAATTATCGGCAAAGAAGTAACAAAAGCAAAACTGAAGTTGATCACTTACTGCAAGCATGAGCTGGAGAACAAGGACTTCTAATGGATATGGCTGGAGCTTAGTCAGATGCTTGAGAAAGAGCTATGCTTAAGTCGGCAAGAATGCATTTTGAGTTAGTTGTGTACGTACTGGAGGCTTCACTGCCTTCTAGCTATTCATTAGCTTAACAAATGATAAAGAAGGCATCAGTTGTAAATGTCAATTTGACTACTAGATGTATCATAACAAAAATAGGTCGGTTAGTATTAGACCATGCGGATAGGTCCAATATTTTTATGATGATGAATAATTGACAACATTGTTTATTATTGTTATTTAAGATGTATGGCGTGTGTGCGTGGACTAATATCGGTTAAGTTGGGAAGAACTTGTGTCGGAAAAAATATTATTTGGTCTTTGCATATGCAAGTTAGGCATAGGATGGCCATGATTAGTGATGAGGAAGACCGAGATTAGAAGGGGGAAATTTAAGGTCCAGACGGTCGAGGATATCACGAGGTGGTCGGGCTCACGCTGGAGCATATGGAGATCAAAGGTGGATAGTGTGCGGAGAAGCTACGGGAGGTACTAATCTTCTAGCAGTGATGTCAAAGCTCACTAGTAGATAAGTTGATTGTGGGTCTTGAATCACTAAATGTTATAAGAGAGATATGATATTCAGTGAAAGTATCTTTATTAAATTATTTAACAGAAGCTACTCTTCTTGAACATATATATTAGCTTTGCACATTTTATGTTGTAGATCATGGCATCAAATGCTGTACCTGCTTCCAGTTTCGTTTTACGATTTATTGTACCTACTTCCAGGTTTGCTTTGTGTTCGATACTTGAGAGAGCTGATTATTTTTATTGTCCTTTTAAAAGTTGTTATATATGAGGAGTGTCGACCACCATACAGATAGATGATTTGGTGCTGGATTTTCAATTTTTTAAAAATCAGATGAGCTATTTGAAGGATAAAAAACTGGATCACCCATCCTATTTTTTGAGATCAAAGTACTTACATTGTATATGTTAAAAAATTTTATTGCATATGTTACGAAGACTTGTTACGTTGATACGTGTGATAGCAAAGCCTTCTATTGTACTCTGGACGCTGGTGGTACCCCCAAAATTTAACCAATCGTCTGGTCGCCGAAACGGTCTTAGGGATAAACATCAACCAAACCACCTGCCATCAGGCTGTCCAGCCAAAGCACCTTCCAGAAAAACGGCTGCTGCCTGCCTGGTTCGAACTGTGCACTTACTAGTTTACCCCCGTTTGAATTTTTGAGGTCCCATTCATTTTAGCTTCAATTTCTAACTTATTTTTACTATTTATAAATTTCATCTTTTTCTGAGCTTTTGATTTTTTTGAACTTTTTTCCTGGTTCTTTTTTTCGTATTCATTTATGTTGGCTGTGATGAGCTAGCATATTTTTTCTATTTTTAAAATTTAATTATGCTAAATAAGTCACCTTCACTTACGGCAAAATTTCAGCCGCTACAGTTCACTTTCAACCATAAACTACAGCTTTTCAGCCCAATGGAAGGGCTGATCCCGCAGGAATATTCCAGACGCCAACTGGAGGGGTAATCCCGTCATTTCGCGCTTCGCCACGTGGACGCCCCAGCTCCGGAGAGAAGATTCCTTGCAAGAAACCCCCACCGCGAATTACCTAAATGCCCACTGTACTGCTCACCTTGTATCCGCCATCACGCCTCCGTCCCGTCTCCTCCCCAAAATTTTCCCCTTCTCTTCGATTTCCCGCTTGCTTTCCAATTTCGCGTCGCCTGCCCGGCAATTTGGATTTTGGTGAGGTAGAAACTCTAACCCTAGCGTACGAGCGTGGAGGCGGCGAGGCAAGCGTCCATGGCGGCGATCGCGGGCTGAGGCTGGGATGCTGACGACGTCTATGGACTGAAGAGGGGGGCGTTGGGTTGTGGGGGCTATGAAGCCTAGCCTGGAGGAGGCGGCGGAGGTGCGTATGGAGGCGGGGAAGGTGCCGCGGTGCCGCGTGGTGCGCATCTATGTGCGCGATGATGATGCTACCGACTCGTCGTCCGACGAGGACAAGGAGGAGTGCGCGCCGCCTAGGGTGCAGGGCGTGAAGCGACGGTGCTTGCTATGGGTCGGCGGCGGGCAGGCGGTGCCGAAGTATAAGGGTGTGCGGAAGCGGCCGTGGGGGACTTGGGTGTCGGAGATCCGCGACCCGCACCTCCGCCGCCGCATGTGGCTCGGCACCTTCGACACCGCTGAGGAGGCCGCCGTCGCCTACGACGCCGCCTGCGTCCGCATCCGCGGCCCCAACGCGGCCACCAACTTTCCCTCTCACCGCTACCCGGCGCCACCACCTCCGCCTCCGTCCGCGCGCAGCCCTGCCCCGTGTCTGCCCCCTCTTCCCTCGCCGCCACCAAAGGAGAAGGAGCTGCTGCCGCTGCCGCCGCCGGCAATAAAGAAGGAGGGCGTCGAGGCCCCTGCCCCGGAGCCGTTCGTGCCGCAGCCGGTGTGGGCGCTGCTGGGCGAGAAGCGCAAGAAGCGGTCGGGCTGCGGCGGCCGCGTCCCCGCCCTCCAGACCGCCGCCGTCGAGGAGGCCGGCCGCGCCTGACCTGAGGCGCCCTCTCAAGCATCCATCCACCCACCGAGTAATCGCTCAACTTCTTAGCAAAAAAAAAAAACACTAATAACACCAGAGGCGTCGTGTAGTTATGGTCGATGCTGAAGCCAAAAGCTTTGTGATTTCAGCAATGTGATTTGATGTTGATGATGAACTGATGATGCATTGTACATATGCTGCTGCTGCTGCTAGAGTTGGAGAAGCTCAAGGCTGATCTGTATTAGTGTATTATCTGATGAATCATTTTGTGTAATATGGGTTGACATTCTCAATTCAAAGAAAAATATTAGAAAAATGGCAAGAGGAGTAGGCTCCGCACATTGCACCCTAATTTCTGAGTTCAAGTTCACTATTCTTTTATTTTGCTTTTTTGTTTTTTTTTTGTCTTTTTTCTCTGTATCTGTTTGCACTGTTTGTGATAGGTTAACTTGTTATTTATTTTAAAAATTTTAAATTTAATTAAGTTAAATAAGATATCATCAGGTAAAATATAATTTTAGTTAGTTATAGTATAATTTTAGCCATAAATCATCTTTTTCAGTCCAAATGAGTGGCCTGTGGCTTACAGCTCATGGCTACGGTTGATGGCTTTTTGTACTAATATGAGCGTAGAACGCTTGTACGAATAAATCGAATGCCGACAAGTCGCTTCAAAAAGGCTATTCGACAAACCATATCGAAAAGGCAGCAAAGAAGTCGAGCTATTTGTTTGTACTGAAAAACTGTACACCATAAGCCATAAATCAAAAAGAATAGGTCCTATAACTTATGGTTTTCTTTGAATAAACAAATAAGATAGCATCTTCATAGTATTTTCAAAACAACTTATTGAACAGTTTTTTTTGAAGTGGTTTATCGGCATTCGGCTTGTTCGTACAAGTGCTTACGCTAGAATTAAAAGCTATTAGTCGTAGCCATAAGCCGCAGCCGAAAAGAATATATGTTGTGCTCTATTGGGTGTGCTTTATTGGGTTTAAAGCTTAACCTTTTGGCTTATTTATCACTGTTATGGTTTTTTATTGTAGTGTCTGTTAGTTTTTTATTATAATTAAATTTACAAAATTAAAAAAGATAAAATATTATATCATCATAAATAATACAAAAGAATATGAAAAGAATATGAGAAGAAAGGTGAAAAACCCAAAATAAACAAAAATAGAAAAAACGAAATTAAAAATCTAAAAGTTGAAGCATAAATTAGCACATCCTAAGGTGGTGTTCGGTTGGGTTGATTTTTTTGTCGCTTATGACTGAATTTTCACTGTAGTTGATTGAAATTATAATATAACTGATAATAACTTATTTAGCATAATTAAATTTTAAAATTTTAAAAATGAAAAAATAGGTTAGCCCAGCATGTATAATATAAACGAATATAGAAAAAAGAACTGACAAAAAAAATCAAAAAATCTGAAAAGTCAGAAAAAGACGAAATTCAAAAATATTAAAAAAATAAGTCGAAAGTTAGAAACTAAACGAGCAGCCTAAGAGTGGCTGCTGTTCTTGTGATCCAGTGGTCGTGATTCAACCGCAGGATTTGGTGCGTGTGTGGTTGAGAAGATCGCCGCAAAGCATCCTTTTCGTTTGTTTAATGTGCACACGTGCAGTTCATGTCTGTTCTTTCTGTCAGCACTGAGCGGTATCCTGACGAAGAATTTCCATTCCAGTGACAGATTGACAGTGTACTGTAGTTAAATGGTTATCAACGCTCCCTTCCCTTTCTTTCATCTGTTGTGTTGTTTATTCCGCTCATTTGGTTTTAGTTTTTTTTTCTAACTTCTAGTTTTTTATTTTCGTTTTTTTCTAATTTTTTGTTTTTTCTTTTTTGCGTATTCCTTTTATATTATTTATGATGGGCTAATCTGTTTATTTTATTTTATTTTATTTTTAATTTAATTACATCAAAACACCACTAAAGTTACAGTGTAAAATAAATCAGTTATAGTACCAAATAGTAAAAAATAAGTCATAAATCACCAAATCCAGCGTCTAACGCGTCCTCGCTATCGCTGTTATCGCTGGAGAAGAAAAGTCTACTCGAGCCTCGTCGGAGGTGAAGATAGAGATGGATAGATAAACGAATCATGATGCAAATCACAAGGTTAGAAAATTGAATGATTTGTAAAATTAGAATCGTGTGCGTGTGTGTCATATATATGTGTGTTGTGTACCTACTCTTTTCTACGTAACTTTTTCCTTACATGTTGTATGTTTTCCATTCTAACGTTTGTGCATCTAGATACTTCCGGGCTTTTAATTTTGCCTGATGACATCGCTACTTGTTTCAGCTGCATCATATTCTAGGCACGACGATTTTCTTTGATCCCAGAAATATCATGCAAATTTTCTGTTCCAGCAACAGCGCCCTATCATTTATGTATCTCATACACTGCATACTAGATAAATTCTCTACGGATATCACGACAATATGGGTGGATTTTTTTTGACTGATAGTTTAGGTTTATAACTTAAATATTTGAATTTTAGCTATTTGCGAGAGACAGTATATATAGAAAATAGTCGCATGTGATTTTAGCCGATACAGCTGAACTTAGTACACTGTTTTATTATAATTTTTTATTGACATTGTTTTAAAAAAATGTACCGTTTAAAAGTTAGTTACTGTAGATAGTATAAATATAAGCTAACTTAAAAAAAACTCCGGACCTACATAACGCGTTTACGTATTTCCCTACGCGGTTGGGTCCTTAGCCTTATCCGTGCATGGCACAAAAATCTCGAGGCCAACTTGGACAAGTCGGCAGCCCTCGCTGAACGGCAACTTGAACAGTTGATGAGCTCGCAGCTTTCCGTGTCGTGTGTTCGTACCAGCTTGCCGACTATGTCCCTATCCTTTGTTCTTTTATGTCCTTATTTTTTTTCTGAGGTTTACTGTTTTTAACTAATAGTGATAGTCTAGAGAAACTAAAATAAGAACCGGCTAAAAAAATAAAACCAATACCATACCATACATTGAAGTCTGGCCCATTAAACGGCCACCAACATTATTGCAAGTCTCGTTTTAAATGGTTTTAGCTTCTAAATTGTTCGGACTTCCGATTATTTTTAAACCAGAAACTACTTGAAATACATCGGTTTCTGATTTCGCTTTTTTTTGGGCTAATTTGGCTTTTTTGCTTTTTTGTTTTTGCTTTTCCCCTTTTTTCTTTTCATTATTTATAGAGATATAATGGTGCTTTTTATTTTTTTCCCCTTATTTTTCTTTATTTTCCTCTAGTTAAATAACTTAAAAAGAGTTTTAAGTCATTACAATATAATTTTAGTTTTAAATCAGAAGCTATAGACGAAAACCACGGTCAACAGCCAGTGGGAGCGAGCGTAGGAGCTTCTGTTGTCACGCATTCCGAGGTGGCACAAGGCACCCCCGCTTGCTTTGTTCGCCTGCTTTTTTAAAAAACCTTGGCGTCTAGTTGCTATACCAACCGTGGTTAAATATATTTTCATATTATCATTAGCACTAATGACCAAACTGTGGCCCTGTTTTTTGGCTTTTAGCTTCTTCAGAAACTAAAAAGTCAAACAATAAAATGGGACGGTCTTTTAAAGCGGATTTTTAAAATGATTTTCTAAGATCAACATCGTGCGTATCATCCGCATTGACGTCTTCACCGTCCGCTACCATATCAAAAAGTGCTAATGAAAGCCATTAGTCATAGACAAAAGCTATAAGCCGCAGCAAAAAAGAACACTCTCTATTGTCAAGTAAATGGGTGCATTCTTTTCGGTTGCAGCTGGTGGCTTTTGGCCATAGTGTAAACACTTGTGCGAATGAACCTAATATTATCTCGGTAAGCTGATAAGTCACTTCGAAAAGACTACCTTGATAAGTCATTTTAAAATGATGACAAAAAAATTATTTTATTTATTTATTTAGAAAAAATTATAGTCCTTAAGCTGAAATGAAATGGAATATCATAGCGCTACGTCGAATATGTTCGATGCTCAACCTTGGATGGAAGCCCTAACCGTCCGTGTAGTTTCATTAATCATCGGTAGGTCGAATAAAAATTTGTGGGCCTAGCCTGAGATATTATACAGTTGAAGCGGGAGTTTCTGATTTACGGTTGTTCCAAATAAAAGGCTTTTTTAGGGAGTTCTAATCAGAAGTTTTGGGGCTTACGTACGTGTCGTTTATTTAGACTGAAAAAAAGTAGATTATAACTAAAATATTATTGTAATTAACTGAAATTATATTGTAACTGATGGTGGTTTATTTGGTGTAGTTAAATTTAAAAAAGTTTAAAAATAAAAAATATATTAGAGACAATACAAACGAATAGGAAAAAAGAACCGGCAAAAAACTCAAAAATAAAATTAAAAAATTAAAAAAATAAAAGTTAAAAACAGTAAAAAATAAGTCAGAAAGCAGAACCTCAATCCAACATAAGCGGCCTCTAAAGTTACGGTTGATTGGGGTAAGAGTTTTTCGGCTGATAGGTTAAAAGTTTGCTTGTGGAGTTCAATTAAAAATTGTAGGCCCTATCTAAAGCTACAATCCATTGGAGGAGTTTTTCATACCTACCACCCCATGTTAGCTTGCATGGGAGGTGCTCCTGTGATAGAACGCAAGGAGTTACTTCGATCTTTGTCGCACAAATTTGAGGTTTAGGGGTTAAAATGGGTTACGTTCAAGGTTTTTGTGATGACAAATAGCTCTAGTTACAACATTAAAAAGACACTGCATATGAGTAAATTGCATCTTGGATTGCTACACCTGCTATCGATTATAGCGGCTGTACGAATTGATTGGATAGTTCAACAAGAGAACCGTGTTGTGGGGGTGATCCAACTCCTGTGACTAGGCCTTATAACTGGCATAGTATATAATAGGCCCGATAATGTAGAGAAATATACTCATATAAATATATCAATGTATCCTTATCCCTTGTAAGTACTAAGGGGCAGAATGAAAATCTCTCATTCTACCCCACTCATATATATAAACCCCCAGGACGGGTAGAAGAGCACATCCTCTCATTCTAACCAACTCTGCTACAGATCTAACTCTCCTCTTCTCCTTCTACCAGTCCCCTTCTTTATTGTTTGACCTGTAGCCACGACAGATGGCGCCGTCCGTGGGGACTGGATGAAAAGTCGCTTAAGACCTGGAAGTTGTTCTTGGGGGCGTCATCAGCGACAGATAAGTCCTGAGTTCTCATTTCTGTTCCAGATCCAGATCTGGTAGATCTGGTTGGGTAAGGTGTACATGCTTTGCCTGTATAACCTGCTATGCTTTGTAAGTGGTGCATCGAGTAGATCTAGTTGAATCGCCCACCTTTATTTTGTTGTTATCTTTGCTCTGTTTACTTCGCCATGTTTCGTAGCTTCACATATGTATATACCCAAAATATCCACCCGTGTACCCATCCGTGCATGCGCGAGCCTCCGCGTTGCAATCTGCGCCGAGCCAGCGCCGAGCCCTCGCTCCCCGTCGAGCCTCTGCGCTGTAGTCTCCACGCCCACGCGCAACCTCGGCCTTCGCTCGAACTCCGCATGCGAAGCGTCGACTCCGCATGTGTACTCTTAACCCGTGCGGGCAGGGAGCGACTGGTTAACTCCGATGTATGCACGTGGGCTCAGGGAATAAAGCACACGGGAATTCTTTACTGGTTAACCAGTCGTTCGCTGTACAGCCATGTATCCAGAATATGCATGTCTCAAGAAAACTTTACGTATGCACATCTACCCATATATCCATCCATGCGTGAACCTAAAGTTTCCATACATGCATGCCCGAGCCTCCACGATGCGCCGCACAACCACTGCGCCTGCATGATCTCGCCTGCGTATATGTTATGCATTAGCTGAAGTATGCTCAGCGTCGGCATGGTCGTGTGTAGTAGTACATAAACACTACTAAAACTGAGAAGTGAAAGCGTGATATATATGCAATAGCTGATGCGTGCATGCAGCATGGGCTAGCTGCAGATCGAGGCTCCGCGCTAGCTGGTAATTCCGCTAGCTGCAGACCGAGGCTCCGTGCCAGGCCTCCGCGTCGACGAGCTTCGCGAAGCCCCCGACAGCTCCGCGCAGCTGGACGTCATTACGTCGCCGCGCCTCCATGCGGCTCCGCGACGCCCTCGCTGGCCCCACCCGGACTCTGCGCCAGCCGCGACGGCCTTCGCGTCGACGAAGCTTTGCGAAGCCCCCAGCAGCTCCACGCAGCCGGACGTCATCACGTCGCCGGCCTCCGCGCCGAGCCTCCGCGGGCCTCCGCGCGATGTCAAAACTCCGCGACGAGTCACTGCCGGCATCGAGCCCGTCTTCGCGCTCGTCTCCGCATGAGAGCCTCCGCGCCGAGACTCCTTGCCTCGTCGAGCCCTCGCATCGACTCTCCAGGCGACGTCAAGCCTCCGCGTCACGTGGCAAATGGAAGCGATTGACGAGGACGCGTGTATGCACGCATGCATGCATGGCGAGGGAGCGCGACCCCTCCGCGCGAAGCCAGCGTCGAGCCTCCACTCTGCAGTCTCCGCGCTATCGATCGGGGCGTCGTCTTCAGGCAGCAACCTGTGTGCAAGCGAGGCATGGACCCCGTGCAGACGACGCCCATACATCCATGCAAGATATCCGTATTGGGTATTGATAAACATTATCCGGATGTTTTCTTTCTAATTATTATCCAGATTTGTGACCGTTGGATTAGAGATCCAACGGTCACGAATTCTCCTCGCCCCCTTCAAAAAAAAATCTTCCCCTCCAAAAAAATCTCCTCTCTCCAAAAATAAGAGGCCGTTGGATCTCTAATCCAATGGTCTAAAATTTAGATGATTGTTAGAAATAAAACATCCAGGTGCGTCAAGTGCTCCGCCATCAATGCATGCATGCAAGGAAAGGACATCAGATGCTTCGTCGTTCACTGCCCGAGCAGTACAAATCCCCTACTCCAAGCGTCTCCGGTAGCACCAGAGTCCAGAGGCGGACGACCTCGCGACGAAGTGCCCGGGCTTCGCGCACCGTCGGAGTCTGCGCCGCAG
The DNA here is from genome assembly GCA_017311315.1 of Dendrocalamus latiflorus. Lineage (NCBI taxonomy): Eukaryota > Viridiplantae > Streptophyta > Magnoliopsida > Poales > Poaceae > Dendrocalamus > Dendrocalamus latiflorus. Next base: position 9,741,120 of record CM029644.1, on the reverse strand, counting down.
CTCCGGCCTCCGCACCCTCGGTGTCGACGCGCGGGACTCCACTCGGCCACCGCCGTCGTCTCGCGACGAAGCTTCACACACAGTCGAAGTCTGCTCCGTCCGTGCATGCATTCCAAAAAGCCATTCACATATATACCTCCATGCATGCACTAGTATGCAGCCACGTGTCCATCCATGACTCTTTTCATGTATGCATGCCAAGCTCTACGTACGCGGGAATCCATCCATGCAAAGCTTTCATCAATTCTTCTACGGCGGGGCGCCGGACACCATGAAGAGCACAGGCACGTCACTCGCGTTGCTCACCATCGCGTTGGGGAGCTACATGAGTTCGCGCACAGCGACGGTGAACAGCCCCGGATGGATCTCCGACGACCTCAACCAGGGCCACCTCGACTACTCCTCGTCCGCGTTGGCCGCCTAGACTTGGCTCCAACTCCGCGACACGGGACCTCGCTCCGACTTTGCTCCAGCCTTCGCGACGCACAGGCCCTGCGTGCAGGAAAGAAGACCTCGGAGTATCCAGTGAGGAGGAGGTCTCTCATCACCCCCGCAGCAAAAGCTGCTGTGAAGTCCCTGGATGACTCTGCCATCACTGAAGATCTCGGAGTATCCAGCGAGGAGGAGGTGATGCAGTGCCGTGCCTGCACTACAGGACGCGGGAGAGCGTGGAGTGCGTAGCAGTTCTTCGACGGCCTCTGCGGGTGAGAGCGCGAGCAGCTGCGCGACGAGGTGCACGCGGGGCTGCGGCGCGTCGCCGCTGCAGCCCCGCCGTACTCGGGCTTGCCGGAGTCGCCAAGGACGAGTTCTGGAAGGAGGTGTAGGGGCTCAGCGCGACGTCGAGCCACCAGCTCCGCAGTCTTCGCGTCAAGCCTCCATCAACCCTCTGCTTCACGGACCCCGAGCGACTCCGAGCCTACGTGTTGTAGTCTCTGCGCCGAGCCAGCGCTGAGTCCTCGCCGAGGCCTCCGGAATCTCTGCGCCGACCCCTCCGAAGTCTTCGCCAGCGTCCACTACCGGAAAACTGCTATATGCCGAGTATCAGGAATTTTACCGAGTGCAATCTATCGGGCACTCGGTAAACAACCTCTTTGCCGAGTACCCTCACTGGGACACTCGGCGAAAATAAAACACTCGGCAAACATTTCTTTGCCGAGTGCTACGGATTAGACACTCGGCAAAAGAAGCTCTTTGCCGAGTGCTAACAAGAAAACACTCGGCAAAAATAAAACACTCGGCACCAACCGCCGTCCGTTAGAGTCAGCTGCCGCCGTTAGAATTTTGCCGAGTGTCTGGAGCTGACACTCGGCAAAAAGCGCTTTGCCGAGTGTTTTGCCTGCGGCACTCGGCAAAGAAATAAAACCTTTTCCTTTCCTACCCTTCAAACTTTATCTACTCTCCACATACAACATATGGTACTCCATGTTAAAATTAGGTATATTTTTGTATTTGTTTGCTATATTTAATTAATTAATTGCATTTCAAGCAATTTTGTGAATCAAGTCAAATTTGAACTGCAAGTGATTCAAATAATAGGAAAAAATGAGTAGAAAAATGATATTCATGTTATTCATCCTGGTTTGAGGCCTTACCTGTGAAATGAAAAGGAATTTCGAACATTTTGTTCAGGAAACACGACCACGAACGTGTGGCCGAATGGTTTTTAAATTTTAAAAAAAGCAAACGAAGTCTGAAAATCATGAGATTTGTCAAGATGTCATGATATCATACGTGGAGGCTGTGGTAAACAATTGAGAAGATTTCGCATAAGTTGTCACGTACGATGCTTACAAACCGAAGCATTTCTGAAGAAGAAGCGTAGGGTTGAGAAGGATCCGGTAAGATTTGGGGTCAAAGTGACAGTCGAATCGTGGTTTGACTACAGAACTTTTTGTATAGGCAATAGACAACAGAGATTGTTTCATGTGAAATTTGGGTAATTTCTTGGATCCGTTTGATAATTTTAATTTTTAAACTGCAATTATAGAATTTTAATTAATATAAATTGAATTTGAGCTATAACTGCATGAAATAATGGTCTAATATTCGTAGAAGCATCGAATATGCATTGTTGAGTGAATTTGACAAGGCATTTTTAAAGTACATTTGAACAAATTTGTAAAACACGTTATGGAAAGGAAAGAGAGGAAAGGAAGTTTTATTTAAAAAAAAGCTTTGCCGAGTGCCTTGTCGGCGGCACTCGGCAAAAAGGAGGGCTTTGCCGAGTGCCCGATCGGGGGCACTCGGCAAACATTACAAACAAAACGGCCAGAACCCCGCGGCCGCGCTCACACACGCAACAAACGCCCCCGCCCCCGCGCGCCCCGCACGTCCGCCGCCGCCCCGCCGCGCCCCCGCGCGCCCCGCACGCCCGCCGCCGCGCCCGCGCCCGCCTGGTTCGACTGCCGCGGCAGCCCGACGCCTCCCCCGACTGCCCCCGCCCCCGCGGCCGCCCGCCGCCTCCCCCGCCCGACGCCGCCCGCCGCCCGACGCCTCCCCCGACTGCCCCCGCCCCCGCGGCCGCCCGCCGCCCGACGCCTCCCCCGCCCAACGCCAGCGACTTCTTCAACCTCTTCACCGACCCTCCTGATCCACGGTGACGATTTCTTCTCCGGCCGCCACCTCTTCACCGACATCGACGGCGACAACTCCCTCCACTCCACTGCGGCTCCTCCTCTGCTCTTCTTCGGTTTACCCCCAATCCCTCTTCCTCTCTTGTTGCTTTTCTTAATCAATGCTCTAATTTCTGTTAATTGTGCACTGTTAATTACACAACTGTGATTTGTGAACTGTGAATGTTAGTCTGGTTCTGTGATGTTGGTGAATTATGAACTGTGATGGATGCTTGTGATTGTGCTATGTTAATTTGTTCAAGAACTGCAATTCGTCTGTTACCAGTAGTTTGATTACAGTCTGCCTACAATTTGTCATCTTTGTTGATGTTGCGATCTTTGTATTAGTTAAATGTGGTGTGATTAGTTTGTGTTAGTAATTGTCATTGAATAATCTATGTTTAGGTCTGTTAGCTGTGAAATGTGTTAGTTGTCAATGTTAGTTGCCATATCTGATTGGTATATCACTTTGTTATTGCTATATCACTTTGTTGAATGCCTCTGATTGGTCGGCCCAGTTTATTCTCTGGTTAGGCGTAACCTAGTTAGGCGTCTCCCGTTCGAAAGAGATACGGTTGGAAATATGCAGATCTTTGCATATCTATAACCGTATCCGTTTTGAATTGTCCACGTTTTTTGGACAGCCCGAGGATGCGTAGATGGGGTTAGTTTCCATGGTCTACTCCGATCCGTGACAGAGTTTCGGCATCATCTCCCTGTTGTTCTTCGGATACACAATCTCCCTGCCAGGACGTGTATTTGGAGAACAGCGGGGAGGTGCTGCCGAAATTCTGTCTCGGATAGGAGTAGACCATGGAAACTAACCTCATCTACGCATCCTCGGGTGGGATTAGGACCTATCTTCACCTATTAGATAGGAGAAAGATCGTGTAGATGCATTTGATTCTTATATTACTCCCTGATATGTTAGAGGATGGATGACCGTGAGTGGATGTACACGGGCCGCTCAAGTCAGGGTTCGTTGTCCGATGAATGGATTGAGAAGACCGATGCTTTCTTGGAACTAGCATTTGCCAAGGTTAAAGGAGCGCGTGCCACTTGGTGTCCCTGCAGCAGATGTGCAAACACGCGTCGACAAACAAAGGAGGTCATGGGTAAACATCTTTGCAAGTTTGGATTTACGGCAGACTATACCCGGTGGATCTACCACGGTGAATCCGATCGTATGAGAGAGGAGGTCGTGAGACCACGCGTCGAGGATTATGATGCTGATGGCGGGGTAGGAGACATGTTAAATGACTATCATGAAGCACACTTCGCTGAAGGACGTAGGGAGGAGGAGCCAGAGGCAACCGCAAAGGCGTATTACGACATGTTGTCTGCGGCACAGAAACCCCTTCACGGCCAGACGAAGGTTTCTCAACTGGATGGCATTGGACGCGTAATGGCCTTGAAGTCCCAGTTTAGCGTGAGTCGAGACGCCTTCGATGCTATGTTGACAGTTTTTGGCAGCATGCTTCCGGAGGGTCACATTCTGCCAAAGAGCATGTACGAGTCAAAGAAACTCCTTCGTGCACTTAAGATGCCATATGAGCAGATACATGCTTGTCCAAAGGGGTGCATCCTATTCAGGAAAGAACACGCGGAAGCAAAGTACTGTGCAAAGTGTGGATCCTCTAGGTTCCTGGAGGTAGACTCTGGTGATGGTCAGAAGAGGCAGCTTGCGATCCCCGTGAAAATCCTACGGTACCTTCCGTTCATACCGAGGATCCAACGGCTATACATGACCGAGGAAACCGCGAAACAGATGACATGGCACAAAAATGGACGTCGATACAATCCTGAGAAGCTGGTACATCCATCCGATGGTGAAGCATGGACCCACTTTGATGTGATTCATCGTGAGAAAGCTCTAGAGGCTCGTAATGTACGTGTTGCGCTGGCAACAGATGGGTTCAATCCTTATGGAATGATGGCCGCCCCATACACTTGTTGGCCCGTGTTCGTTATCCCCCTCAATCTCCCCCCCGGCGTCCTCTTCCAACGACAGAACATATTCTTGTCGTTGATAATTCCTGAACACCCGGGGAAAAATATGGGTGTGTTCATGGAGCCTGTGATTGATGAATTGCTCCGTGCTTGGGAGGAAGGGGTATGGACATACGACCGAGCTACAAAGAGAAACTTCAAAATGCATGTTTGGTACCACTACTCCCTGCATGACTTCCCGGCGTATGGGATATTCTGCGGCTGGTGTGTTCACGGGAAGTTCCCATGCCCAGTATGCAAGGCAGCTCTGAAGTTTATTTGGTTGCTGAAGGGTGGCAAGTATTCTTCGTTCGACAAACATCGACAATTCATCCCTCTTGACCATGCATTCAGACGAGACATCAAGAACTTTACGAAAGGTGTCGTAGTTATAGACCCTGCACCGCAGATGATGACCGGTGCCGCGGTTCGTGCTCAGATAGATGCTCTCGAGGTCAATCAAGAAGAAGGTGGTTTTGTGGGATATGGTGAGCAACATGCATGGACTCATAAGTCGGGCTTGTTGAGGCTCCCCTATTTTGATGACCTTCTTCTTCCACATAACATTGATGTAATGCACACTGAAAAGAATGTCGCCGAGGCACTTTGGGCAACAATCATGGACATTCCTAGTGTGCACAATCCACCCCCTCGTTACAATGCTGGCGAAAATGAATCGAACCTCAGCATTTTCCGAGGGCAACTCGGAAGTGCAAGTGATGCGACCCCCAAGACCTTGAAACATGAAGAGTGGCGCACTATCATGCTATATGTGTTGAACAACCTTTCCGAAGTGGAGCCGTACATACGGTAAGTTGTCAACAAACTTGTTCTCGAGTAGTCACTATTCTGCATCCAACCCCCTTGTTTCTCGTTGGTGCAGGGAATTTCATCATCAATTCTGGCGTGAATCAAGGGAACCTACCCCGCAGGAAGCTGAGACCCTTCTTAGACAGGGTGCGGGAAATGGAATGCCCGATTTCATTTCTTGGTTCAAACAGAAGGTATTGTCCAATTTAGCTCGTACTTAGTTTGACATTACAAGTTGCTCGTACGGGCGAATAATATAACGAACTATCCTGCTTGAGCTTGCAGGGCCAAACCGATGCGTCTATGAGTGCCGAGTGGAGACAGGTTGCCGATGGCTGTGCCTATAGGGTAAGCTCATTTACCGGTTATGACGTGAATGGATATCGCTTTCACACAACAAGACATGAGCAGAGTCGGCCCAATCGAAGAACCACAAATACCGGAGTTTTTACGCCTGGCCTTGATGGGGTCGAGTATTATGGAAGAATTGAAGAAATATACGAACTCACGTTTCATGGTTGCAAACCTCTTAATCCTGTCATATTCAAATGCCATTGGTTTGATCCTGAAGTAACGAGACGGACCCCTAATCTTGGGCTAGTCGAAATTCGACAGTCATCCGTCTTACCAGGAGACGATGTGTATATTGTGGCTCAACAGGCTACGCAAGTTTATTATCTCTCATACCCGTGCCAAAAAGACGACCGTCTTAAGGGTTGGGATGTTGTGTACAAGGTATCGCCACACGGTAAACTACCTGTCCCAAACAATGAAGATTACAACTTTGACCCAAACACATATGACGGAGAGTTCTTTCAAGAAGAGGGGCTAGAAGGGAGTTTTGAGATAGACTTAACCGAAGCGATCGGAATGGAAGTAGACAATGAAAGGGTTGTTGACGAGGACGCTGGAGATGAGGTTCAAAATGTGAAGGACTTAGAATTACTTCAGCGATTACATTTAGGCAATGACAGTGATGACAACATTGCTCCTTCGAATAGTGTTGATTATATGGACATGGCTGATAGTGATGATGAGACTTATGATCCAGCTAATCCCGATCATGATGATTATTTCTAATACATGTAATACTTTGTTATTTTCTAATTATATTTTGTTTATTTTGCATCTCTTTCTTTCTAAGTACGTCTTGTTTATCTGTGCTTATTGGTTTACTCTTTTTAATTGCAGGTGATTGAACAAAGATGGTGGGCGGTATGAGGAACGTAAGGTCACTTTACCAAAGACGGCCCGATGCTGCTGAGCAGTCGGGGAGCAGGAGTAGGAGGAGCGGGAGGAGCAGGAGGAGCAGGAGCACTCTTGAGGAGGAGCGGGAGGAGGAGCGGGAGCGGGAGGAGGAGGAGGAGGAGGAGCAGGAGCAGCAGGAGCAGCAGGAGGAGGAGGAGCAGGAGGAGGAGGCGGCAGGGGGTTCTGCTTCCTCTGGTTCGTTGGGTGTCTGGTTGCGAGGTCCCTCGACCCTCCCGAGGCGACCGATACCTCGTGAGAGACGCCCGCTGATTCGACCCACTGGGGCTAGGTAAGTAACTTTAGATGTTATCACTACTTTTTCATTTGATATGTTGAAAATCACAATAGAAACTAATAATTTATCTTAATCACTTAGGCAGGGGTTGGACGCTTGAGGCTGCAGGTGATCACAAACGCCATGTCAATGGCATCCTGGGTCTTTTGTGCAGGCTACACTTCCCTGGCTTGGTTGCGTTTGGCGGAGGGCAGGAGCCGGCCTACACGTGGGACCACTACGTCGCCTTCCCCGATTTACCAGATCGGGATGGCAGGGTATTCGCCAACAAGGCGACGCGGGTGACGGCCGAGCTGTGGGTAAGTCTTCCTCGCACTACATTGCTCAATACATCGCATTCATTGGACATTCTTGAAATAATAACTGGATACATCGCGTCTATATGCAGGATTTCTTCAGATGCCAGGAGGGATATGAGGCCAAGGCGGCTAGTGTGGCTCACAAAGCCTGTTATAAACTCGTGAAGGACATGCATTACGAGGCGCGCGTCCAGGCCATCGTAACATACAACGCTACCTACCTTGGAGTGAAGATCAACAAAACTCAAGCAAGAAACATGAGGCTGACCCGGGAAGAATACATTCAGGTAAATATAGAACATTAATACTGATTTTTTCTGAGATTAAGTACGCTTAATTTGATCTTCTTATATGTCATATACTTGATGACGTGTAGGCGCCTCCGTGGTGGTGCGCCCAGCATCTCCAGTGCTGGGCACAGATGGTGGACAAGTGGTGCGCCGCCGAGTGGGAGGAGACGCACAACGCTTGTCAGGAGCGGCGTTTGATGATGCCAGGTGCACCACACCATCAAGGCAACCGTAGCCTCGACGAATTCGCGGCTACATGGGTACGCGAATTCATTTCTTTATTATAACGCTCAATTCTGCATAATTTCTAATCATCTTGCTGTTTTTTTCGTAGTCGTCGTCACATGGTGGCCAGCCTTGCTCCCAGTTCAAGGCATGGGCTTTGGCCCACAAGGGCAAGGCGACGTCCGACGTCGACTACAACCCGGCGGACCCGCTCTCGGTGTACAGCAATGCGACCGTCCACAACCGCCTCAGTGAGTACACATCGATGGCAAGGGCGGTCCATGGGCCAGAGTACGATCCGAGCACCCAGGACCTTGATGGAGAAGTCGTCATGAGGGTGGGAGGAGGCAAGAAGCATGGGCGGTACTGGATTGGCGACAGCACACTCGACACGGCCACTACTCCCACTCTCTCCCAGATTCGAGCAAGGAGCACGAGCTCAAGCCCGGCCATACGCCCACGGCTGGACACTGCACAGTCCCGGATGGAGGCACTCCAGGTTATTTCTGTTTTATTCGTCGTTCATTAATTTTTACATACCTTTGCTTTGCATTGTAACATTGGGGTGAAATATTGTAGGCCCAGCTGGAAGAAGAGAAGAGGCTACAGGAGGAGATGGCGGCGAGGATGGAGGCGGATCGGCAGAGGAATGAGGCCGAGCGGCAGAGGATGGAGCAGATGTTTCAGTGGATGCAAAGTCTTGGCGAGAGGATGGGTCAACCTCTGCCACCGGAGCTATTCCCTCCTCCACCTCCTCCTGCAGCTACTCCTGTGAGTTTCTAGTGGAGTATGAATGTTTAAGTTTGTATGTTCCTACCTTAAATCTTGTCTCACACATGCAATCTCTTCTCCTTTGTGCAGAATCAATCGGCGGCTTCGAATAATGTGCCTCATGACCCACCACATCAGTCGGGGTGACCAGCTTGGTGATGATACTTGTGGTTGTGATGTTTATTGTGAATATTGTGGTTGATACTTGGTGAATGATACTTGGATTTGCATTATATGTGATATATTGTGGTTGCACTTGGTGAATGGTTGTGAATGGCACTTGTGGTGATTACTTTGTGATATTGTGGTTGATACTTGGTGAATGATACTTGGATTTGCATTATATGTGATATATTGTGGTTGCACTTGGTGAATGGTTGTGAATGACACTTGTGGTGATTACTTTGTGATATATTGTTGATATATCTGTGATATATTGTGATTTGTTTGAGTGGGGTGCAATAAACAATTAAACTTGGCAGTTTTTGGCCACTTTGCCGTGTGTTACACTCGGCAAAGGGAGGCTTTGCCGAGTGTCATGGTAAAAGCACTCGGCAAAGTAACGTTTCTGGGCATTCTGGGAACATTTTTTGCCGAGTGTTTTGGCTTTGCCGAGTGTCATGGTAAAAGCACTCGGCAAAGTAACGTTTCTGGGCATTCTAGGAACATTTTTGCCGAGTGTCATTACCATGACACTCGGCAAAGCTTAAGCGTTTGCCGAGTGTCATTACAACGACACTCGGCAAACTGGAAGGATTTGCCGAGTGCCATTCCGTCCTGGCACTCGGCAAAAGTCGCCGTCACCGTGTTCTCGCCGTTCACTGACTTTTTTTGCCGAGGGTCGTTTCGGCACTCGGCAAAGCCTTTGCCGAGTGCTCGATGAAAAGCTCTCGGCAAAGAGCTCTTTGCCGTCAGAAACTATGCCGTGTGATCTATGCCGTGGGTGGCACTCGGCAAAGCCTTTGTCGAGTGTTTATCGTGCTTTGCCGAGTGCCACCGGCACTCGGCAAAGCTGCTGAGCCCGGTAGTGGTCTCTGGAGTCTCCGCCAAGCTCTTCAGAGCCCACTACTACAGAAAACCACATTACAGACGGTTCAGAAACGTCATCACAGACGATTTTCTGAACCGTCTGAATTTATAGGTCAGTGATAATCCAAGGTTATCACAAATGGTTTTAAAACTATCTGTGATTATCAGATATCACAGACGGTTTTTCATTAAAAACCGTCTGTGATTATCACATATCACAGACGGTTTTTAAGTAAAAACCGTCTGTGATATATGATTATCACAGACGATTTTTAATGAAAAACCGTCTGTGATATTCCTTCCTCCAAATTCTAAATCTATTTCTGTTTATTGGCTAGCCTCAGGAAATGCTAGCCATGCCCTCTGAAACAAGCAGATAATCACAGATATAAAACATACAATTCACACATCTCATTTCATTTCAGATACATTTCACATCTTAATTCATTTCACAGACATAAAACATCCAATTGACAACGCACTTCATTTGATCACAAACATAAAGCATCCGTTTCGCAAATCAATTAATTGAATTGAAATAAAATATCCATTAACAAATACACAATTACAAAAGATCTACACTGCATTTGCACTTAAAAAAGGTTCGTTGATTATGTATCTATGGTGCGGAGTGGAACCGGCCTTCTGGCTTTATGACTTGAGTCAGCGAAAAGTACGCCAACTCTGCTTGAATCCGTCCAAGATCAGGCTGTTTCAATGGAGTTGACGAGATGTACGTAGTCTGTCGATAGGAATATCAATGTGCATATATATATGTAACGTGATAAGTATGAAGTAATTATGGGAAGATTGACAAACCTTGGAATTGGTGATCCTCGAGGAATCGAGGAGTAGTTCCATATGTTGGCAAACGTAGTATCCACATGTGTTGCCCGGCTGCTGCTGGTGGCACTGCAAAAAATGGAATGTGTTAGTTTAAGAGGCTGTTGCATAGGATTAATTAATGTGAAATAGCGAATACCTTAAAATCTCGAGCATGTGTCAGCAGGCCTTTGGCCCCGCGCTTCGAGTCACCTCCCATTTCAATGTACATCGCGAACGCCCTACGTGATTCGAAAAAGTTAACCTTAGTCATTCGGAAGGAAAGAAAGAGTACAATATAGGTATGTATGGAGAATATGTACTTACCTATCGATTACTTGGCTGACAACTGTGAAGTCCATTTTATTCCTACTTAGGGAATCAAGGTAATATACCTTGTTCCATTTTGGTACAATTACTATTAAAATCCAATAAAAGTTCTGATGGAAAAGCATAAGTACATATTCCTTTTTGAGGCAACCCATCAGTCCTGCTGCAATGTACCTCTCGACGAGGGCTGTATCCCGGTCGATGGTATCCTTGGCGACCAAGTGTGGGTCCAAGAAACCAGCCGATGAGTTGGATAATCTAGCTTTAGTCAGCATGTATATATATACACACGAAAGCAACAAATTAGATATGACATTTATCGTATGACATGAACGGAGACTGTGATTGTACACACTTACAGCGTCCAGCATCGAATGATTGAGACGTCGAGAGCGTTGAGCGTGAACAGATCGAATAAATCCTCAAAGGCGACCACGAACATACACTCTTGAAGACTGTGGTGGAAATCATCCGACGTGAATTTGACAGTGATACTTGAGGTCCGTTCTCCCTCTGACTTATTGGACTGCTGCATATACCACGTGTGCAATTGTATGCAACTATATGCTAGGCGTTCGAGGGCTTTTTGCTCGAGCAACGGCTCGCCAAGCACGAATTTGCGGGCCAAAGGTAGGTACGGTATATCATCATTGGTCTTCTTTGCTTTGCCCTTGCTGGCCTTGCTGCCTCGGCTATATTTCGACTTCACGGTAGTCGACTTTGAAGGTAGCAGCGGTGCAAGTTGCTCTGGCGAGAATAGCACCCGTGGAGATAGCACCGGTGCAGTTTCGGGTGGTGGAACCGATTGGTCTTGTAATGGAGATGGCACCGGTGCGGTTTCCGGTGGTGGAACCGATTGGTCTTGTAATGGAGATGGCACCGGTGCAGATACCGGTGGTGGAACCGACTGGTCTTGTAATGGAGATGGCACCAGTGCATGTTGCTCTGGTCCTGCCACCGGTGAAGAAGCCTCCAGGGAGATGTCGCTTTTGGGCCACTGGATGAATGTTCCAATGGCCTGTCCTAGAGTCACGATCTCGTCGTTGGGGGGCTTCGGTAGCGGGACCACCTCAAAATTGACATGCACACCATCCACATTAACTTTTGCGAAGCCTGGCGCTAAAGCTTGACCGTGCACCATGGCCCCGATACCAGACGAATATGCCTGGCCCTAAGCAGCGTACAAGGGAATGGAGCCATATCTCACTTGGAGCCTGCACTTCGTAGGCTCCTACATAACGATACAAAATTAGCTACTCGAATAGGCCTATCAATGGAGCAAGCATTCGAGAGGTAATAATTATTAGCAGGATGTCGTCCACAGGAAATTTGGCCTGGGTTTGCGTCGGATTGGACACGCAGCTACTCGGACGGTTGTGCGGGCTAGCTAGCACAGGAGCGGCGGTAGCGGCCTGCTGACTTTCTGTTTGTTTCCGCACCTCATCTCTGATTACATAAGCCAGCTCACCCATTAGCTCCTCTCTAAGAGATTCCTTGATCTCTTCTCATAGCTGTGCGTCACGCTCGGCTTTGTTTCTCTTCCTACGCCGATACATTCCGGAGTCATCTTGGAAACCATGTTTCCAAGGAACGTAAAGGCCAAGGCCTCTCGTACGACCCGGGTGCTCCTTGGGTTCCCAGGGCCATGGAGAGCATATCATTCTCCCTTGTTCTCTGGAATGATCCCAGGGTAGATTCAAAACTCAGCTCTTCCTGCAAGAGCACGACATGTAATTTCAATCCGTGCGAAGTTGTGGAGTAATTACAAGCTACGTAGTTCGATCGATATCTTACCATGCGCTGGGACACTTGCTGGTCTGCAGGGTTTCGAAAGGAGATGTCCCCCATGTCGTTGTAGATGACCTTGCTCTAATCCAATTTTGAGTGCGGTCATCCGGGATATTGGAAAATGGTGGGGCGATGTCCTGTGCAGCTGCCAGGTCATCCTCCTTCCTCCACTGCGGTATTTTACCCGCATACCCAGCTGTGCCAAGTCTGTGGGGGTGTGTGTTTTTTGCCTGGAGGGCCTTGTGCGCCGTACTTGTACTTTTGAAATCCTCGGACGTCTTCATCGCCTTGAACTCTTCCCATTGTGGTTCCAGGAATGGGTATTTATGAAAAGGTGTTTCGTTCGTCTCCACGTATTTCCTGACAAGCGTGCTCTTGAAGTTCTTCCATGCTTTGCACGCCGCTAGGTAGGTTTGTCGTTGCACAGCGTATAGGTGTTCTTCTGGGAACTCGAACGATGCCAAAATTTCGGTCCACAGCTCACGTTTCCGAGTGTCAGGCACGTTCTTCCACGAATTGTATGTGATCTCAATTCGTTCTCGTGCAACTATTCCGACCATGCTTCGGAATGCGTTTACTGCTTTCTGAGGAAGGATAGGGACCCCAGATGCATCCACCGCTGTGATGGTCTGTCGGCCCTCAGGCTTCTTCGATAGCCCTCTTCCTTGGCGTCTTGATGTTGGAGCGGACGCCTCCGGCGATGGTGTTGAAGAATGCGCGGGTGACATGTTGCTCATTTTGTGGGTCTATTAGGATAAGATGAGAAAGTGTCATACCATTAGATAAGAAAGTGCAATATCTATCTATTTCGCTCAATATTGGCGATATATACATATATAATGGTAGCAATATGAAGCAACAAGCAATATGAAGCAACTAGCAATATGAAGCAACAAGCAATATGAAGCAACTAGCAATATGAAGCAATACGAAGCAACAAGCTCTCAAAGTTTGAATTGATTAATTTGTGCTCTCAAATTGTAGGGTTGCACAAGATTAATCTTGGCCGTCCCGCTACTGAATCATATACTCTTCCTTGATTGGTTATGCCAAATAATGAATTCAGTCATTTGAGCTCAGATACAAACTCTACAATCTCAAGATCAATATATCCAGCATGTATATATTCAGACAGCAGTATGTAATAAAGCAAATCCATGCAAATACAAGTTAACTTTCACTCAATGAAATAGTCTTTAACTTGTCAAAATTAATTCCTAACTGATCAGTATATGGATTTGGTATAATATGAAAACAGCAAGAACCGAATGGCACAAGAACAATATATCAATGTCTAGAGAATGTCTTCCAGAGTACAAACTTAATTGTGATAACAGAGTTGACAGTAATTAGAGCTCAAAGACTAATTCAACCAATCTCAGTATATGATTTATATCATCATCGAGCAGAGGGAAGGGAGGAGAGGAGTAGAGGGAAGGGGGAGAAGGGAGAGAGGAGAGGAGTAGAGGGAAGGGGAGAAGGGAGGGGGTGATGTGGACAGAGAGAGGGGTTATGTGCCTATACTATATACTATATACTAACACAACAAGCAATGTAATATGTACCAATGTAAACTAAGCAACTGCAGTAAACAATGTACCAATGTAGTATGTACCAAATTGCAAATTAAACTAAGCAACTGCAGTAAACAATGTACCAATGTAGTATGTACCAAATTGCAAATTAAACTAAGCTACTGCAGTAAACAATGTACCAATGTAGTATGTACCAAATAGCAAATTAAACTAAGCAACTACAGTAAACAATGTACCAATGTAGTATGTACCAAATAGCAAATTAAACTAAGCTACTGCAGTATACAATGTACCAATGTAGTATGTACCAAATAACAAATTAAACTAAGCTACTGCAGTAAACAATGTACCAATGTAGTATGTACCAAATAGCAAATTAAACTAAGCTACTGCAGTAAACAATGTACCAATGTAGTATGTACCAAATAGCAAATTAAACTAAGCTATTGCAGTAAACAATGTAATATGTACCAAATAGCAAACTAATTAAGCTACTGCAGTAAACAATGCTCACAATGCTTAAAATCCTAGTCCATCACAGAAACTGCTCACAATACTCAAAACCCTAGTCCATCACAAAAAATGCTCACAATGCAGACGGTAATCGAGGGGAGGTGGCCGGCGAGGGGCTCGACGAGGGGCTCGGGGGAGGCGGCCAACGACGGGCTCGACGAGGGGCTTGGGGGAGGCGGACGGCGACGGGCTCGGGGGAGGCGGCCGGCGACAGGCTCGACGGAGGCGGCCAGCGACGGGCTCGGGGATGGCGGCGGCGACGGGCTTGGGGAGGCGGCCGGCGAGGGCTCGGGGAGGCGGAGGCGATGACGGGCTCGGGATTTAATTAGATCTAGATCGAATAACTGCGCAGCACACACGGAAAACCCTAGCCAGTGGGTATATATAGGGAGGTTATCACAGACGGTTCTAAACTTAGAACCGTCTGTGATATTCTAGAACCGTTTGTGAGGAATATCACAGACGGTTCTAAGTTTATAACCGCCTGTGATAGTTATAGTATCACAGACGATTTTAAACTTAGAACCGTTTGTGATATTGGTATCACAGACGGTTCTAAGTTCAGAACCGTCTGTGATAAGCCTTTGCGACTGTAGTTATTAAGACAACACCAATAACCACAGCTGCATTCATATCAACCACCAAACAGCTGCATTCATATACAACACCAACCAGCTACATTCACACAGTGTATTTCTTGACATTTTGTCATTCTCAAATACATCACACTGCAACATTGTTCTATACATAAATGCATGCCAATTCACATGTACATCACACATATACATCACATATACATAAATGCCAATACACATATACATTTTCACATATGCATTTTGTCACACATTTTCACATATACATCTCAAAATTGACTATATCACACATTTTCACATATACATCTCAAAATTGACTACATCAGACATTTTCACATATACATCTCAAAATTGTCACATATTTTCACATATACATTCTTATTGTACTTGCTTATTTTCTTTAAAAATTAGCCCTTCATCATGATCAATGCGTACGTAACTAGTTTCGTCACGTTGTTCATCGTCGACCCTTATGCCATTTTCAAAAGGAGGTAACTCGTCAAATTGATTGTATTCCTCCTCGTCCACTACATTCTCCACTCCGATAATTCTCCTTTTTCCATGAAGAACTACATGGCGTTTCTTATTTGCCGGGTCGGTTACATAGAAAACTTGAACAAATTGATTGGTGAGTACGAATGGTTCGTCTTTGTACCCGACACATTGGAGGTCCACGGTCGTGACACCGTATTTGTCAACCTTCACCTGTGGGAGATGCACCCAACGGCAGCGAAATAAGGGGATCTTGAAAACCACATAGTCGAGCTCCCAAATCTCTTCTATGAAGGCATAGTACGAGTTTCTCGACCCATCGGTACTGAATGCATCTATGCGGACACCGCTGTTCTGGTTATTGCTCTTGACATCCTGAGACTGCGTATAGAATGTGTACCCATTTATGTCATATCCTTGCCATGTCACAACTGTAAATGTCGGCCCTTTTGCCAACCATGTCAGCGTCTCACTCGGCGAGCTCCTAGCGATTTGTTCCTTCAACCATTGGTTGAACCGACGGTTGTGTTGCCTCATGATCCAAATATCCGGTCGCTCCGGATTCTGTTGCCGAAGCACATCCTTGTGCTGGTCCACATAAGGCGCCACTTCAGTCATGTGTTGCAACACCGTGAAATGGGCTTGAGTATACGTGTCCATATCTGGAGTGATTGCTTTCCTTCCGATAGTTCCGAGACCCTTCAGCCTCCCCTCAAGACGAGATTGAGGACACCTATCGGTTGAATCCGAGCCATATAATCGACACAAAACTCAATGACCTCTTCGCTTGACCTTCGACGATGCTGCCCTCCGGCCGAGAACGATTCCGTACGTAGGACTTGAGAATTCCCATGAACCTCTCAAATGGGTACATGCTACGTAGGAATACGGGCCCGCACATTTTTATCTCCCACACAACGTGAACAATGAGATGGACCATGATATCGAAAAACGAAGGAGGGAAATACATTTCAAGGTGACATAGAGTCATCACCACCTCGTCCTGCAGAGTATCTAGTCTTTCGGGATCGATGACCTTCTGAGCAATTATGTTAAAGAAATAACATAGCCTCATGATTGTCTCTCGGACTTTTATCGGCAAAATATTTCTAATTGCAATAGGGAGCATCTGTGTCATCAGCACATGACAATCATGAGACTTCATGCCATTTAACTTCAAATCTTGCATCGAAACAAGTTTCTTCACGTTGCCGGAGTAACCAGACGGAACTTTGACACCATGCAAGCACTGGCACAGTTCTGTTTTCTCAGCCTTGGACAGAGTGTAACACGCATGGGGAAGGTACGTTTGTCCATTATCAGTGCTTGTCGGTGCTAACTCAGGCCTGATGTCCATGTCAGCCAAGTCAAGCCGTGCGTCGACACCGTCCTTTGTTTTATCACGGATGTTCAGTAAGAGACCAATCAAGCTGTCGCATACATTCTTTTCTACGTGCATGACGTCGATGCAGTGTCGAACATCTAGGTACTCCCAATAAGGTAAGTCCCAAAATATTGATATCTTCTTCTAGGTGTTCTTCTCATGAGCCCTCAATTTACGTCCCTTTCCGAGGACAACATCTAAATCCTTAACCATATCATAAACCTCGTGTCCCCTTAAATGCCTTGGATTTGAACCGTCTTCCTTCTCTCCGTCAAATTGTTTCTTCATCTTGCGGTATGGGTGAGCCCTCCGAAGGAATCGGCGGTGACGCATGTAGACGGTTTTGCGTGAGTGGTTCAGCCACACACTCTCGGTACAATCTAAACAGTGAGTACAAGCTTTGGCACCTTTTGTACTATGGCTCGATAGGTTACCAAGGGCAGGATAATCATTTATGGTGCAGAACAACAAGGAGCGCAGAGTGAAGTTCTCTCGTTTGTATGCATCTCATACCTGTACCCCTTCATTCCACAGTACTTTTAGATCTTCCACCAACGGTGCTAGGAACACATCAATATCATTCCCAGGTTGTTTTGGCCCTTGGATAAGTATCGACAGCAAAATATACTTTCGCTCCATACACAACCAAGGAGGAAGGTTATAGATGCAGAGAGTCACGGGCCATGTGCTATGTCGACTGCTCATGCTACTGAAAGGATTCATTCCATCTGTACTCAGTCCAAACCTTATATTCCTTGGTTCTGCACCGAAGTCTGCAAAACTCCTATCGATGTTTCTCCACTGCGCGGAATCAGCAAGGTGTCTTAGCATTCCATCCTTCTTGCGCTCCTCCGAGTGCCAACGCAGCAGTTTTGCCTCCTTTGGATTTGCAAAAAACCTTTTCAAACGGGGAATTATAGGAAAATACTATACCACCTTAGCAGGAGGTCCTTTCTTCGCCTCTATTCCCTCGCCATCATCTGATTGATTGTTACATTTGTATCGGGATGCGTTGCACACCGGACATACATGCATGTTTGCATACTCTTTACGGTAGAGGATACAGTCGTTCGGACATGCATGTGTTCTTTCTACTTCCATTCCCAACGGACAAAGAACCTTCTTGGATTTATACGTGGTTTTAGGCAACTCATTTCCCTCCGGAAGCATGTCCGCTAAAAGACCTAGCAGCGCCGTGAAACTCTTGTCGGACCAACCGTTGCTTGCCTTCAATTTCAACAGTTCAAGCACGGCCGACAACCTCGTGTACTTGCAGCTCGTGTACAAAGGTTTCTCCGAGTCCTCCATCAAACCCCGGAATTTAACATACTCTCTCTCATCATAGTTCTCTTCTACATCGCGAAGCATCTGATCCAGATTATCATCGTACAACCTATCCGAATCCAAACGACAATCGACATCATCCGGCGGCATGTCAATCACTTCACCGGTGATGTCATCCGGCGGCATATCATTCACTTCACCGGCGATGTCATCTGGCGGCATATGATCATTCACTTCGCCATGACTGGTCCAACACGTATAATCCTTTTTGAAACCCCTCCGAATCAAGTGCGCTTCAAATTGCCCTCGGTTCTTAAACATCTTCAAATTCTCGCAGTCAGTGCATGGATAGTACATATATTCCACCCCCTTATTCAACATATCCTCCTCGGCGGCTCTTATAAAAGCAAACACGCCATTAATGTACTCTTCACTCACACGGCTCGCGGCATACATCCAGCTTCGGTCCTACGTTACGTACATATATAACAACTTAGTATTAAAATTTAGATTAACTAATTATTACTACATATATACCGGCCACATTTATTATATTGAGACTTAATTTGCTAGCTCAATTCATATTATAAATACAACAGCTATTATATAACCAACAATTTTGCAAATTAACCATCTTCAATAACACTCATGGATTACTTAGACCAAAATTGTAATGCAATTAAAGAAAAAATAAATTTCATTACTAACCATATCTAGAGCAACCAGGAAAGTATGAATCTTCAAAGCTCAATCTCTGCCTCTTCCCACCAAATTAACTGGCCTGAAATCGCCTAGCTTCCTCCCGAGTGAAAAAGTGCGCAGCAGTGGCTAGATCTGGATCGAAATAAAGACAGATGCGGTCTGAGCAGCGCAATAAATGCCTTAGTGCCATTATCACAGACGGTTTTTAATTAAGAACCGTCTGTGATAACCAGCTTATCACAGATGGTTTTTTATTAAAAACCATCTGTGATAATCTGGGATTATCACAGACGGTTCTTAATATAGACCGATCGTCTGTGATACTCCTTTTTCCCGCCACAAATACCACAGACGGCCTCCAAATTACAACCGTCTGTAATAGTGTTCATCACAGACGGTTTCACAAAATCGTCTGTGATGAGGCGTCTACTATGAGGCTTTCTGTAGTAGTGGCCTTCGCTGGTGTCTCCAGAGCCTCGCGCGAGAAGACGCTACGTGCATGTACATGTAGCATGCTACGCTCACGTTATGTTGCACGCGTGGCATGCATGGCTCATGCATGTGCACGGCGCGTCCTCAGCATCGAAGGCTATTTCGCTCACACGAAGGACTCCGCAACACGGGACTTCGCTCCAGACTCCGCGACGTCGACATTCGACCCTGCACCGGGCAACTCTACGGAGTATAAATAAGACGTAGCGTTGAGGTCCGCCTCCGCACGCACCCTCACCGCCCGCAACGCGCGGAGGCTTCGCCCGGCGCGCAGTCTACGGACTCTAAATAAGACGTAGCGTCGAGATCCGCCTCCGCACGCACTCTACGGAGTATAAATAAGACGTAGCGTCGAGGTCCGCCTCTGCACGCACTCTACGGAGTATAAATAAGATGTAGCGTTGAGGTCCGCCTCCGCACGCACCCACACCGCCCGCAACGTGCGGAGGCTTGCCCCCGCGCGCAGTCTATGGACTCTAAATAAGACGTAGCGTCGAGGTCCGCCTCCGCACACACTCTACGGAGTATAAATAAGACGTAGCGTCGAGGTCCGCCTCCGCGCGCACTCTACGGAGCATAAATAAGACGTAGCATCGAGGTCCGCCTCCGCACACACTCTACGGAGTATAAATAAGATGTAGCGTTGAGGTCCGCCTCCGCACGCACCCTCACCGCCCGCAATGCGCGGAGGCTTGCCCCCGCGCGCAGTATATTTACTCTAAATAAGACGTAGCGTCGAGGCCCGCCTCCGCACGCACTCTACAGAGTATAAATAAGACGTAGCGTCGAGGTCCACCTCCGCACGCACTCTACGGAGTATAAATAAGACGTAGAGTCGAGGTCCGCCTCCGCACGCACTCTACGGAGTATAAATATGACGCAGCGGGGGGACGCCCCCGCGCGCACTCTACGGAGTATAAATAAGACGTAGCGTCGAGGTCCGCCTCCGCATGCACTCTACGGAGTATAAATAAGACGTAGCGTGGAGGTCCTCCTCCGCACGCACTCTACGGAGTATAAATAAGACGTAGCGTCGAGGTCCGCCTCCGCACGCACTCTACGGAGTATAAATAAGACGCGGATGTTGTCCCTGTGCACTCTATTGAGTATAAACAAGATGCGGATCCTATGCACGCATGGATGTTATCCCTATGTGTACTCTCCGGAGTATAAATAAAACATGGACGTTGATCCTACGCACTCTACGGAGCATAAATAAGACGTGGATAATGTTCCCACGCATTCTACGGAGCATAAAAATTGCGACATGGCCGAGACACCAGGGAGTGCCTCGCTTTAAGCGGCGCACCACTTGGATATCGCGCTTTCATGCGCGTTGCACCAGGGAGTGCATCGCCAAGTTTTTTTGAAGGTAGGGAAACGACAGTATCGCCTTCCTGTCTCGGCGGGCGTAGCGCTCTCAGCCTACGCCACAAGCGCCCGCTCTCCGCGGGCACTGTTTTTTGAAGGTAGGGGAACAGCGGTGTCGGCTCCCTGCCTCGGCGGGCGTAGCGCCCCCGGCCTACGCCGCAAGCGCCCCCTCTCCGCGGGCACTATTTTTTGAAGGTAGGAGAACGGCGGCTCCGCCTCCCTGCCTCCGCGCGTGTAGCGCCCTCGGACTACGCCACAAGCGCCCACTCTCCGCGGGCACTGTTTTTTTGAAGGTAGGGGAACGGTGGCTCCGCCTCCTTACCTCCGCGCGTGTAGCCCCCTCGGCCTACGCCACAAACGCTCGCTCTCCGCGGGCACTGTTTTTTGAAGGTCAGGGAACGGCGGCCCCGCCTCCCTACCTCTGCGCGCGTAGCGCCCTACGCCTACGCCACAAGCGCCCGCTCTCCGCGGGCACTGTTTTCTGAAGGTAGGGGAACGGTGGAGTCGGCTCCCTGCCTCGGCGGGCGTAGCACCCTCGGCCTACGCCGCACGCGCCCGCTCTCTGCGGGCACTGTTATTTGAAGGTAGAGGAGCGACGGCTCCGCCGCCTTGCCTCCGCGCGCGTAGCGCCCTCAGCCTATGCCGCAAGCGCCCGCTCTCCGCGGGCACTGTTTTTTCAAGGTAGGGGAACGGCGGTGTCACCTCCCTGCCTCGCGCGTGAGTAGCGCACCCGGCCAACGCCGCAAGTGCCCGCTCTCCGCGGGCACTATTTTTTGAAGGTAGGGGAATGGTGGCTCCGTCTCCCTGCCTCCGCGTGTGTAGCCCCCTCGGCCTAAGCCGCAAGCGTCCGCTCTCTGCGGGAACTGTTTTTTCAAGGTAGGGGAACGGCAGTATCACCTCCCTACCTCGCAGGGCGTAGCGCCCTCAGCCTACGCCACAAGCGCCCGCTCTCCGCGGGCACTGTTTTTTGAAGGTAGGGGAACGGCGTTCCGCCTCTTTGCCTCCGCGCGCGTAGCGCCCTCCGCCTACGCCCCAAGCCCGCTCTCCGCGAGCACTGTTTTTTGAAGGTAGGGGAACGGCGGCTTCGTCTCCCTACCTCCGCACGCGTAGCCCCCTCGGCCTACGCCACAAGCGTCCGCTCTCTGCGGGCACTATTTTTTGAAGGTAGGGGAACGGCGGCTCTGCCTCTCTGCCTCGGCACGCGTAGCGCCCTCGGCCTACGCCGCAAGCGCCCACTCTCCGCGGGCACTGTTTTTGAAGGTACGGGAAAGACGGTGTCGGCTCCCTGCCTCGGCGGGCGTAGCGCCCTCGGCCTACGCCGCTCGCGCCCGCTCTCCGCGAGCACTGTTTTTTGAAGGTAGGGGAACGGCGGCTCCGCCTCCCTACCTCCGCGCGCGTAGCGCCCTCAGCCTACGCCGCAAGCGCCCGCTCTCCGCGGGCACTGTTTTTTGAAGGTAGGGGAACGGCGATGTCGCCTCCCTGCCTCGGCGTGAGTAGCTCCCCCGGCCTACGCCGCAAGCGCCCGCTCTTCGCGAACACTGTTTTTTGAATGTAGGGAAACGGCGGCTCCGCCTCCCTGCCTCCGTGCACGTAGCGCCCTCGGCCAACGCCACAAGCGACCGCTCTCCGCGGGCACTGTTTTTTGAAGGTAGGGGAACGGCGACTCCGCCACCCTGCCTCCGCGCGCGTAGCCCCCTTGGCCTATGCTGCAAGCGCCCGCTCTCCGCGGGCACTATTGTTTCAACGTAGGGGAACGGTAGTATCGCCTCTCTGCCTCGGCGAGCGTAGCGAGGCCTACGCCACAAGCGCCCGCTCTCTACGGGCACTGTTTTTTGAAGGTAGGGGGAACGGCAGCTCCGCCTTCCTGCCTCTGCGCACGTAGCACCCTCGGCCTACGCTGCAAGCACCCGCTCTCCGCGGACACTGTTTTTGAAGGTAGGAGAACGGCGGTGTCGGCTCCCTGCCTCGGTGGGCGTAGCACCCTCGGCCTCCGCCGCTCGCGCTCGCTCTCCACGGGCACTGTTTTTTGAAGGTAGGGGTACGGCGGTGTCGGCTCCCTGCCTCGGCGAGAGTAGCGCCCCCGGCCTACGCCGCCCGCGCCTGCCCTCCGCGGGCGCGTGTTTTTGAAGGTAGGGGAATGACAATATCGCCCCCTTGCCTCCGCATGCGTAGCACCCTCGGCCTATGCCGCAAGCGCCCGCTCTCCGCGGGCACTATTTTTGAAGGTAGGGGAATGATAGTATCGCCTCCCTGCCTCGGCGTGCGTAGCGCCCTCGGCATACGCCGCTCGCGCCCGCTCTCCGCGGGCACTGTTTTTTCAAGGTAGGGGAATGGCGGTGTCGCCTCCCTGTCTCGGCGTGAGTAGCGCCCCCGGCCTACGCCGCTCGCGCCTGCCCTCCGCGGGCGCGTGTTTTTGAAGGTGCGGGAACGACAGTATCGCCTCCCTGCCTCCGCACGCGTAGCGCCCTCGGCCTACGCCGCAAACGCCCGCTCTCCGCGGGCACTGTTTTTGAAGGTAGGGGAACGACAGTATCGCCTCCCTGCCTCGGCGTGCGTAGCGCCTTTGTCCTACGCCGCAAGCACCCGCTCTCCGCTATCACTGTTTTTTCAAGGTAGGGGAACGGCAGTATCGCCTCCCTACCTCGGCGGGCGTAGCGCCCTCAGCCTACGCCACAAGCGCCCGCTGTCCGCAGACACTGTTTTTTGAATGTAGGGGAACGGCGGCTCCGCCTCCCTGCCCCCGCGCGCGTAGCGCCCTCAGCCTACGCCGCAAGTGCCCGCTCTCCGCGGGAACTGTTTTTGAAGGTAGGGGGACGGCGGTGTCAGCTCCCTGCCTCGGCGGGCGCAGCGCCCTCGGCCTACGCCGCTCGCGCCCGCTCTCCACGGGCACTATTTTTTCAAGGTAGGGGAACGGCGGTGTCGCCTCCCTGCCTTGGCGTGCGTAGCGCCCCCGGCCTACGCCGCCCGCGCTTACCCTCCGCGGGCGCGAGTTTTTGAAGGTAGGGTAATGGCAATATCGCCTCCCTGCCTCCGCACACGTTGCGCCGTTGGCCTACGCCGCAAGCGCCCGCTCTCCGCGGGCACTGTTTTTGAAGGTAGGGGAACGACTCAGCTTCGGAGCA
Source organism: Dendrocalamus latiflorus (assembly GCA_017311315.1). Lineage (NCBI taxonomy): Eukaryota > Viridiplantae > Streptophyta > Magnoliopsida > Poales > Poaceae > Dendrocalamus > Dendrocalamus latiflorus. The sequence goes on along the minus strand of CM029644.1, from coordinate 9,717,124 downwards.
GCGCCTCGCCGCCCGCCTGGTAGGCATCGCCTCGGCGGGGCGGCGACGACTTCGTTGACAGCCTTGTAAGCGTTGCCTCGGCTGGATGACCCGGCTTCGGAGTGGGATTCCGCGGACCCCTTCGCAGCTACTAGTTGCATCGGCTCGCCAGTCGGTGCCCTTGTGCTTGCTGTCGGGGAACGGGGGGCTGGGATAGTTTAGCACGTCAGCTCGCCCATCGGGACTTCTGCGCTTGCTGTCGAGGGAGTACTGTTGTGGGGGTGGCCCAACCCCCCGTGACTGGGCCTTGCAACTGGCCTAGTATATAATAGGCCGATAATGTAGATGAATATACTCATATAAATATACCAATGTACCCTTATCCCTTGTAAGTACTAAAGGGCAGAATGAGAATTTCCTATTCTACCCTACTCATACATATAAACTCTCAGGAGGGGCAGGAGGGACATCCTCTCATTCTTACCAACTCTCCTACAGATCTAGCTCTCCTCTTCTCCTTCTACCAGTCCACTTCTTTACTGTTTGGCCTGTAGCCACGACAAACCGCATGGTCGCTAATTTGCCTGGGTCCTGATAAATCTGGTGATTATTAAATGGTCAAGTGAACCTAAGCATGTTTATGATGAGCTGAAACGATATTATCCACTGAATAACTCAAATCGTAGAATGCAATCTAGTTGATAATTCATTGAAAAATACACATCTAAGTAATCATTAAACTTTCCAATAGTCCATCATACTGGAAATGGAAATACGGCACTTCGCATGAATACAGAACGCTCTGAATCCTGTTAATTCAAAGCTGTTTCCATCCAAAGTTGTACATCACCATCTGCATTTCGCAACTCCATGATGTTAAATAGGTATAATACAAGCTAATAAAACATCTAAATTTAAAGCTCACATTCCCAAACTTCTCAAATCTCTCCGGAAAAAGGAAAACCACCTATCCTTAGCATCACAAGCTACTAGGGCTGACAGTCGATAACGAACAAAATGAATGTTCTGACCTTACAACAACAAAGCTGGATCCACCAAAAGATTGACAGTTCTAAAAGGCATTGATTTCTTATCCGAAGGAGAAGATCCACTTGATAACCAACTAACCATCCAACAAAAGCATACTGTTTCTTACACAATTGCCCACAAATGAACAACTCGTGCTCGAAGGCATGCTTAGGGGCATAAGGCCCTTTGACACTGCACCACGCAGGGTGGGCAAAATAGCTTCTCTACTGGCTCGGTTTCGCACGTTTCATGCCACCGTTGCTGAATGGAGAGAGGCTTCCAGGACGAGGGCTATCCTCTCTCAGAGCTGAATTCAGCATTGCCAGTTCCCTCAGCTGTTGCCTTTTATACAAATCTTGCGATTCATCCTACATGGGGAAAAATCGAGAATGAGTTATGAACATAAGTCTTATATGGAAGTCATTAATAACCGTAAGTAATTTATTAATAAGATAGAAAAATACAAGCTACTTTACACAAACATCGCTGAAAGAATGATAAATTACTATTGAAGAAGAGCTATTGGAAGACAGCCTGAAAAACTGGCCAATACTTGCTTATGAATTGCTAGAGACAAAGTAATTCTATGGCATCAAATAAGCCAGTTTTTCCTAACTGGTGGGGCAGTGGGAATTGGTCCGGCACCAAAAACTGAAAACCTGGCACTTTCTGCCCTTGGGCCCTTCGTCGTCGCCTCCACATTTGCACCATAGTTACCAGATTCACCATAACCCCCCACATACCGGATTCATCGACTCAGTACAATTCAAGGTATGTGGTATGCCATCACTATGTAGTTTGGGAGGAAAAGTGGAGTACTGCGTACCATGACCCAGATGTACCGTGTTCCACATAAATATGGTCTGCACCTAAGCAATCAAAACAATCACTTTGGACAATAAATTGAAGCATATGATAGAGCAATGATTTGGGGGATGGAAAAATCATGCCCAGTGTCTTTTTTAGTTCTCGATACTAGGGATGAATTTGAATTTGAAATTTTCTAGGTTTACATAACTTTATGTGTACTTTGAAGTATTTTTGGTTTACTACTACACTCTTTCAAGTTCTAGATTTTTTTGCACATGTTGTAGACTAAAGTTTGCAAAGTATAGACCATAGTCAACAATTTAATGTTCATGCTAACTCAAATCAATTACTGGATACAAGTCCTGTTGCATTACATGAGGTGCTCCTTTCAAGCTTTCCACATAAATAACCACCACGGCAGTCCATGATAGGAAAATATCACTACTGGCCCACTGTCGAGGACCGTGCCTGCAAGCCAGATCTGCAGTCCATGCTTACATTAGCCAGTTACGACACGGAATACATGAGGGCCAGATGAGAGGTGGTGCCACCAGGCTGAGAAGAGAGGGGAGGGAAGAGCAATGTGGGCATGAGGTTGTTATGAGCTAAGGTGGAACATCGGAGGCTGTAGGAGTGGATCATGGGTGGCCGGACTTTGAAGTACCGGCAGCAAGTAGGCGCCAGCCGGCCTGATGACCTGTGCGGCGATGCGCACAGGATGCGAATGGGGGGATGAAGAAAGGTATTGACTTCTTATTTTTCTCAAGAGTTGCGGCAATCCCATATATGGGTTAGCCCCTAACAAATCAAATCTAAACTGAATAGGAAACAATCTCTAATATCAGATCTAATACTAGGGAAGAAATCTCTTTATTAGGAAATATCTAACTAGTCCAAGTTGGCATGTCAGTCCGCACCTGCGCCGAATTGTAGTCCATCCGGCACGCCCTCGGCTACTTCATGCGGCGCTAGGTATCCCGGTGCGCCTGTGGCTGACTGATTGCTACAACGCATGTAAGCCCGACCATGACATCTCTCCCGTCCTCTGGAAACAGCTCGTTCTTGAGCTGAAAATCAGGATATCTTTGCCAAAACTCTGCAATGTCTTCCTAAGTGGCCTCGACTGGAGAAGCACCCTGCCACGCAACAAGGACCTGCCACTTACCACGCGCCAACCGTTCGCGAATAGCTTTGGCCGGCATAGGGATAACATGGCCATGTACCATGGGCGGTAGGTGTGATAATGTAGACAGCGGCACGCCATGGAACTTCTTAAGAACACCGACATGAAAGACATCACGAATACGTGCATCGGCAGGGAGGCGAAGACGATATGCCACCGACCCAATGCGTTGGGTAAACTGATAGGGCGCAGTCGGCCTATGCAGGAGGCGTAGCCACACCTAGCCATCCACTGCATATTCCACCTCACGATGCAGCTTATCATAGTTTTGTTTCAAGGTCTATTGTGCTTGTAGGAGACGATCCCGGACCTCTGCCAACAAAATATCCCGCTCAACCACAATAGTATCAATAGCTGGGACACGAGAATCCCCTTTTTCATAAGAGCGTAAACAAGAGGGGTCACGCCCGTAGACCACACGAAACGGCGTCGTCTGGAGCGCAGAGTGATATGACGTGTTATAACAATACTCCGCCCATGGCAGCCACCATAACCATTGCTTAGGGCGATCCCCCGTGAAGCAGCGTAGGTACATAGCAATCACCTTGTTGGCGGCCTCCGATTGTCCATCAAATTGAGGATGATAGGCAGAGCTTATATGTAAGCAGATATCTGCCAAGCAGAAGAGCACTTGCCAAAATGTGCTGGTGAAGATAGCATCCCGATCACTGACGATGGACTCCAGAAAGCCATGGAGCCAGATCACCTCCTCAAAGAATCTCCGGCTCACTGAAGCCACTGTATACAAATGAACTAGTGGGATAAAATGAGCGAACTTGGAGATGCGATCGACTACTGTCAGAATGACCATTTTACCTCCTACTTTGGGCAGACCTTCGACGAAATCCATAGACAGGGGGGAAATACAATTGGCCATTAAACTGCACGAGGCCATCCGTAATGTCCCACGGGTCCCCACGGCTGCCGGCTGCAATTTCCGCCTAAGAGCCACCAGATTCAGATCGATGGTGTTAGCATGCCGTAGCTCCTCAAAGACACTGATAGTCAGACCGACGAGGGCACAGAGACCAGCGACAGCCGTCTACGGAAGCAACTCACCATCCCAGTGGGACAATGCATCAGCTACCATGTTGAGCCGCCCTGGCCGATACTCCATGAAAAAAATCATAGCTGACCAGTTTGTTTGCCCACTGATGTTGCAGGATGGTGGATAACCGCTGGTCAAGGAGGAATTTGAGGCTATAATGATCCGTGCGAATGAGGAACGAGCGTCCCCATAAATATGGCCTCCAATGGCAAACAGCCCGCAGCAAGCCGATCAACTCCCGCTCGTACACCGCCAGTTTGGTGTGACGAACAGCGATTGAGCGACTGAAAAATGCAATGGGGCGCACGCCTTGGTGGAGCACCGCCCTGAATCCGGAGCCAGAGGTGTCGCATTCCACAATGAATGGCCGAGTGAAGTCCGGTAACTACAAAACGAGGGCCGAAGATAATGCGAATTTGAGCTCTGCGAAGGCCGTTGTCGCCTCCTCCAACCAACTAAATGCTTCCTTGCGGAGTAGGCATGTTAGTGGGCGGCGACGGAGTCATAATCCTTGATAAAACGGCGATAGTACCCCGCCAAGCCCAGGAACGCTCGGACGCCACGCACCAATGTGGGCGTCGGCCATGCTTCGACGGCCGCCACCTTCTGGCGGTCCATCTTGAGCCCAGCCGCCGTGATGACGTGTCCCAAGTGGGCAACCAAAGTGGCGCCAAACAAGCATTTGGACTACTTCAGCATGAGATGGTGCCGCCACAATTCTTGAAACACCATGCGGATATGACAGAGATGTTCGGACCATGAGGAACTGTAAATCAAGATATTGTCAAAGAAGACAAGGATGAAGCGACAAAGAAACCGGCCGATATGATGCTCATGAGTGCTTGAAAGGTGACCGGTGCATTCGTCAACCTAAAAGGCATTACGAGGAACTCGTAATGGCCTTAGTATGTGCGGAAAGCCGTCTTCATCACGTCATCGGGGTGCATATGGACTTGATGGTACCCAGAGCGAAGGTCAAGCTTGGTGAAGAACTGGGCACCTCGTAGTTCATCCAGTAGTTCCTCTACCACGGGAATGGGGAACTTGTCTTTGATGGTCTTGTCATTAAGGGTGTGGTAGTCAACGCAAAAGCACTAGGAGTCAATTCTTTTTGCACACCAGGAGGACGGGTGAAGAGAAGGTTGATGTACTAACTCGAATAATGCCTTGGGCCAGCATGTCCTGACATTGGCGTTCCAGCTCGTCCTTCTACAACTGAGGGTAGCGGTACAGCCGCACGGCCACGACGTCCGTCCTTGGCAGCAGGTGAATGCAGTGATCATAAGGTCGCATAGGGGGTAGGCCGCTCGGCATGGTGAAGAGGCGCGCGAACTCGACGAGATGAGTGTCCAAGAGTGCATCGGTGCCGCCCGTGAGGCTGCAGACAGAGGGACTGCTGCCCACGGTGCCACGAAGAAGCACCCGACGACCGCCGTGCCAAAATGCCATGGTGAAGTCCCACGTAATGGGGCCGAGGGTAGCGAGCCATTGCACGCCCAAGGCGATGTCTTCCCTTGCCAAGGGAATGGCGTAGCAGTCCATGATGAAGTTGTCGAACCCAATTTGGAGGCAGAGTTGCGGGCAAATGCCGCCACTAAGGAGCTAGTCGCCGTGCGTGGGCAACGCTCAACCCCTGGCTGTGCGGCTGCAATGGTAGGTCGAGGCATGCTCGGGCGACGTCATGGATGAAGTTGTGGGTTGAGCCCGAGCCCACCAAAGCCACCAGCAGTTGGTTGCCCACAGTAACGATAAGACGCATTGTCCAGGCGGTGTTGATCCCAATGAGGGCGTGGAGCGAAATCTTCGGGTCACCGGCCATGGATCCATGGTGTCAGCATCAACGTCCGCTGAGTCTGAAGCGAGCTCAATGAAGAACAGCTGCTTGCAAACATGTGGCCGACGTATGGGATGATGCTGTGGACGGTGCCGCTACGGACCGAGCTAGGAAACCGCCCTTGGCGAATGGTTTGACGGCGAGTGTCTCCCTGGCTGCCTCGATAGTCGCCTGTGGCCAGCGCTCGTATGCCCGAGCCAGACTCATGACGACCTCCAGGTTGTGCGGCGCTGCTAGTTCCAGGTCGATGCGTAGCGGCTCAGACAGGCCGACAGTGAAGACATGGATTTGCTGTGCTGGGCTAAAATCTGCGTGGGTCAGCAAGGCCAGGCATTGCTTGAGGTAGTTGGCCACCGAGCCCGTTTATCGGAAATGCATGAGCTCGCCCAAGGGATTATGCTGTAGGGGAGGTCCGAAGCAAGCATGTGCCATCTCGGAGAAACGGCGCCAACTGGGTGTGTCCTCATCGCATTCGACGCGATCGTACCATTGTTGGGTAGTGTCGGTCATGTGATATGACATGAGCCACACCTTTTATTCTTCAAGCGTGCATTGCCCCCGCAAAAATTGTTCGCAACGATTGAGCCACAGCAATAGGTTGTTGTTGCCACTAAACACCGGAAACTCCAGGCGATGGAAGCGCGAAGGCTTGGCGTCGGGTAGCATGGGTGTCCGCAGTGGCAGGGACGGTGCCAACAGCTGCTTAGTCGCCTCCGCCCTGCTACTGGCCCCTTCTAATGACGCGAGTGGCGCGTCGTGTCGATCGAGTCAGTTTGTCAAAGTGGCCAGCTGAACAATTATTTGCTCAAGCTTCTTGTCGGTTGAACTAGGCTCGTCGCCGCCATCGGACATGACGTCGAGGGCGGTAGTGGGCTATGATACCAAGTTCTTACGAGCTGAGGTGGAATGTGAGAGGCCGTAGGAGTGGATCACGGGTGGCCGGGTTTTGAAGGACCGGTGGCGAGTCGGCGCTAGCCGGCCAGACGATCTGTGCGGCGATCGCCGCACAAAATGCGAACGGGAGGATGAATAAATGTATTGACTTCTTTCTTATTTTTCTGAAGAGCTGCGGCAACCCCATATATGGGTTAGCCCCTAACAAATCAAATCTAAATTGAATAGGAAACAATCTCTTATGTCATATCTAATACTAGGAAAGCAATCTCTTTATTAGGAAATCTCTAACTGGTCCAAGTCGGCATGTCAGTCCGCACCTGCGCTGGACTGTAGTGATGTAGTCCATGCGGCACGCCCTTGGCTGCTTCGCGCGGCGCCAGGTATCCCGGTGCGCCTGTGGCCGACTGATTGCTATGACGCACGTAATACTGCCTGACCATAACAAGGTGAAGTAACCATAACTTGTACTTGGGGTTGAGGAGCCCCTGAATTTTTTGGCAACATGTCCAGTGGTGTAAATAGCTGTAGTATACACCAACAAACATGAAAGACGTAAATGCTAACCTTTCATCAACAGTCATGGGGCATGGGCAAACTGATAAAAAACATAACTAATGGAAGTTGATGCCATAGCCTGTAATGGCATTTTACCACCTCAAGGAAGTTTTGGAGTGATATTTTTCCTAACGTGACCTACATGGTGGCATTTTCCCAAATTATAAAATCTGAAGTGGTATTATCCAAATTTCAGAATAAATTAAGACATGGAGTCATGTAGTATTGCTGCAGCATTAGCCAATTACACAGAAAATATCCATGTGGGTAGAATTTAAGGTACACTTACCACTGGCTTTAGCAGTTCTTCCATGATTTCTTGTGCCTGCCTCAATCTTGTATCAATGATATTGGCTGGTAACTCAGCCTCAATTAAGACATGCAGTGGATCATTCAGATGCTCATAGCCAGGTTTTCCTTTTAGCTTCTCCTCCTACAGAAATCAAAGAAAAGATTTGCAACTGTGTATTCTTGGGGGAAATAGCAGAAGAAAAAACATGGACATGGAGCAATAGGAGCCGGAATTTGTGAGTAATCTCTAAAATATGACATGGAGAAAGGCTGCCTCTTAATTATCATGAAATTGATGTAACAACATTAACAAGAGGCAAGACTGGTTTTCAAAAGAGGATGCAAGGCCATATGCCTTGGCAAGCAGAGACTACTACAATACTAGTTAAGATTAATAAATGATATATGGATAGAAGTGAGAAATTCATTTCCACATATTGTTACCTCCGAAAACAAAAAGAAAATTGAAGATTAGAACAACACATTCGTGAGCAAATACATTACTCAATGTTACTATTATTACAAGGTACTAAATGTCTTAGTCACAGGATAGTGGGGTAAATCACAGAAAACGGATGCAATTTCTTTGATAGAGGGCTCTTGTAGAGTTAGTATGTTAAAAGCTCTACTATTTGTACAAACAAAGACTTCTATTAGCTTTTCGGAGGAATAGCTACTAGGTGGGTACAGTGGCCGGGAAGCCCACCTGTTAAGGAATAGCTACTTAAAATACTTGTGATAATGGAAAAGTCAATTGCCTATAGTTAAACATTAGCATCAAAATACCACAGCATCAAGCATAACTCAGCACGCTAAACACAACATAGAAAGATTTCAAACTTTCCTTCTTTTCAAATCCAGTAGTAATATTTCCTTCCTAGTCGACATACCATAAGGAAAAAACAAAACAAAGATATGACAAAAATTCTATTGCCAAGGTAAGCTGTAGTACACTATGCTCCATTGGGTGTTGTGTTTCTCAGGGTCCTTTTCAGGTAGGTTATGGTCTAGGATCCCGGCGAGGCACCGCAGCAGGTGTGTAAACAGTACTGGATACTGTAGCGCGGGTGAACAGTGCCACACGGTACTGTACCATCTGTCTAGGGATAGAATCTTATTCATATCTTTATATTAGAAATAGTTATATACATATCTTCATATTATGAATAGTTATATGCGTATATTCATAGGTTTTGGTCGTTCTTGGAGGAATCTCGTTTCGAACCTATTAGCTACCTCCTCTACTCGCATTCTTTTGAATGGTGAGCCTGGAGAGTCCGCGTGGTCTCCGCCAAGGGGATCCTCTATCGCCGATGCTTTTCATCCTGGTTATGGACGTTTTGAATAGTATTTTTGTCAAAGCTGGTGAGGAGGGGCTAATACAGTCTATAGCTAATCGTTCTACTGGGCAGCGAGTATCTCTTTTTGCTGATGATGTGGCTCTCTTTATTCGACCAGTTCAGGAGGAACTTCAGATCACAAAAGAAATTCTGGACTGTTTTGGCAAGGCTTTGGGTCTGCAAACTAACCTCCAAAAAAGTTGTGTGATTCCTATAAGATGTGAAGAGATTGATTTGGGGCTGGTGGATGGAATTCTTCAGTGCGCTTCGTCGGTGTTCCCTTCCACCTATCTGGGCCTACCAATCTCCAATAAGAAATTGCGTAAGAGTGATTTGCTGCCATGGCTTGATAAAATAGCAGATCGTCTCCCAGGATGGAAGGCTAGTCTCATGAACTTGGCAGGTAGAGCTACCATGGTGAGGTTTGTTTTGTCAGCCATTCCAATTTATTTATTAATAGCCATGAATGTGCCTAAATGGGTAATCAAGGCGATAGATAAAATTAGAAGATCATTTCTTTGGAAAGGAAGAAAAGAAGTGAATGGTGGTTGCTGTCTGGTAGCCTGGGAAAAGGTGCAACGGCCTATTGATCTAGGTGGACTTGGTATTTCCAACCTACAAACCATGGGCTGGGCATTACAAATGAGGTGGTTGTGGCTTGAGAAAACTTCTACAAATCGACCTTGGGCAGGATTGGATTTTCCTGTGCAGCCACAAGTTCGTGCAATGTTTGCCAATTCGGTGCTTACCCATGTTGGCAATGGCAACAACACTCTTTTCTGGAGTGATAGATGGCTGCATGGTTGTTCCTTGTTGGAATTGGCTCCGGTTGTGGTTAATAATGTGTCAAGGAGAAGCTTACAAAACAGAACTGTTGCTCAAGCCCTTCAAAATCACAATTGGGTGAGGGATATTCAGGGTAACCTCTTCATGGAGGGTTTGGTTCAGTACTTGCATCTTTGGGATTCTTTAGAGGAATTTTCTCTAACTCAGGAAGAGGACCACCATAATTGGAAGCATGTGAGGAGTGGAATATTCTCCTCCAAATCTACTTATAGAGCCTTCTTGCATGGTGCAATATCCTTCGAGCCATGGCAAAGACTTTGGAAGACTTGGGCTCCACCTAAATGTAAGATGTTTCTATGGCTGGCCATCAAAAACAAGTGCTGGACTGCAGATCGATTAGTTCAAAGAGGCCTCTCCCATCCCGAACATTGTGTTCTATGTGATCAAGAAGAGGAGACGGTGCAGCATATCCTAACAAGTTGTGTATTTGCTAGGCAGTTCTGGCACAATCTGCTGTCCCCTCTTGGATATCAATGTGTTGTCCCTAGAAGGAATGAAAAGAGCTTTGCTGAATGGTGGAGAATAGCAAGCAAAAAGGTTACAAAGACTAAGAAAAAGGGGTTCAATAGTGCTGTAATCTTGGGGACATGGACGCTCTGGAATCACAGAAATAGAATAGTTTTTGATAGAGCATCGCCTTCCGTGTCGACGGCCCAGCAATTCTTCATGGAGGAATTGAGGCTCTGGAGCTTTGCAGGTGCTATTAAGCTTCAGGAGCTATTTTTTGGTCGGCATGTGGATCTTGTGTGAGTGATTTGTTCAGGTCGGGTCGATGTGTTGCTTAGTTAAGTATGTATGTTTTTTTTTCTTTTAAGTTCTTTTGGCAACCTTTCCTTTTTTTCCTAAGGGAGGGAAGGAGGTTGTTTGTACGGGAGTCTCTCCTTTTTCTCTCTTAATATAAAGATACGCAGCTCTCCTGCGTGTTCGATAAAAAAAAATATTAGGAATAATTAGATGCATATTTTCATATTAGGAATAGATAGATTCTATCTTTGTATTTACATAGTATGGATATAATCTTATCTTTAGTTGATTGATTGTATTAGAGTATATTAGTTTCTATATTGTTAGGGCCTTACCTTATCTATATAAAAAGAAGAGGCACATCATTCATAAGCAAACAATGAATAAACAAAGTTCCTAATCTCTCCTCTTAAACTAAGGCTCAAAGCCTTGGCGGCAATATCGCTGGCCGTTCAAGGGCGAGTGCTCTACCTTCGGTCCTCGGACCCGTACCCAACCAATACCAACCATATTAGTAGGATGTAAACCTCGAGCAAACTAATCTGTCACTCTGTCCCATGCAGATGGCAAGATTTGGTGATATACTAAAGCAAAATGATGAGCAGGCACTATAAAATCTGCCTTGAAAAGTATAAAATTGCCTTCAATCTACCTACATGTTGGTCATCAAAATAGTAGGTATTTTGTGCTTTCCATTTTATGTATTAAAATTTTCTGATCAAATTAGGCACGCATTTGAAGATCAGAATTCAGAAATATTAAATGGACATACTAGTTCAGCATCAGAGATTGATAATTGGCGAGGCGGTAAGGCAAGGTGAGGCGCCAGACCACCACCTGGATGCCTAGGCACTTATGGTGTGTGGCGAGGCAACGCCATATTAAACAACAGACAGCAGCATTTAGATGAGGAAATAGCAAATAAATAGAGATAGGGCAACAGAAAAAATGGCAAAAAGAGCTCACAAGACCGCCCAGCCCACAAAGCCCAACAACTTAACCCACATCACCCTACTCTGTGTGCCCTAAAGAGCCAGCTGCCAACCATGCCACCGCCAGAACAAGGGCAAGCCAGATGGGAGGAGTGGGGCACCAGCCACTGCAGCCAAAGCTCGATCTCACTGCTCACCGGTCACTGCCACTGGAGATGGAGATGACTACGGTGAGTGGTGACAGCAGCGGCGGCAGCGGCAGCAACCTGAAGCCAGATCCGGCGGCGATCAGCCGAGATCCGGCGGCAGCAGCGTGGGATCTGCGACGACAGATAGGTGGCTTCAGTGTCAGATCTGCTGCCCCAGATGTAACGCCGTGACCTCAGATTGTATGAATGTGTCGCAGGTGGCCGAGAACTGGAACCAGTCGAGGGCACCGTGCTGAGGATCGGCGGTCAGACCGGCCGACTCAGAGAAGTCGCGCCGGATGCAGTGCAGCGGTCTGACCGGGGAACTAGGGTTTCCCCGGTTGGACCAGAGAATCTGTGGCGGACGGACCGGGAGGAGGCACGGTCAGACCGGAGAAAGAGCAGATTTGGGTAGAGAAGACGCAGGATTGAGGTAATACTTCTTCATGCCTTTCATTAATAACCCTCTGCCCCTTTATATATAGAGGAGAGTCCTCTCAGCTAAGCCGAGGTTACATCTGAAACCTATTGCAATTACAAATCATATTCTTTAACCGACTCTGATACTGACTCCGACTCACCTGGAAAACAAACCCTAACCTGAGGTTCCGGCCGCCTCAGCACTTGCCGTTTCCTGCAAGGGCTGCACGGCATGATTCCTCCTTGCATAAACTTGCCCAAATTTTCCAGCCCTGACATTTCTCCCCTCCTCGACAAACAGCTCGTCCTCGAGCTGGAAGAATGGACGTTGGCGACGAAAACCCTCCAAATTCTCCCAGGTCGCCTCAGATGGAAGGCAACTATCCCAATGTACCAGAATCTCACGCACCCCATTGTTCCATCTAGCCTTAATCACATGATGTGGCACAGGAGCAATACGACCATGGTGAAGTGTAGGCAGAGCGGGCAGTTGAGCCGGAGGGTCTCCATAATAAGGCTTGAGTAAACTCACATGAAACACATCATGGATACAGGTTTTGGCCGGTAATTGGAGGCGATACGCCACCTCCCCAATTTTGTCCACGATCTGATAGGGCCCAAAATAGCGAGGAGCCAATTTGCGGTTCCCATTGTCGGCGATGGATAAGGCTTGGCGGTGGTGAAGACGAAGCCATACCCATTGGCCGACATTGAAAGAGACCTCGCGATGTTTGGCATCATAAACTTGCTTGTGATGCTGTTGAGCGAGAAGGAGGCGGTCCCTGATATCGGCCATTAACTGGTCCCTCTCCAAAAGGAGCTGATCAACAGCTTGTACGCGAGTAGACATGAGTTTGTATGGTTGAAGCGCCGGGGGATCTCTGCCATAGACCACTTTAAAGGGTGTTTCGCGCAATGAAGTCTGAAACGATGTGTTATAGCAATATTCAGCCCATGGTAACCAACGAATCCACTGTCGCGGCCTATCCCTGCGAGGCAACGGAGATACATCGTAATAATCTTGTTGGTAACTTCGGATTGGCCATCCGATTGTGGATGAAAAGCTAAGCTCAAATTGAGTTTAGTACCCGTCAAACGGAAGAGCTCAGAAGGTACTTGTGAACACTGGATTGCGGTCACTGACAATCGAGCAAGGAACTCCATGAAGACGGACCACCTCGTCAAAGAACACCCTGGCCACTGAGTTGGCAGTATATGGATGAGCTAATGGGATGAAGTGTGCGTACTTAGAAAAACGGTCAACTACCGTAAGAATGACTGATTTGCCATTAACGCGTGGGAAGCCCTCCACGAAATCCATAGCGATATCATCCCAAATCCACATAGGAATTGCCAATGGCTGCAAAAGACCGGCTGGATGGAGCTGGACAGATTTATTGCGTTGACAAATTTGGCACGAACGGACGAAGTCCTCTACTATGCTGCGGTCACTTGGTATATGGAAGTCAGCCCGACGACGATGCAAAGTCTTTTGTACCCCTTCATGGCCGGTTGTATGTGCTGCACTTAAAATGGACGGAAGGGATGGTGAAGATGGCAGGACGTGTATGCGGTTATTATGCAGAATCAAACCATCTACAATCTCCCATGGCCGCCCCAATAGTCCTCCCTCAATCTGTGATTGCAGCGTGATTAATTCCGGGGCTGCTGCAGTTTCAGCACGCAGATCTTCAAAGAGAGCAAAGTGAGGGAGTGAAACGGCGCAGATGGAACCCTCTTCTTCGGCACGACGCGATAATACATTAGCAGATCAGCCACCACATTCAGTCTGCCTGGTTTAAATACCACCTGAAAATCATAGCCAAATAGCTTGCTAACCCAACGATGTTGAGGAATGGTGGAAAGACGTTGATCGAGGAGAAATTTGAGACTGTAATGGTCAGTCCGGATCTCAAACCGTCGCCCCACAAATATGGTCACCAATGCCTGACAGCGAGCACAAGACCCATGAGTTCCCGCTCATATGCTGCCAAATGCGCATGGCGGGCAGCCAACACCCGGCTGAAATATGCAATTGGCCCTTGGCCTTGATGAAGGACAGCCCCTACGCCGGATCCGGATGCATCGCATTCCACCACAAAGTCAACATCAAAATTTGGAAGCTGCAGCACGGGGGCAGTAGTGAGCGCAATCTTAAGAGTCTGAAATGCTCCCGCTGCCTCATCCGTCCAAGCGAAAGCATTCTTTTTAAGTAGCCGGGTGAGTGGTTCAACCCGAGGAATCCACGAAGGGCTCGAATTGAGGTCAGTTCCGGCCAATCATGGACTGCCTGTACCTTTGTATTGTCCATAGCCACTCCTTCTGCCGAGATGACATGTCCCAAATACGCCACGGTTGATTCGCCAAAGAAGCACTTGGAGCGTTTAAGAAAAAACTGGTGCTGAGTCAAGAGCCGAAGAACTGCCCGGACATGACGCAAATGCTCCACCCAAGAAGGACTGTAAATGAGGATGTCATCAAAGAACACCAAGACGAAACGACGTAGGTATGGCCGAAGAATACTGTTCATGAGGGCCTGAAATGTTGCCGGAGCATTTGTCAAACCGAACGGCATCACTAGAAATTCGAAGAGGCCTTCAAGAGTGCGAAAAGCTGTCTTTGGAATATCCGGAGGGTACATCCACATTGGTGATACCCGGAACGAAGATCCAGCTTTGTGAAGAATTTGGCCCCCTGTAACTCGTCCAGGAGTTCGTCCACCACGAGAATCAGAAATTTGTCTTTTACCGTCTAATTGTTGAGGGCGCGGTAATCGACACAAAGCGCTAGGTCCCATCGTGCTTCTTTACCAGAAGGACCGGTGAAGAATAGGCCGAGGTGCTTGGGCGAATAATTCCCTGTTTCAACATGTCCCCACATTGCCGCTCCAGCTCGTCTTTGAGAAGTTGGGGATATCGATAAGGTCGAACGGCGATAGGAGTCGTGCCCGGCACAAGATGTATGTGGTGATCTTGTGCTCGTGCGGGCGGTAACCCTTGCGGTGCGGCGAACAAGCTGTCAAATTCCTGGAACAATGTCCATCAAAGTTGGCCCGGTGATAGAACAAAATTGCCGCGGCCGAGGTGCAGTTTGCAGGCCGTGCCACTGAACCTTGTGATCGCCCTGCCAGAAGGTCATGCTCAATGTATCAAAATCCCAAAGGATGGGCCCTAAGGTGCGGAGCCACTGTACCCCGAGAACCAAGTCGAAATCATCCAATGGAAGGGAGTAGCAATCCACGACGAAGTCCTCCTGGTTGATCTGCAAATCCACTGATGGGCAAAATCCCGTGCTCTGCACTCGATCTCCATTGGCGACCATCACCCTCAAGCTGTGGCGCGGCTGGACAGAGATGTTGGCACGTTGAGCCGCTGCAGTTGTGATGAAGTTATGCGTTGAGCCGGAATCTAACAGGGCAAGCAAGGTTACTCCGCCGACGGCGACCTGAAGCTGCATAGTTTGTGCCGCTTGTGGAGCAATGCCTGTTGCCGCGTATAATGAGATACTCGGCTCTATGCCATCCGAAGCAACATCCAATTCGGCCTCATCATCGGAGCCTCCGCTGGGAGCAAAGAGTAGAAATAAGCGCCTGCAGCGGTGGCCGGGAAGAAATTTCTCATCACAATTGAAGCAGAGGCCTGCCGTGCGCCGCTGTTCCATCTCTTCAGGTGTCAAAAGGCGCTGAAGCGCTCGGCGGGGTCGGCCTGCGCCTTGCGCTGTTCCTGCTGGTGCTGGAAGGGCGGGTGGTGTGGGTCGACCTGGTGGTGTCAGGCGGGCCGGAGCCACCGGAGCTGCCCCTGCTGACTGCGCTGGAGGTGGTGGCGGCTTCCTGGACAGCATACTAGTGTCCTGTCCAATCAGTTGCGCTCGTCGCTCGCAGGCTCGGGTGAGTGCCATTGCCATCTGCAGATTTGCTGGATTTTGAAGTTCCACATCCGTGCGAATTGGTTCTCGCAATCCCGGGGTGAATAACTGGACTTGCTGCCATGGTTGAAGGTGCTCGGCCCGGCAAAGGATCGCAAGGAACTTCTGTTGATAATCTTCCACCGTGCCAGTTTGGGTTAGCTCCTTGAGTTCGCCTAGAGAGTTGTGGCGAATTGACAGCCCAAACCGTAGATTTATGTACTCCTTGAAGCGCTGCCAATTGGGCTCCCCTTCATCCCTCTCGAGCTGAAAATACCATTGTTGCGCCACCCCAATCAGATGATACGACGCGAGCCATACCTTCTCGTTCTCCAGTGTTTTTTGCCCGCGAAAAAATTGTTCGCATCTTTGCAGCCAACTCAATGGATCTCCTTGTCCGTCGTAGGAGGGAAATTCCAATTCCAGCCTGTGGAAGCGAGGAGGCTTCTCAGTTGCCGGTCCCCCCCCCCCCCCCCCCCCCGTTTCCGAATTGGTTTACTATCGGCATGTTCCCGACTGGAAACAGCAGCAGCCCATCTCCTATGGAACACTTCTCCAATGCTGTCAGCCTATTTCCAATCTCCTCCCCTTTGTTTTGTTGTTCCTTCATGAGTTCCAGTAATGCATCAACCTTCTTGGAAAGACTGGAATAATTTGCCGCGTTGGTTGCCATCTGCTCGTAGAGTGCTTCGGTTTTGTCGTCAGCCATGTGCTCTGATACCAAGTTGTCACGCCGTGACCTCAGATTGTATGAATGTGTCGCAGGTGGCCGAGAACTGGAACCAGTCGAGGGCGCCATGCTGAGGATCGACGGTCAGACCGGCCGACTCAGAGAAGTCGTGCCGGATGCAGTGCAGCGGTCTGACCGGAAAACTAGGGTTTCCCCGGTTGGACCGGAGAATCTGTGGCGGACGGACCGGGAGGAGGCACGGTCAGACCGGAGAAAGAGCATATTTGGGTAGAGAAGACGCAGGATTGAGGTAATACTTCTTCATGCCTTTCATTAATAACCCTTTGCCCCGTTATATATAGGGGAGAGTCCTCTCAGCTAAGCCGAGGTTACATCTGAAACCTATTGCGATTACAAATCATATTCTTTAACCGACTCTGATACTGACTCCGACTCAACTGGAAAACAAACCCTAACCTGAGGTTCCAGCCGCCTCAGCACTTGCCGTTTCCTGCAAGGGCTGCACGGCATGATTCCTCCTTGCATAAACTTGCTCAAATCTTCCAGCCCTGACACCAAACCTACAATCAATGTGCCACCACCTTTGATCACATTCTCCCCTCTCGCTCGTAAGGTGAGGCGACAGCTGTGGCGGCAGCCCTTGAGAGCCTCAACGCCTAATTGACGATTAGGCGACACCTTAATAACCATGATTGGGATTTCTAGTCAAGCAAGAAAGCTAAAGAGGAGAGGAATTCAAAGAGTTCAGTAAAGGGAAATTAAACATAGCAAAGAATTTTCTTGACCTAACAAGCTTTAAAAGTTTGCTAAATTTAATATAACATAAATTACTAAGTATATTACTATGATGTATTTGAATGATACAAAAATTTTGTTACCTTGTCTGTATCTTTGATGGAACCCTTCCCTCTAATGAAAACACGGCAGCCAGTTGATGCTTCAACCCGCTTTAGAGAATTACCCCTTGGTCCTAGAATGCGTCCCACAAAGTTGAACTGGAGCAAAGTGAAAATAGAAAAGATTAAAAGCTGCAAACATTATTGATTATGCTGTGTTGAAGGATATTGCACAAGTTGTGGAAGGCATACATTAGGGTAAGCATCAACTGGAACCTCCAAGCGCATGATCTTCTTGACGATATAAGAGCCAGGACTTGGCGGTGCTCCTTGCCAGTCCATACTTGTTCCAGGAGGAGGAAAGCCTAACCTCTATTATATATATAAAAAAAAGTTCATTAGTATTATTGACAAGGACACACTCTAAAATATGTCAGCAACAGAACATGCTAACAATGATAGAGAGCTTTCATGATTTTATATCTACCATCAAAGCAAAACATTCCAGAATTGTAAGCTGAAAATAATGAAACATTGAATAGCAAAAGAAGGCTCTTGAAGTGATTAGAATCTGTAAAAGAGGAAGTTTGTTTCAATGGTTAATTTATTGTGCCTACCTCTTGGTGTAGCCCACTCCAAGGACCAAAGCCATTGCCATGTAGGTTGGGCCGCACAATTGGTGAAGACATAGGACTGGGACTTCTGTACCGACGCCTGTCAAAATCGCTAAATCCATGGTCGTTGACCATGCTTGATACCCGCATGATTTCTAAATAACAGAAAAGTTGGAAGAGGAGGAATAGACAATGTTATTTCTTAGAATGGGAAGTTTATATTTTGCTATGAATGTCAGCGTT
This sequence comes from Dendrocalamus latiflorus, assembly GCA_017311315.1. Classification (NCBI taxonomy): domain Eukaryota; kingdom Viridiplantae; phylum Streptophyta; class Magnoliopsida; order Poales; family Poaceae; genus Dendrocalamus; species Dendrocalamus latiflorus. The sequence continues at coordinate 9,698,741 of CM029644.1, read as the reverse complement.
AAACATTAGTCATAAATCATAATCAAGTCGTACGTGCCTTATGAGAAACATTTACAGGAAAACAAAAGTAAAAACAAAGAAGTATGTGCAGATAGCATGGTTGTCACGGCGGACTCGGTGACCAAGGCGAGTGCTCGGCGCCAGGATGCCACAGCGAGCAGGTACCCTCTACATGCATACGGTCAGCCCGTCATACACTCTGTAGCCGGTCCCCCTCCCCTCGTATATAACTCCCGACTCCCGATCCCCGCTCTCTCCCGCATTCTCCTCTCGCCGCCTCCTCTCCCCCGCTGCCTCCTCCCCTCCCCGTTGCCAACTCACTGCACCCACCACCTGCTCTCCCCGGTCCCCTCCCTCCGCCTCCTCCCCCCTTTGCCTCCCCTCCCTGGTGCCTCCTCCCCACCGCCTCCCCTCCCCGCCGCCTCCTGCCCCATCTCCGCCGAATCCAGATCCCGCTGTTCCCGTCGACCGGAGCCGAGGAAGACAGGGGGCGGCCATGGCAAAGCTCCATGGCGTCCCCCCTGGACTGCCACGATGCCTAGGCATCGCCAAGGCGATGACTTGGCAACGCCATGACAACCATGATTGATAGATATTATATAATGCAAATTATGTTCATTTTAGAATCAGTGGTGGATCCAAAGCATCATACATTCATACATGGTTCTAAAACTAGGTCTACTCGACCGAGTACTCACCCGAGTACTCGGACTAGGTCCCCTCACCAAGTACGAGCAAGCAAAAACGAGTAGCTAACCGGTATAACCACGCGAGTACTCGGTATAATCGGCTACATGCCGAGTAATCGCTGAGTGGCCAGTCCAGTGTAATGAAGCCTACGCTCAATTCAGCCCACAACCCAACAGAGTCCCACACGCGTGCTCATATGTTTACCTAATTACTCCTACTTAGTACTAGTAGCAATTGTATTGGATTTGTCCTTTTCTAGTTCTCCTTTGTTATATCTATCTAGATAGTGTTTTTTTTCTATTAAGTAAAACATATTTTTGTGAGAAGTTAAGTACAACATTTTAGTCTCCACTAAAACATTTTCACCGATATCATTTGAGAACATGTTAATGCTATTTTGCACAAGTTTGACAGCAAGACTACTTTGCAGTTTGCAGTAGAATGCCATTTCTTCATTTGTGATTTCTCTCTTCATTCTTCTAGCAGTAGCAGCCAATGTTGGGAACTGATTTTTTTAACCACCTATATACATCAAAACAATAGCATCAAATGTGGTTTTGATTTTATATGAATATCCGTTATTAAAATAGAAAAACCAATTACAAGGCCAATTCCCGTATAATCATTACAAGGTGAGGTGACCGAGTGAGTACCGGTTACCGAGTTTTAGAACCATTGTGGGGACAAATATATAATTACAGTTGGGTCTATTACTGCAAATGTTTGTAGTGTGACGGATTGTCATAAATACATATAAACATTGGGAAGGGATTCTTCAATTCAAGAATCCAACATATTTCATTTCTTAAGACCCAAAACAAAAAGGAGAAAGCCCTTTTTCAGAAGTAGCGCTGCATGGATTTAGTACCTCGATCGTTGGTACTTGGTAAACAAAAGGGTAACACAATTGGGGAGATCCAGTTGTTCAATTTCTATAAGCAATACCCGGCCCCTGTTTCTAAATACCGCTATCTTAGAGTAAAGTGCAGTTCCTTCTGCACAAATTTTTAATCAGCATTCCAAAAAAAAGGCCGGTCAGGCCTTGTAAAAAGGCTGTATTGAAGGAAAAGGTAGCCTTTTCAGTTTGATTGTTGAAAATGGTCAGATGGAAAGATTAAAATAGTTAAGAGTGTTGCATACACGGTTAACCGGGCAATCAATGGTTATTCAGCCTGTTTACTCGGGTTGAACAGTGGGTTGGACTTTAAAAAAGAAAGGAGGCAGACTGCCCACATGATATAAAAAAAGATGTATTTAATGTTTGTGGACACTTCCTTAACGCCCCAGTCTATATAAATGAATGAAAGATGTAATATGTTTGCCTTGCTACTATATAAGTATAGATATGTAAGTTGTAAATAGTAAAACCATATACCAGGCCTGATATTATTATAAACTAGTAATGGAATGCAATATTTGTAACCATTACACAAAACAATACATTGGTTTAATGAACTTTTCAGGCGACCTATCATATGTGGATGCCCGTAATTGCAGTTTTTCTATCTGGTTGTATGGTTGTCTATCAACCATCATATAAGCCATGTTGCAACTTATGTTAGCCTGAATCCAAGAATTTTAGCCTTAAAAAGGGAACCGTTTCCTAAAGCTCTAATGTGGCAAGCAATATGATGCCTTGAAAGCATGTTGTTAGACAAATATGTTGCTCACCAAAAAGTTGATATGCTGCTAATGCAGAAAGATCAAAATAGAACCTGATCAAACAAGATTTTGATGTTCTTCACTAAAGCAAGGACAACGCTTTTCAGCATCCCAACACAGAAAGAAGAGCATCCCAACACAGAAAGAAGAATACACAAACATCTCCAGTAGTAGTTAATAGTTCCCACAGTATTTAGCCTTTCAAAGGATATTAATAAATGAATCAATACATTGTTTATATCAAGACAATTGACAATACGTGGTGCAGTGCAAAACATCCTGATATAGTTGCGGTGTATCTACAATGTGCATGCCGTTGTCTGATGGTGATGAAATGAACAAATGCAGGCATTCCAGATATAAACCTTCGCTGCCATTGGCTCTATCACTGCTTTTAGTTACTGATGTTAAGATAAATTTTCAACTGAGCATCTCATTCTCACAAGTTGCAAGATATCAAAACATCTCTGGCAAATCGATTGGCAATTGCCACAACAGGGCAGTAAGGTTTAATACGATTGCTCTACACCATTCACCGATCATCTCATCCCGCTTGTCCCAGAAACATCGCAAGACAAATCAAGAGGACAACTCGCCAACTCTATACAACATCACACAGCCCATCGCTCAAACACATAAGCTGCAGAAAAATCAGAAGCCACTCAAGCATTGGAGTAACGCGATTCCCCAATCCCGATTGCAAAAAGAAAAAAAATCCCCCTTTCTCCACATGCAAAAATTTTGTCATCAATCTGCAAGGAACAGTAGGCAAGAGATGAAAAAGATCGCACCTTGGTTCAACAGCCGGCTGCATATGGGCAGCACCTGCATAAAAGGCCCCAGCTTTTGGTGCTCAGCAAGAAGCTCAGCCAAGTACTGACTGCAAAGAAGCGAAGAATTGCATCATCACAATACCAATCAATCGACAAGGGCCAGCAAAAAAAAAGAATAATCTTTGGATCAAGAATTAGCAAGAAACAATCCAAAGAATCGCTTGGGAAATCCTCGGCGATGCTGTACCTATCAGCGTCAGGGTTGCTCCTAATCTGGGGCGAGAGGGTTCTTGCAGGGGAGAAACCCTGGCTGTAGAGCCCTGACATGGTGGCGGCCAAGAGAGAGAGAGAGAGAGCTGTGTGAGAGGGTGTGATGAGAGAGAGAGGGGACCAGAAGAGGAAAACAAGAGAGGCGATGAGGTGGTAGAAAGGGTTTGCTGCTTCAGGCGCACAGCCTGCATGGCCTGCCGCATAACAGGTAATTGATCATATACCCTCTATTTAGATGGAAATTCAGAATTTACCCTCCTGGTCTACGTATCAGTGACTTATGATGACCCCACGTGTCATTGAGATATGGAGAGTAAATTCTGAATTTCTCAACTAAAAGGAGGGTATATGATCCAATCTCCCGCCGCATAAAGGCCGTGTGTTAGTAATTTTTTTGTTTTAGCTATCTGTTTTTTAAATGGTTTTTTATTTTTCTCGCTACCGCACATGTAGAGATGTAAACGGATCGAATATGGACGGATAATGCATCTACCATATTTGTTTTCATATTTTTTTTTCTCGGATGTAGATACAAATACGGATACCTCGGATACGAATATAAATACGAATACTATCGAATACAGATACGGAGTGAATACGAATCGAAACGAATACGGTCACAAATATTTATTGAAACATAAAAACCCCTTGAACTATACATCTAAAATCAATGAAAACATATAAATAGTTTATCTTTTCAAAACATTAATGAAATCTAAACAAGAATAAGTATTTTTATCCATAATAGTCATACCATTATACAAATTTTAAATCTTCAAATGGCAGTTAATTTTTTCTAAAGTCCTAAATAATTCTTAATGGATTTCTACCATTTACATGTGAGTAATAAATTAATTACAAATTTAAATTTGCATCAGAATGATTTAAACGGCAGTACATCAATTTAATCGGTACAAATTTTAATTTACCGACAATACTAAATTAATTTTTAATAAACATAAATATTTGCTATTGGGCTGGTTGCAGGGGAGATGAGAGAGCCTGGCTTGGGCTAGGCAATGTTGGGCTGAAATCTCGGATATCCGGATCCGTATTATCTGGATAATCCCTATTCGTATTCGCCGGATATCAGGCCTACTGTATTCGTATTCGTTTCTGACAAAAAAATCCATATTTGTTTCCGATCCAAAAATTATCTGAAGAAAATCCAATCCGTATTCATTTTCATCCGGATCGGTCGGAAACTATCTGATCCGTTTTCACCCCTACACACATGTATCTCTCTTTTTCTAAAACTATTTCTTTTAGCTATTACTATTTATTTTTAATAAAAAATCATCTGCAAAAATCAATACAAATACCTCTAAAGATTGCTCAAGTAATAACAAAAAAAAGGCCCAGCGGCTAGCGCTTTCTCATGTGAGAAAAAACACTGCTCAAGACTGGCAGCCATGAAAACCTAATGTTTTTACTCATACGGCAAATAAATATTATTGGTATGGGTTGCAAAAAAAAATTTGATTTAGAGATATTTAGGAAACTAGGTAAATGCTCTGACAATGTTACCAGTCAGCTTGAGATAATGAAGTGTTATCTAGGCTAACGGTTGGTGATGAATTGGACGCTTCTACAACAGTTCAAGGATTCATGGATTTCAATTTTAGACCATCGAGTCTTACTGCATGTCTCGTTCTTATTTATCAAGGCAAGATTTTGGCATCAAGAAGCATATGGAGATGCAATTGGTCTTGATAGGCATGTGGAGATGCAGTTGGTCCTTGAGTACATGAATGTGTTAAGACTTTGTTTTCTATCTCATTGTGGACTCTGTATCATCATAGTAAGGAGAATTAGATTGTCCATGATCTCAATTAATATGTAAGATCTATGTCTTAATAAGAGTGTTGTTCGTCGGAAAAAAAATCAAAGAAGATTTATTTGCACCTAAGTTAGTCCGATGTCAATCACTAGCATAGGCATCACCATTATCGTTTAGGTGAGTGTGTCTTATAAAACCCATTATGGATAAAGTAAATCCAGTTGAGAACTCACCGGAGAAGAACACAACTACAACAAATTTATCTAAGAAGGAAAATAGAAGAAACTAAAGAAATCTAATATTACTTTTGGAAATCAACGAGTCCCTCACCTAATTAACTCCAACGAGAATGGCTGAGAAGAGGGGAGAGGAGCCGACAGTGGACTGATGAAGTTGTGGCTAGCGACTAGGGTTCCTATCAGTGGCAACGGCAATGGCTCCTACATAATCGTCCCAGGAGGCATGAGTTGTGAGTCGGTAGTTGCGATAGGCTGGTGTTGATGTGTGTTAGCAAGTCCTTGAAGCGGAAGATGGTGCAAAGGCAACCCACGATAGTGGGGGTCCATCCTTCAAGGTAGGCTTGACCTCCCCATTCACAAACCATTGGATACCTAGCTAGACATGTTGCTGACCTACACATAATCTAGACAGTTGATTGGGCTTATGGCCATCATCTAGCGGTATGTAGTCTATCACTATCACGATGGGCCGCCTTGACATCGATAATGAACACCCTTTGCTTAGATGCTATTTGACACCACCTATTGAGGCTCACTTGCACCAGATCTTCCTTTATGACACTATATAATGTGGCACCAAGTACCAATATTGCTTTGAATTGTGATTCCAAGTTACCAATTGGAGTTACATCTCTGATTGGTGTTGATTTGCAACAAGGAAAAATATGGGAGTCCATTTTGGCCGAGAGGGAGGTGAGGGAGGCTGGTCAAGGAAGGGGGAACCAAACCCTAGCTCACAAGAAGCCAAGAGAAGTTCCATGTGTCCAGCTGCATAAGGGGGCGTGTGATCCAAGACAACTGCATGACGTTGAAGGAGAACATGCGAGCGTGAAGGGGGGACTTGGCTATAAGGTGCAAAGAGGGGGTTGCCCATGTTGTAGGATCAAGGATAACCGACTAGAGGGAGTGAATAGGAGATTCTAAAATTTCTTGCTTTCTTAAAACTAATTTCTACAAATTAAGAGATGGCAAGATTTTTATTGTGATTCAAAACCTACACAATTCTAATAAAGCTAAGGCACCACTAGCCAAGTCTCTACCAAAAAAATTCTAACTTAACAAGATATGACAAATTCAATTTGCTAGAAATGTAAATACGAAAAGTAGAGATAAAGAAATAACCAAATAAAGACATGCTATATTTTGACATGGTATCGAAGACTTGCCGATCTTCACTAGTCCACATTGAGAAAAGCTCAAACGAATTGGATCAGCTCCACGAAATAAGCCTTGCTCCTCTATTCCACTAGTGATTTTTCTTCCTCCACTCCGGAGATGGTGAACACCGAGTCACTCACAATTGGCACTGGGTCTCTTCACAATCTTCTTGAAGAGATTACCATGCGAACCACCTCCAAGCCGTCTAGGTACTGGCAAGCATCAAGAGTAATAAATCACAAGCTTCACTTGAAGGCAATTAAGTGCCAAGGATCAATCTAAGAATGAATGCACTTGAATTTAGCTCAACTATCTCAAATGATGCAAATGGAGTAAATGAGGTGTTTAAGTTGCACTACTTGCTCAAGGATATTCAATGAAGTAAATTCTGCATGTCCTTGAGCTAGTGGGGGTGAATTTATACCCCCACCAACCAATTCGATTGTTAGAGGGTAAATCCCTGAATTTTCATCAAATATGGTAGTGCCACTATTCATCGGTCAGTACTACCACACTTGCACAGTAACAACTATAACAATCATCTTAAATGTTTCTGAACTAGCCATTATATTTGCGGCATGGTACTACCACTGTTGTAAGTGCGATAGTTCCAATATTATGGTAGTACCGTTTCCTTAGGATAGTACTACCGTTATTCTTGAGGACCAAAAGTGGCCCTCTCTGGAAATAACGTATTGCCATACAAGTTTTGGTCCTTCTGGAGTGCGGTAGGACTGCTCATGATTTGCGGTACCACCAATTATACTCTGGTACTACTATTTTCCAGAGGAGCAAACATGCTCCAAAAGTGCCTTTCTGGAAATTACATACCGCCAACTAAATTTCAGTCTGACCGAGGTGCGGTACTACCGCACTACCGCCCCGGTCATACCGCAATGTGATAGTACCGTCAAGTAACCTCTGGTACTACCGATTTTTCTGAAAATGCATAGTTGGTTTTCAATTTAAATTATAAGTGCATGCATAATCCTTAGTTGATCTAATTGGCACAAGAATACGCTGTCAAGTTACTAGTCATGATCCCTCTTAATAGTACAACATCTAACCTAAATCCGGTCTTCCAACCTTTTTTTTCTAAGATCGGTAAAAAATCCTAAGTTATTAATACCTTTGTCTTGGACCATATTGATCTTCATGTTAACCTTTAGCATGCATCTCCAGGTTGTTACATTTGTCACCGGGACTAAACCTTTTAAACACTCGCAAAAACATATTAGTCCCATATTCATATTTTGTCAGTAATTACGAAAAAAGGCCTAGATGCTTTCAATCTTCCTCTTTTGTTAATTGATGACAACCCAACTAACATGAATGAAAGATATATTTTTTAATATACCTCTTGTTGAAAAATGAGTTGTTTATTTTTATTGTGACTTTAAAAAAACAAGTAATTCTTGCAATGGGCTCAAAGGAGTTTTGAAAATTATTTGCTTTAATGTTGTTTCAAAGAAGGACATGTAGAGATATTATATATATATATATATATATATATATATATATATATATATATATATATATATATATATATATATATATATATATATATATATATATATATATATATATATATATATATATATATATATATATATATATATATATATATATAGGACGAGTGTTTCATGCACCTTGGTGCCTAGGCACCCATATCAATACCCGTTGATTTGCTTTGCGATTCGCAACGTTTGATGTGGGTATCTTCATATACCCATAAAAAATTATATTTGAGATGTCAAACTCCGAAAAAAATTAAATTCAACTTCAGTTTAATTAGTTTGAACTATTTTTATGGTATATACTCACTGTAGTCGCATTGAACTCAAAAGTAGTTCAAACCAGTTTGAACTGAGTTCAAAACTTACTTACCATAAATATATCAAGGGTATAAAACATTTCCATACCCAAACTTAAAAAAATTATCAATCTATATATATATATATATATATATATATATATATAGGAAACTTACTTACCATAAATATATCAAGGGTATAAAACATTTCCATACCCAAACTTATGTAATTTTCCTATATATATATATATATATATATATATATATATATATATATATATATATATATATATATATATATATATATATATATATATATATATATATATATATATATATATATATATATATATATATATATATATATATATATATATATATATATATATATAGAGGAAAAATACCTTTTTGGCGGAGCTTCTTTTGTTCATTGAACTTGAGAAAATTGATAATACCACAATCAAACCAAATAAGATAGAGATTGCAATTCATAGAAATAGAGAATAACATTACCACATTACATAACATAATATTATGACAAAGTTAATGACATTACAAGACACACTTCATAGAAACATATCATATATAGGTACTATATAGTAGATACATTAACAAGATTTTCTTCTTCTTTGCTTTCCCATTTGCGCCTTCTTTTTCTTCTCCCCCTTTAGCATCAAAATATTTAAAAGGGCCTACTCCTGCAGAGATGGGTCACGACAGTGATAACAGCCATAACAAATGGGGGAAGGTGGATTTGCAAGGTGTGCTCAATGGAGATGACCCTCTCATTAAGAGAAGTCACACTGGAATTAATGGAAGTAAGCGTTGCATTGGTCTTCAATTGATTTTCTTGAATATGGAGAATTGTAAAGTAGATCTGAGATAGAGCATAGTTTATTCTTTTGACTCGATCATTCTTAAAAGAAGCAATTTCCTGAATGATGAGTTCTACCACATCAGACTTCCTGCCACGCATGATGTTATCAATTATGTTCCAAGCGTGTCCTCTGATGGCATCAAAGTTCCCACTCTTAGGGAGAATGGTGTGGTTGATGATTCTATTGACTAGGCTGGAAAGAGGAAGAAGACCGACTAGCTTGCCTGGGGTATACCTAACATTTCCACCATAATACTCTGTCCAGGATAGAACTAATAGTGCAGGTCTATCATAGATTTTCTCATACCTACCTGACCCGGTCCTTAAAGTTAGCTCAAATTTGTTCTTTTGGCATTCCAATAGGTAGTCCCCATCATCCATGTCATGTAAGAGAAATCTGGAGGTACATACAATGTGGCATAGAATTGCCGGGTGATCTCCTCACTGTAGTCACATTTTAGAGCGACAAGGTCCTGAATACCAGGCCTTTGAAACAGCTGATATGCTCCTTCATACTTGTCTAGAGGGTCCAGATGTGCCCAATCCACATATTTGTGATCAGTGAATTACCTGTGGGGGGCCACACATCTATTGTACCGTACACCATCTACTGAAAGCTAGTGTGAAACCTTTGATCTGTAGATGTCCTTGGTAGGACAAACTGATTTCGTTGACGTAGGATGGTGTATTCATCACTAGTGATCGTCCTCAGGTTAAATGGTTGCTTCTCAAGTTCTTTCATCTTTTCATAAAATTCACTTTCCTCCTGGGATGAGCTCTTCTCATTTGCTGATTCAGTGTTAGGAGCAGATGCTTTTCCCCTATCTTCACTTGCCTTTTGAGCTACCTCTAGGATAGCCCTTGAAGCTTGGATAGTTTTTATGAGAAAAACTTAGCTGCATTCAACTCAAATGCTCAGCACCAGTACAATCTGCTTGTAAAGACCTTAAAGCAAAAGACGGAGGAACATTTAACCAAGAAGAAACTAACTTCAACTGGCAGCTAGCTTTAGAAAATGCATGAGCAGCTTCATTAACCACCCATCTGACCCACACTACCCTGTGTTCTTGCAACATAAACAAGCTCTACTTGATCTCTTCTACCACTGGACCATAGACCAAGCAATCCAGACTTTCGTCTTGGAGTTTCTGGCAAACTAACAAACAATCTATTTGTAAATCCACTCGACGGAGTCCCAGTTCCCATGCAAACTCGAGAGCCCTTCTACAAACCAATAACTCTGACAATTCTGGATGAGCTATAGTGCACAAAAAATGAGATGCTCCCGGAAGGAACAGCCCATGGTGATCATGAATGACCACACCCACACCACCACAACTCTCAACTTGATTGAACGCCCCATCCACATTGATTTTAACCCAACGTACTTTGGGTGACTTCCACTTTTCTGATGCCCTTGAACATGAAGGTGGATTGAGAAGTCTGAGACCCACCCATTCATCAACAAGAAAGCCAACGCGTCTGACAATTGACTCCAGATCATCCAGCCTTCTAGACTCTCTTGCCTCATTCCTTGATCACCAAATCTCATAGATTGTGGTGAAAGCTGTTTGAAGGATATCACGGTTTGATTTGGCAATCCAATCCAGCATCCAAAGGGCCAAAAAAGGGTCACCGACCGTGTCATCTTGCGGTAATTGCACCTTAAAGCCTCTTGAAGCAGAGATTAAATGCCAAACCTCCTTGGAGTGGGGACAATTCCAAAAGCGATGCAGGGATTTCTCCTCCCATCCACAAGCCACACACTAGACCCCGGATTTAATACCTCAACGCTGTAGTTTAGTCCCCACAACAATGCCATTCTTCAGAATCCGCCAAATGTGAACTTTAAACTTACTAGGGGCATCCACCTCCCACAAAGCTAGCCAACCTTGATGCTCTTGATAGGAAAAGACGAAGCCACAACCAATTGGGAAGTCCTCTTAAGCTGAACTTTGAGATGATAAGCCGACTGGACTGAAAATTTGTCATTCTTCATGTAGCTCTAGGTAATGTAATCAGAAGATTCACCTGCAGCGAGAGGGATCTGGAGAATATCATTTGCATCAACCTCAAAGAATAGTGCCCAGACCAAATTCTCATCCTATAACCCTGTGTCACAGTCTTGATCAACTCATTCACCTTTGAAATCCCCATGTTCTCCGATGTCCCAGAGAACAGGGCAATCCCTCCCGAGGGATCCAATTATGGGACCATATATCAATGTCAGTTCCCCTCTGAACACGCCAGATAATACCAAGATTTAGCAATTCCTTACCGTGGACAAGATTTAGTAATACCAAGATAATACCAAGCTTGTACATGTTGCAACTGAGGAGATGTGGAAGTTTGACTGGGGAGGATTGTTCTAGATCTCGGAGTACCATAGAACATGCAAGTGGTATTTTTAGTCCGAGACATCTTCAAACAAGAGAGAAAGATCATAAGGAGTAGTTAAAGTTCATCCAAAATAGGTTCAAAGTTGAATGGAATTAGGTGTCTAATTTGTCAGAAAATCGATAGTACCAACGTTCATAGGGTGGTAGTACTAGGCTGTGCTAGTACCGCCGTTCAATTGTCAGTACGACTGCACTGTGGTAGTACTGCACATGATGAGCGATAGTACGACTTTCTCTGAACAAGTTCTAGGGCAAAGCAAGGTTTAATTTTCTTAGTGTTTCTCATGGATTGAATCCATGGAATAGATGCATAAGCATTGCAAACACTAGATTTAGCATTTTGCCCAAGTTAAACACACTAAAAACACCCACATTCAACAAAAAAGCCTATTTAGACTTAGGGTTTGAGAGCAAGGTAAAAGAGGGAATTTAGAGGAGATTTTACTATGATTTTGAAGGAGATTAACCCTTAGATGCCAAGGAATCAATAGGGATTGAAGATATCTCACGGAAATCCAAAGATCTCAAGTAGGAAAAGTTTGGGGATTTTTGGGAGAGAGAGAGGGTCGGCGTTGAGGAAAATAAACCAGTGTGACCGCACAAAGAGATAAGATGGAAGGGCAGTTAATGCATTCACCAACCGATGTGGTAGTGCCGCGATTTTAACGGCGGTAGTACCGCAAGTTCAAAGTTGGTAGTACCACAACACGGTAGTACCACTGGAACAACACCGATAGTTTCGATTTCCTTGATTCTGCTGGGATAGAGATTGGAAAATTTGGGAAATATGCAAATGATCCCTAGTTATTCACTCAAACAAATATTATTCAGGATCATTATGCATTAATCATGCCAAACAACATCCAAAAACATAGTTTTTATGAACATAGAGATTTTTGAGAAGAAATTGGAAATAATATGAAAATATTTTTCTCAAAAACACCAATAACACCAAATGTGCACGAATAACATGAGGCATGAGTTCAAGCAACATTTGAGTAGTCTATGACATTTAATTCATTTCTCAACTTGCAAAAGTGACTTTTATCTAATGATTTGGTGAAAATATCCACTAATTGATTTTCAGTCCGAATGTGGCTATTGACTATATCTTCCTTGCTCATATGATCTCTCAAGAAGTGGTGGCGTATATCTATATGTTTGATTCTTGAGTGTTGGACCGAGTTTTTGGCTATTTTCATGGCACTATTATTATCACACAAAAGAGACATTTTATCGAATTTAATCCTATAATCCATCAAAGTTTCATCCATAGCAATTGGGCAACCAGTGGAAACGTATTCAACTTCGGTAGTGAAAAGGGCTACGGAATTTTGTTTCTTGGATGAACATAAAACTAAACACCATCCTATCGATTGAAAACTTCCTAAGATGCCTTTTCTATCCACTTTGCAACCTACATAATCTAAATATTAATATGCAATTAAGTCAAATTTAGCACCTTTAGGATACCATAAGCTGATGCTAATGGAATGCTCTAAATATTTTAGAATTCTTTTTATGGTCATCAAATGACACTCTTTTGGTGATGCTTGAAAATGTGTACATATGCAAATACTAAACATGATATCGGGTCTAGATGCGGTAAGATAAAGCAAACTACCAATCATGGATTTATAAATCTTTAAATCTATTAGTTTACCTCCCTCGTTGAGATCAAGATGTCCAATTGTCACCATGGGAGTCTTAATGGATTTTGCATCTTCCATGTCAAACTTCTTAAATAAATATTTCACATACTTTGTTTGGCTTATGAATGTCCCGTCCTTAAGTTGCTTGATTGGAGTCTAAAGAAATAGCTTAGCTCTCCGATTATGGATATTTCAAACTCTCTAGATAGCATATCACCAAATTCTTTGCAGAAGTCTTGATTAGTAGACCCGAATATGATATCATTAACATAAATTTGGCATACAAAAAAATTATCATCAATAATTTTTATGACAATATTGTATCATCCTTCTCAATTTTGAATTCTTTAGAGAGTAGAAAATATCGAAGGTGCCCATACCCTACTCTAAGAGCTTGTTTTAAGCCATATAGCGAGAGTTTATACATATGATTAGGATTTTTAGGATCTTCAAAACTCGGGGTTATTCAACATATACAAGTTCGCTAATTTTTCCATTTAATAAAGTACTTTTAACATCCATTTGAAATAATTTATTATCAAAAATTGATGCAAAGGTAATTAATATGTGAATAGACTCAAGTCTAGCTACGGGAGCAAAAGTTTCATCATAATCTAAACCATCGACTTGAGTATAACCTTAGTGACTAAACTTGCCTTGTTCCTTACCACAACTCTATTTTTATCTTGCTTATTGCGAAAGACCCATTTTGTGCCAATTACGTTATGCTACTTATGTCTTTATACTAATGTCCAAACGTCATTTTGGGTGAAATTGTTTAGCTCTTCATGTATTGCATTCACCCAATCCGGATCATCTAGAGCATCATCTACATGCTTTGGTTCAATAGAATAAATAAAAGAGTAATGTTCACAAAACAAAACTACATAGGATCGAGTTTGAACATACTTACTCACGTCATCCAATATTTGATCTATTGGATGATCCTTTGCAATCGCATTGTGGATCTTCGGTGGTAGTGTTGAAAATTGTTCTTCTTTCTCTTCAAGTCTATTACTTGAATGTTACTTGCTATGGAAGAGATAGGAGCTTTGATTTGTTTTGATAAAGGTGATTCACTTGTATCTTCCTTTGGCTTGATATTGCCAATTTGTATATTCTTTATCACTTGCCTTAATCTTTCATCACCTACATCATCTAATTTTTTTTGCTCTTCTTGAAAGTCGTTAGTCTCATCAAATTAAATATCAAATGTCTCTTCAATTAAATCAGAGTTTTTGTTGAAGACATGATAAATTTTACAATTAAAAGAATAACCAAGTAAGAAACCTTTATCACATCGACTTTAAAATTTAGAGAGCCGAATACCTTTTCTTAAGATATAGTATTTGCAACCAAATACTCGAAAGTAGGAGATGTTATGTTTTCTTCTAATGAGAAGCTCATAGGAAGTTTTTTTTCAAAATATAATGCAAGTAAAGGCGATTTATGGCATGACATGCAGTGTTAATTGCATCCACCAAAAGTGATCAAAAGTATTATACTTATCAAGCATTGTCCTAGCCATTTTAACTAATGTTCGATTGTTCATCTCCACAACTCCATTTTGTTCCGAAGTGTAGGTAGTGAAAGCTGGTGCTTTATTCCAAATTTGTCATAAAAATCTTCAATTTTGGTATTTTTAAACTCAAAACGATTATCACTATGGATTTTTTATTTTAAAATTAAATTAATTTTTAGCACTTTTTACAAAAGTTTTGAAAATACCAAAGGCTTCATCTTTGTCACATAGGAATAATACCCATGTATATTTAGAGTAATCATGTACAATGATTAAACAATAACTATTGCCCCCAATACTGTTATAGGTTGTTGGCCCAAACAAATCCATATGTACGAGTTCTAATGGCCTAGAGGTTGCATGATACTTCTGGAAGGACGAGAATTTGCAACTTACTTCCCGGCTTGGCAAGCGCTACATAGTCTATTTTCTCAAACTTCACGTCCTTCAAGCCAATCACTAAGTCATGTTTGAAATTTTTTTTTGAGTTGAATCATACCTACATTACTTAGACTTCTATGCTATAACCAACCTAAAGAAGTTTTTTTTGCCATTAAACCAGTTTTTAAACACAACTTACTAGAGGTAAAATCAACTAAGTAAATATTTCCAAATCTAAAACCTTTAAAAACTAATTCTTTTTCTTTTTCCTTTGAAATGGTTACTCCATCTCTAGAGAATTAGCAAATGAATCCCAAATCACACAACTAAGCAATGGATAACAAATTAAAATTTAATGTTTCTACAAAAGATACATTTGAAATTGAAAAGTCATTTGAGATAGCGATTTTATCCAATCAAGAACCTTTCCTTTGCTATTGTCACCAAATGTGATCTTCTCATTGCTCCCATTTTCAAAGGTGGTGAACATCTTCTGGTCTTTGGTCATATGTTGAGTGTAACCGCTATCAAGCACCCAATGTCTTTCGTCGGTCTTGTAGTTCATCTACTAAAGAAAATTAAGTTCTCTTGGGTACCCAAATTTGTTTGGGTCCTTAGAGGTTAGTGAACAAGACTTTTGGCACCCAAATAGTATTATTTTTAGCACCTAAAATTGAAGTGCCAAAAAATCTAGCAATAACCTTTCTATCCGTACTTTTCTTAAGCATATAGGAAGAATCATATAACCCTATAAATGAAGTTTTACCAATAGGACAGGTTTATTGTGAATGTCCTTTTTCTCGGCACTTATGGCAACATTTGCCATTTTCCTTCACAAACTTTGTGGGTTTGTAAACTGGTTGCTTACCTTTCTTGGAAACATACCTAAGTCTTTCCTTATTGAATGAGCATCTTTGTTCACTCAAAAGCTTATCATGGGTGGCTTTACCCTTGAAGTACCATTCTAAGATTTTACTAAGTTTAGTCACTTGCTCTTTTAACTCATTGTTTTCAACAACATGCTTTGCATCAAAAGATTTATTACTACCATGATTAGAATCTATTTTAGAGCAACATGGCGTAGCAGGTAAATCATCACATGAATTAGATGAGCTAGTCTTAGCTATTTTTACACTAGGCATTTTATTAATAATATCACAAGTAATACCAATACTAATGTGAGACTTGCTTGAATTTTCTTGGATAAGCAAGTCATGAGCTTACTTTAACTCATCATAAGAATCTTTAAGAGAGATACTCTTTCTTTAAGACCTTGAATTTTAACTTTTCTTTTCCAAGATATTCATTCAAATCTACTAATATATTCATAAGCTCATCATATGAAGGTTCATCGTCATCAATAGATTTTACCTTATCTCTTTTGCCATGAGGCATGTTGTAGCTCCGAAGTTGGCGACAGAGGGGGGAGGGGTGAATGTCGACTTTTAAAAATTATCCTCTAAAGTCTCCACTTAAAGAATCGCCTCTCCAATAGCTATGAAAAGCTATGAAGGTGATAAATTATACTTTCTGGAAACTTGAGCACTCAGAGGAAATAGGCACAGCAAAAAGAGAAACCAAAGGGTTAAAAACTCATCAAAAATAGCAAGCAACACAGGCTGCCAAAGGAGGGGTCGGTCAGACTGCTTCCTATTGGCCGGTCAGACCGCCGGACAGTGGCCGGTCTAACCGCCCCAATACCACCGGTCTGACCACCACTGGCTGAGCAGTCTGACCGCCATGGCCACTCCGGTCTGACCGCTCCTCGAAAATTCAGAACAGCAGCAAACTGAACCTCGGGCAAAATTTCAGATATTTGGAAATCAGAGTAAATGATGGATTTCTTCCATTCTTTTTGGCTCAGAGCAAAACTACAACAAACTAAATAAGGAAAGGACCTTGGGAAACAAAGAAATCCCACCAAAAGTCAAGAATTTCAGATTTGAGCCAAAATCTGAAAATTACAGAGAGCAGCAACAAAAACTCAAATTCCCATCTAATCTCTGATCCTTTGACCATGAAACTTTGAGGATAGCTACTTAATAGCCTCAGGACTTAACATGCCAAGTTTCATGCTATCTCATGAAGGGAAGCATGAACTACATCAAAACCCTAGAAAAGAAAAACAGGATGCTCAAGAACACAGAACAGGGAAAAAGTGATTCTTGCGATTCAATCAATTTGCTCTTGGAACTAGCTGACCAACTAATCTAGAAATGCAATTCCATCACAGAGCAACCCATTTTGCCACCGCTCAGCAAGAATCAACACAAGAACTGAAAATCAAGAAATCAAGCAGAGAAGACATCGAAGGCAAAAATCAACAGAGAGCTAGGAACTCAATCAAACTCAAACAAAGCCATCTCAGATTGATATTGAGGATGAGAGATACATGATTACAAGGAGTATCAACTCATATCATCCCTACAATCCCATACATGCTTGGAGAAATCAAGAACTCATCTCTCTATCTCTCAAGAACACACGAAGGGGACAGAGAAGCTACGGGAGACAACACCTGCTCTCTCCTACCAACTAAAGCCTAAAGCCAAAACAACCTCTCCAAAGGCTATTTTGACTAAAGCAAACCCTAACAACCCCTTCAACCCATTGAATCCATGCAGCCACAAGGAGATATCCCCTCCTTATATAGGCTTTGGCTAACGGGTCTCCAACCCGTTATGCCCGCTAAAACCGAACGGAAACACTTCCACTTGTACAGCTTTGCGTTTTTACCGAAATACCCCTCCTGCACCTTTCGGGAAGCTTCTGCGTTCCTTGTCATCCAACCCTCGCAACCACCTCGAGTCTCCGCCGTCTTCGACACATCCGACCGTTCTGACCTCGACACCGCCTGTGCCTAGTTCGGTCACCTCGTGTCTCGCCACAACTCCGCCTCGACGTCCTGCAGCCATCACAGACAAGAGACACATCAAATAGCATCGCTCGACACATGTAAGCATAAATAGCATCAATGAACCAATTTACGCATGAAAGAGCCCAAACCTGTTAAATTAATAGAATATGCATCCTAATCACTTTGACCAGGTTTGACCAAGTCCGACCGAGACTGATTGCACCACGCAACAACATGGTTCGAACCACACAAACCAAACTCGACTTTCCTAAAACCGATGTCAATTACTCATCACACACTCGGGGTCACCTCCACATGGTCCATCACATGTAGGAGACGAGAAGAGTGATGGAGCTTTCTTGATGGCGATACCGACAAGCCCGTTCTTCTTGGGAGACTCATCCTCATCAAAGTCAGAGTCGGTGAACTCTTCATCGGAGTTCCACTCTCTAATGTGAGCTTCATTTTGCCATCCTTGTGAAGCTTTTTGAAAAGCTTTTTCTTGCCATTGAAGTCCTTCTTCTTAGATGACTTACCCTTGTCATCTTTCTTCGTAGGGCAATGCGAGGCAATATGCCCCTTCTTATCACACTCATAGTAATAAATGTTGCTATACCACTTGTTGTCATTGTAGGAACGATACTTCTTGTTCTTTTCGTGACTAGCACTTTAGTTTGAATGCTTTCTCATAAACTTCTTTATTCTTCTCACGAGGAGAGCCATTTTCTCCTCAGAGTCATCCTCATCATCCTAAGACTCATCGCTAAACACCCCTTTGGCTTTGAAAGTGGTGACCTTCTTGCTCTTGGAGGAGGATTGCTCCAAAAGCCCCTCTTATCCTTATACAACTCGTTGGTTATGAGGTTGTCCAAGAGTTATGTTGGCGTCATCCTTGTCAACTCGGGAGAGTTGAGAAAGAGTGTCACCAAGGTCTCATACTTTTTCGGCAAGGCCCTAAGCATTTTTCTCAGAATATCAACATCGGTTAGTGACGTGCCAAGGCCTTTGAGTTCATTCGCAATGTTGTTGAGGTGAGAGTATATTTTATTTATATCCTCATGTGGCAACATTGTGAATGTTTCATAGTTAATTCAGAGTCTACGCAATTTGGCCTCTTTGACCGTGGATGTTCCCTCATGTATTTCTGAGAGGGTGGTCCATATCTCGTGAGCGGATTCCAAATTACTCATTTGATTGAACTCATCCACGTTCAAAGCACCAAATAGAGCATTCATTTCTTGAGCATCTAAATGAGCATTATGCTCTTTAAGTTCCGTGGGGTGTAGTGGATCAAGAGGCATAACGTAACCCTCATTTACGATTTTCCATATACTCAAACGCATGGCCTTTAAATAAATAGACATTCTAATTTTCTAATATGCATAATTTGAGCCATCAAATAGATGTGCCTTTCCTATAGCAATACCCTCACTAGCCATACTTTTATCTCTTAAACGGTTAAGTCTAAATCGATGAGAGACCAAGCTTTGATACCATTTGTTGGATCAAGGATAACCGACTAGAAGAGGGTGAATAGGAGGTTCTAAAATTTCTTACTTTAAACTATTTTCTACAAATTAAGAGATAAGCAAGATTTCTATTGTGATTCAAGACCTACACAATTCTAATAAAGCTAAGGCACCGCTAGCCAAGTCTCTATCAATAAAATTCGAACTTAACAATATATGACAAATTCAATTTGCTAGAAATGTAAATATGAAAAGTAGATAAAGAAATAACCAAATAAAGATATGCGATATTTTGATGTGGTATCAAAGACTTGCTGGTCTTCACTAGTCCGCATTTAGGAAAGCCCAAATGAATTGGACCGGCTCCATGAAATAAGCCTTGCTCCTCAATTCCACTAGTAGTTGTTCTCCCTCCACTCTGGAGATGACGAACATTGAGTTACTCACAATTGGCGCCGGGTCTGTTCACAATCTTCTTAAAGACATCACCACGTGAACCACCTCCAAACCGTCTAGGTGCCAATAAGTACCAAGAGTAATGATACACAAGTTTTGCTTGAAGGCAATCAAGTGCCAAAGATCAATATAAGAACGAGTACACTTGAATTTGGCTCAACTACCTCAAATGATGCAAATGGAGTAAATGAGGTGTTTGAGGTGCATTACTTGCCTTTCTGGAAATTACATACAACCAACTAAATTTTGGTCCGATTGAGATGCGGTAGTACCGCACAACCACCCAATCATACCGTAATGCGGTAATACCACTAAGTAATCTTCGATACTACCAATTTTCTAAAAATATATAGTTGGCTTTCAATTTAAATTCTAGGTGTATGCATGATCCTTAGTTGATCCAATGGCGCAAGAATATGCTATCAATTTACTAGTCATGATCCCTCTTAATACTACAACATCTAACTTGGAATTCTGTCTTTCAACCTTTTTCTCCTAAGATCGGTAAAAACAAAAAAAATCCTAGGTTATTGATACATTTGTCTTGGACTATATTGATCTTCATGTTAACCTTTAGCATACATCTCTAGGTTGTCACATTCGTCATCGAGACTAAACCTTTTAAATACTCGACAAACATGTTAGTCACATATTCATATTTTATCATTAATTACCAAAATAATTTTTAGGGGTTTAGATGCTTTCACATGTGAACTCTTTCTTGTGCGTGGAGAAAGAGCCAAGAATGAAGCCACGCTAGCAAGCTAGGAAAACAAGCCAAGCCACCATTATTTCTTGAGGGTAATTGGGTAAAGAAAGAAGGGGGAACCATGGGGCTAGTCGTGCATGTACGTGAGCCAAGGACTTGTGCGGCTCAAGCCAAGAAAGAAGGAACCCGCGTGGCATCATGAGCCAGAAAGAAGGTTCACCCAAATTGGGAGGGAAGCGCGTGCTACACTAGCAAACCAAGTAGAAACCATGTGGAGAGAAAAAGGAAAGGATGAGTTGGCTTGGAAAGGAAGAAATAAAAAAAAGGAAAGGAGTCCAATTTGGAAACCAATTTGGCCAAGCCAGGAAAGAGGAAAGGAAAGCAATCAAGTTTCAGTTGGGGGGGGGGGGGGGGGGGGGGGAAGCCAAGTTAGATACAAGGGGTGAGACGTGTGAGGCCGATCCAGGATAAATAATTGAGCCAAAAGTTGAAGCCGAGCCAAACTCTTTTTGCTTGCCGTGCAAAACGTGAAGGAAAGGGAAGCCAAGGGCTTGAGCTAGAAATAAAGGAGCCAGAACCCCAATTCAAGCCAGGAATCCACTTCAAGCTGGAAACAATGGGGAATGCAACTTCTCCGAGTAGTTGCATCCAGATTGGATTCGTATAAATTCAAGTAAGTTTTAGGATAAATATGAGTCCATCTTGATTTGTTTCCTTTCTTAGAGATAGAGTCTAGATCTATTTTTTTATTGAGTTTGAGTTCTTTTCTTGTTACGTATGATATAGGAGTAGGTTTCAATCAAGTTGTCATGTGTGAGTTTTTGCTATGGTTGTGCCACTTGAGACGCCTACATAAGGCCAGGGGATACCCCTATGTAACTTAGGTTTAGATCATTATGTTTAGAATATGAAAGAAAACATAAAAGCCACTTGGCACCATGTTCGTGAGTGTTCTTGAGTTGATTTGAGAGTTGTTGTGAGGGAGAGAAGAGATTGCCGAGAGAGAAGATTAGGGTTTTGAGTTACTCGGCAAGAGAGAAGATATCATTTTGTGTGCAAGTTGAGAATACTCCAATTCTCAGATTGTGTGAAGGTGTTGATTTTGCAATTCGATCAAATCATATCGGTTTGCAAAATTTCGTGGGTGGTACTATAAAAAATTAGGCTATTCGCATATTAATTGGTACTAGTAAGGTGCCCGTGCGTTGCAACAGAAAACCAAATAAAATTGATGCATACTATCAAATATGATCTCAAACAGAATAATAAATATCAATTTTATCTTACGGCATTATGTATCAAGCAAAACATACATGTTCATACTCGTAAATAAATCAAGCATCATATTAGTGAAGCATGATAGAACAAGTACCACATACAACAATATGTACAAAAATGATAGTAAACAATATATTTCCACAGGAGGAGGAGCTGGCGGCTGCAGCGCGGGGTGGGGGGAGGAGGCGGCGGCGGCGGAGCGGAGGACGGGGCGGCGGAGGAGGAGCAGGGCAGGCGGCGGCGGAGGAGGAGAGAGGGGAGGAGGCAGCGGATAAATCAGAGGGAGGAGGCGCACGAGTTCGGTGGGGGAGGCAAGCGGCGGCGGAGAAATTAAGAGGGGAGGCGGCGGCGGAGAAAATAGGGGAGGAGCGCACGGGTTCGGTGGGGGCGGAGAAATCAGTCTGCAAAGATAATTAAGGAGTAAAAATAATTAAGAAAAGAAAAGATAATCAAGTCAGCAAAGGGGTGGGAGGCCGTACCAACCACCAACTCCTTTTTTATATAGTAGAGATATAGCTGAACTGATTAGATTGTTTCTGAACAACAAGTGCTTATGGTATGGGAAATATTTTGACAGGGTCGGCTCGTTTGCTTTTGTGTTTTTATTATTGATGTATTTCCTCATAATAGTGATTCAGTGGTTTCATGATTTTTAAAATATGATGTTGTTAGTTTTAGATATCACTTGCTTTTGCTCTTGTTCTACACTTTAGTTTTTTAGTGCACATTTGGAAAGTCTTGTGCGACACCACATTTACATGTTTGTCTCATATCCTTCTAGACCTCAGTTAGGTACTAAGCTAGATAGAATAGAAACTCAAACTATTAGATAGAATAGAAACACAACTATCTAACAAACACAAATTGCAAGGTATCATAAACAAGAATATGGCATTGACATCCGCCCAATTCTCTACCCCAATGGATAAACCAATGTTAATAAGCCAGCTAACAGGTCCATTGCATTGGGGCATTGTGAAAAGAAACTCCCGTAGAAGTACAATCAAAATGGAACCTATTAAAGGTAAAACTTGCAAGGTTGTAAAGCACTGAGTTCTATATGGTATCATTAAGAATTCACACATCAATTCAGTTACTACAAATCAAAACATATACATCAGGTTTACATTGCAGAGCTATTTCTAGGATCTCATTGTGAAGTTGTTCTATGAGATGTGGTGCAGAACTGCAGATGAGAAGGCGTCTATTTTCCAAGTTTGCTCAAAGAAACTGTGCTATACGACTTCTCTGGATTATTCATGTCCTGAACAGTTAACAGAACAATGAACATGGTATGGTTTCAATCTTACCAACTTTGCCACTTGCTTAGATGCCCCAAAATCAGCGAGCTTAATGCACCCTTTGTTATCAACAAGAATGTTTGCACCCTGAAATTTCATAAAAACAACTCTGGAACTTGAAATTGTACTGTCAACAACTGATCAATGATGAAGTTAAGCACAAAAACATGTATTTCTATATGACAAAACAGAACATTACAAATTTTATTTATATATGACAAAACACCACATGATTGAACAAGAGAGAGTCTGCTCAGCATAGTTCATTTATACTTGATTTTTTGAAAGTACCATCCCCATACTGTATGGTTACGTAGGCTAATTCTCTGCAATGCTTCCAATAAGCATATGTTAACAAGAGTGAGGACTTGTCTCTAGATAATTAGAACTGAGCACCTGTTCACTTCTCATTAAAAAGAAAGTAGGATGGGCTGGGATGAACCAAATCATGCAATCTAATGTAGTTTTATGAAATTTACTCTCTGTTTTTTTAATAAGGTAGCATCTCCTCAGTTTAGGATCCTTATAGAATTTCATAGAAGCCCTTAAGAACAGATTTCTTTATCAATTTTGAACACATATAGATAATAAAAGCCCTCATGTGAGTCATCCTGGCAACTAAAGTAAGCATCTGAATCAACCAAAAAGTAATTTCGTTTACAACGACAATATCAGTATATGGGGCAAAAGACAAGATTCGTAAGTAACCAATGCCTTAATTAATTTAGCTTTTGAGAGAAAAAAAGATTTTTGCCTCTTTTTGTTTGCACTGTAATGAAGAAGCCAAGAAGGAAAGGACACACACACCTTTGAGCCAAGCGGGTACGCCACCTTGGCCGGCCAGAGCCCGCTCCGGACGTAGCGCTCGGCAGCGGTGATGCAGCGGAGCACGTCGATGACCAGGCCGACGGCGTGGTCGGCGACGTCGACCAAGTAGACCCTCCCGACGTTGGCGACGACAACGCCATGGCACGCGCACTCGGCGAGGTCAATGTGTCTTCCTCCCGGACCGTCCCAAGGTACCTCTTCTCAGAACACAGAAAGTAGAGATGGGAGACCGAGAAGAACCTAAGAAGGAGAACGAGAGGAAGAAATAGGGAAGCATGTTACCTCAATGCAACTGCCTGCCAAACACGTCTACGCTTGCAACCGCCGATTCTTATGACACGTTCGCCCATAGAACTCCTCACTTTGTAACCGCCGAGGCTGCAGTTGCTATGGCTCCACCTTGCTCTCAGCTGGTGCAAACCACAACCCACGCCCCATTTTTGTTGCCATGGTCGAGTGGGAGGGGGAGAGACAGGGGAGGGGAGAGTGGCGGCGCGGAGAACGGGGGGAGAGGCCTCGGCGGCGGCGCGGAGGATCAGGGGAGGAGGAGGCGGCGGCACGGGGTGGGGAGGAGGAGGAGGCGGCGGCGACGCTGGGTGGTGGGAGGAGGAGGCGACGGCATCGCGGGGTGGGAGGGAGGGGAGGAGGCGACGACGCGGGGTGGGGAGGAGGGGAGGAGGAGGCGGCGGCCCGGGGGGGGAGGGAGGGGAGGAGACGGCGGCGCAGAGTGGGGAGGAGTGGAGGAGGCGGCGGCGCGGGGTGGGGAGGAGGAGGAGGTGGCAGCGGCGCGGGGTGGGGAGGAGGAGCTGGCGGCTGCGGTGCGGGGTGGGGAGGAGGAGCTGGTGGCTGCGGCGTGGGGTGGGGGGAGGAGGAGGCAGCGGCAGAGCGGAGGACGAGGCGGCGGTGGAGGAGCAGGGCAGGCGGCGGCGGAGGAGGAGGGAGGGGAGGAGGCGGCGGATAAATCAAAGGAAGGAGGCGCATGAGTTCGGTGGGGGAGGCAGGCGGCGGCGGAGAAATTAAGAGGGGAGGCGGCGGCGGAGAAAATAGGGGAGGAGCGCACGGGTTCGGTGGGGGCGAAGAAATCAGTCAGTAAAGATAATTAAGGAGTAAAAATAATCAAGAAAAGAAAAGATAATTAAGTCAGCAAAGGGGTGGGAGGCCGTACCAACCACCAACTCCTTCTTTTATATAGTAGAGATTTACGGCTGGTTGATCAGTATCACCATCGTAAGGGTACTATGTGGTTGTCAGCAACGTAGCTAGGGCATTAGATCCTATAGGCCCAGATGTGGATCACGCTCATAGACACGGTGCAGGCCTATCCATTTGACACGATGTGAGAAAACCCTTTCTGAAGGCTGGTAGCTAGAAGAACCAAAATTTATTCATTAGCCAAATAAGCAGGCATATCTACATAGGCTTCTGCCACGTCAGTCAAGAAAGAGGGTGGTTTAGGAGAGGAGGCGATTAATGGTTTCATAATTGAGGATGTTAATTGTACTTCGAAAAGAGTTAGGGTAGGATGGACTCGTTACTTTAGAAAACTACTGCTAGGTACTTCTCTAAGCTATTTGACTATCAGTCAGTAACGAATTGGTGCTTGTTTAGCGGTTCTATGGTTCAGGGATTTCAATTCCGGCCGGTCGTCAGAATGCCCTGCCGACTCCACTCCGTAGTATTTTTTGGGACGAGTCCTCTTTTCTTTAGCCATCGCAGGTGCGGCCCATTCAGCTAGATCCGGAAGGCTTGGCCCAAATATTGGCCTGTCCAAGAATTGAATTGATTCTTTAAGATCTTAAGAATGATCTAACTTTCGGGCTGTGCTTCATGAAATAAATTCTTCAAATAATTTTTTAAAATCAAAATCATATACATCACTCATGTCAATATTTCTGCTATACACTACCGTTTTAAAAAGCACAGACAAAAGACATGGCTTTTGGCAACGGCTGCGGCTTATGACTTATGGCTGAAATTTTTGAAATTTGGCTGTTTACGGTACAGATTACGAAGAGAGATACTCACTTGAGATTTTGGATGGTACAGATGTTGGGCTTTTAACGTATACATCGTTTAACTTGTAGATCCCGTCTTGAGAAAATACTGTTTGAAAATTAGGTACTGTAGCAAAACCAAAAACCGTCAGTTTCGAAGGAAAAGAACAGGCCCATAAACCACAGTCAAAAGAATAGGGCCTTTACTTATGCACATGTGTTCGTGTTTTTTGTTACAAAAATAGGTGTTTGTGTTTTTTATTAGTCTATGGTACAGCTACAAAGTAGAATTGTACAAACACCTCTTTTGCTAAAAAATCTTACCAGAAAAAGTTTATATTTCTATCACTTCCCGCCATTCTCAGTAACAGGATGATTAGTGAATGATGAAAAAGGTATATGTAAAATGCAGAAAAAGATGTGTACCACAGTAATTATTGTTTGCAAGAAATGTGCAGGAAGTTGTGCTCTTCTAAATTGACAGAAAGTCAGAAAACACCATAAGTCTATACGAGAACTTAGATAAGTCGCTGTCTACGACAACTGTGGAAATAGTAGCAGTTTTATGCGAATTCCTGAAATCCCATTTCTACCGAATTTTTCACAAATTAATCTTTGGGTCGCCTAAAAAAGTTTAATCCTTCAGGTCACCTGGGACACAAGAGATCACGCCCATTTTGGCTGATATAGAGGAGCTTAGCAGGGGTTTTCAAGAGTGTAAGCTTTGTTTTGTGCGGCGATGTGCAAATTCAGTTGCTCATTTATACGCAAAACAGGCTGTTTCGTCTTCTTACCGGTGCATGTGGCTTAATGTTTGTACTAAAATTCTTAACAGCGTGTGTTGATGCTAATTGTAATCCTAATATTGGTTAATAAAGCCTAAAGCTTCTTGAGTTAAAAAAAGTCATCACCAAATCTCTGTGTAAACGGCTCACGGAATCACATGCACGGGTAAACTAGTGTAACTTTTTATGCCTTGTTTGCAAACCTCTATTCCTACCGGGATCCCCGCTGAATCCCCGGACTGCAGTCCCACAGGGAAAGTTTCTCTAGGCCAGCTAGAAGGCCCATTTACAGGGGTGAGTTTTTCCGGCTTGATCCGCATGAAATCCCTAGGGGGAAAAAAATAATCCTCTAGCCACCCGCGAATTTTTCTCCCTGCCGCACACTGCGACATCTCTCCATCCCTGCCCACGTGCGAGCCACGACGAATTTTTTTGCTATTATAGTACTTCTCAAATGCAGCTTCGACGAAACGGTATTTACGTCATGGGCTTCTCTGAAATAGTATCTATTTCGTGTACTCCTCTCTATAATAGTATTTT
Organism: Dendrocalamus latiflorus; assembly: GCA_017311315.1. Classification (NCBI taxonomy): domain Eukaryota; kingdom Viridiplantae; phylum Streptophyta; class Magnoliopsida; order Poales; family Poaceae; genus Dendrocalamus; species Dendrocalamus latiflorus. The sequence goes on along the minus strand of CM029644.1, from coordinate 9,671,308 downwards.
CAGAGATTTAAAGTCATTTGAATTTGATTTTCAAATTTAATCTTCCTTATATGACTAAACTGCCCTTTGCTAGCAAAAAACTCTTCCTAAACCGCTCCCGACACCCCACCGTCTCCGTGCAGCTCTCCATGGTAAGCTCCGCTCCCATCCCCATATACCATTCCCGTCTTCGGTCCACCTCTTTGGATCCGGACCACGCCTTCCGTCCTTCCGCCCCCGGAACGCCGGCGAGATCTCGCCGTTCATCGGTCCCAACCAAACGCTTCCGCGGGTCAGTTAGACGGTCTTAGCGGGGCCTTTCAAGAACCGAGCACGAATTTCACAGTGGCTGAACGAGATCGTTCCATGCGTTCGGATTGTTTTGCCTACACTTCGTTCGATCAGATTCTTTGCAGCGTTTGCTAAATATTGGTGAGTATTAATTAATGCGTTGTTCTTGTTCTTGTAGGCAAATACGCTGCGGTTGTATCTAACTTGCATCCGGAACACTCTGGAGGCTGCCATGTGCCTGCAGGTACTCAATTCAGCTCCTTCGGGAATTACCATTTCTTACACACTGCACGTGCTGTTGTTCTGAAATCTGAAATTGACCCCCAGACAACTTGTTTAGCTCCTTAGAAATGTAATTTAGACAGAATGTGTTTTTGTTTTTACCTCTAGAATTTCCCTTGCCAATAAGTTGAGAGGCACAACAAACCTGCCCAGTACAATTTACGTAAGCTTCCATGCATCTAATCCCAGTACATTTTATTAATTGCTCCACATTCGATCGGCAAAGCAAAATTAATTAACATCTAGGAGTACCTTACTGGAAGTCGAGCAGTGAAGCTGATGGTTAGCTGTGGTTTTCCTGCGCATGCAGTCGTCGTCCGCTCGCCCCTGACGCGAAGTTCGCTCGCCCCTGACTGCATGGTGCGCGCTCTCACTGGCGCTGAGTCGCTCGTGGCGTGGAGTCTCCGTGGCGCGCGTTGAGTCGCTCTCACGGCCGTCGAGTTCAGCGATCCGGCCAGTCGCCGTGCCGCCGTCGCCAAGGACACCGAAACGATGTGCCGTCGCCAAGGACACCGAAACGACGTGAAAGGAAAAGTTATTATGGTTAAATAAAATAAGCAAGGGCAGTTTAGTCATATGAGGAAGATTAAATTCGAAATTCAAATTCAAATGACTTTAAATCTCTGAAAATACTATTATAGAGAGGAGTACATGAAATAGATACTATTTCAGAGAAGCCCACGATGTAGATACCGTTTCGTCGAATCCGCATTTGAGGAGTACTATAATAGCAAAAAACTCAGCCACGACTCTGCCACTACTACAAAAGAAACTAAACTAGACGCTTATATCACAGACAGTTCCTAGGAACCGTCTGTGCTGCAAGTATCACAAACGGTTAATACGAATAACCGTCTGTGGTATATTTACAGGCGGTTTTTAATACAAACCGTCTGTGAAGTATCAAAGACGGTTCTAGATAAGAACCGTCTGTGATAATAGCAGACATCACAGTGTGATACTTCACAAATGGTTTGTATTAAAAACCATCTGTGATAATGAAGTTATCACAGACGGTTTGTATTAAAAACCATATATGATATGTTTCCCGCCTTGTAATCCTCCAAAATTTCATAATTTCTCGCCTGAGTTTGAGTAGAATTCAGTTTTGAGACACTTTCAGTAAAATGGGCATAACTTTTGCATACGGTGTCCGTTTGCGACGTTCTTGTACTCGTTGGAAAGCTAATGACGAGTCTGATCCAAAAACACAACCAGCTTGCGCTAATCTCCCTCTAGGACCCTCAAAATCGGCCATCTTTAGTCCTAAATTTGCGTTGCAAGTTTTTGGTTTATGGTTTTGCCCAAATTTTCAATCTTCCCTTTGGAATTTGAGTTTTGCCTCAACTGCAAAGTTGTAGATCTCATCGAAACCTTTCGAACGAGTATACATAAGCCATATAAAACTTTACTATTTTATCTTTTCAGACTAACTATCTATATTATACGGGTATATTATCTTTGTGATATTATAGACGGTTGTTGTTATGAACTGTCTGTGATGTCTCTTTCACAGACGGTTTGTAATCTGAACCGTCTGTGATGTCCCACCACGTCATCGATCCGCAACATATCCCCCAGGATCCCGATCCCACCTGTCCATTCTCTCCGCATCGAATGGCAGTCACCGTTCTCCTCCCCACCTCTCGCCCCTTATTAACTCCCTCTCCCTACTCGAAGAACCAATACCACCAGTACTACTCTAACTCATTTGTGCGCAGCAAGGGTAGGAATGGTTTTGCAAGAGCGATTAAAATTTCACTTAAAGCAAGATGGAAAGGAAGAAGGCAATGGCAAGATGGAAAGGAAGAAAGCCGGCATATAAGCTATTGATTTTGTCATAGAAGCTAAAAATGGTGTTCAATGCCTTTTTATTTATGATGTTATAATGGTGGATTCTAATCTAAATGAAAATAGAATGTGTTATTGTGTTTGTTGCTGTATTTACTTGTTTTCAGGTGATATAGTTAACATTTCCTGAGGCTAACCGAAAAATAGAAAAATTTAGGTATAGAATGAACTATCACAGATGGTTTGGTGCTATAAACCATCCGTGAAGAATTATCACAGACGGTTCGAACCAAATACCGTCTGTGATGGGGAAGTATCACAAACGGTTCTATATACCAACCGTCTGTGATACTCACACATCACAGACGGTTCTAACAACCGTCTGTGATGTGTGAGTATCACAGATGGTTGATAGCTAGAACCGTCTGTGATAGTGTTTTCACAGACAGTTCTAGTTATAAACCGTCTGTGACAACTGTCTGTGATATGTGAGTATCACAGACGGTTGGTAGTTAGAACCGTCTATGATAGTGTTTTCACAGACGGTTCTAGTTATAAACCGTCTATGATAACTTTTGATTATCATTGACACATAAATTCAGACGGTTCAAAAAACCGTCTATGATAACAGTTTTGAACCGTCTATGATAGCCCTTTTTGTAGTAGTGCGTCTCTCCATTGCCACCCACTCGCGACTCCTCCTACCACTCCGACGACACCTCCTACCACTCTAGCGCCGCGTCTCCTCGGTTAACTCCATCTCTTCCTCTTCCTAGCCCCTCGTCCTCCTGCTCCTACGTTTCATCAACCCCTTTTCTCATAGATCTGATACTCCTAGGTCATTTTGAGGAAGCAGAGGAGCGGGTTGCTGTTTATGTGGATTTGTGCTGAGGCACGAGAGGAGGGAGAGGAAGGAACTGCCATCCATCGGAGGTTCCTTTGCTACCGAAGCATCAGTTGACCATTCACCGGTGTGCACGCGGCACCAGCACTAGCCAGCTCGGGGTATGTCTCCTCTTACTATTTTCATTGCTCCTCCTTATGTTGCTTAGGGTTTCATTTTTTACTCTTTTTTTGACAGATCTGTTGTACACCTGTACCTTGGTGACTGTTGTGGAAGGAGTGGAGGAAGGTGTTATTCGGTAGAGTCAGAATCTAACTCAAAGTCTAAAGATTCTGAAGAAAAATAACGAACAAAGTAGAGGTGAACACTAACTTGATGATGCAGAAACAAGTATATTACTCGTGCACTGCCCTTTAGGTGACCTAATCTTTACTACAACATACAAATAAATTACACGTAACATGAAATTGTCCTAATCTTGTTCAGCCTGGTGGTGCAGGTTTATATCATGGGCCTGTTCTTTTTGGCTGCGGCTTGTGCCTTTTGAGTTGTTTGTGCAAGAAATTAGAGTAACAGAAACTCATATGCGGTTTTTGGTGATATAAATGAAGTCGGTAAAGTATGTACTACAATTAACTAGTAAACCCTATATTGAAAAAATACTCCGTTTAAAAGCTAGTTACTGTAGAAAAGCTGAAAAACAGCTTATATATATATATATATATATATATATATATATATATATATATATATATATATATATATATATATATATATATATATATATATATATATATATATATATATATATATATATATATATATATATATATATATATATATATATATATATATATATATATATATATATATATATATATATATATATATATATATATATATAATATTATATATATATATATATATATATATATATATATATAGGAAGCCTCTTTTCTACTCCCGGGTGTAACTACACCCACCTCTAATATACCACCTAAACAAACTTGAAATACTCCTTTATCACTTTAGGTATACTCGTATACTAATTATAAGATATTCTAATGTGAACCACATAAAAAAATTGCAAGGGAGTCCATAGTTTTTAGCGTATTTTTTAAATACCTTTATATACGTACATAAAAAGGAGTATGTTGAAAAAAAAGTACATACCACATCTGAAAAATTATTCATACCACCTATATGATCTTAAATACTCGTATACTACATGTACATACCCCTCGTTACGCGAGATACTCACTACGTTGTGAGATACGACATAGGGTGTAATTACACCCGGGAGTAGAAAAGAGGCTTCCTATATATATATATATATATATATATATATATATATATGAAAATTACGTAAGGCACCATGGTATATACTGTAGAAATCAATCAACTAGTCTGGTCAGGACTTACCACAATATATATGGACACTAACCTACAAGCTTGGTGTTGATTAAATTATTTAAGTGCATCAACATTTAAGAGTGTGACATCAATGTCCACTTATTATTAGTTACATGTATGGCTGTAAATGAACAATGCATCACTTACCAACGCAAATTCTAGTGTATTAATTCTTGTTAGCATCTTGCATGAGAAATGTTTAACTCAATATGCTAATTCACAATATATTATATCTGCATGTATTACCAAATAGGTAGTAGAAAGGAGTTCATTAGGAAATTTATGCGTGAAGAAGAAGAGGAGGATGAATTATTTCTTGTGTTGATTCCTACTTTGCTTTCATGACTTCATGATGAAAAAAGACCAGTCCACACATCATCACTTAGCAGCGCTAAAAAAGTTAATGAGATCTTAGAAGGCAATGAGAGCTAGTATAGGGTTGAGTTCCAGATGGAGCTAGAGATATTCAGGGCTACATCAAAATTTCTTAGAAGACAGGGTTTATTCCATGATAAAACGGGTGTTACCATCGAGGAGCAACTAGGGATGTTTATGTAGATGATCTCTCTTAATGCTAGCAACCAAAAGATTCAAAAAGCACTCCAACATAGTGGTGAAACAATTTATAGAAAAATAAAGGAAAACTTCGATATAATTCTTGCTCTAACTCATAGATTTGTCCAGCTTCCAAGTTCAAATCAAGCTCACATAAAAATTATATCGGATCCACGATTTTGGCCTTATTTTAGTTAAGCCATACATACTAAATGCATAACTTTTCCCAAGATTTTGCTATATTTATTTTACTATGTTTATGTTAGCATATGATGCAGGAGTCATTCGATCTGCTGTCAGCAAGAGGTTTTGTGTTCCAGAAGGTAAATTCTACCTTTTGGAGGGTGCACCACAACACAAAGGGTCATCACATACTATTCTAAACCCCCATAACAGATGGTTTCTTAGCTGTCTAATTAATTGTGTCTACGATAATAGGTGGTTATCATAGACGGCTCTCAAACCATCTATGATAAATTATAACACAGACTTTTTTTTTTCAAAATAACCGTCTATGATATGTCAGATACCATAGACCGTTCTTAAACATAGCCATCAGTAATATCTGACATATCATGGATGGCTAATATAAAAAACTATCTATGATATGTCAGATATCACAAACGATTTTGTGCTACAAACCGTCTGTGATAGCTCTTTGAATAGCTAAAATATTTTTTATTTTTCGGCTAGGCTCAGGAAATGCTAGCCATGCTATCAGAAAACAAGCAAGCAGATCACAGATAATTGCAGATCTAATAGCACGCGACAATCATTACACAAATCTCACAAATGAGTTACAACTAAATGAATTACAATTGAATGAAGTACAATTGAATGAATTACAATTGAATGGATTATTTGATGGAGTACAATTGAATCAAATGTTTGACATCTAGTAATCCTTGTCGGGGTTGAACTCTCCTTGGGTGAACTCCCACATCAAGAAGGTGGAGAGCAGTCCTTGAACTTCGGAGAGTTCATTAAGATCGAACGTACTTGAGTCGATTCTCATGCCTTGTTGCTAGGAGGACTAAAGTCGTAAACATATATATAAACCCACTTGGTCAAAGTGCCGTGGTCATGGTGTCGTGGTCGGAGGCAACGTGGTCATGGCACCGTGGTCAGAGGCGACGTGGTCGTGGCACCGTGGTTGGAGGTGCCATGGTCGTGACACTATGGTTAGAGGATCTCAGGGGCGTGGTCGTGGCTCTGTTTTCAGAGTCGGTATGGTCGTGACACCATGGTCGGAGGATCTCAAGGGCGTAGTCATGGCACCATGGTTGAAGAGTCCTGGTCGTGGCACCGTGGTCAAAGAGTTGTGGTCGTGGCACCGTGGTTGAACAGTCGAGGTCGTGGCATTGTGGTAGACGTGCCATGGTCGTGGCACGATGGTCAGAGGGGTGGCATGGTCATGACACTAGGAGGATCTCGGGGGCAGGAGGGAGGAGCTCGGGGGCGGTGGGGAGGCCAGATCTGGTTCTGAGGGGGCCGGGGAGGAGGGAGGAGCTTACGGGCGGTGGGGAGGTCTGATCTAGTGCCGGGGGGGTGGGGAGGAGGGAGGTTCTGGGGGGCAGGAGGGAGGAGCTCAGGATCAGAGGGGAGGCCAGATCTGAGGCGATGGGGAGATCAGATCTGGCGTTGAGGGGTGGGGAGGACGAGGGAGCTTAGGGGCGGGAGAGAGGAGCTCGAGGCCAGAGGGGATGGGGGCGGGGGAGAAAAGGAGGTGGGAGAGGGCCTTGCACGGAGATTTGTGCACATGCGCCACATCGCCACAACCACGGCCACTTTGACCACGACGCCACGATCACTGCTTGGGCATATGGAGGTGCACAGGACGGCAGCCAAGCTAAGGAGGGAGGTGGGGAAGGCCAAACCCTACAGGTGCCCGTGCTGATTCACAGGGCGGGGACAATGGGGATTCTTGGGGAGGTGACGCGGAGGTGCCACCGGCGGTGGAGGAAATCCTTGTGCGTCGATCAGTGATTCTCAGGGAGGCGATGCAGAGGTGCCGACGGCGGTAGAGGGAATGCTTGCGTGGTAGTCGGTAGGTCAATGACACGGTCTGTGGCCGATGGGGGCGGGCATGCCATCAATGGGGAAAGGGGGAGGAAGATGGCTGTGCTTGGATTTAGGGGGAGAAAAGGAGGAGGGAGATGGCCTTCACGTCATGGAGATTTGTGCGTGCACGTGGAGCGTATCCGAGGGTGACCCCATGGAGACAAAATGGGGTCTATCCCCAGAGAAGTTTCTTCTTGAGGGAGGAGCTCAGGGGCTGGGGCATGTCCAATTGAGATTTCAGAAGTGGGGAGGAAAAAACAAAAAGAGAAGAGAATATATATATAGTAGCACGCATATCAAGGTAGCAATAAACGGTGCAAATAATATGTGGAGGTCCCCATATGTGGAGAAACCTCTTATGTATATTGATAATCATGGGATAATTATTACCAGATTGACAAACCTCTGGATAATTCTTCTTAACACCATGATTTCTTGCATATGGCAGCAAGCTTAAAATGCACATATGTTGCCCCGTAGCTATTAGTGGTACTGCAAGAATAGAAATACATACATAGGTATAATTAGTAGAGGCATTATTATGAAGTGTGATATAGGATTGTTGTATTGTAACGGGTACCAGAAATTTTGTCCTATGTTGCAGTGTGGTGCTAGATTCCTTGTGTCTCCCTCCCTTAGTAACGTAAACACTGAACAACCTACATAATTCCAAAAAACTAGCCTTAGCCATTGCAAACGAAAGGAAGACTACAACAGAGTTATGTATGGAGGAAATAAATTTACCTATCAATTGTTTATTGCACACGGGTGAAGTAGTGGTCTTTCTTGAGTAGGAAATCAAGGTATATTACCTTGCTCTATTTTGGTTCAATCACAATCAGAATCTAATGCACCTACTCATGTATGTCACCATAATCATTAAACCTAAGTTCATGTTGTGTATAAAGTACAAATGAAATATGTATAACAACTAGTGAAGCACTTACCCCTGGTTGTAGGATGCCAAAATATATATATTCCTTGTTGCTCTGAGAAAGCAATCCTTTTGTTATGTAATTTTCAACAAAGGATGTGTTTCCTTGATGCATTACTCAAATTACTTAGAATCAACTATGGGTCAGGAAACCCACTGGTTCTCAGCATTGTAGGGCTTCATGAATTATGTATCTATATATAAGTAATGAGTTATAACATTTATCGATATTACATGAATCTATAACTTGATTGTACACACCTATAGTGTCCAATATCATACAAGTGAGGCATCGAGGGCGTCGAGGTTGTGAGAGACCATGTGGAGGTAACCACATGTTTATGATGAGTAATTGACAAGTATGTTGCAAAGATTGAGTTTGGTTTGAGTGGTTTGTGCCAGGTCGGCATTTGGCGCAATCGGGTATGGTCAGTCGGTCTTATTGCATAGTTTCCTTTCCGATTGGTCGTTTAGGCAATGTCTTGCTTGAGTATGGTTCATTGATGCTATTTATGTTTACATGTGTCGAGCGGTGCTATTTGATGTGTTTCTTATCTGTGATGGCTGCAGGACGTCGAGGCGGAGTCTTGGCAAGTCACGAGGTGACCGGACTAGGCACAGGCGGTGTCGAGGTCAGAACAATCGGATGTGTCGAAGACGGCGGAGACTCGAGGTGGTTGCGAGGCTTGGATGACAAGGAACGCGGAAGCTTCCCGGAAGGTGCAGGAGGGGCGTTTCGGTAAAAACACAAAGCTGCACAAGTGGAAGCAGTTTCGTTCGGGTTTTAACGGGCATAACGGGTTGGAGACCCGTTAGCCAAAACTTATATAAGGAGGGGATGTCTCCTTGTGGCTGTAGGGATTCAAGGCTTCAAGGGGTCGTTAGGGTTTGCTTTAGTCAAAATGGCCTTTGGAGAGGTTGTTTGGCTTTAGGCTTTAGTGGTTGAGAGAGATAGAGAGCTGTTGGTTCATGTCTCCTTCGTTGTCTCCTCTGTGTGTGTGTGCATGTGAGTTCTTGGTGTTTGTGAGAGTTGGGGAGAGGGAGAGGATGAGTTGAGCCACCATGTAATCATTCCTCTGATTGTAATCGCATATGGGGACTCCTCTGTGATCCTCTTGCTTCTGGGAATGAAATCACTGAAGTGTATTTCTCATTCATGCCTCTATTCGTTCTTCTCTGTTTGATTTGTGACTTTTGTGATTTGAGTTCTTTCTTGCTGAAGAGTAGCAAAATGGGTTGCTGTGATCTAGGAGATGCTCAAAAGCCATTTGGCTAGTCAATTCTAAGAGTAAACCAAGTTTAATTTCAGATTTTGCTTCTTGGGCTCCTCTGTTCTTTTTTCACTTCTAGGGTTTCTTGGTCCCCCTTGATTCCCTTCATGAGATGGCATGAAACTTGGTATCTTGAGTCCTGAGGCTATTAATTAGCTATTCTCAAAGTTTCATGGGCAAAGGTTCAAGGATTGGAGGGGAATTTGGATTTTTGATGCTGCTCTCTGAATTTTCAGATTCTGTCCCAAATCTAGAATTCTTGGTCATGAGTTGGATTTCTTTGGTCTCCTAGGTTCCTCTGGCTATTGTGGTCATTTCCTTTCTGTTCTGGACCAAAAGGATCAAGGAGAAACCCCGAATTGATCTGGTGTTTGGAGTTTACAAACTCCGCGTTCTTGTTGTCTGGTTTTCAAGCTCTGCTGCTCTCTGAAATCGCTGACCGGTCAGACCGGAAGAGAGAGGGAGGTCAGACCGGCGGTCTTATGGCGGTCAGACCGGCATATGCTTGGCGGTCAGACTGGCCCTCCCATGGCGGTCTGACCGGCCATAGCGGAGAGGTCTGACTGGCCCCTTTTCTTGCAGGCTCAACTGTTTTTAAGTTTTTGAGGGTATGCCTTCCAGGTTTTCATCTCATTGCCTTGGTTCTCTGTTCTTCATGTTTTTCCAGTAATATTTTTGGGGGTAAGTTTTAAGGTCGACATTCACCCCCCCCTCTGTCGCTGATTTGTTGTTCCTGCCGATGAGAACATCAACGTTGGAAACATGCTTGATGTTGAGGCGAATGCGAAGGCAAGGAACATCATAATCCAGGGGTTGAGCAGAAGCGAGTTCGATCGCATCTCTCATCTGTCGTCGGCCTTCGACATCTGGGAGACCCTCGATGCATACCATGAGGGCACCACCCAGATTAAGACGGTTCGACAGGACCTGTTCAAGCGAGATTACAACAAGTTTGAAATGCTCGCTGGCGAGTTCCTCGATGAGCGTTTTGCGCGTTTCCACAAGATCTTGAGCAACCTCCGAGCGGTCGGTCTCACATACCCCGACTCGGACAACGCTCACCAAATGTTTTCTACTCTTGATTTGCGTGTTTGGGAGATGAAGGTGACCACGATTAAAGACACGATCGACCTCTCGACCCTGACTCTTGACCCGTTGTACTACGCCTCAAGACTCACGAGATTGACATTGTCTCTCGTAGGTCGAAGTCGCAGTCGATGGCCTTAGTCACCGATCCTAGTTCAGCTTCTGGCTCTTCTTCTAATTTGATTGGTGGTTTCTCCCTAGCTGCTCTCTGTGACATAACTGATGATCAGTTAGAGCAGCTTTTCGAAAACCAACTCGCTCTCTTAGCTAGAAAATTTTCCCACGCATACAAGAGAGTGAGAGATCGGAAGAGGAGTGGTCCAATCATTTGCTTCGAGTGTGGTGGCCCCAACCACATTCGGGCAAATTGCCCCAAACTGGAGAAGGGCATGGGCGACTACGGCGGTGTGAGCAAGAATGACTACATCGACAAGAACTGCAACAAGATAAGTTCGAGTCACGTTCTTGTGATGGTATCTTTCTAGGTTACTCGGCTTCTTCGCGGGCGTATAGGGTCTAGAACTGCGAGTCTAGTAAGTTGGTAGAGACCTGTGAGGTGACCTTCGACGAGGCCAGTCCGGGGACTAGGCCCGATATCTCAGGTTCTTTAGAGCAGTCTGAGCCCATCTTTGTGGATGATGAGGATGATGGAGATGAGGGTTATCTACCCGATCCAGTTCCTCATCCTCCCCTTAAGGTGCCTTCTTCCACTGCACCTCCAGGCGATCAGCCCATGCCTTCTGCTTCTGAGAGACCATGTGGAGGTGACCCCGAGTGTGTGATGAGTAATTGACATTGGTTTAGGAAAGTCGAGTTTGGTTTGTGTGGTTCGGACCATGTCATTGCGTGGTGCAATCGGCTTCGGTCGGACTTAGTCAAACCTGGTCAAAGGGATTAGGATGCATGTTATGTTGACTTATCAGGTTTGGGCTATTTCATGCTAAATGAGATCCCTTGATGCTATTTATGCTTTCATGTATCGAGCGGTGCTATGTGATGTGTTTCCTGTCTGTGTTGGCTGCAGGACATCGAGGCAGAGTCGTGGCGAGACACGAGGTGACCGGACTAGACACATGCGGTGTTGAGGTCAGAACGGTCGGATGTGTCGAAGACGGCGGAGACTCGAGGTGGTTGCGAGGCTTGGACGACAAGGAACGCGGAAGCTTCCCAGAAGGTGCAGGAGGGGCGAATTGGTAATTTCGTGAGGCTGCACAGGCGGGAGCGGGTTTCATTCGGGATTTAGCAGGCGTAACGGGTTGGAGACCCGTTAGACAAAGGCTATAAATAGAAGAGGTGTGTGCAAGTTCACGTAAGCCTTGTGAGAGGGAGTGCTTGGTTGGTAGGGTTTGCTTTAGTCAAAATGGCCTTTGGAGGGTTGTTTTGGCTTTAGGCTTTAGTGGTTGGGAGAGGCAGTGCAGTCTGTTGGCTGTGTCTCCTTCGATGCTTCTCTCTTGGGTGTGTTCTTGAGCTTGTGTTCTTGAGATGGAGAGGGAGAGGTAGAGTTGATCCTTCATGTAATCATTCCTCTGAATGTACATGCGTATGGGGACTCCTCTGTGATCCTTTTATTTCCAGGAATGAAATCTTTGAAGTTTATCCCTCGTGCACCTGTGTTCTTCGTTGTTTTTCTGTTTCTGTTGATTTCTTGACTTTTGTGATTTTGAGTTGTTTCTTGCTAATAAGACCCAAAATGGGTTGCTCTGTGATGGGAATAGGTGTCAAGATCATTTGATTGGTTTCTCCCTAGAGCAAAGTGAATGAATCAAGGATTTTCATTTTTGTAGTTTCCCTGTTCTTATTTTCTCTTCTAGGGTTTTGGTGAGAATCGTCATTCCCTTCATAAGATGGCATGAAACTTGTCATGCTAAGCCCTGAGGCTATTGAGTAGCTATCTTCAAAGTTTCATGGCCAATGGATCAAAGATTGGGGAGTAATTCAGGTTTTGGCTCAATTCTTGCAAAATTTTAGTTTTTTACCATAATCTGAAGTTCTTGCTCTTAAGTTTAATTTCCTTGTTTCCCAAAGCCCCCTTGCTACTTAGTTTGTTGTAGTGATGCTTTGGGCCAAAAAGATTGAGAGCAATCCCCCAATTTCTCAGGTTTTCGAAGTCTGAAACTTTGTGTGCGTTTTCAGTTTCTGGTTTGCACTCTCGGGCTGCTCACTGGGATCAGGGGACCGGTCAGACCGGATATAGTATGGCGGTCAGACCGGTCAATGAATGGCGGTCTGATCAGCCTTCACTAACCGGTCTGACCGGCGGCCGGCAAGTGGTCTGACCGCCCTGACCATTGCGGTCAGACCGGCCAGAGGGTTTGTGCAGCTGTTGCTCGGTGTTTGCTGAGTTTTCTTGGTGCCTTGTTTTAGTAGCTATTCCCTTGTTTTCTTCTCTGGGTTTTTGAGTTCCAGTAAGCATTAGCGATCTCTTCTCTTAGCTTCACGTAGCTTTCGAAGAAGAAATCCTAAGTGGTACTTTTGAGGGGTCGTTTTTAAAAGTCGACATTCACCCCCCTCTGTCGCCATTTCGGTTCAACAATTGGTATCAGGGCCGGTTAGCTCTTCTCGATAGATCTTAACCGGTCTCTAGAGCCATGGCGACAGACAAGTACTCGACCAAGCCCCCGGTCTTCGATGGGATCGACTATCCCTTTTGGAAGAGCCGGATGGAGACCTACATCCAGGCTCAGGGCTACGCCATCTGGCGTAAGGTCAAAGTACGTTATGTTGTTCCTACCGATGAGAACATCAATGCTAGAAACATGCTTGATGTTGAGGCGAATGCAAAGGCAAGGAACATCATAATCCAGGGGTTGAGCAGAAGCGAGTTCAATCGCATCTCTCATCTATCGTCGGCCTTCGATATCTGGGAGACCCTCGATGCATACCATGAGGGCACCACCCAGATTATGACGGTTCGACAGGACCAGTTCAAGCGAGATTACAATAAGTTTGAAATGCTCGCTGGCGAGTCCTTGGATGAGTGCTTCGCTCGCTTTCACAAGATCTTGAGCAACCTCCGAGCGGTCGGTCTCACATACCCCGACTCGGACAACGCTCGCCACATGCTTTCTGCTCTTGATTTGCGTGTTTGGGAGATGAAGGTGACCACGATTAAAGACATGATCGACCTCTCTACCCTGACTCTTGATGCGTTGTACTCACGCCTCAAGACTCACGAGATTGACATAGTCTCTCGTAGGTCGAAGTCGCAGTCGATGGCCTTAGTCATCGATCCCACTTCTGGTCCTTCTTCCGAGTCGCTTTGTGGTTTCTCTCTTGCTGCTCTCTGTGACATAACTGATGATCAGTTGGAGCAGCTTGCAGATGAGCAGTTAGCCCTTTTAGCTAGAAAGTTTTCTCATGCTTATAAGAGAAGGAGGGACAGAAAGAGAGGAGGACCTATGATCTGCTTCGAGTGTGGTGGCCCCAACCACATTCGGGCAAACTGCCCCAAGTTGGAGAAGGGCAAGGACGACTACGGCGGTGTGAGCAAGAACGACTACATCGACAAGAACTGCAACAAGAAGCCACTTGCTCACGCTCAAGGCAAGAAGAAGTTCCGCGACCTTGGCAAAGCCAAGAAGCTCTTCCACCACGTCCTCACCGCCTTCGATGACCTCGACCTCAGCGAGGTGGAGGGGTGGAGCGACGACGATGGAATGGATGAGCAAGATCCCAAGGGCGGCGACGACATCTCCGGCATGTGCTTCATGGCCCTTGAGGGCGAGATCAGCGACAACGAGCTGTACTCTGACTCCGATGAGGTATACCCTTCATACGACCAGCTTAATGATGCTTTTCTTAAGTTAGGCAAATTCCATGCTAGATCTAGAGCTAGGGTTAGAGAGTTGGAGAAGGAAGTAGAGAGCTTGTCACGGGAGCTTACTTCACATAGATTTGCTCCCTCCCGTGATGATTGTGATGTATGTACTGCTTTGCTGGATGACATGAAGAAGCTAAGGACCTTGCATGATAGCGTGTCCTCTGAGCTCGACATGATTAAGGTAGAGAATATTAGTCTTCTTGCTGAACTTGAGATGAGTAGGGTAGTTCCTCTTTCATCTACTACAGTTGAGACTAAATTGCTGAATTACAAGGTTTTCTTCTTGAGCCTGTTGCTTCATGTATGAATTGTCTCAAGCTTACTGCTGAGCTTGAAGCTGTCTCCAAACAGTTTCGAAAATTAGTTGATGACAACAACAGATTGGCTCAATATGATTCTAAAGACCCTGTTAGCTCACCATGTATTAATTGTAACAAACTAAAATCTGACTTGATTGTATTGGATGAAAAATGTGTGAAGCTAACTAAGGACCTTCTAGAGAAGCCACCTTCTGCTTGTGATGTGTGTGCTGCTGAGGGGGAGAAGCCGAAGGGTAAGGTAGAGACGCCTAGCGACGTGAACCAATTGGCTATCAGTAGGACTGTCCATTCTGAGTCGGCTGTGCGTGCACAAGCCATTCGTTCCTCTGCTATTGGTTCTTCTTCTACTCCCTTACCTTCTGCTGTTCCTTCTTCCCCCTGCTCTTGTTGCACCTCTCTCTTTCGGAAGTGTCAGTACCTCATGAACACTCTCGAGAGATTTGTAGGAGGCAAGAAGAAGCTTAATCTTATTCTAGACCAATCTAAGATTTGCAGATTTAATCAGGGTCTAGGATATGATTTCTATGAGGACATGAAGAAGCATCCACCTACCGTGCTTAGACCCATAGCCGTAGGTGTGATCGAGATTGAGCCCAAGACCGAGAAAGTCCAATTTAAGTCAGCGGGTATTGTCCAAGAGATTTCTGACAGCAAGGTGAGATCACCTGCTGCTTCGGCCTCTCAGAAGGTGAAGCCTCACCGTGTTACTTCTACCTCTCAAAAGGTGAAGTACCACTGCACCTTCTGTCAGAAGGATGGACACTCGATCGAGCGATGCTTCAGGCGCGCCAAGATCACGCGTAGAGACCGTGTTGCAGCTCTTAGGCGTATTCAGGGTCAGCCCCAGACCTTGAGTGCACCTAGGACCAACACGAGGTCTAGGTTTGCTTCAGGTGTTTCTGATGAGTTTGGGCAGCATCGAGGACTTGGTTTTTCTGAGTTTTCTGGTTTTCGTCCTCATGCTCCCTTTGGTCGTGACTTCTGCCGTTCTGAGGGTAGATCTCGTTTCCCCCGTCGAGATGGCTACCCGCGGCATGATCAGCATGTTGCTGATGCTCCGACTCGCTCTCCTGTAGCAGTCGGACCTAGCAACAGCTTCAGGTCTGCTCACAGACCTTCTGCTTCCTTGAGCGACAGAGAGCGTAGGGTAGTTAGAGGTCAGTCGTGTTTGACTACTTTTGCTGCTCGACGTGTTACTCAGTATTGGGTGCCAAAATCACTCTTGATTTATCCCAGTACTGAGCCTTTACTCTCTGTTTGACTCAGGTTCGCCGGGCTGGGAAGGGAGAGGTTTGGCTCGTAGACTCCGGTTGTTCTCGTCATATGACCGGAGACTCACGTTGGTTCTCTTCCCTAGCCCGCGCTCCAGGTGATGAGACGATCACCTTTGGAGATGCTTCGTCTGGGCGCGTCATCGCCAAAGGTACAGTGCGCGTTAATGAGTCTTTTATTTTGAAAGATGTTGCCTTGGTTAGTAAGCTGCAGTATAATTTGCTTTCAGTCTATCAGCTTACCGATGACGGTTTCGAGGTGAGCTTTAAGAAAAACGCTTGTAAAATTCTTGATTCTTCGGGTAGTCTGGTTTGCGGGATTTCTCGCTATGGGAGGATCTTTCGTGCTGATTTTTCTGAGTCTTCTGGTGATCCTCTCCGGTGTTTAGTGCTTCAGTGTCCCGTGATCTTACCTTCTGGCATAGGAGACTTGGTCATATTAGATTTGACCATTTGACACGAGTTAGCGGCCACGATCTCATTCGTGGTCTGCCGAAACTCAAGATGGTCAAAGATATTATTTGTGCTCCTTGCCGGCACGGCAAGATGGTTGCCGCTTCTCACCCTCCGGTCACAGTGACTATGACCGACGCACCAGGACAGCTGCTCCATATGGACACAGTTGGACCAGCCCGAGTGCAGTCAGCAGGAGGGAAGTGGTATGTTCTTGTCGTGGTCGATGACTTCTCGAGATTCTCTTGGGAGTTTTTCTTAGCCTCGAAGGATGAGACGTTTACAAATTTCCGAGGTCTTTTTAGTAGGCTTTCTGTTGAGCTCCCGGGTGCCTTACGAGCAATCCGCAGTGACAATGGCACGGAGTTCAAGAATTCCTACTTTGAGAGGTTCTGTGATGAGAAAAGTGTAGAGCACCAGTTTTCTTCTCCGCACATCCCACAGCAAAATGGCATCGTGGAGAGCAAGAACCGTACCTTGGTCGAGATGGCCAGGACGATGCTCGATGAGTACTCTACACCCAGGAAGTTTTGGGCTTAGGGTATTGCGGCCGCGTGCCATGTTTCTAACATAGATTTTCTTCGGGCACACTTGCATCACACATCTTATGAGTTGAGATATGGGCGAAAGCCCAGTGTCTCGCATTTTCGTGTATTTGGTTGCAAGTGTTTCATTCTAAAGTCTGGGAACCTAGATAAGTTCGAGTCACGTTCTTGTGATGGTATCTTTCTAGGTTACTCGGCTTCTTCGCGGGCGTATAGGGTCTGGAACTACGAATCTAGTAAATTGGTAGAGACCTGTGAAGTGACCTTCGACGAGGCCAGTCCTGGGACTAGGTCCGATATCTCAGGTTCTTTAGAGCAGTCCGAGCTCATCTTTGTGGATGATGAGGATGATGGAGATGAGGGTTGTCTACCCGATCCAGTTCCTCAACCTTCACTTGTGGTGCCTTCCTCCACTGCACCTCCAGGCGATCAACCCTTGCCTTCTCCATCGCCTCGAGGATGAGATGAAGAAGCAGAAGGCATGGGCTGATCGCCTCGAGGTGCGGTAGACAACCCTCATCTCCATCGTCCTCATCATCCACAAAGATGGGTTCGGACTGCTCTAAAGAACCTGAGATATCGGGCCTAGTCCCCGGACTGGCCTCGTCGAAGGTCACCTCACAGGTCTCTACCATCTTACTAGACTCGCAGTTCCAAACCCGATAAGCCCGCGAAGAAGTCGAGTAACCCAGAAAGATCCCATCACACGAACGCTGCTCTGGTTTTCGGGCTCTGCTGCTCTCTGAAATCGCTGACCAGTCAGACCGGAAGAGAGAGGGCGGTCAGACCGCTCATTTGCCTGTGGTCAGACCGGCGGTCTTATGGTGGTCAGACCGGCATATGCTTGGTGGTCAGACCGGCCCTCCCATGGCGGTCTGACCGACCATAGCAGAGAGGTCTGACCGGCCCCCTTTCTTGCAGGCTCAGTTATTTTTAAGTTTTTGAGGGTATGCCTTCCAGGTTTTCATCTCATTGACTTGGTTCTCTATTCTTCATGTTTTTCCAGTAATATTTTTGGGGGCAAGTTTTAAAGTTGACATTCACCCCCCTCTGTCGCCGATTTCGATCCTACAGGTTGAATATTTGGAATAAGTCATTGAAGCCCACAATGAAGTAGCCCGAGTAGTGGTGGAAATGCACCTTCGTGTATCTAACGGTGAATCCACTCTGCCGGTTTGCCTTCTGCTCATTGGACCTCTGCATGTACTAAGCATGCAAAGTTCCATAACCTAGTCCAAGGCTGGGTAATTATGACTCGGGGACCAATGACATTCCGAGGGAGTACGTCCAGGGCTTGAGAGATGACTTAATCTTCTTTGATGTGGCCTTAGCATCTTGCTTGTGATAATCTTTCTTGGAAATGTCTTGGCACCATTTTCTTGTTTGTTCGTCGCCACAGGAACCGATGCGGTGTCCTTCTGAAGTGGAGGTTGAGGTGAAGTCATAGAGGGTTCTTTTGGACAGGCATGGTCGTGTGGAGATCATGACACTACAGCGTCCAGAGTAATGCCACTCTTGGGCTACTAGACGAATGTGTGGAGAGCATCCCCTAGTGTCATAATCTCATCGTTTGGGGGGTTCTCCAGTAGGACGACCCTGAGAATTTCATGTACCATGTCTACCTGGACCTTCACAAAATCAGTCTCTAGCTGGACACTGTGCACTAGCGTGTCTAGTAGGCATGGATATGCCATCCCCCATCCAGCCTAAATGGGAATAGAGCCAACAAATCTGACTCTAAGCTTGCACAGTGTGTGCTCCTACATAACGATACACTATTAGTTAAGACATCTAATAGATCTATCTATGTAGCATTCTAGAGATGTATATTACCTAGATGTCATCGATAGGAAAGTGGACGACACTATGTTCAAAAAGTGGCGCAGACGTGTAGCTACTCCGATGTTGAGGGGGACTGGCTCCCGCAACAATGAGGGCAGCGTGGGATTGATTAAGGACTTGATGAAGTTGTTCCCTCAATGACGCTATCTCTCCTTGAAGTTCTGTAGCTATCTGTCTGCAATGTTCTTCACGAATGTCTTGTTTGAACCATTCCTCATGCTCAGCCTTCAATCTCATCCTACTCCTATACGCTTTGGAGTTGTCTAGGAATCCCTACCTCTAAGGTACATAAATCCCAAGGACTCATGTGTGACCTAGGTGCTCCTTGTTTTCCAGGGCCGTGGATAGTATAACCCTCTCCCTGACTACCTCGAAGGGGCCTTGGAAAGATTCAGTAGTCAATGTTTGATACAAGACGTAATCAAGTTATGGACTTATGAACAACTAGATAGTTTAACATATCTTACCAAATGTTCGGACACTTCCTCATATGTGAGGTTTTTGAAAGAGGCAACGCCCAAAGACATGGTCGATGATACTAGTTTTAGGCACGCTTGTTGGTGATCACAGCAAATGGTAGGGAGGCCTCCGATTGGATTAAACCTCATTCTCTCTCCTCTATTGTAGGATTTTACCCACATACCTAGTGGTGCCGAGTCTGTGGGAGTGAATGTTTTGTGCCTAGAGAGCCTTGTGTGTCACACTTTGCTGTTAAAATTCAAAAAATGACATAGAGAAATACATCTCAAGATGACATAGAGTCGTCACCACCTTGGCCTGCAGAGCATCTATTCCATCGGGATCGATGACCTTATGAGCAATTGTGTTAAACAAATAATACAGCCTCATGATTATCCTCAAACTTTGTTTGGCCACATACTTCCAATTGCAATAGGAAGCAACTGTGCCATTAGCACATGATAGTCATGAGACTTCATGCCAATTAATTTCAAATCTTCCATGAAAACCAGTTTCTTCATGCTGGCAGAGTAAACGGATGAAACTTTCACACCATCTAAGCACTGCCACAGTTCAGTTCTCTCGGCCTTAGACAGATTGTAGCAAGCTGGGGGAAGGTATGTCCAGCCTTTATCAGTCTCTATCAGTGCTAACTCGGTCCTGATATTCATAGTGACTAAGTCACACCGTGCATTAACACCATCCTTTATTTTGTCACGAATATTCAGTAAGAGACCAAACAATCTATCACATACATTCTTCTCTACATGCATGATGTTGATGTAACTGCAAACTTGTATGTTCTCCCAATAAGATAAGTCCCAAAATATTGATATCTTCTTCCATATGTTCTTCTAATGGGTCCTGAACTTACGTCCCTTTCCAAGCACAACATCGATATCTTTAACCATATCGTAGACAACGTGATTATAAGCCAACGAGTGGTCGAACAATCAGCGTTGTCGTAACCTGTCGGATCCCGAAGCAACAACTCCAAAACCCTCTGTGTTAGTCACACTATCCTAGGAAAAGTTAGTGCACACAGGGTTAACAGGGATACATATCATGCATAATAATCAAACTTTATTATAAAACAAAGTGTACGAGCCTTATGGCCAAGTTTACAATAAATGGGCTCATGGCCAACCACAAATGTAAACAACGGAAGATAAATAAAAGGAGCAACCCATCCTGCCTGCCCACAGGCGAATGACTATAAGACGTGGCCTACTCATCGCAATTCTTACCAAAGTCGAAGCTGCCATCCTCTGGCAATAGAATTAAGCAAGGTGAGCACATGCAGTACTCCACAAGTTACATCAGGAGGTTTAACAGAGTTAATGCATGCATATGGATTCATAAAGGAAGGCATAATATGGTTATTTGCACAAAAAGCAACATTGCAGTAAATATTGTAAAGTAAATACAAAGCTAAATTTAATACAGTATGTAAAAACAAGCTTTTTAACTGAAATAATATCGTTAGTGCAGGCACCAACCTTACACTAACCTATCCACGGGTATCCCACCCGGACCATCTTTCCCAAAACAATTACTCAAGTTTCTATAAACCAGATTTTTATTAAAACCAAAGTCTAATCCACGAAAAACCATACTCAGCATGTCCTTGACCATAGACACGGCTATCCAGGATAGTTTGTTACTCTGTAGAGGTGTACAACTTTACCCACAAGATATGTCCTCTCGTTTTGCCACGCGATTAACACATTGCCTTAGGTGTGCAGCTGAGAGTTCATGACAAGACTGTTATAATGTTCCATTACCAAATTAGTTACGCCGGCACTAAGATTTTACCACAACATGAATCCACATGTTGGAGCCCCCCTTTTATGCTATGTGAGATTTCTCATGGCCTACGCCATACTCACATTCAACCTATAGCGAAACCAAGATGGAACTTCATAAATTACTTAGCCAGATCTGTCTCATACCAGACTTGTGGTAGTACGGTGTGACTTTGTATTAGTAGTTCACAGACCGGTCCTTAACTTGATTTACGCCTAACCACATACCCCCTTGCTCCTGGCAATCGACATTGTGTCACCAAATAGCAATGCATGCCAGCAAGCATCCACCACCATACCAATGCCTAAGTCTAAACCAAGTTTTTATATTTTGTTTGGAAATATTTCATAATCCTTCTTGACTCAACAAATCTTCCCACCCAAATTATTCTAAGTATGGCTAAGCAATTCTACAACATTTCTAGTTAATACTTATGTACTAACTAGGTTTTTATCTATGGTGACAAGGCATGATTGTTCAATATCAACTTTGGACATATTCAAAGGACAGAGGTATAACTAGAATTTAAATCCGATTTCAAACTAGATTGAATAAAAGTACGCATACATAATAATTTAAAAATAACATAAATAATTTAAATTACTGGGAACAATATGATCAGAGGTGTAACTTGCCTTGCTCGAAGTCCTAGTGCGATTTGTCGAAGTACAACTCTCCGGATTCGTCGAAATCTATACGTGAAAAATCAAAACAAATTCAAAAAGAGTTCAGAAATAGATAGGTTAGGATTTTAGAAGAATTTAGAAATTAGAACGGGTCAAATCAGAGTTAAAATGAAGAAATACGGGTTTCTGGAAGTTTAAAACTAAAGAAAAGAAAATTACTGATTTTTGGAATTATTTTTATATTGAAATTTTAATTTATGATGTCAGCACTAATTTTCATTTTTTGACTGAATTATTTTTATATTGAAAATGATTTTATTTGACTGACAAGTGGGGCTAGGTTTATGGTGGACTAGGTTCACAGATTGGATTGGTTCACCGTGGACTCGTTCCACCGCTGATGTGGCCGAGCCGTGGTGCCAGGTGGCTGCCACACGGCTGCCATGCATGCATGGGCTGATGCAGTACGGCCAGCCGGAGGCAGCCCTCGGGCTCACGGGCTCACTGGTGCCCGGTGGCAACGCCCGAGGCGCGCAGCGGCAAGAGGAGAAGGCGGGGAGGCGGGCTCACCTTGGCGCGGGGTCCGAGGGGCTCAAGAGTTGGCCGGCAGTACGTTTTTGCAGTGGCAGAGCAAGGGCATCGACGGCGGGGCTCCTCGACGGTGGATATGACCGGTGGAGGGGTGGAGGACGGTCAAAGGGGCACGAGGAAGATGGAGGTGACAAGGCGAGGCGCGAGAGCAACCGGGGCGGCGGCGATTTCTCGCCAGAGCTTGCTTAGGCGGCGAATGGGGAACACGGCACGGGGAAGGCTCGGGCACTCGGAAGAATAAATTGGAGGCGGGGAGAGGTGCGGTGTGGCTAGGGGATCCTCAGTGAGGGGTTTTTATAGGGCAGAAGAGGATGAACAATCGCCGGTTACTCATCGGATTAATATGGCCGGAAGTGGCATGAAATGACAAGGATAAAGAGGCTTAAAGGAGGGGGGAACGGGCGGGATTAATTGAGGAGTGGAGGGCATTAAGAAGGTGCACTAACTCGGGTCATAAAGGAAGAAAAAAGGCCAATTAAAAGCTTGGGGGAGGTTGGCCATGGCAGCTCGGTTTGTTGGGGACGAAGGGGAGGTGGAAGAAGGATATGATAGGTGGGTCCCACATGTCAGCGAGTGCGGAGAGAGAAGGGGAGGAGCGGGCGGGCGAATGTTCGCCACATGGTGCAAGGAGGAGATCGGGCCGTTAGCCGAGGAGCGAAGGGGTAAGTGGCAACGGACGGCCGAGATTAGCCCGGGCGGGAAGGATGCGATTCGGGCTAGACACGTGGCAAGCCGAGGAGAGAGGGAGGATTAAAATTCATTTTTGGTTTTCAGAAATACTAAGATGCTTTAAAAATGCTTAGAAAATATCATATAAAGTCTAAAAATTCTAGAAAAATTCACAGAAATTCGCAGAGATGTTTTAGACTTGGGAAAAATATTTTCAACTTAAAGTTGGTCTTTTAATTTTTACAAAAGATCAACTGGTCAAGAAACTTTGCACACAAGAAGGTGAGGGTTTTAAGAGGTTGCTCTAATATTTAATTGAAAACTTAGCAACCGAAATGAGAGCTTCATAAGATTTCACTAAGAACGCCCAAAACTGAGTCCAAGAGAATAAAAAAGCACTCTGACCTTGCTTATGGGAATAGAATAGCCACGATGGCTTTGAGCATGATTCCCCAATACATAGCAAGTCATATGAGAGGCAAGAACGTTTTCTTGGATCAAGAAAGACAAGATACAATCAAAAGAATAGCAAAGAACCAAGAAAATAGAAGAACAAAACAAAGCCAACTCAAAGCCATTTAGGCAGCAATACTCAAGAAGTAGCTCAACAGAAAATGTATTGATTTGAGGATTGAGTCTACAACCACTCCATCTTGGAGGACCAAGAGCACAAGTGCTCCACACTAAAACCCTAAACCTATGCACGCAAGAAAACAAGAACACTCGAGAGCATCTAGATGGGTAGCCCTCCGTCCCTTTTTATAGCCTCTTAATAGCAGGGATAACCCATTAACCTCCTACCTACCACCGGGTTTTCTCACGTACACCACTCACATCAACCCGTTAGCTCATACAGGACAAACGACCTTTAACATAACAACCTTCTTTTCAGGTCTTGAGCAATTCACCAAAATGCCCCTCTACCACCTTCCTGGAAGCTTCCTGTTTTCTTGCTGTCCAATCCTTGCAGCCACCTTGGAAGCCTTAGTCATCTTTGACATCTCCCCAACTGTTCTAAACCTCAACACCTCCCTATGCCTAGTCCCGGTTCTTCCATTCCTCACCATGACCTAGCTCCAAAGTCCTGCAACTAGCACCAACATGTAAAGCATCACATAACACTGCACAATACACAAGAATCATCAATTTGCACAGTCAAAAAGTATTTCAGTGAACCATCTCAACAAACCCACTGGTCTAAGCAGACTTATGACCACTCTGATGAATAAGACAGAAGTACTCGTAGCCCATGAGGTCCTACTAGTAGTCTATGACCACTTAGCAAGTCGTTACAACCATCACACAGGTTGCTATGACCATGAAACAACTGCTACGACCATGTGGCAGTCACTACGACCATCGCTCACAGCGGCTATGACTTTACCAAAATTGGTCGCCACGACTTACGACCACATAGGCAGCTGGTCGCTACGACTTACGACCACACAAGCAGCTGGTCGCTACGACTTACAACTATCGATCACAAGCCAGGCAAAGCTACGACTATCGATCACAACCAGGCAGTGCTACGACTATCGGTCACAGCTAGACAGACATACGACTATCGACCAGTAGAAGCTAGACCACCAAATCGTAGGAACACCTGTCGACCACCAAGTCGTAACACCGACTGCTGACCACAAAATCGTAGAATCAACTGCCGACCACAAGTCGTAGAATTGACTGCCGACCACAAAGTCCTAGAATTGACTATTGACCACAAAATCGTGGAATCGATTGCCGACCACAAAGTCGTAGAATCGACTGCCGACCACAAAGTCATAGAATTGACTATCGACCACAAAATCGTGGAATCGATTGCCGACCACAAAGTCGTAGAATCGACTGCCAACGACAAAGTCGTAGAATCGACTGCCGACCACAAAGTTGTGGAATCATTTGCCCACTACTCAGTCGTAAGACCTATGCCGACCACCAAGTAGTAAGGCCACCAGAACGAAAGAGCACCTACGATTGCCAACTACCCAGCCGAAAGAGCACCTATGATCACAAAGTCATAAGAGCACCTACAACCATCAAATCGTAGACCACGAGAATGATAGCCAGAAAGCAAACCTTTACAAAACCCTCAAAAACCAATCTCAACCTCTACACAAATTCTAATCCAAAAGTCAATTACTCATGACAACCATGAGGTGACCTCCACATGGTCTCACACTAGCTATCCTAATACTTACACATAATTGTCATTCACCTTAAATTGTCATATAAAGTAGCTAGAAACACACTATTCATGAAACTATATATATATATATATATATATATATATATATATATATATATATATATATATATATATATATATATATATATAAGCAAGAATATTTTGAAGTAAATTAGGAGTATAGTGACCCATTCTTAAATTGGAGCAAACTATCAAACTAGATCTAAACCTAGCTATCATCTCTCTTTATTATAATGCATATCTATCTACAAGCATACTTGCAAATCTGAGGTATACTTTCACCAAACTCCCTAAAGTCGGCTGCCTCCTTCAAAGCAACTCAATGCAGAGTAGACAGATCTGTCGGGACTAGTCTTGCGAGATATTTAATAACACGATGTATCACAGACATTTCCAACCATGAATTGTCTATGATAATTATTTATCACAGATGGATCGTATTAAGAACCGTCTATGATAATGGTAGACTTCATAGATGGTTTTTATTAGAACCGTCTGTGATAATTCACAAATGGTTCTTAATACAAACCATGTGTGATAATTATGTATCACAGATGGTCCTATCCCATCGCTATGAACATGGGCGATCACGCATGTAAAACTGTCTGTGATAATTGCAATGCTGATGGATTCGAAGAACCATTTGTGATGACACATCCAGTATGACCTTCTTTGTAGTGGTGGTGGATACGCAAACACACCTTTTTTCTTGCCCATATCGAGGAGTTCGATACCATCATAGTGAATTTAGGAGGCATCGCTCATATCAAAGATATGATTATGTAGACTACAAAGAATTGTTCTACCATCGCCATGCTCTCCTTCGCAACCATATTGAAAGGGCTATTGGTATTTTGAAGAAGCAATTTCTAATCCTTAAAGTTGGCACATTTCATCCCATTGAATCTCAAATTAAGTCACAGCTGTAGTTGTTGCATTTCACAACATCATTAAAGGTCAAAATAGTCAAGAGGGGTGGTTGGATCACCAACCTGCTTATATTCAACCAGACAATTTTGTTGATGTACCAGAGGGTAAAAATAATTACCAAAATTATCTTGAGTCAAATGCTGGAAGTATTCTTAGAGATCAAATTGCAATGCAAATGTGGGCTGACTATAATCGTTAGTCGGATATGACCTTTGACAAAATAGTATTAGTATTTTGTGCCGTTGACACTTAAGTTATAACCTCTCATAAATGTAACATATTTTTAGATCACTATCTTATTTTCATATTGTGCATCTTCTATGTCAATTATTTACTTTATTTTGTGGTTGTTTCTTTGAATGATTCTCTATGCATGATTCTTTTCATATTGCGCATCTTATATGTCAGTTATTTACTTTATTATTATGTGATTGTTTCTCTGAAATCTATTGTTGCACTTTTGTACCATTTGTTCATTTCATGTGGTTAGTGTAGCCATGTCTAAAGAAGGATCAAAAGTCTCATGGAACTTCTCATATGAGAAAGCTCTTGCTAATATACTATATGACCATAACAACCCAAAGTTCAGAGGATAAAATGGGTGGGTACCTAAAGGTTGGAAAATTATAGTCAATAAGTTCAATGCAAAGTTTACAATTGTCAATTTCGCAAAGCAACAAATCCAAGAAAAGGAGAAGGAATTGAAAGGGAATTATAATGCAACACGAGATGCATGAGAACAAAGTGGTGCGGGCTAGAATGATTCTCTATGCTTGATTGTTGCTGAACCAAGTATTTGGAATAAAATTATTGATATAAGAGCCTTTACTCCCTTTAACTAATAGTATTCTTTATGCTACATTTTGATACTAATTATATTCTTTTTTTTGCATTCAATAGGATCATCCAAAAGGTGAAGAAGTTCCGCAATAAGCCATTCTTTCTCTTCAACTACTTGGTAGCATTGTATGAAGGTGAAGTTCAACTACATAGTTTTTTTGGTGAACTATATTCTATCATTGTCATTTACCCAGTTTTAGCAATTGTTTATATGGAAACAAATAGTACAACTATAGGAGATTTGAATTTTGTATCAATTGAGCAACTGGAGCCTCCAACCGATCAAGTCACCCCCAATGACAATGATGCCCACGATGTTGGATTAAACCATTTTGCTGCAAATATAGAGGGGCAAGAGACATCTAGTACTCACATAGAAGCCGATAAAATGGAACATGCCACTTTTGCTTCATCTGGATAGAAAGGGGATGATAATGGGAAAAAAACACAAGCAAAGTCATATTGCCAATGTTCTTGAGAGCTAGCTAGAATTCAAGAAAGAACAATCCAAAAAATTTGTTGAAGAACTAAACGAAGCAATAAGACCTATTTATAATGATGAGTTTTTTATTGGAAAGTGTGTTGCTACTCTAGAATCAATTGAGGAGCTAATAATATGGAGAAGGCAAAGGCACTAAGATTCTTTAAATGCGAGTTGAATAGAGAAATTTTTATCAACACTAAAAACCCAAGTATTCAATTGCTTTGGCTTGAGAGCGAAATTTCTCTGTATGCAAGTTGTCTACTTATTTTCATTTACCTTGCTTTAGCTTAAATCCTGCTGCATAGCATAAATTGTAGTTGTCAACACATATAAAACTGTGTTAATAGTAGTTTGTTGTTTTGGGTGTTGTAGATGGAAACCATTTCTTCTCAGATAAGAGGTTTAATGCTATATCTTATTTACTTCATGAGGAATGTGTTTTGGTGCTCATCTCAGTACTATTTAATTATATCCTTTGTGATCCATATGTTGGATTTAGAGAAGAATGCAGCTCTGAGCTATGTGGCCATTTTTCCTCCATTGTCGAAGTGGGTTTGATTCCCTTATTCGTAGTTGTAGTGGACATAATGATTTAGACTTTTGGACTGTGACTTTATAGCAATTAGATAAATTCAAATATTAGAAAACACTATGTCTTAAATTCGTGAGAAAAAATTGAATCTAAACTGATTCGACCATTTGGAACCATAACTTTAGTTCCTTATGTTAGCACTTGAGATATGTGGCAGTTTGAAATTTAGATTTGTGAGAGTGTAAGTTCAACCTCCATTAAGTTGGTTTTGGTGATAATGACAAATCTAATTGTGAGTATACAATTGTTGTGTACATGTTGTATACTCACAATTCAATTTTTATCTCATTATTTGTTGAGATTGTCATGAATTACCAAAAAAAGAGGAAAGATTGTAGAATCTAGTCTCTCCATTGTGAGTTAATAGTGAAGTTTGGTAATTAATGACAATTGGTTTGTGCATTAACATTTTCCATGAGTTGGATGAATAGATTAGGTTCTACAAATGAGGATGACTTGAGATGACTTCATGTGTTAAAGATCATCAAGTCAAGTGAAGGATGCATCATGAGTTTATGCATGTCCGAAAAGAGATAGTCATGAGTTGATCATCAGGTCAAGTAAAGGGTGCATCATGTGTTGATGCATATCAAGACAATAACCTGGTCTTGAAGTAAAGATGTGCTCCATCAAGCTTCAAGAAGATGCTTAAGGTAAAGGTATGACTAGTTAGAGCTAAAGATGTGTTACTAGTTTTTTACCGGTCTTAGTGTTTGGTTGAAAGACTGGATTGCTAGTATAGACTGCCTTACTTTTAAGAGGGGTCTTGTCTAAGCTTGAGTCTCATCATGTATTGACAGCCCAACCTCACTTGCTCTAGCTCTCCATGACGTGATGCCTATATTTGCAAATGTGTTTCGCAAATATTTATAGCTCATGTGTTGAATCCTTGTAACATGGGACTATACATTGCAAATGTGTTTTGCGAGTGTTGTCCATGTTTCCTACTCCTTGTAGTATGAGGCTTATATTTGTAAATGTTAGCAAATGGTTGAAGCTCATATTTAATCCTTGTGTCATGATTCCAAAAATGTGCAAATGTGTTTTGCAACTTGTTGAGAATTATGTTTGATCCTTGTGTACATGATACTATAGTTTGCAAATGTGTTTTGCAAAATCTGTTGAAGTATATGCACTTCATAGGACAATCGTAACTACCGGCGTTGCAATCACAAAACTACCACATTTGTTGGTGGTCGAAAGACCTGCATGGTCGAGGACCAACATGGTCGAGACCAGTGTGGTTGAACAAGGTGGTCGAAGATCAGAGTGGTTTAGCCATGTGGTTTAAGACATGTGTGGTTGAAGACCTGTGTGGTCGAAGATCAACGTGTTCGATAACCAACATGGTCAAACCGACGTGGTCGGAATCAACATGGTTGAGATCTATTTGATCGAAACCAGTGTGGTCGAATTGACGTGGTCGATATCTGTGTGATCGAAGTTAGCATGGTCGAATCGACGATGTCGAAACTGACATGGTCGAGATCTGCGTGATTGAAAACAGTGTGGTCAAAATGATATGGTCGAATCGATGCGGTCGAGATCTGTGTGACCAAAACCAGCATGGTTGAATCAACGTGGTCAAAACCAACCTAGTCAAGATCTATGTGATCGAAACCACCGTGGATGAATCGACGTGGTTGAGATCTGTGTGATCGAATCTAGCGTGGTCAAACCGATGTGGTTGAGACTTATGTGGTCGAAGCCAATGTGGTCGAACTGACATGATTGATACAACATGGTCAAAGATTGACGTGGTGGTGGAGATTTGTGTGATTGATTATTGGCATGGTCGAAGATCGACATGGTCGATGTGGTCAAAACCTAAATGGTAGAAATCAACATGGTCAGAGACCTGTGTAGTCGAACTGGACAACATGGTCAGAGACCAGCATAGTCCAAGACCTGTGCAGTCAAAGCGGACAGCGTGGTCGGAGACCAGCGTGGTCAAAGACCAGTGTAGTCGGAGACCTGTGTGGTCGAACCAAACAACGTGGTCGGGGACTAGCATGGTTGGAGATCAGCGTGGTCAAAGACCAGAGCAGTCAAACCTGACAATGTGGTCAGAGATCCGAGTGGTTCGATCAGCTCTATGTGAAAGGTCTGAACAGCGAGTGGTACTACTAGCTCTGCGAAGCGGTACTTTCGATTTGCGAAATGACCGACTTATGTAGCGGTACATTTTTCTCCAAAGAGACACCTTCATGGGAGTTTTCTCATCCCCGGTGAATTGTTGCTGTGAGGAGTGGAAGTACCAGTCTTAAGCCCATGGTACTTCCAATAATCCTATTTTCTTAGGAGCTTTGCTTCCAACAGCTAGTTTTTATGGTATGGGTATATATACCCCATGTGGCTGGTTGGAGAAAGATCTTTGGCACTCTATTTCACTTTCTTGAACTAGTGTGAGGTCCTCTTAATTGTGCATGTGTTGTACCTTGTGAGCAAGGAGGAAGGCTCTAGATTGCATGTGTTGCATCTAGAGGTGGATTGCGTATCCACTTGAGCTTGGAAGCTGACTAAAGGGGGTGAATAGCGGTCTAAAAATTCTCTTTCAATTATTATCAATTAAAGACTTTTTGTTTTTGCCTAAACCAAGTATACAATGCAAAAGCTTAAATCAAATTGTTTTAACATAAATGAAGCCTAAATCACTTATGATCACCTAAGTGCACCAACACCCTAGAGCTATGTCAAGGTTTGTAATCCTAGGATGATAAGCAATCAATTTAATTCTATGAATATAAATTGCTTGAATGTAAATTGAGCACAAAAAAACAAACCAGAATTAACACGATCTCCTTTTACCATGGTGCTCGGAGATTTACCGATCTCCCCTAGTCCACGTTGAGGTTAGCCCAAACGAATTGGACCGGCTCCACGAATTATGCCGAAGCACCTCAATCCACTAGTGGTAGCTCAGCTCCAACCTTCACACTCTGCTGGAGCTTATCACAATCTTCATTGAGAAGATCACTGTGCACGACGCCTTCAACGCCATCTAGGAGTCGGCAAACTCCAAGAGTAATAAGTTAATCCCCTCGCTTGACTCTCACTACGTGCAACGAATGCACAAGCTTGAATAGATACTCAATCCACCTCTAGATGCAACACATGCAATCTAAAGCCTTCTATGCACAATTGAGAGGAGGACCTCACAATAGGTCAAGAGAGTAAAATGGAGTGTATCAATTACTTCTCCAACCGGCCAGAAGGGGTATGTATACCCACACCATGAAAACTAACCGTTGGAAGCAAAGGACCAGAAAAAATCAAGATTATTGGAAGTACCAGTGGCAACACTACGGTACTTCCGCTCCCCTTGCAACGATAAAAAAACTAGCCATTAGAAGCAAAGGACCAGTCGAATCTAGTAGATTCGCTGTATATTTTTTGGTAGTTCTGATCATCAGAAGTACCGCTCCCACATTGGAACTACCGCTCTCACGGGGAGGAGAAGACCACCACATAGGTGCCTCTCTAGAAAAACATACCACTACACAAGCTAGACGTTTCGCAAATCGGAAGTACCGCTCACACAGAGCTGGTAGTACTGCTCGCTGATCGAACCGCTCACACAGAACCGATCGACTGCTCATACAGAGCTGGTCAAAAGTACCGATCATCAACTAAACTAGTTCATGACCACATTGGATGGTTTGATAACTTAGGTCTCTGACCATGTTGTCTGGTTCGACCACACAATTCTTTGACTACACTGATCTCCAACCACGCTGTCTAGATTGACCACAGAGGTTTCCAACTATGCTAATCTCTGACCACATTGGTTTCAACCACTCAGGTCTCAACCACGTCGACCGTGTCAGTCTTTGATCACACAGATCTCTGACTACTCCGTCGATCCTCGATAACATTGTATTAATTACGTCAGTTTGACCATGTTGGTTTAAACCACACAGGTCTCGACCATGTTGGTTCCGACTGCGTCGGTTCAACCATGCTGGTTTTGATCACACAGATCTCAACCACGTTGGTTTTGACCATGTCAATTTGACCACGCGGGTTTTGATCACAGAGATCTTTGACCACGTCGGTTCGACCACGCTAGTTTCAATCACACGGATTTTCGACCACGTTGTCTCCGACCACGCTGGTTTCGATCACACAAATTTGGACCACATCAATTTTGACCACATTGGTTCAACCATGCTGGTTTCGATCACACAAAGCTTTGACCACACATGTGTTTGACCACATTGGTTTGACCAAGTCGGCTCTCGATCATGAAGGTTTTCTACCACCAACACATGCGGTAGTTCCATGATTACAACGCCGGTAGTTGTGGTCAGCGGTAGTACCGCAGACTACACTGTGGTAGTTTCGATTTCCCTAAGAAATGTAGATACTTCAACAAATTTTGTAAAACACATTTGCAAACAATAGTATCTTGCACACAAGGATCAAACATGATTCCCAACATGTTGTAAAACATATTTGCACACTTTTAGAATCATGACACATGGATTATATATGAGCTTCAACTATTTACAAAACAAATTTGCAATATAAGGCTCATACTACAAAGAATGAAAACATGAAT
The DNA here is from genome assembly GCA_017311315.1 of Dendrocalamus latiflorus. Lineage (NCBI taxonomy): Eukaryota > Viridiplantae > Streptophyta > Magnoliopsida > Poales > Poaceae > Dendrocalamus > Dendrocalamus latiflorus. The sequence continues at coordinate 9,638,786 of CM029644.1, read as the reverse complement.
TTCAAACACTTGCAAAATACATTCGCAATGTATGGTCCCATATTACAAGGATTCAACACATGAGCTTCAACTATTTATAAAACACATTCGCAAATATAAACCTCATGCCAAAAGGAGTTAGAGCAAGTAAGGTTGAGCTATCAACACAAAATGAGACTCAAGCTACTAGACAAGACCCCTCTTAATAGTACGACAACTTATACTAGCAATATGGTATTTCAACCAAATTCAAGGACTAGTAAAAGACTAGAAACATATCTTTAGCCCTAACTAGTCATACCTTTGCCTTAGCATCATCTTGAAGCATGATCACTCACACCTTCACTTCAAGTTTGGGTCCTTGTCACTTGAACTCCATCAACACATGATGAGTCTTTACTTGACTTGATGATCAACACACGATCATCTTCTTTTGAACATGTATTAACTCATGATGCATCCTTCACTTGACTTGATGATTTTCAATACATGAAGCCATCCCAAATCATCCTCTTTTGTGGAACCTAACCTATTCATCCAACTCATAGAAAATGTTAGTCTACAAATCTATTGTCATCAATTACCAAACTTCTCCATTAACTTATAATGGAGGGACTAGATTCCACAATCTTCCCTTTTTGGTAATTCATGACAATCTCAAAAAGTAATGAGATAATAGATTGTTTGTCAAGTATACAACATGTACACAACGATTTTATACTCTAAGATAAGATTTTTAAGCAAAGCTTACTTATCCGGTTGTCATTTATCATTCAACTATTAACACATAATAGAAAAACTAGATGACAACTCAATTATGAGTATATGTGAACTACATAAGCTATATATACTTAAGAGATATGTTTCAAGGTAAAGATCCTTAATATGTGAAAAGATGAACATGGATCAATACTAATAAAACCACAAAACATAGAGTGAACTCCCTCCAAATGTGTGCATACAAGAATGTGTAATAGAGACATATACACACATTCATATTTGACTATTTGGTGAAGTTCAATCTATATTTTGGATTCGAGGAATGCAATAAGAAAAAAGAATGTGATATAGAATATATACCTCTTATGGTTTTCATCTTTTCATCCAAATGAGACTAGGTAATATCATAATCAATAAACAAGCTAGTCTCACAATTAGGTTTGTTATTATCACCAAAACCAATTGAAAGAGAATTTTTAAGACCACCTATTCACCCCTCTCTAGTCGACCTCCTCGATCCTACATAGCGCAAGCTTTGTTTGTGGACCCGTCTATTTTTTGGGTTTTGCTTTCAGGCATTGTTGCTTGTGATGTATAAAGGGTTTCGTTGTATCTGGAATTCAGTATGAATATGATTTAGAATTTAAGTTTTAGATTGTAGCACTACCATATTGGAATAATGCAATTATGTAGTTGCGCTGATTTCATTCGAGAAGAGTTTGGTTGCTTATTTGAAAAACAAACATAATATAATATCTTAATTTGTGAAAAATATATTTTGATATGATCTGCCATCTAAGTTTGTTCGTGTAGTTTTTTATGCTGAGACACCATGTGGAGGTCATCCCATGTGTGTGATGAGTAATTGACATCGGTTTAGGGAAGTCGAGTTTGATTTGGTTGGTTCGAACCATGTCGTTGCGTGGTGCAATGGACTCGGTCGGACTTGGTCAAACCTGTCAAAGGGTTTAGATTGCATATTATGTCGACTTGTCAGGTTTGGGTGATCGTGCAAAAATAGCACACCCGCAAGTGCACGGGTTGCCACTGAAATAGCGGCGAGTGTCGTGTTCTCCACAGGGACTAGACTGAGGCTACCGGTGCTCAGCTAAAGCTAGATCAATCGAAACGGGGGGAGAAACTAAACTACCGAACGATTACCAAAGTAACCGAACGAACGAACTCTAACCCGTACGATCAAAACGACAAACGAACTAAACGATCGAAAGACGATGAAACGAACGACCGTACGAAAGGACATCGTACGACCGAACGAACGACACGACAACTGACTACACAAACAAACACGCACAAACTACAACGACTACAAGAACGAACGAACACGACTACCGATCGACGATCTAACTAACTATCGACCGCGAGACAGCAGGAGGAAGTCGAGAAGCACGGAGGGAGTCGAGAGAGAACGAGGGAGAAGACGGTCGATGGCTAACTAGACTACGACGGCACTCGACACCACAACAAACACAGAACTACGAACGCTCGACCTAACTATCGACAGACCGCTGAGAGAAGCAAAGAGGGAGGTTGAGAAGCAAAAGGGAGGATCTAGAAGCAAGGAGGGGGTCGAGACAGCAAGGGTAGGAATCCGGTCGCCGGCTAGCTAAATCAACAACTCTCAAACAAACGCATATACTAACACGGACAACAGGACAAGCACAAGACAGAGATATACATGAAGCACACACACTGACCAAAAGCACAGACTAACGGATCACAATTAATACTACTGAAAATATTACTAACTGAACACAAATTGCACAATTGTTCACAGAGCATATATCACAATGATAAAACATAGCACAATAACATCTCCACTGATCTTATGCTCACATCACACATCACAAGCACAGTGCATAGACCAACAATTTAACAGTGACATCTAATAGTAGTTAATTAACAGCAATTATCATCACAGTGCACAATTAAGCAAAAGATTAACATAGTAGTTGAACCAAGAAAGAGGAAGAATTGGGGATTGGAGTGAACCGAGGGGAGTAGAAGCAGCAGAGGGCTGAGGAGGTCAGGCTGTCGGCGGCACCGTAGAGGAAGCAGTGGAGCGGTCGGAGCTCATGTCGGTGGAGACGCCGGCGGTGAGGGGGGCGCGGTGAAGAAGTTGCTGTCGTCGCAGGAGGATGATGCAGAACCAGAGCTCGCCGGCGTCGGTGGCGATGGAGAGTAGGGAGGCGGCCGAGAGAAGTGAAGATGTGGCGTTGAGAGTATGCGGACGGGCGGCGCTCGCCGGAGGGAGCAAGTGGAGGCGGCGGAGATGTGAGAAGTGGCGTCGCCGAGGTAGGAGAGGAAGGGGGAGGAAGCAAGGGGCGGCGCGGTGGCGAAGTAGAGGAGGTGAGCACAGGGGCGAAGGTGGAGCTCCGATGTGGTGGCGCTTGGCGGCGGCAAGGTAGAGAAGGTGGAGAAGGAGGGGCGCGATGGAGGAGCGGCGGCGGTGAGACGTGGAGAAGGGAGGCGAGGTGGAGACGGGAGGATGCGGAGGTGCACCGAAAGGGGGAGACGAGTGGCGCACCGGCGAGCCGCGGTAGAGACGAGGGCGGCCGAAGTGCGGTGAGGAAGGGCGGAGAAGCGGCGGCCGGAGTAATGGGGTGATGGAGAGGCGAGAGAAGGGGAAGGAAGGGAGTGGAGAAGGAGGCGACCGGCGAGGTAAGGCCCGGCCCTCGCCGGCGCCGACAGTGGAGAAGAAGGGGGAAGGGGGAGGAGAAGCAAAGGGATGAAGGAGGAGTTGATGAACAGTGCCGGGCTCAAGGGATTTTGCGGCGGCAGCTAGGGATTTTAGGCCGGTTGGGGATTTGTAATTTTTGCGATTTAGCCCTCTAACATTTCTAGGGTTTACAAGGAGGTCCTTCTGTATTAGATTTCTTCTGTTTTGGCCCTCAGAAACTCTGATTTCATCGCGGTTTGATCCTACGCATCCGTGACGACACGTACAACTGTTCGGAGCAGCCCCAAAATGCCAAATTTGTCGTTTATGCGCCTTGATCGCGCCGGCCTGCAGAAAAATACATAAAAATGTAAAATGGTCCATTTCGAGAAATTAAATATAGAAAGCGTGTAAATGATGATAAATAGTCCCAAAATGCGAAAAATATGAGGGTAAAATGATGGCAAAATGTATGTAAATATGACGCATGTCATTGGGCTATTTCATTAATGCATTTATGCTTACATGTATCGAACGGTGCTATTTGATGTGTTTCTTGTCTGTGTTGACTGCAGGACGTCGAGGTGGAGTCGTGGCGAGACACGAGGTGACCGGACTAGACACGGGCGGTGTCGAGGTCAAAACGGTCGAGATGCGTCGAAGACGGCGGAGACTCGAGGTGGTTGCGAGGCTTGGACGACAAGGAGCGCGGAAGCTTCCCGGAAGGTGCAGGAGGGGCGAAATGGTAATTTCGCGAGGCTGCAAAAGTGGGAGCGGGCTCTGTTCAGGTTTAGCGGGCGTAACGGGTTGGAGACCCGTTAGCCAAGGGCTATAAATAGATGTTGGTGGCTGCATGCCCACTCATGCACTCCAAGGGTTTCTAGGGTTTGCTTTAGTCAATATGAGCTTTAGGAGTTTGTTTTGGCTTTAGGCTTTAGTTGGTGAGGCTTTGGTAGTGGAGAGTAGTTGGAGAGGGCAGAGGTTCTGTGTCTCGTTCGATGAGAGCTCTGTGTGTGTTCATCCCTCTCAAGCATGTATGGGTGTGTGTTCTTGAGGTTTAGGGAGAGGGAGAGGATGAGTTGAGAGTCTTGTAATCATTTCTCTTGTATCAATCATGTATCTCCTTTCCTCTCTATCAATATGAGATGGATTTGGTTGAGTTTGATTGAGTCCCAGGCTCTCTATTGTTCTTTTCCCTTCGATGCCTCTTTTGGTGATTTCTTGACTTTTTGAGTTTCTCGTTGTTTCTTGCTGGGGAGTGCCAAAATGGGTCGCTCTGTGATGGAATTGCATTTCTAGACCCTTTGGCCAGCTTAAATCCTAGAGCCAAGTGTTTAATTTCAGTTTTGCCTTTTGAGCCTCCCCTGTTCATCTTTCCTCTTCTAGGGTTTTGGTGGATTTCTTGTTTCTCTTCATGAGATGGGATGAAACTTGGCATACTTAGTCCATAGGCTATTAATTATCTTTCTGCAAAGTTTCATGAGCCAAGGATCCATGGTTGGAGAGAAATTTGAATTTTGTGGTTTGCCTCTGTACTTTTCAAGTCCTTGGCAAATTTCTGAAATCCTTGTTCTTTTCTTTCATTTCTTTGTTTCCCAACCCTCTTTGCTATTTAGAATATAGTGGTGGTGCTCTGGGACAAAAAGGATGGAAGAAATCCACTTTGTTCTTTGATTTTCGAAGTTCTGAAATTGTACTCAAATTTCAGGATTTTCAAAGCCTTCTCGGGTTGCCTGGGGATAGGGGGCGGTTAGACCGGCGCTCTTGGAGCGGTCAGACCGGGGAACCAAGGGCGGTCAGACCGGCGGCATGTGACCGGTCAGACCGGCCCTTCAACAGCGGTCTGACCGGCCACCCCCTGGGAGCCTGTTTTGCTTGATGCTTTTGATGAGTTTTGGCTTCTTGGTTTCTCTGTTTTTTATGCTCATTTCCTCTGATTGCTCAAGTGTCCAGAGAGTAAAATCTTTCCCCTTCATAGCTCTTCATAGCTATTGGAGAGGCGATTTACGAGTAAGTACTTGAGGGGTCATTTTAATTAGTCGACATTCACCCCCCTCTGTCGCCATTTCGGTCCAACATATGCTAATGCTTTAGTTGGTCTATACTGGTTTGCAAGTTAGTTTTGTGAGAGCTAGAGGTGATTTTGAATGTTTTGGTCTTGAATGGTAGTGAGTTTTGATTTGACAAGGTTTTAGTCACTGGGGTGAATTCCAATTAAATCAAATGCTAGTATGTCACATCGCATGATTTTGTGTAAATCTGTTGCTTTAGCTTAAGAGTGAAATTGCTCTGTACGTATGTTTTCCTAAGCTCTCTTGAAATTTCAGTCATTGGAATTCCAGTTACAATAATGGATATCCTATTCAATATTGATTTGATGAATCAGTTCACTCCACCTAATATTGTTTCTGATGACGTTGGTGAGTGGTTTGGTAGGTAGCACTAGTTGATAGTTTTTCTTGGTGTTTAGATCCAACTGCAATGGTATATTCAAATTCTTAATCTAATTCAAGTTATATGTTAGCCACGATGTTTGCTTTCCATGATGGTTTTTTTCTCTTTTCTAGGAGGTTTGTTTATATTTTAGATCTTTCCCACAACCCCTATATGGGTGTATTGCCTAGTCTGTTTGCAGCCTAGTAAAAAGAAGAAAGAAATCAAGAATTTAAAATAAAAGTGATGCCAATTTCTTATTTGGCGTATTTACTCCTTGCTTTGCAGGTTCTTTAAAGTTGCATGATAGTTCAAAGAATCATGAAGTTTATGGTGATAGTTTCAAAAAAAATTATGAACTCTTTGCTTTGGGGAATGTTGGGGGAAGTTTGGGTTTGTTGGACTTTGATGTTGCACTTCCGAGCTACAGTTGTCCTGTTGATGACTTGATGTTGATGTGTTGTCGCATGCTATTTGGATGACTTAATGTTGATATGTTGTCGCATTCTATCTAGATGACTTTGATGTTGCACTTCTGAGCTACAATTGTAGTGTTGATGACTGGATGTTGATGTGTTGTCGCATGCTATCTGGATGACTTGATGTTGATTGTAGTTATTTTGTTGTCGCATGCTATCAAAATTCAGTACAAGATATATGCTACAAAATTGCATGCTATAAATTATGGTGTTGTTTGCGAATTTTTTTTATTTTTTTTGGATTTTCTAAAAAAATTTGGATGACCGGGATTTTTATCCCAGTCCTTCCCAAATGGCAATAGGAAACATTTCCCACGTAGGAATATTTCCCGTGAAGGCTAAGGAAATTATATGTGCGCTCAAAATCCCCATGGAGGTTTACTTCCCTAGATTTCCCCCCCTTTGGCTTCCAAACGAGCCCTTGCCTGAAAATTTGGCAACTACCTGCCTTGTTTGTTACAAAAGGAGGGTAGAAAACATAATAACTCTTTTAAAAACCCTAGGGAAATCGAGCTTGTTACATGAAAACCACTTAACCAGCGAGATCATTGCTGCAAGGAGAAGAGAGGCCTGTGATTACTTCGTTGCAACCAAGCAGGTAGAGCTCTTTACAGATATATTTTACACTTGATTCTTAAGAAAACAAAAGAATAGGCTTTACACTTTTATTAATTTCTTCTAAAGGACGAATTAAGAACCGGCAAGTTTGGTAAATCACATCATCATTAGGGCCACTAAGTGATGGGCCGAATTGTCTCTATGGATGGCACCGAGCACCACTCACCACAGCCTCAGTGGAGTATAAAGCGAAATTTTGCCTGCTTTTCCAGGAACTGTTTTATAGGAGTCGACTAAAGTGCTGACCTAGAAGTTAAGTAGCTGGGATTAAATCTGTGCCACCAAGCTAATCTCCAAAAGTGCCTAGTAAGTCAAATGACGTTTATCGTAGGGCAGCTGGGTATCTTGGGTGTTTGCAGAAAAGCTTCAGACGTTTTGCCGGTTTTTCTGAAGGTGCTTTTATTCTACTAATTTTGGCAACAGTAACAATTAGCAACATCTAGTTGAGAGCCAACAGAATTTTTTTTACTCGGATTGCTAAAATATCTTTTAACAACCAAACTGCGCAGGTAACAATAAACAAACCTTAACATTACAAAACGATCAGTGTCCCGGAACAACTGTACGGCACAATAAGAAATATATCTGTTATAATATGTCACATAAATAGATCCCTTTCATGGCCGTTCTTTTGGCTTTTCACTCGATTTTTGTCTTTGATTTCTTCCGGCAATCACTATTTATTAGACTAATGGTCCTTTTATTTTTAGCTTTTTAATAACTTTTGGCTTCTCTTAGTAATCATTATTTATTAAATTAATAATATAAGATACAGACAAAAGATATAACCTGTAGTTCAAAAAAATAGGCTCGATAAACTATAGCACAAAAGAACATCCTCAGTCACCGAAGCAGTAGCCTTGAATCTAGGGGAAATACAACTTTTTCACCCACTTTGTATACTAAAAAGTTTGGGGTGCGGATCCCCAGCATTCGTGTAGAACACCGCTGGTGGATTTCAGCCCATCCAGACCGTTGCTTACTTTCGACGGACCGGACCGAACCACCTAGACGCTTCTTCTCCACTAGCCGCACAGCCTCCTCACCAGCTCGACGGCAGCATGATGGCCGCGACACAAACCAGAGCGCGAGCACGCCTGAGCTCATGCACCAACTTACACCAAGCATGTTCGTCATGTCCGACTATGCATGGAGTTTATGTAAATATGTCCGAAATTTAGGTCCACTTATTTTGATTTAAGTTTCTGCCTTTGACTTTTTTTACTATTTTTAAATTTCGTCTTTTTCTTGTTTTTTATTTTTTTGAGTTTTTTTGTCGGTTCTTTTTTAACGTATTCGTTTGCGTTATCCGTGATAGGCTAGCCTGTTTTTTTATTTTTAAATTGCTTTAAATTTAGTTACACTAAATAAGCCACCATCAGGTACAATATAATTTCAACCAGTTACAATATAGTTTCAGTCATAAGTCAGCTTATTTCAACCCGAGCGGCATTTGTAATCTAGAGGCTATTCATGGGCCATTTACCCCATTTTGAGTGGAATATGTGAGGTCATGTTTGTTAGCTACGCTCCTAGCTAATGTCAAGATTTGGAAGGGAAAAAACTTGAAGAAAATGTTAAATTGGTTAGAAAAATCTAGAGACAGTCTGAAAATCGTCATAAAACTACTAACCATCCTGGTTCCGGTTATTGCTTGGTTTTTCTTGAACCTAGTTTATATCGAAGTTCAATACTTACCTCCCCCCTAATTATGTTATTTCGGTTTCCCTGGTTTATATCGGGAAAAGGGTAAAACAAGTTTTAACAAGTCACGCGAAAATACGCGCACGTGCGTGTGTGTGTAACTAAACAGAACCCTTCTCATACCATCTCTATCCATATTCAATGAGTGGTGAAGACTCTACCTTATAAATCGGTCTTCCTCACCTTTTCTTAGCAATATGGTACTAAACCATGCATGCTTTGAAATTAAGGAAATGGGCCATAAAAATGGGCCAATTTCTAACATTTTCTATGTTGTCCATGCATGACAAACATGTAATTTTTCTTCTTACGAAAATGTGATCTATTTTCCCGTAATTGTGTTATGAGTGAAAAATTATGAAGATTAAAATGTTTCGCTTGCCATTGCAGCGTCTTTTTAAAAGCACTTTAATTCTGCTACTTTTAGATACATTAAATTAACAGCCTCTATATTCGAGTTAAAATAAATAATAATTTTCTAATATTGGTGACGATTCCGGAACTAAATAAATAATAACATAACAACACATGATAGCTTAAGCAGGGAAGATAGAATGGGGAGAGAAAGCGGCGAGTAGAAGAGAGAAGAAAAATCCAAACAAAATGTAGTTAAAAGCTTCCTAATATACCCTACTAATCCATACTAAGACGGTATACTCTACCAATCTTAACATAACGTTCAGAATCGGTTTATGATTTTGTTTTGCTAAAGCATAACTAGACCAAAAAAATATAGGGCCTGTTTGGTTGGTGCCTAACCTTGCCATGCCTAAGCTTAGACAATATGTGGCTGCCACAGAAAGTGTGGCTAACAAAATCGAAGCCACACTTGTGGCAAAGTTTGGCAAGAAACTGAGTCTATGACGTGTGGGGCCGGGTGCTAAGAAAGTGTGGCATGCCACAGTTACGTCAGTGAACCAAACAGCTACCTAAAAACTGTGGCATGCCTAACTTGTGGCTAGGCAACTTCTGGTCATGAACCAAACAGGCCCTTATTCAAGGTCAACCACCGATGCGATCTTGTAACTTGTACTAAAAGAGGAAGACCTACTGAGACTGGGTTCGGTCAGACTTATTTTTAATTTGTGTTCGTACTGTTTACAATAACTAGTTTTTAAATAAAGTGTTTTTTAAGACAGAATTAATAGAAAGATTGTAGTAAAATATGTACTAAGTTCAGCTGTACCAGTTAAATTCACGTATGACTATTTTTCTATACGTACTATATCTCACGAATAATTAAAATTTAAATATTTAAGTCATAAATTATATGTCATCAGCCATAAGACAACAACCAGACTTCATATGATGAGTTCAAAAGTTGCTGGCCGTGGCAGAGCCGTTGGCCGTGTTCAGGCCATCAACCACTGAATTTCACAGTTCAGTTCAGTCAGAATTTGGTTGGATTCCTCTTGCGAACCAACCCTTCAGGACGTTGGTAAAATCCAACTAATATTAATTATTCTATGTCCATATCACATTGAGACGCTTTGTTTGACATTAATAACGTAGGGCATTGGAAATTATAAATCCCATCATGACTTCAACGAGGAACCCTTGTTATGACTTCAACGAGGAACCCTTTGTATAACGATATGATTGGCCACACATATCTCCTAGTATTGCTTTACAATATATATAGTGTTCCTTAATTACAGGAGAGAGATGGAAAAGGGGCCTAAGAGCATCTCCAACAAATCTTCTAAAGTGTCCATATCCCCTATATTTTAGAAGAAAAGGTAAAAAAAAGGCTCCAACAGATCCCCTAAGTGGTACCCAAAAATATAGAGAACTTCATCCCTGATTTTTCGTCCCCCATATATGGAGGACGCACACCATCCCCTAAATCGGCCCCAACGCTCCTGCGCCGTCCAATCCCCTAAATTCTTTGGTTGGTAGTTTTTGTGGACCCAGATTTTAATTTAGAGTACCATATTTAGAGGACTTGTTGGAGGTTACATATTTTTAATCTTCTATATTCTAGATTGTGTCCTCTAAAAGTGATTTAGGGGATGAGATTTAGAGGACATTGTTGGAGATGCTCTAACTATCATATATACAGCTGGTGCAAACTATGCGCACAAATATAGGAACATGCAGCCGCATGCAGCCGCAATTGTCGTGCTAGCACCCTGCCGTAGTCTGAGCGTCGTCTGTTCGAATGCTTAAACTGGATTGAAACTCACTAAATATCATCGACAGTAGTCCTTTGGTCATTATCTGTTAGGAAACATGGGTCTGGACTAGAAGTCTTGGCCCATGGTGGACACCTCACCAGTAGACTATAAATAAGGAGTCGTACCGGCAGATTTTGTATACATGCAATCAGAAAAGCAATAAAGAAAGACTAGGAGTTCTCTCTACCTCTATGTGTTTTCAATCTATTATTTCCTATCTTCTGTGATTGATCTCGTTTCGCATTAGGCAGAGGAATTGATCGGACTGGTCGTCAGCGACGGTTCCTCAACACGTTATCAGCACGAGTTTGCTCCGGTGAATCGAAGGTAATCATCGAAACTCTAATAGATTGAATTATCTAGATCGCTTTAAATTCACAGTTTTGCTTTCTAGATTAATTTTCTACGGTGCAAATCCGCTATAATCTACTGCGAGCAGACTTGAAGTCGCCGGCACAATGTCGATCGGTAGATTGCATCACAGAGTAGATGTTGATTGCACTGTAGATTGAGAAAAAAATAGAAAAATATATATTTGCGCACGAGCGGCCCGTACGGCCTCCGCGCGCAATAATGGCACGGCCTGCCACCAGTTGCCGGCCGCTCAAGGAAGATGCACCCGAAGCCACCTCGCCGCTCGGTCTCCTCGTCACGTGTGCCCGAAGCGCCGCCGGTTGGCCGCGTGCCCGAAGCACCGTCGCCTCGGCCACCGGTTGGCCTCTTGCCCGAAGCGCCGCCTGGGCATGGCGGCCTGCAGTCGTGCTTGCCACGCCTGGGCACGCCGGCCCGCAGCCATGCTCACCCCGCCTCGGCACGCCGGCCCGCAGCCGCGCATGGCCCCTTCGGCTTTTGTGCACGCTCCACGCATGGCCGCTCCACGCGCGCCGCCCCAAACGGCCACCCCGAGCTGGTTCGGCCCCACGCTCGAAGTCCGTGCCCGGTTGCCGCTCGAGGTCCGCGCCTGGTTGCCGCTCGAGATCCACACCCGCTGCCGCTCGAGGTTTGCACCCGGTCGCCGCCGCTTGAGGTCCGCGCCCGCGCCGCTGCCGGTCTGCCTCCTCTGTATTTATTTACTATTTTGGTTCATTGTAATTGTTTAAATTGCCTTTAATCAGCAAAATTAGCAATAAAATTTATAGAAAATTCATAGAAAATTCTGGAACATTACGAGAATCTTTTGTACCATTTATTTTCCTGCAGTAAATTATTTCGTGCACGTTTACTAGCAGTAAACTTATTTATTCCTTTCATACAATGTAGATGACTGGCATCACGAACCGAGAGTTCGAGGAGCTGGCCTAGCATGGCCAAAACTATCTGACTTGGTCTTCCGATGTCAAGATAGTACTTGGAGCTAAGAAGCTCCGCGTAGCTATTGGGATTGGCGCACCACATGACGCCCAACCCACCACTGAGAAAAATGATCAGGCACTTTATTATCTCAGGCACCACCTCTGCCTCACTCTCAAGAATGAGTACATGGCAGAGAAAAGCGCGCTAGCACTCTGGACCGCACTCAAGAAGCAGTTTGAGAGGCTAAAGTACACCATTCTTCCTCAAGCAGAGCAAGAGTGGATCAGACTGAGGTTTGCCGACTTCAAGACGGTCGGGGAGTACAATTCTGCCTTGCATAAGATTTGTACCAATCTTCAACTCTGTGGCAAGCAGATCACAGATGAGAAGAAGATTGAGAAGACCCTATCCACCTTCCACCCCAATGCAGTACAATCTACACGCAACTATCGTCAAGACGGCTGCAAGGAGTATGCCGAATTGATTGATATGATGCAGGTTCCGGAGGCTTAGGATGAACTTCTCCGCAAGAATTACGTCACTCAGCCACCTGAGAGCTCCGCTGGCCGTGAAGCCAACGCCGGGAGCTACAAGGTGCGAAAGCCCTTGATGAAGAGAAGGGGAAGGAATGGTAAGACCGTAGCCCAGAAAGGCAAGTCAGATGCTCCGAGTAAGAATAAGGCAAGCAAGCCAAAGTAGAGTGGCAAGACCAATGGCAAGCAGGACCAAGGCTGCTTCAAGTGTGGCAAGTGGGGGCATTGGTCACGGATTTGTAAAGAGCCGCAGCATGTCATTGATGCCTTCCAAGCTAGGGCTGGACAAAAAGCTTGAGGCTCGCAAGCCGTTCGGGCTCGAAATCGGCTCGGCTCGGCTCGGCTCAAGCTCGGCTAATATACAAGCGAGCCAAGCTTCAATCCTAGCTCGTTAAATTTTCGAGCCGAGCCCGAGCGGGCTCGTGAGCCGCTCGTTGGCTCGCTCATTTCATTTCTCCGCGAGTCTAGAGTCCATCCAGTCTCCCTATTTTGTTGGCGAGCTATTTTGGCTGGCTCGTCTCCCTCTCACGAGCTATTTTGGCTCATGCCCCGACCACACCGCTCCAGTCGCCGCTGGCGCAGCCTCCGCCTGCTCCCACCACGTCGCCCCCGTCGGCCGTCGCCCCCCGCGCAGCCTTCGCCTGCTCCCACCACGCCACCCCCGTCGCCCCCGCGCAGCTCCGCCAGCTCCCGCTACCCCGCCCCCGTCGCCCCCGGCCACGCCGCCTCCCGCGCCCACCACCCCGCCCCCATCGCCGCCCAACGCGCCGCCTCCTCCCCGGCCACCCCATCGCCGCCGTCCGCGGCGCCCACGCCTTCCCCGAGCGCCGCCTCGAAGGTCTCCCCCGCCGCAACGCCATCGCTGTCTCCGACTAGCCCCAAGACGGCTGGCCCTGCGACATCCCCTGCACCCTTGCAGCCTCGCTCTCGCCCACGGCCACGACGGCGCCCGAGAACGGGGCGACGAGCCCGCGAGCATCCGGCGTCGCCGCGCTCGTGGCATTGGCGGGCGCGGGCCTCGCCGTCTTGCTTGGAGCGGGAGCGGCGGGGATGGAGAGGGAGGAGGAGAAGACGGGGGCATGGGGGAGGAAGCAGCAAGGGAGTCGGCCCCCGCTCACCGACATCCAGTGCAAGAACCGCTGCTGCTGCTGCTCTGTGCCTCTGCTATCTGCGAGCCAATTTGGCTCGTTCGGGCTCACGAGCCGGCTCGAGCCTCAATTCGAGCCGAGCCGAGCCCCTCGCGCAGCTCATTTCGGAAACGAGCCGAGTCGACTGTTTATCCGAGCCAGACCGAGCTTGGCTCAAGCTGGCTTGGCTCGTTTCCACCCCTATTCCAAGCCCAGAAGAAGGAGGATGGCAAAGGGCAGTCTGAAGCCCACTTTGCATCTGTTGAGGGGGGAATTCTGAGCAGTTGCCCGCGCTGATGGAGGTTGAGACCATCCCGATAGCAGCACCTCCTTTCGACCTAGAGGCAGCCACCGCCATGATTTCTCTCGAAGAGCAGATCACTCCCGAGAAAATAGCAGATGAAGTCTCTGATTTCTAGCAGACTCAGTCTGATGCACATAATGCATTTAGACATTAATTGTCATTTATTTTGTGTAAAAAGGACAAGTTAGAACTTGCATGGATGGTACTTTAGCACTTATTTTCTCGCGATGGTTGGATGATTTTGAATAATTCATTCATTTATTTAGTTTATAATGGCATGATATGTTCTGGTATTGAAGTATTTTATTTATGTGTTGATTGCCTTATAATACATGTTAATAAAATACCTTATATTAGAACACGTGTGGCACCCTATGGAGGAAGTGTGCTTAGCCGACAGCGGCACAACGAATACCATCTTAAGAGAGACAAAGTATTTTCAGTCTATTTGTGAGAATGCTGGCAGCCTTACGACAATCGCCGGAAGCGATGCATGTATAATTGGTTCAGGAAGAGCCACAATTATACTCCCAATATGCACAACTTTGGTTATTGAAGAAGCCTTATTGTACCCAGAATCGACTAGAACTCTCCTAAGTTTTAAGGATATTCGCGCCAATGGTTTCCATGTTGAGACTAAAGAAGAGTACGATAAGGAATACCTGGTCATTATGAAGCGCGAAGAGAATGGAAAAAGGGTATTAGAAAAACTTCCTTCATTAGAAACTGGGCTATATTATACCAACATCAAGGCACGTGCAGCCTATACTGCTCTGAAGATAGTATGTAGAAGCTCTGAACTCTTCTGTCTCTAGCATGATAGATTAGGCCACCCAGATCTTAGAATGATGAGAAATATAATCAACAATTCCCAAGGGCATAATATTAATGTAAAGAATTTCCCGAATCACGAAGATTTTGTGTGCCTTGCATGTGCCACCGGTAAATTAATTACTAGACCCTCCACTCTAAAAGTGAAGAATGAAGTCCCTGCATTCCTGGAACGCTTCCAAGGAGACATTTGCGGTCCCATTTAGCCTCTTTCAGGGCCATTCAAGTATTTCATGGTGCTCATTGATGCTTCCTCGAAATAGTCGCATGTGGGTTTATTGTCCACGAGAAACCATTCTTTCGCAAAGCTGATCTCGTAGATCATTCGCATCAGAAACATCTTCCCTGATCATCACATAAAGTCCATCAGAATGGACAACGCCGGAGAATTTACTTCAAAGGCATTTGATGATTATTGCATGGCGATGGGGATTACAGTTGAGCATTTTGTACCGCATGTCCATTCCCAGAATGGTTTGGCAGAGGCATTAATCAAGAGAATTAAATTTATTGCCTGACCCCTTTTGCAGAATTGTAATTTACTAGCTACATGTTGGGGACACGCAGTCCTACATATAGCAAATCTCATCAACTTTAGACCATCGGCCTACAACTTCCATTCACTTATGCAACTAGTGAAAGGGTCAGCACCGAACATTTCTCATCTCAGGAGGTTTGGATGCAAGATTTATGTACCTATACCCCCTCCACAACGTATTGCAATGGGCCCTCTCCAGAAGACTGGGATATATGTTGGTTATGAGACTGCATCCATAATCAGGTATTTAGAACCCATGACAGGAGATTTGCATACCACCCGCTTCGCTGATTGCATATTTGATGAGGATAATTTCCCAACATCAGGGGAAGGAAATCAACCCCTTGATGAAAAACATCGGGAAATTACGTGGCAACCACGGGAATCAATGCACATGACCCACGCACTAGTGAACCAAATAGAGAAGTCCAGAAGATCATTGATTTGCAAGCATTAGCAAATCAGCTGCTTGATCACTTTAGTGATTTGAAAAGTGTGACTAAGTCGCATGTGCTCTCACGCAATGCACCGGAGAGGGTTGAAACACCAAAGAAAGTAGAAGGTATCCCTAATCCCGTCCAGAGGCCTTAGAATAAAAGGATGAGAACTCCAGCTCCTCGAATCCCAAGTAACCGGGGATGCCCGGTGAAGAAGGATAAGAAGGACTTATCACGTCCGATCACTGAAGTCCCCCAGAACCAGAAGGGGAGCCAGTTGAGACCTGGTCAGAATAAAAGGAGGAGAACTCCGGCTCCTCGAATCCCAAGTAACCGGGGACGCCCGGTGAAGAAAGATAAGAAGGACTTATCACAGCCGATCACTGATGTCCCCTAGAACCAGAAAGGGAGCCAGTTGAGACCTGGCACGAGTGTGACACCTTCAGAAAAGGGCATACCAGATCTGAATATCCCCATGGAAGAAGAAATCGTCATGGATGTGTGTGCACACATCGGAGCCGAAAAACTAAAGGGACTTGCCACCACAATTGGAAGAAGCGATGTGCAAGGAGAAGCTCTAGAAGAAGCAAACACTCAAGAAGAAGCAACTCATGAAGAAATAGCTATAAATTATGTGTACATGGGAGAGTCCATGAATAGGACAACAGCCAATGTTGATATCTACTTCGCAAAGAAAATTGCCTCAATCATCGATCTTGATCCCAAGCCTGCATCGCTCGCTGAATGTAAGAAAAGATCAGATTGAAAATATTGGAAGAAGGCAATAGAAACTGAATTATTGTCTTTGAACAAAAGAGAGGTGTTTGGGCCTGTATGCCACACACCTCCCTATGTGCACCCTGTAGGTCACAAGTGGGTATTTGTTCGAAAGAGAAATGAAAGAAACGAAGTAGTGAGATACAAAGCAAGACTGGTAGCACAAGGTTTCACTCAACGTCCAGGAGTTGATTATGAAGAAACCTACTCCCCAGTCATGAGTGGAATTACCTTTAGATATTTGATCTCAATGGCAGTGAACTTGAATTTAGAAATGAAATTGATAGATGTGGTAACTGCATACCTTTATGGAAACTTGGATTCAGAGATTTATATGAAAGTCCCTGAAGGAATCCCTCTCCCGAACCAAGACAGAGCAAATAGAAATCTGTACAGTGTGAAGCTCAGGAAATTACTGTACGGACTGAAGCAATCTAGCAGGATGTAGTATAATTGCTTAAGCGATTTTCTATGCAAGAAAGGCTACACAAACAATGAAGATTGTCCCTGTGTGTTTATATGACGATCCCAGAATGGATTTTGTATAATCTCAGTATATGTAGATGATCTGAATATCATTGGGACAATGGAAGACATAAAAGAAGCAAGTTCTTACCTGGAGTCAGAATTTGAAATGAAAAATTTGGGCAAGACCAAATTTTGCTTAGGCCTACAGCTCGAGAATGTCCCTGAAGGAATATTAGTACATCAGTCGGCCTACACCTAGAAGGTGTTAGAAAGGTTTGTCTTTGAGAAGGCATACCCATCAAAAGTACCGATGATTGGGAGGTCTTTACAGCAAGAAAAAGATCCTTTCCGACCTAGGGAAGATAGGGAGGAAGTCCTGGGACCGGAATTCCCATACTTAAGTGCAGTAGGAGCATTTATGTATTTAGCAAACTGCACTAGATCGGACATTGCATTTGGCATAAACTTGTTAGCAAGGTATAGTGCAGAATTGACCAAAAGGTATTGGCAGGGAATAAAGGACATCTTCCGATACCTCCAAGGAAGTAAGGACATTGGATTGTTCTATAGAAAGAATCAAGATTTGAACTTGATTAGCTATGCAGATGCTGGGTACCTGTCGGACCCGCATATGGCAAGGTCACAAACAGGCTATGTATTCCTGTGTGGTGGAACTGCAATTTCCTAGAAATCGTCTAAGCAATGTCTTGTAATGACTTCGACGAACCACTCAGAAATTATAGCACTATATGAAGCTGCACGAGAATACGCTTGGCTCTGACAAATGATTCACCACATCCAGCAGTCATGTGGAATGAATATTGTGCAAGCCCCCACAATGATTTATGAAGATAATGCAACTTGCGTTGCACAAGTGCAGACGAGCTATGTGAAGAGTCATCTCACAAAGCATATCAACCCCAAATTCTTCTATGCTCATGAATTGCAAAAGATGGACGAGATTAAAGTACTGCATACTAAGTCATGTGAGAATCTGGCAGATTTATTCACTAAGTCATTCCCTGCATCTAGCTTTGAAAGGTGCGTACGAGGAATTGGAATGATGAGACTTAGAGAAGTGCAGAATTCAGGGGGAGAATTCTCTCAGGTCTGTTATTAATCCTTAGTCATGAAGACCAAGTACCCAAAATAGTAAGTCCTGAAGATTGAATGAAATTGGGTGGATTGTACTCTTTTTTCCTTGACGAGTTTTCCTGAAGTTTCTTGACCAAGGTTTTTAATGAGGCAATTCGTGCATCGCAGCATAACATGTATCATGTACTCTTTCTCCAAATTTTTCTCACTAGGTTTTTATGGAGTTTTAACGAGGCATGAACGTGTAGGATGAGTGCCCAAGGGGGAGTGTTAGGAAACCTCGGCCTAGGCCGGAAGCCTTGGCCCATGGTGGGCACCTCACCAGTAGACTATAAATAAGGAGTCATATCGGTAGATTTTGTATACATGCAATGAGAAAAGCAATAAAGAAAGACCAAGAATTATCTCTACCTCTCTGTGTTTTTAATATATTATTTCCTGTCTTCTGTGATTAATCTCATTTCGCATTACACAGAGGAATCGATCGGATTAGTCACCAGCAACGGTTCCTCAACAATTATGTCAACAAACTAAGATGTGGTAGGAACATATAGCACAAGGTAATCACTCGAAGTAATTTTCTCGCGAACAAAATGAACGTCGAGCTCTATGTGCTTCGTGTGTCTGTTGAACTGGGTTGGATGAAATGTAGACGGTGGAGATATTATCACAATAGACAACTGTGGCCTAGTCAATTGGTTGATGTAGCTCAGGAAAGAGTTGACATAGCCAACAACACTCGGTGACTGTATTTGCCATGCTCTGGTACTCAGCCTCGGCAGAGGAGCGCGACACAGTCGGTTGCCGTTTCAATGACTAGGAAACAAGATTGTCACCTATGAAGACACAGCAACTGGAAGATCTCCAGATGTCTGAGCAGCCAGCCCAGCCGGCGTTGAAATATGCAACGATGTCAAAGCAAGACGTGGCATGGAGATGCAACCCGTAGTTGGTGGTGTTGCGGATGTAGCGCAAGATCCATTTGATGATGGCGAGGTGACGATCTCGCGGGGCATGCATGTGCAAGCATGCTTGTTCCACAGCATACATGAGGTCTAACACATCGTGGTGAGGTACTGCAAAGCACCAACCATGCTTCGGTAGTATGTGCCATCTGGAGTAGCTTGCCGTCAGAGACCGAGGCCTTGTGCGATGTGTCAACTGGAGTAGAAGTCGGTGCACATGAGCTCATGCTGGCCCACTGTAGAAGGTCCTCTGCATATTTATCTTGAGAAGAAACATGCTAGAGGAAAACCATTTGACTGTGATACCAAGAAAGAAATGCAAAGGACCTAAGTCCTTCATAGAGAACTCATTGTGTAGACTAGAGATGATGCTCAATAAGAAGATGGTGGAGGAAGCCATGAGTACTATGTCATCAATGTACAATGGAAGGTATTGTCTTGCCTTAGAATGAACAAGGAGGAGTTGTACTTGCTAGTGACGAACCCAAGAGAATGAATGAACGTTGCAAAGCATATATACTAGGCCTGTGGAGTTTGTTTCAGTCCATACAAAAACTTGTTTAGGAGGCACACATGATTAGGAGAGGATGGATCCACAAAGGCAGCTGACTATTGACAATAGACGGTTTCATGAAGAATATCATGTAGAAATGCATTCTTAACGTCTAGTTGATGCACCAGCCAGTGATGAGAGGTGGCGAGGCCGAGAACGGTGTGAATCATGGCTGGTTTGATAACCAGACAGAATGTTTCATCAAAGTCAATTCCAGCATATTGGGAGAAGCCACAAATGACCTATCACGCTTTATTGCGATCAAGTGTGCCGTTGGGAAGAAGTTTGTGACCGAAGACCCACTCTCCAATCACAACATTAACACCACAAGGCCGTGGCACAAGAACCCAGGTTTGGTAGTAGGAAAGAGCATGATATTCTTCTTACATGGTAGCAAACCATAATGGATCCTTGAGTGTGGAGCGCACTGTTTTGGGAATGGGTGAGGCCACTGTGGTGGTGAAAAGTTGCGCATAGCATGGGTTTGGTTTGATAATGCCATCATGGGAATGCATGATCATATGATGGTACGACACAATAGCAGGTGGAGGTGAGGCAACAGAGGGTGGAGAGGGCGAGCTTGGTGAGGTGGCGGGTGGGGTTGGCGAGCTCGATGGGGTGGCAGCCAAACTTGAGAGAACAGGAGGCAAGTCTAGTGTGGTGGTGGGCGCTTCGGGAGCTACAAGAACAGATGGTGGACATGGTGAGGCAGCAAGATTGATGGAATGTCGTCATCAGTAGAAAGAAAATCAAGAGATTGAGGAAGAAAGGAGGAAGATTGGTGTTGTTGGAAAGGAAAAGAATACTCATCATATGTGACATGGTGAGAGATGATGATCTGATGATTGGAAAAATCATAGCATCTATATCCTTTATGGTCAGGTAGATAACTAAGGAATGCACACGCAATTGAGCGAGGGGCTAGTTTATGTTTGGCAGTCGCACTGATGTTGGGGTAACATAAGCAACCAAAGACAAATAGATTAGAGTAAGCTGGAGGTGTGCTATATAGGCACTTGAAAGGTATTTGGTGATTCAGCAGTTTGCATGGGCATCTATTAATGAGGTAGATGGCAATGGCGAGACCTTCTACCCAGAAAGATGGTGGCATATGAGCATAGAAAAGAAGTGTGTGGACAACATCATTGGTAGAGCGAATTGCTTGTTCAACCTTCCCATTTTGCGCTGATATGTATGGACAAGAAAGATGAAAGGCTATGCCATGTGAGGAAAGAAAATTATGCATGGTCTTATTACCAAACTCTCTACCATTATCTATTTGAATGGATTTAATGGAAAGATTGAATTGTGTGTGCACACAGGCATGAAAGGAGACTAGGGTGTGAAACACACTGGATTTTAGTTGTAATGGAAAAATCTGCATGAAATGAGTGAAATCATCCACCACAACCAAATAGTATTGATAACCATAATTGCTAGGTCCACACATAAGTGAATAAGTTCAAAAGGAAGATGTGTAACTGAGGTAGAACTAGAAAATGGTAGACGAACATTGTTTCACTAGTTGGCAAGTGTAACAAAGACTTGGGGATTTATTACAATGAAAAGAAGGGCTGTCCTGTAAGTTCAAGCTCCATTAAGTTTGTTTTGGTGATAATGACAAATATAATTGTGAGACTAAATATATTCATTGATTATGATATTACTTAGTCTCATTTGGATAAAAAGGTAAAAAACATAAGAGGTATGCATTCAATATCATATTCTTATTTTATTGCATTCCTTGGATCGGAAATACAGAATGAACTTCACCAAATAAGTCAAACTTGAATATGTGCATATGCTTTCACAATACATTCTTGCATGCACACATTTAGAGGGAGTTCACTCTATGTTATATGGTTTCATTTGTATTGATCTATGTTCCATTTTCACATATTACAGATCTTTACTTTGAAACATATCCCTTAATTATATATAGCTTGTGAGTTCATATATACTCATAATCGGGTTATCATTTAGTTCCTCCATTATGTGTTGATGGTTGCATGATTAATGACAACTAGATGACTAAGCTTTACTTTGAAAGCTTGTTCTAGAGTATACAATTATTGTGTACATGTTGTATACTCGCAATTCAATTTCTATCTCATTATTTGTTGAAATTGTCATGAATTACTAAAAAGGAAATATTGTATAATCTAGTCCCTCCATTATGTGTTAATGGTGAAGTTTGATAATTGATGGCAATTATGTTGTGGACTAACATTTTTCATGAGTTGGATAAATAGGTTAGGTTTCACAAATGAGAAAGACTTGAAATGACTTCATGTGTTAAAGATCATCAAGTGGTGGATGCATCATAACTTGATGCATGGCCAAGAGGAGATGATCCTATTTTGATCATTAATTCAAATGAAGATCCATTATGTGTTGATGAAGTTGAAGTAAAGAATGCATGTAACACCCTAAGAATCACATTATCCTAGGATGCTACTAAACTACACTTACGACCCGCTAGATTACAAGAAAATCCGGCAGCACCTCCCAAGAAACAAAAGGCTACGTGGAAGCATGACAATACATCAATTACTAGGGGGATAGTAAAACATCATAAGAACATAAAACTGTGCAATAACATTCTTTAGCAACCTAGTTTTGAATATTCAACCCTACTAATGCCAATCACGATCTAGTATCATTAAGATACAGTGCTCAACAACTAGGAGAAAAAAATGCGTTAAGAATTAAATCCTCTAACTTATTACAGCAAAACTCATAAAGACTTATGTAATGGTGCTGTGCTGCTCTACCCTTTCCAAACATGCTCAAGGATCACCCGGGAAAGGGAATACAGGGTGAGATGAAATCTCAGCAAGCAAATTGTTTAACAAATTAATTAAACCGCGGATGATTAAACATCAAATTTAACGACTCGTGGTACAATGATAAAACATTAACCATGAATTCTCCTCATCCACACTGTAGTCTCATTCATATCCAAAACCACAACCACTACCAATAGCAACCACAAGAAAAATATCACATGCCACAAGTGACTCTCATGAGCCCATTCCTCTACTCACACTAACAGCAGCCACAAGACATTACCTCATACCACAAGTGATTCTCATGAACCAATACCTCTTAAAACCTCAGAAAAAGGTTTATCCTCATGAAATGCATATGTATGCAAATGATCTATTAAAATCTTACCTGGCATGTAAGAGTGTGCATTGTACTATGCAATGTATGATTCTGTATCGGTACGATCGTGGCTAGGTGTGATGACATAGCTTCAATGCAAATGATATGCTATGACAAGCATGATATAGCTACGATTGATTCATTAGGAATATAACCACATGGACAAAAATATGTAAAATAAGACATATAGCGCAGTTGGGCATCTTTATTTAAAAGTGAATTAATTACCAAACATCAACAATTATGGTGAAGGCAGTTAAATTAATAAGTCAAGCTGAAGCAACAACTGCTACGCTTACTTGCCTCTACCGAAGGGGCGAAGAGCTCAAGCACGGTCAAGAGTGAAGCCACCTATTCAGAAGTCACCGCTCAGCACAAAACCTCAATATAACATTCATATCTGAAAGGTAAAGTGCCACTATGCCTGAAACCCAACAACTCTGTCTAAAACTGTCGTTCCGACGCTCAGCTCACTACAGCATCGCTGCCTGTCTTTTTCATATATAGAATGAAAGCTATAACTTTCTCGAAGACACCATAATTTTATTCTGCCATTAAAAGGGCGTAATTCACAATGTAAAATAGAGGACAGAATCTGCCTTTGAGTTCTGACCAGCAAGCTTCTACAGACCACCACCGACAATAAACTACTCCAAAAATTATAAAATTTTACCAAAATCTATATTACAGCATTATCTAAAACTTTTGTTATTATGAGAAAATTCATAAAATCATTAGAGCCTCTAAACCTACCCACAAACAGAAACTGAATACTAAAAACAACTCTGCTATACAGCAGACTTCCAACCTGTATTGCGCCCAATCTACTCATCCACAAATTATGGAAAAAAATAAATAAACTAGGTATATGAGTCCTATACAACTTCATATTCATGGCCTCTGTAGGACAAAATTGTCTTCTATTTTTAATCTTTTAATTTCACTAATTGCCCAAACTCGAATGATCAGACTGCACAGCAACACAATAACGCTCATAACTCCTAAACTATTCATTGGAATGATGTGAATGACAACTCTACGAAGAGATAATAAAGTCCTCTACAAATATCTAGGGGTGAAATTCCCAGATTTTTCACAAAAGGTCCCCTAAATTGTAGATGACAATAGACTGCGCAATTGAACGATTAACCAAAACTAACCCAATCGAGAAAACACTAAGAACAAAATGGGTAGGAAATTATTGGTTACCCTTGGAGACCACAGCAAAGACCTCTAAATACCAGCACAAATCACCCTATTGCTCTTCTTCTCCCCGTCCTTCCTCTTCCTCTTCTTCCTCCCTTCCTTCTTCTCTTTTGCTTGGCTGCCAAGGGGTGGAGGTACTGCAGAATTAGAGAAGGGATTGCAGGGGAGAAGGGGGTGTGGGGGAGAGGGGAGGTAGGGAGGGGGCGGTTGTGGGGGGAGAAAAGGGGACAGGGAAGTGATCGTGCAAAAATAGCACACCCGCAAGTGCACGGGTTGCCACTGAAATAGCGGCGAGTGTCGTGTTCTCCACAGGGACTAGACTGAGGCTACCGGTGCTCAACTAAAGCTAGGTCAATCGAAATGGGGGAGAAAACTAAACCTAAAATGACTACCGAATCAGCCGAATGAATGAACTACAGAACGAACTCTAACTCGCACGGACAAAACGACAAATGACTAAACAATCGAAAGATGATGGAACGAACGACCGTACGAATGGACGTCGTACGACCGAACGAACAACACGACTACGACACAAACGATGCATGAACGACTACCAATCGATGATATAACTAACTACCGACCGCGAGACAGCAGGAAGAAGTCGAGAAGCACTGGGGGAGTCTAGAAGCACGGAGGGAGTCAAGAGAGCCCGAGGGAGAAAACTGTCGACGACTAACTAGACGACGACGGCGGGACAACACTAAACACAGAACTACGAACGCACGCATGACTTAACTACAGACCGACCGCGAGATAGAAGGAAAGAGGGAGTCGAGAAGTACTAGGGGGTCGAGACAGCAAGCGGAAGGGAATGGTCGCTGAGTAGCTAATTCGCTCAGGACAACACGATGACAAACACAGATACTAGACTAAGTAAAATTTTTTTTTTAGCCCAACATTTGAAAGTTTTTTACATATGGACCCCTGGAGAAAAGATTTGCAAAAATGGACCCTTAGCACGACGCCAAAGGATATGGCGCCCAGGGTACATAGCACGGCGCCATATGCTTTAGCACCGTATGTTGACACGTAGGAGCCACGGTGGCACAGCACGGTGCCAAAGCACATGGCGCCATGCTATGCAACAATGGCGCTGCGCTCTGGGACTTAGGCCGAACTTGCAGTTTTAATGCAAGTTCAGCTACCGCGGTGCCAAACACCCTGGCGCCGTATGTAAATAGCACGGTGCCAAAGAGTCTGGCGCCGAGTTGTTTAACTACGGCGCCGTTGTCTTTGGCGCCATATACGGCGCCAAACGGTCTGGCGCCGTAGTTAAACAACTTGGCGCTAGATTCTTTGGCGCCGTCCTAGCTAAATCTGCAAAAAAAAGCAGCAAACTTTGCTGTTTTTTCAGCAAAACATATGCACATACACACATATACATACATTCACATATAAAACAGCTAAAAACCTAAATACCAACATCGCATAACTATCAATAAGTCTCAAAATATCACATAACATCACATAACTATCAATGAGTCTCAAAACATCACATAACACGTCTCAGCGCACAAAATAGTCAGTCCCTGGAGTATACGTGCTCGGGGGACGGGCCGAACGACGAGGCCGCTGCGAAGCCTGAGTAGATGGTGCGTCGGGCATCTGGGACATCCCAATCTCATCGTGGGTAGATGCCTCCTCGTCCTCGTGCTCCTCCTCCTCATCATCCTGCTCCGCCTCGTCGTTGTCATTGTCGCCATCGCCCTGACTGAAAGTCGAAGTGCGTGACGAGCTCCTCGTGGACTGGCGCTGCCGACGTGTGATGACGAGGCTGCAGCGGCTGAGGCACCCAAGCGCTGGAGGCCGCCGGTATGATCACGTTCGAGTGTGCGTGACAACCACAACGACCTGCCGCCCGACTGATGCGACGTCGAAGTCTCTGCAAGTAATGATATGTCATAATAGTGTACATGCTGAGATGGCTCTAACTTAACGAATTATCTTCATACCTTCAAGAAGTCCCTGAGGCGGCTCTCGCTGTCCGGGCCACCAACGGGGTAGCTGAGAGCCTCATCGATCTCATGCTCCGAGGTTCGGAGAAAAGTCCCCTAAAGAAATAAGGAAACATAAGTAAGTGCGAGATAAATGTATTGAACCAAAGTAAGTGCAAATATCATGCTTTCCGTACCACTCGATCAAAAATCAGAGCGGCCTCGACCACTGTGCCCTCCCTCGCACGCCTGTCGTACGCAGTGTCCTCATCCTTGGACGAAGTGAGGTCCGCGTAGTCGACATCAGTCCACTGCTGCCTCAGCCTGTAGCGGGTGGCAGTGTGGTACCAGGACAAGTAATCCCGGAAGCTAGCGTTGGTGTGGGGGGTATTGTCCCGCTCGCAGTTGTCCTCCATCCTCCTCTACCACTAGATATAGTCTCGGTGGTGATGAGCGAAGTCCGTCACCTTTCGTTGGCGGACCCTATTGAACCTGTACATATAGCAGATGTTAACAATAGGTGTGAGTAAGAACCAATAGAATTCTAAATGAAACAAAAATTGTAACTTATTGGTGCAAATCAACAGAGGTCGACACCTCCTTGGGGGGTAGAACTACACGAGGCCAAACTGCCACGCAACTTTGTGGGGGAGGTGAATCTCCACGGCGTAGAAGCAAATCAACGGACACCTCATCGTCCAAATATGGTAGTCCCTGCGGCACATGGTGCTGAGCGGTAGAGCTAGAACCTGTGGCTCGGAGTAAGGCTCCCACAAGACCTAGTAAGCGAACACACGGGCAAACACATGATTAGCCATGTACAAAAACCAAGAACTGTAGGAAAAATAAATGCATTACCAATTTCTTATCATCGTGGGAGACAAGGTGTCCAACTCGTTGGTGTAATCCACGTACGCCCGCTGAGTGGTCGTGAACGGGACTGAGACGCTATCCCACAGGTACGCCACAGTGGGGCCGAGGTTACCCACACCCTGTGGATGCCAAGGCTGCGCCTGGAACACTCGAGGGCACCCCACAGGAATGTGTGTCCACATCCACACCTGTAGGAGGAAGACGCAGCCACCGAGTGTCGACGTGGGCGCCTTGCGTCTGTAGGCCTCGCAAATCTAGCGGTAGAGGAACGCGAGGACCGCCGAGCCCCAGCTGAGCTGTCTAGCGTCGACCCAGTCCTAGAGGCAGTGGATGTACATCCACGAAGCGGCGTCCCCCATGGTGTCCTGGAAAAGCACGGCCCCGAACATGTGGAAGACCCAAGCACAGCAGTGGTAGGTGACCGTGGCGTCGTCCGCGCCCTCAGGGCATACACCAAAGGTATCCCGCAACCATCTAATGTAGACCCCCGAGACACGGCCTCGCCTAGCATTCTCTGGGACAGGAGGCAATGGCGTGCCCAGGAAGGCCTCCACACGTGCCTTCCAACCCTCAGACACCGCTGGGCCGACCACCGGCTGTCCCCTTATGGGAAGTCCAAGTATCATCGCCACGTCCTGCAGCGTGACGGTCATCTCCCCACAGGGAAGGTGGAACGTGTGAGTCTCTGGCCTCCACCTGTTAATAGTACACAGAGAAAAGAATTAGTTACATATGTAAGAATATAGAAACGAAAACAAATAGACCCGATAGAGAAAATGCACCTGTCGACAAGTGTGGTCAAAGCTACGGGGTTGAAGACCGGCATGCCCCGCCGTAGTAGGTTAGCGACCGTGTGAAGGCCAGCACGGCGAAGCAGTGGGGTATATGTCACATCCCAAATTTTCGCTTTCTGTAAAATTTTATTAATTATTTTAATGTATTTGAGTCTTATCTGGATTTATTCGGATTTATTTGGAGTTTATTTAAAATTTTAAAGCAAGGAAATGTGTTTAAAATATTTTATTAAAGCCAAAAATAGTTTATTATATTTTTCCCTAGCCTTCCCTAAATTTTTAAGGAATTATTGAGAATTTTCTAGAATTTAAAATCAATTTTCAAAGTTAAAAAGTATTTTATAAAGTTATTAAATTCAAATCTGAGATTAAAAATATTTTATTAAAGTTTAAAATACTTCCAGGAATATTCTATGATTTTTCTGGAATTTTTAGACATTAAATATTATTTTTCGATGTATTAATAAAGTTTCTAGTAATTCCTGAAATTAAATCCGAAAATAAAAATCAATATATCCCTAGCCGCCACGTGTCGCCCTCAGATGAAATCCATCTCTCTCCACGTTTTAATCTTAGCCATCCACCACAACTTACCCCTTCATAAAATCCAAAGCCTCTCATACACCCACTTGCCACGTGTCGCAAATCCGACGGCTCGTACCCCTTCACTTCCTCTCCTCTCTATTACACATGGGACCCACATGTCATATCCATCTTCAACCTCTTCTTCTTCCTCCTCCCACCCTCTCTCTCCACCTCCATTAACCCGAAAATGGAGCTCTTAAATCCGGCCGTTTCTTGCCCTTTAAACTCCGAGCGTTTGCGCAATCAATTGCCCTCATCAATCCCCACTCATGGCCGGCCGTCACCTCCCTTTAATTCTCTCTAAACCGCCGGCCTTTCATTTTTTTCTCTCCACCTATAAAAGTTGAACTCCGGTGTTCCTCCTCCCATTTGGCCTTCCTCTCACCGCCGCCCCTCCCCGCCGCCGTCGGTAAGCCGCCGCCGCCTCTCCTCACCTCGCCGCCGTTCCGGCCATCTTCCGCCGCCGCCCAAGCTCCACCACCGCCGGCCTTCCACCTCCCCTCGCCGCCGACCGCCCGCCCCTCCCCGCCGCCGTCGGTAAGCCGCCGCCGCCTCTCCTCACCCCGCCGCCGCTCGCCGCCCCACCGCCGGCCGCCGGCCACCGGCGAGGCCGCCGGCCGGCCATCTTCCCGTGCGGCCGCGCGTGCGCCCGCGTGGCCGGTCTCGCCCGCGTGGACGGCCACGTGGCCGCCACCTCGCGCCCGCATGGCGCCATGTGGCCGGTGTACCACGTTGGCGAACCCCGTGGTCCGTGGATCCGGTTCACGGTAGACCGGACCCACCCGTCATTCAAATAATAATTCCCGCTCAGAAAATTCGAAAATTGATGACGTCATAAATCATATTTCTCAGTACAAAAATAATTCCCGAAACTAGGTTTTTTCCTTTTTCCCTAGTTTTAATCTTTCGGAAGCCATAACTTTTTCATTTTAAGTCCAAATTGATCCATTCAAGTTTCTAAATTCATCTAAAATTCTAATCTTTCAATTGGTATATTTAGTTTCAATTTTTGAATTTTTCTATTTTATTTTATTTATTTGGATTTCTTGATTTACGTGTAGAGACCGATTTGTCCGAAGAATTTCAAGAGCAAGCCCCGGAAAATTTCAACCCAGCACAGGAAGGCAAGTCTCCTTTGATCATTTTGATCCTATGTTTTGCAAGTTTTCTTTGATCAACTTGCTCAAATGATTTATAAAATGATTAGGTGGTTATTTTAAATTATTGCATGCTTATGTTATATCAAGTGATAATTTGATTTAGAAAATTTAGTTAAATACCCAATTTGTTATACCTTCCATTGAAAATTGTTTACCTTGTACCATTGTCAACTTAGAATATCCCTTTGACTCAATAATGAGTTAGTATTACATCTGTTGAATTTTTAAATATTAGCAAATGCTTAGCGTAGCAAATCAATGTAATAATGCTCAAATGAGTAGCATGTTTGCTAAATGTTTTGATGAATGATTTGTTCAAACATTGGTAATGAATGTTACCATTGTTAAATGATTTGTTTGAAAAGTGGTAATGGATGTTACCACTGTTAATTTAAAAGTAAAAATGAACTTTAAAGTGAAAAGTTGACAAGGGTGGATGGAAGGTTTGGCTGGTGCAGTTAGCACGAGAATTTTTGGAATTGTGAATGAACCACCCTGGTCGTTTAAGGACCGACGCTTGTGTTTGTCCAAACTGAGCAAAACAGTGCAACCACAAGTCTATATGGGTACGACCTAGCTAACTAACCTATAAAGGTGTAGTTTAGATATCACCAGTGGTGTATTGAGTGCCAGGGTGTACTGGTTACTCATAGTGAGGGACAGGGTTTACTGTACTCATACGGCGCAAGAGGGGGCTCCGACTCGTGGATTCGAGTTGTGGTGAAACCTTAGCGGGTGGTATCTAGCTATACTGGAGTAGGTGAAAGGCTTTGTGATATTTTATCTGGGTCTCATGCCAAAGGAAGCATGTTGACTATTAAGATAATTTATCTCTTGTGGGTAAAGTGTACAAACTCTGCAGAGTAAAACTATTCGAATAGCCGTGCCCACGGTCAAGGGCGGGCAAGGAATGCATTCACATGGTAGAAGTTTGATTTTTATTTCAAAATAAAATGGTTTGTCAAACTCGGGAGTGGTGTAACTCTCGTGATTTAAATCTGGTGGTGTAACCAGATCAGGTGGTTTAACCTGAGTTTTGAAAATTGGCAGATAGCCTGAGATATTAGTGTTGGTGGTTTAACCTTCACTAAGTTATTTATCTAATTTCATTTATGAAAAACAAGATGTTTATCAAATGGCCTTTGAAGTAATTATGTAGATTTGAAATAAAATGCTGATTTTTGCAAAAGAAACATATAGCCTTCCTTTGTAAAGCCTTGCATCTATGCATCTTTCCCAAGACTTGCGGAGTACATTTTTGTACTCACGTGTTGCTCTATAAATATAATAGCAGAGAATGAAGAAGCTCAAGCCGGAGAGTACGACTTCTGTGCCGAGTGTGGATGCGGTGGATTCTTCCCGGATGCTTAGGACTCGTTTCCCCAGTCAATTGCCTGTGGCAGATTGATGGGTCGATTAATTTACTTTTTGCTTCCGCTGTGTTAATTTTCGTTTTAAGGTTCTGAGAACCTTTGTAAGGCAATGACCTTTGTAAACCTTCAGTTATTATTGTAATAAATCGTGGATGACAATGTACCGTTTTTCTGGTTATCTGTGTGTACTAGCTTTGATCTGGGACTAGTACTGAAATGCACAGGGGGGGTCCGGGAGTTTCTACTCCGGGTCTCACAGTATAGCGGTCATCGTAGACCATCAAGTGGAACCCATCATGGGTTTGAGGACGAAGTATGGGAATCTCCTGAAAAATGCTATAAAAGTTAGCTGCGTGATGAAAACACATGTACATTTCGACAACACACGTACCTGGCCGTCCTCCGTGAGCCTGCCGTGGTGCTCCTTGTCGTAGAACTCGTCCAGCAGCCAGTACCTCGCCATCCTGTGCATTCAAAAACACGTTAATGATAAGAATAACAAAATATCTAAAAATTATGCTCTCTAGACCTAACTCCGCTAACCTGACTGGAACGACGCTATAACTATTAACGAAAATCGATATACCATATCGGATAAACTAAATTACTAATATCACTAATCGCTAATTTCTCTCCAACATTCATCACTTTTACCAATATTTCCTATTTCTAAACCTAAAAAAGAATCTACACCTATACATATTTCTAAACAAGCAAACAAACAAAACATACCTATTTCTAAACATTCATCAATCTCACTCAAATCAAACCCTTAAAACATACCTATTTCTAAATATTCATCAATCTCACTCAAATCAAACCCTAAAAACGAATCTATACCCATTACTACTCTTACATTACGCATATCTATTGCAAATCCAACCTAAAACCGAGCCAAATTGAACTAATTTCATCTAGGGTTTCAAATCTTGCCCCACGAAATGTGCCTCAAATAATCCATATCTATTGGAAAAAATCAAGGGAGGGGAGGGAGTTCACCTTGCTTGCTCGGTTTGGAAGCAAAATCGCGAGAAAAATCGATGGATTGGAGTAGATTTGGAGGGGGAAGAGAGGGGCGGCGGTGACGGCCTGCTCTCTGTTCGAACGGATGAGTGAGGGGGTGGGGGCCGCGCTCGGGCTTAAGTCCCAGAGCACGGCGCCACGGCCGTTAGCGCCGTTGTTGCATAGCACGGCGCCATGGGCTTTAGCGCCGTGCTTTGCCACCGTGGCTCCTACGTGTCCACACACGGCGCAAAAGCATATGGCGCCGTGCTATGTACCCTGGGCGCCATATCCTTTGGCGCCGTGCTAAGGGTTCATTTTTGCAAATCTTTTCTCCAAGGGTCCATATGTAAAAAACTTTCAATTTTTGGGCTAAAAAGCAAAAATTTTACACCTCTACTAACTAACTCAGACCACACACCTCTACAGATCGCAAACAAATTCTAGAATTAAACTACCGGCAACATGAACATTGAGCAAATTTGGAACCAATTAACAGAGCATAATCACAAAATCACTGAACACATGCATACATCACAGTATAATAAGAACATTTCAAGTTGCAAAATTAGAACGATTTAACAATTAGAATAGAGAAAAGTAAAGGGAGATGAAATGAGTCAACCGAGAGGAATAAGAGCAGAGGGCGTGCCGATGGGGTGGAAGCTGTTGATGTCGAAGAGGAGGCAGAGGGCGCGAAGAAGCTGAGGCTGTCGGCGGTGCCGATCTGGGAGGCGGCTGGTGAAGAAGAGGTCACCGTCGTCGGTGGCGATGGAGATCGATAGCCTGGCGCTTGGTGGAGGTCGCTGGTGCTATGGTGGCGGAGATAGGTGCGGTCGGCGGTCGTCGGTGTCGGTGATGATGCAGCGGAAGGTGTAGCAGAGGAGGCGATGTGGTGGGTGGTCGTCGGCGCCAGAGCAGAGGATAGGGGAGGAGAGCAAGAAGGCGGTGGCCGAATTGAGGAGAGTGGCGGCGTGATGCAGTGGATCTGGTGGAGGAGAGGAAGAGGAAGGCGGGGAAGTGAGGAGGTGGTGGTGCTTGGAGGGGGCCGCCGGAGATGGAGAAGGATGGTGGGAGAAGAGAGAAAAAGCAAAGGTGGCACAGCGGAAGTGATGGAGGAGAGGCCAGGCTAATGGAGATGGGGGGATGGCGGACGCCAGTGGAGCTGGTGGCGGTGGGACGCTTGGTAGCGCAGTGGCGAGCCGGCCTGGCCTCACCGCCGGCCGGAGCTACAGAAGGGACGAGGGAAGGAAATGGGGTTAGGGAAGAAGTGCCAGGCTCAAGCTTCCCAGAGGCAACGACGGCGGCTTTTGAGGAGATGGGGAATTTTGGCATTTTTGTAGATTAGCCCTCAAAGATTCTAGGGTTTACAAGGATGATGAGGACATCAAACCTAAGGATGCAACCACTACTTCGCCCTGTGGCACTGCATCCTCTACTTCAACAACATCCTCTCCAATAGGACTTTCGGCTGATACAAGACCATATTACCCAATTGGATCGAGCTACGTCTACATGCCATGGTGCTACGTCTACATACCATGGTATTATGTCTACAAGCCATGGTGCTACTACATGTGCCAAGCTGGATACGTTTTGGTCAGATCAGTTCGGAATCAGCCTGACAGCACCAATTTCAAATGGGCATAACTTTCACATACAGAGTCCGTTGGAGGTCCACGAGTACTTGATTGAAAGCTTATTTCGTCCTCTTTTCAACGGATCCAGCATCATCATCAAATTCCTTCTGGACTGATCGTAATCATCAAACGAAGACGTCAGATCACTTGTTTGGGCCAATCTGGGCCTTGTAATCATACTGAACTTGGCCCATCTGCCGACGGCCCACCTGGAGGGCGTATTACTATTCACGTGAACAGTAACCCGTGACTTTAGTCCCACCCCGCTGGTTTTATTAGATGTGTGGCTCCTCATCCTCTATTTAAGGAGGTCGCACCCCCTCTAGTTTTCTTGGATTTTGTTTAGTTAAAAGTTAGCCTTGTTGCAACTTCGTGTATTGGCTTGTGTCGATTAGACCAACCATAATACCGCTTCAGAATCCCAACTCAATTCAATATTTCAATTCCTATTTGCAATTTCAAATTGCTTTATCTTTTTCTTGCGTGTTTCTTCGGTGTATGCAGGAATCGACCCTCGTGGTCAGGTCATCCGGGTATTCGTGCACGGTTGATAACGACTTGTCGAGCAGTTCAGCGATTGCGTGGCTTCGAGCCTTGCGTGTTCGTAGCCAGGATCGTGAGAGTTGAGCGACGCCTACCGAACTTATCGTTCTCATCGAAAGATCGGGCCAACAATCGGACCTTCGGGTACATCAGGTGGTATCAGAGTTACAGTTCATCGGTGAGAATTTTTCTTTCCTACAGTCCAAATAGCCAAAATTAAACAAAAAGAGTTAATTTCCGCTGTCCAAACCCCATTGTGCCTTTCAATCTGTTAGTTTTGGTTTGCTAAATTGAATTTGTGTCCATTTTAGCTTTGTCTAGTTGCTGGTCATATCTTTGTTCCATTAAAAATCAAATTCCCCACCCCAAACCCTAATTCCAATTCGGCTGATTTTTCCTTCCTCTGCAGCCGCCACCAAAAACGTCATAACTTTTTATTCCGAGATTATTTTTGAGTGAGACCACCACCATTAGATTCAAAACTTCATTATCCATCTATCTGTAAAATTTCACGCCATTCCAGCAAGGAAGTTAAGAGATATCTGCGGTGCAATTTGACCTAAAATTCCAGATTGAATCTGCAACAGTTGGCACTTGTGAATTTTGTGCGAATTTTTCGGTCGGTTTCCAGAACTTGGCCCCAAAACAAAAGTTGTAGAAAAAGCCGTCAGGAAACAGAGAAAAAAAATCATTGAAAAAAAGGCAACTGACAAAAAGTTACGGCCAACATACCGACGTGCTGTCCAGTGAACAGAAATCTCCAGTTTTCAAGTTTTGGGTCAATCCTTGTGCTCTTCAATTCTAGATTGCATTCAATTGAATTATCTTGTGTTTACCACTCCTATACATTACCATACACATATTTTAGCCTTCTTCTATCCTTGGTTGATCAGAAACATAGGCTAAGTGCTAGATACGAACTATAATTCAATTATGTGCAATTTCTGAAATTAATTGATTGTTTTCCTTTGCTACAAAATACATAGCCTATCCAAGCTCCACTTCCTACTAACTCAGCAGGTGCCGTCCCTCGCAATCGTTGGTCTGATCGCAAGTGAGAGTATCACGAACCAGCCACCAGTTGTACCACTTCTTTGCTGCATTGGTAAGAACTTGTAAGAACTGGGTATAAGCTTGAGTGTGAGTGACTTGTGAAACTCCAGAACCTAGTAGTTCATAGGGACATATATACTGTGATCTGTTCTTTGTTTTCTACTAACAATGGCAGGTTCAGGATCACAAGGGGGGAATAGCAGGCCCCATGTTGAGGAAGATGCACCTCTCACGCCTCGCACGAAAGACATCATGCAACGCTTTTCACGCTTGTTGAGTCAACATTCGGAGCGTATTGAGCGAGTTCTAGATCGCACCAATAATGATCTTGCTGCAATTGCTACACGTGTGGAGCAGCTAGAGAGAGCTCCCCCTCCTGCTGCCGCCCCCGCTGCTGTTGGCGTTGCACAACCTTGCCTTAATCCATCTGTTGCTCGCTCTCGCTCTTGGGCCGATGAGGTGGAAGAAGAAGAAATGAACAACTACACTGCTGATATGGAAACAGATGGAATCAATGTTCACAATGATCGCAACCATCGTCGGCTTCATCACAATCGTCAAGGTATGGGACGACATCAACGTGAGGTACGTGACCATAATGATGCAGTTGGTAAAATTAAATTCACGATGCCATCTTTTGCTGGAAAATATGATCCCGATGCTTATCTCACATGGGAGCTTACAGTAGAACAAAAATTTGCTTGTCATGAATTCCCTGAAGATAAGAAAGTTAGGGTTGCTACTAGTGAGTTTTCTGATTTCGCATCTATTTGGTGGAGTGAATATGGTCGTACTCATCAGGACATACCTAGGACATGGAATGCTTTGAAGAGAGCAATGAGACATAGATTTGTACCTTCATATTATTCACGTGATTTGCTTAATAAAATACAACGCTTAAGACAAGGTAGTAGTTCTGTAGAGGATTATTATCAAGCATTGCAAACTAGTTTATTGCGTTGTGGTTTAGATGAAACCGAAGATGCTAAGATGGCTAGATTTTTGGGAGGTTTAAACCGAGAAATTCAGGACATAATTGATTATAAAGAATACAATTCTATCAATCGTTTGTTCCATCTTGCTTGCAAAGCTGAAAGAGAAGTGCAGGGTCGACAATCTCGCTATAGGGGCAATTTTGGAGGTTCTTTTGTAGACCGGCCAAGTCAACAACAACACGTTGCACCTTCCTCAAGCCGTGCACCCCTTGTTGCTCCTTCCACTCCTGCGCATGTCTCTGCTGCAAGCAAATCTGCAAAGGTACAAGTCCCTACAACACGTGTTTCTTCTGTTGCTTCTACAGGGCGATCTAGAGATGTACAATGTCACCGTTGCAAAGGATTTGGGCACTTGATGCGCGATTGTCCCAGTCAGCGAGCTTTACTTATCAAGGACAATGGTGAGTACACTTCTGCTAGCGACATTGAGGAAGAACATGTTTTGGTTGCAACTAACAATGTAGGTGATGAAACTGAGGAAGAACATATAAGCCATGAGGCATCTGACACGTACCAAAGCTTAGTTGTCCAGCGTGTGCTAAGTGCTCAAATGGAGCTTGCTGAACAAAATCAACGTCACACCTTATTCCAATCAAAGTTCGTCATCAAGGAACGATCCTGTAAAGTCATGATCGATGGCGGAAGTTGCAACAATCTTGCTAGCACAGACATGGTCAAGAAGCTTGGCTTGACTACAACTCAACACCCTCATCCTTACTACATTCAATGGTTGAATTCTTGTGGTAAGTTGAAGGTAACTCAACTTGTGCGCGTATATTTTTCTATTGGATCATATCATGATTATGTTGATTGTGATGTCGTACCTATGCAAGCATGCTCATTATTATTAGGTAGACCTTGGCAATATGATAGATATACTGAACATCATGGTAGATCTAATCATTATACTTTTACCTATAAAGAAAAGAAAATCACTTTGCTTCCAATGTCTCCTGCTGCTATATTAAAGGATGAATTAGAAAGATCTGCGAAAACAAGTAAGGAGAATACAAAGGATGATCGTAAGATTATAGCTCCAAGTGAACTTAAATTGAAAGCACCTGTTATGTTAGCTAGAAAATCTGCTTGCATTGACTTGGAACAACATCAATCTAAATGCTCTAGTATGGTTTGCAAAGAATC
Organism: Dendrocalamus latiflorus; assembly: GCA_017311315.1. NCBI lineage: Eukaryota > Viridiplantae > Streptophyta > Magnoliopsida > Poales > Poaceae > Dendrocalamus > Dendrocalamus latiflorus. The sequence continues at coordinate 9,601,606 of CM029644.1, read as the reverse complement.
TTTGTGTCCTTTAGAAGATATGCATGTTTCTTTGTTTCCTGTTGCTACTAACCTTTTTCAGGAAAGTGATGATGTGGAGAAAACGATTGAGTCGAGGACGACTCGAATTCAAGAAAGGGAGGATGATGAGGGCATCAAACCTAAGGATGCAACCACTACTTCGCCCTGTGGCACTGCATCCTCTACTTCAACAACATCCTCTCCAATAGGACTTTCGGCTGATGCAAGACCATATTACCCAATTGGATCGAGCTACGTCTACATGCCATGGTGCTACGTCTACATACCATGGTATTATGTCTACAAGCCATGGTGCTACTACATGTGCCAAGCTGGATACGTTTTGGTCAGATCAGTTCGGAATCAGCCTGACAGCACCAATTTCAAATGGGCATAACTTTCACATACAGAGTCCGTTGGAGGTCCACGAGTACTTGATTGAAAGCTTATTTCGTCCTCTTTCCAACGGATCCAGCCTCATCATCAAATTCCTTCTGGACTGATCGTAATCATCAAACGAAGACGTCAGATCACTTGTTTGGGCCAATCTGGGCCTTGTAATCATACTGAACTTGGCCCATCTGCCGACGGCCCACCTGGAGGGCGTATTACTGTTCACGTGAACAGTACCTGTGACTTTAGTCCCATCCCGCTGGTTTTATTAGATGTGTGGCTCCTCATCCCCTATTTAAGGAGGTCGCACCCCCTCTAGTTTTCTTGGATTTTGTTTAGTTAAAAGTTAGCCTTGTTGCAACTTCGTGTATTGGCTTGTGTCGATTAGACCAACCATAATACCGCTTCAAAATCCCAACTCAATTCAATATTTCAATTCCTATTTGCAATTTCAGATTGCTTTATCTTTTTCTTGCGTGTTTCTTCAGTGTATGCAGGAATCAACCCTCGTGGTCAGGTCATCCGGGTATTCGTGCACGGTTGATAACGACTTGTCGAGCAGTTCAGCGATTGCGTGGCTTCGAGCCTTGCGTGTTCGTAGCCAGGATCGTGAGAGTTGAGCGACGCCTACCGAACTTATCGTTCTCATCGAAAGATCGGGCCAACAATCGGACCTTCGGGTACATCAAAGGAGGTCCTTCCCCATTAGTATTTTCTTCTGTTTTGGCCCTCAGAAACTCTGATTTCTTCGCGAAAAGGTCGTACGCGTCTGTGACGATGCGCACATTTGTACAGAGCAGTCCTGGAATGCCAAATTTGTCATTTATGCGCCTCGATCGCGCCAGCCTGCGGAAAAAGCATAAAAATGTAAAATGATCCAAATTGAGCAATTAATTATAGGAAAGCGTGTAAATGATGATAAATTATCTCAAAATATGAAAAATATGAGGGTAAAATGAAAAATAAATATATGTAAAAATGACGCATGTCATACCCCCAAGCTTTAAATGTTTACTTGTCCTCAAGTAAATGGCATGATATTATCGAACCCGGACAACAAATCATTATGGTAAAAGATTAATTTCATGCATGTAATAAGCCAAAAGGCATACAACAATGTAAAATGAGATTATCTAACTCGAGTTTTGAGGACCATCCAAGATGAGAATGAGTATTCAAGCAAAGATGTCAAAGTGATAACTACAGCATTTGACCAAATTAAGTTACACACACAAGTGTTGAAGCACACTTAAGTGATTACATGAATCCAACCAAAATTGTAATGCATCGGAACTAGGTATAACATCAAGAATGAGCATAGCAAAGGGTCATGCTAAGGCATTTACTATTTGATATAAAGAGACTAATACTTGCATGATATTTATGAAAAAGCCCACACTTGAGCCATGATACCTTTTTTTAGCAAATTTAAAACACACATTGCGCACTTGTGCCACTTATTCACACCCTTGGGCAAACTTTGCCGCTTATTCATGCGCTTTGACTTCACTTGGGCAAAACTTTGCCACTTATTCAACACATTTTCGAACCAATGTGACATAGTCACTTATTCCATACACTCACACATTGCATCACAATTTTTCTTTTCTTCTTTTGCTTTTTTTTCAGTTTTGATAAAGCATCTTTAACCGGTTTTCATTAATGCTAAGTAACACGTGTCCTGAGACATGGATACCTAGATAAATCAACCAAGTTATTGGCTCAAGATAGGACTACCCCTTTCACAAATTTTACATTCAAGTAAAGTATCAATATCTAAAATAACATATGCCAAAGCATGAATCTAAGATATAATCATTCAAGAGGCTATGACTAGAACCAATTCAATCCGCAAATGGTTAAAACACATGCGTAACTCGCGATGAATCAAATGCTATAGGATCACAAGGTTTCTAAGCACATCAAGGATAATAAACAAAACTCAAGTTCTACAATATGATACCAAGTGACTTAAGACATACAAGGAACTAATGACAATATAGCTCAATTAAGAAAATTTCGACATGACCTTTCTTGATTAATCATAGCATGGGCTCACATGGCCAAGATATATAATCAAGCATTACATGAGAGCAATAGTAAAGGCCATATATCATCAACACAAGCATAATATGAAGCATAAGTATGACCATATATCATCAACTACACGACAATAAGCTCAAATGCTCACAAATATAATACAAACATGCTAGAACATCATCCATACACATACAAGTCCTCCCCTAAGCTTAAATTGAGCAATGAATTAAGAATGTGCTTAAAGGGGTAAGAAACAGCTCACCGGGCGTATATGATGTAGTGAAAGTAGACAAATCATCCCATGGCTTCTCGCACGTGCAAGGATGAAGATCTAGCATGGGACCTGAAATAAAAAGAAAGAAAAGAGGAGAAACTAACAAACAAAACGGAAATAAAGGAAAAATAGATGCTCATTTGGATGTAGCGGGAGGAGGGCCAAGGACGGGACATGGAAAAGGCACATGTCTGCCCTCCTCATGAAACAACATGCCTTGAAATCCACCTGGATCCCAAGGAATATCGACTCGATCCATGTCCGCTCGTAGTCGATGGTACATAAGCGTAAACCTGCAAACAACCTCAAAGATATGGCAAGTATGTGTGATAAGGTCGACACCCTCTAAGTCATTAATAGAATATCGATAAAGTACATCATGAGGACTATAAGTGAGATGAGCACAATCAGTAATAGAATATGTCTTATCAAAGCCAAGGAAATCAAACCTGAGGTGGTCGGGAAACAGTTTCCATACTACCTAAAGTATAGGTGAAGTAGAATGTACGGTAGTAGAAACATCCAGAGGGGCGATGTCGACCAAGGAAGTAGCTAGTGGTGGATCAATTGAAATGTGCTCCTCCTTGACATCGGAAGCAGCCCCCTCATCAAGATGTGGAACCTCAAACTCATCCTCATAGTCAGGAGTGAAACAATCATCATTAGGAGGTAGGTCCCCATCATCTAGCTCAATGAACTCTCTCTCGGAGTCAATAGGCAAAGGATCCGACTGAGGTGCCTCTAGGTGTATCTGTGGTGTCTCCAACAACAGGCCCTCGCTAGCAAGATCAGGTGTAAGACTGATAGGCTAACACTCATCTTTATCCAGAACTATCTCTGTGGTGCTAATGGAAGGCTACGAAATGGTAAAACTATCCACACAAGTAGAACTGGTGCTCATAATCGCCTCAATCTCGTCCTAAATCGCCATCACACGATCACCACCAGGAGGCACAGTCATCAGTTCCTTGCATAATGCATCAAGTCTGGCAGCCTGATCTTCATGTGAAGGAGGTGGCTCATGAGACTGCTCTAAGAACTCAGACATAGGAACTGTACACTGGCTCGGTGAAGAAACAGGTGAACTGTAGGCAGGAGGTGTCAAATCCAATGCGAAGTCACTACTCATTCTACTCTCGTAATCTCCTACCATCCTAGACATCCTCTCCTCAAATCTGGACAACTGATCGAGCTCAGGAGTAGGAGTCTGATGCTGAGGTACAGGATAGTGTTGGTGTAACCAATGAGAATTATCCTGATCTCCATATCTAAAACCCTGCAATGGTATACTAGAAGCAAATGATGAGATATCAGGGTTGTTGTTTCCATATGACAGACTCGAGTTCTCAGGCCATCCAGGGTGATAAGTGTCAGGGTATGGCCCACTTGGTTGAGCAAAGCTCATCCCATAACACTCTGGAGTGGACAAATAACCACGCTGGCACTCAGCGGGTGAATGGCCCTAAAAACCACAAGTCTGGCATATAGGAACAACTGGAGAACGGACGTCTGATAAAGAACTATACTGATCATGCCCGCTCTCTAACACAACTCCCCGCTCTAAAGCATAGCGTTCTAACTGACGAGACAATAGGTTTACCTGTTCTTGAAGAGTATTATAAGTAGGGGTGCTCATAAAACCATGAGAATCATAATAGTAAGCCATAACCACAATAAGTACCTATATTGATCACCCTGTGGAATGGATACGAAAAATCGCGAAAGAGATAAATAACTAGGGAAAAGGTTAGGGATTGCAATATATCACAAATATGAACAATGACGAAAAGAAAGACAAGTCAACACAAACACAAAACAAACAACGACCTAGTCTAAAGCCTAACACTGTCGCTCTATGCTAATTCCCCGGCAACGACGCCAAAATACTTGATCGTGCAAAAATAGCACACCCGCAAGTGCACGGGTTGCCACTGAAATAGCGGCGAGTGTCGTGTTCTCCACAGGGACTAGACTGAGGCTACTGGTGCTCAGCTAAAGCTAGGTCAATCGAAACGGGGGAAAAAACTAAACCTAAAACGTCTACCAAATCAGCCGAACGAATGAACTACAGAATGAACTCTAACTCGCACGGACGAAACGACAAACGACTAAACAATCGAAAGACGATGGAACGAACGATCGTACGAATGGACGTCGTACGACCGAACGAACAACACGACTATGACACAAACGACGCACGAACGACAACGACTATCGATCGACGATATAACTAACTACCGACCGCGAGACACCAGGAGGAAGTCGAGAAGCACTAGGGGAGTCTAGAAGCACAGAGGGAGTCAAGAGAGCACGAGGGAAAAAACAGTCGACGGCTAACTAGACGACGACGACAGGACAACACTAAACACAAAACTATGAACGCATGCATGACTTAACTACCGACCGACCGCGAGGTAGAAGAAAAGAGGGAGTCGAGAAGTACTAGGGGGTCGAGAAAGCAAGAGGAAGGGAACAGTCACTGAGTAGCTAATTCGCTCAGGACAACACGACGACAAACACGGATACTAGACTAACACATCACTGACTAACTCAGACCACACACCTCTACAGATTGCAAACAAATTCAAGAATTAAACTACCGGCAACATGAACATTGAGCAAATTTGGAACCAATTAACAGAGCATAATCACAAATTCACTGAACACATGCATACATCACAGTATAATAAGAACATTTAAAGTTGCAAAATTAGAACGATTTAATAATTAGAACAGAAAAAAGTAAAGGGAGATGAAAAGAGTCAACTGAGAGGAATAAGAGCAGAGGGCGCTGCCGACGGGGTGGAAGCTGGTGATATCGAAGAGGAGGCAGAGGGCGCGGGGAAGGTGAGGCTGTCGGCAGCGCCAATCTGGGAGGCAGCTGGTGAAGAAGAGGTCGCTGTCGTCGGTGGCGATGGAGATCGGCAGCCCGGCGCTTGGTGGAGGTCACCGGTGCTATGGTGGCGGAGATCGGTGCGGTCAGCAGCCGTCGGTGTCGGTGATGATGCAGCGGAAGGTGTAGCAGAGGAGGCGATGTGGTTGGTGGTCATCGGCGCCGTAGCAGAGGATAGGGGAGGAGAGCAAGAAGGCGGCGGCCGAACTGAGGAGAGGAGGGGTGGCGCTTGCCAGTGGTGGCCGAAGAGTGGTGGCGTGGAGCGGCGGATCAGGTGGAGGAGAGGAAGAGGAAGGCGGGGAAGTGAGGAGGTGGTGGCGCTTGGAGGGGGCAGCCGGAGATGGAGAAGGATGGTGGAAGAAGAGAGAAGAAGCAAAGGGGGCACACCGGAAGTGATGGAGGACCGGCCGGGCTAATGGAGATGTGGGGATGGCAGACGCTAGTGGAGTTGGTGGCGGTGGGACGCTTGGTGGCGTGGTGGCGAGTCGGCCTGGCCTCGCCGCCAGCCGGAGCTAGAGAAGGGAGGAGGGAAGCAAATGGGGGTTAGGGAAGAAGAAGTGCCAGGCTCAAGCTTTCCAAAGGCAACGGCGGCAGCTTTTGAGGAGATGGGGAATTTTGGCATTTTTGCAGATTAGCCCTCAAAGATTCTAGGGTTTACAAGGAGGTCCTTCCCCCATTAGTATTTTCTTCTATTTTGGCCCTCAGAAACTCTGATTTCTTCGCGAAAAGGTTCTACGCGTCCATGACGATACGCACATTTGTATAAAGCAATCCTGGAATGCCAAATTTGTCGTTTATGCGCCTCGATCGCGCTAGCCTGCGAAAAAAGCACAAAAATGTAAAATGATCCAAATTGAGCAATTAATTATAAGAAAGCGTGTAAATGATGATAAATGATCTCAAAATATGAAAAATATGAGGGTAAAATGACAAATAAATATATGTAAAAATGATGCATGTCGGGAAGGCGCCCTAGGGTTTGGGGGGTAAAGGGGTGGCCGACCTACCCCCAATGGGCTAAAACCTTGGGCCAAAGGCCCACATCCCCAAACACCTCTAAAATTTCAGAATTTTAGCCCCCAAACGCCCCATTGATCACCTGGAAAAACTTATTTAACCCTCATTTGATTCTCGATTTTAATCGCTGAAATCTCCAAACGCCATTCGCAATATTACTCCATGGCCAAAAACTCATCAAAATACTAAATTTTCTTCACTTTTGCAAACCTCAAAAAATTACTTCTTTAATTCTATTTTTTTAATTTGCCAAATCTCCCGACTACCATTCGAGATATTACATTCTAGTCTCCTTAAACAGAATTCGACCCCGAATTCTGCACTCCACGATCCCCACAGGACACCGAACTAATATGAAAACTAACATCTGCTAGCACGTGCTCAACGTGAACAACCCTGGATATTGCTCACACAAGCGAGACTCTAACTCCCAAGTCGTCCCTCTCTCGGACCGACATGAACACAACACAAGACACATACCAACATGTTATGCCTCAACACTCATTCCAATCTCTTCGAAATACGCATCAGACAGGACTCGAAAGTATGGTCTTGCTCATTAGTCAACAGCTCCAATGAAACCTCATACTTTAGATCTTTTAAGCACTCCCTTGACACCGGGTCATACAAAACGTTGTGTACCCCACGCCAGGACCTGAGGTGGTCCTAGCGATACGCCGACCTCCAAACCCTCGCAACTACTAGAAGCGATTAAATATACCTTAGGTTGTCATTCCCTTTGGTACCAACCCACACAACCTGCACAACACACGGAACTCTTGTTCCAACTCTCAATTGATCTCTTCACCTTAACAAGGAACATCTGCTTTAACCAAGGACGCACAACAGAACTCATTTTAAGCAAACTCTTTGACAAACAGAAGCCAACTGAAAATAAAGGATTATCATCACAAACACGCATCACCAACTCCCCACCAAAAGAGTCAAATCCAAAAAATAAGGATTCATCACGAAATCCCTTCCACATTTCAAGTAGGTAGTTTGCAAATAAACACCACATAAGCCCAAGGAGAATCACTTGAATGCCCAAATCAAACACTTCCTTTATTTTTATGAATAATGGATAATCCTTGTGTGCATGATATTGTAGTTTGTAAATATATTTTGTGAAATATGTTGAAGTACATGCACTTCTTAGGGAAACCGAAACTACCACAGTATATTCTATGGTACTACCACTAGTCGAAACTATCAGCGTTGTAATCACGAAACTACCATGTATGTTGGTGGTTGAAAGACCTATGTAGTCGAGAACCATTGTGGTCAAACCAATGTGATCGAAGACCTATGTGGTCGAAGATCAATGTGGTCTAGAACCAGCATGGTCGAAGCTGACGTAGTCAAACCAACGAGGTCGTAGATCAACGTGGTCGATGAACTATGTGGTCAAAGACCTGTGTGGTGGAGGATCAAAGTGGTCAAAACCAACATGGTTGGAGCCGCTGTGGTCGAGATCTATGTGATCAAAATGAGTGTGGTTGAAATTGATATGGCCAAGATCTGTGTGATCAAAGACCAGCGTGGTCGAACCAAGACAGTCGAAACTGACATTGTCAAGATATGTGTTATCGAAGACCAGTGTGGTTGAACCCACGTGGTCGAGACCTGTGTGGTCGTAATCGACGTAGTCGAACTAACGTGATTGATATAACGTGATTGAAGATTGATGTGGTGGCTGAAGATCTGTGTGATCGAAGATTGACGTGGTCGAAAATCAACATGTGTAACATCCCAAAATTTCGCTCTCTGAAAAATTTAATTTCAAATTAATTAATTTAAAGTATTTGAACTTTATTTGGATTTATCTAAATTTTATTTCAAAATCTAAATCAAATTTAATCCTCAACCTTCTCCCTAGTCCTTGGACCAAGATTCACAAAAGCTGATCCGACCTATCGTTGAATAAAACTATTTTTCTGTTGAAAAATAATTCGGCCAGAAAATCGAAATCCTTGCTAATGTCACCCTAACGTATAAATTCCTTTTTCCATAGAAAAATAATTCCGCTGAAAATCATTTCCCTTGATGATGTCATTTCAGTTCTAAAATAATTCCAGAGAATCAGTTTATTCTTTTTCTCTCCTTTTAAAGTTCCAAAAGATCGTATTTCTTCATTTTAATTCTGATTGAGCCCATTCAAATTTCTAAACTCATCTAAAATTTCAATCTATTCATTTATATCCTCTTTTTAAATTTTTGGAATTTTCGAATTTATTTGATTTAAATTAAAGCCTAGAAAGTAAAAATATTTTAAATGGTTAAAATATACTTCAATTAAATTCGAAATTATTTTATTTGATAATTTCGGCTTCCAAAGATTTTTATAGAATTTTTTTTCTGATTTTTTTCGAATTTATTTATTTTTTTGGAAAAAAATATTATTATTAAATTATTTTCTCTCTCCTCCAATCCACTTCATCTTCCTCACGATACGTCCAGAGCAATGCCGCCATGGCATTTCTTTGAAGCTTCTTCAATCCTCAATAACTCATGATTTACTCAACCGTTTTCCGTGAAATCAAGTGCATTCTTTTCCTCTCAGCAAGCTCTTTCAATTCCCTACCGTTTCCCCTCAAATTGATTAGCCGTTTCGCGGGATTTAACTCATGCCATTCAAAGACATGAACCTTCGATCTCCCTCCTCGGGCCTCCTCAACCCCTATAAAAGGGAGCACCGTGAGCCCCTCCTCATCCTTACTCAACCCCGAAAATTCCAAATCCTAACTCCCATTCGTTTGGCCGCAATCAGAGTTTTTCTTTTGTGTTCCAAGCGGCGTTTTTCGACTTCTTGCGCCTCGTCCGGTGGAGCCCCGCCACTTTTGAGCACATCCTTGGATTCGCCTCGTCGCGTTCTACGCGGTGCTCACCTCGCCTTCACCGGAACTTCGCCGGAGCACCGTCGCCACCGTGGGCCATAGCGCGTCGTCGTTCCTCGCATCGCCACCGGCCGTCCGTGCATGCCCGACCAAAACCAAGGTGAGCATCACGTTTCCCACGCTCTACTCTTCGTTTCGCCGCAAACCCCACATGCTAACTCCTCTCCGTTTGCCCGGAACGCCGATGTCAACCCGACGGTCGCACAATGTCTTCTCCACCGTGTTCCGCCACCATCCGATGTCCTTTGGCCGAGCCGTTTGCACCGTTGAGTTTGCCTCGACGCGTTCTACGTCGTGCTTCCATCGCCATCACCTAAATATTCCCCGAGTCCTCGTCGACCTTGTCAGGCCCAGACACTAAAACTGTACCTTGCGCGTACACCCCTTTTTGGTAAGCGCTTTGATTTTTGTTCGCGTCATATTGTGTCCTAGCCTCTAAGAAATTTTTCTACCATTTTGTTTAATTTTTCGTGGAGCCAATTGTCAGGAATTGAGCTTTCCGTGAAAATGGCCGTTTGTGACTCCCGACGTCGATTCGTCGCCTCCGGTAAGCCTTAGCCCATGCCATAATTTTTCTTAGACTTGCCTCACTGCGTTCTACGCCGTGCTTCCTTCCGTTTCCCCGAAAAGCCTCCACAAAATTTCGCCTCCAACACCTCGCCATGGCCGCCAATGGCATCTCGTGTCCCCGTCTATCCAGTGATGTTTTCCCCAATCCGTTCGCGTCATATCGTGCCAAACCATCCCAGGTAGCTACCTTTCAAATGGTTTTGGATTCGCTCTACCGAGCACCAAGATATCAAAATTTTCCTGTTTCTCCACTATCGTCATTCAAACGTCGATTGTATCGTCTCCGATTAATTTTCAGCTTAGCCAATAATTTTCCTAACTTCACCATGCCATGTACTATCCCACGCTCACCTTACATCTCCACGTTCCATACTCGGTACTATCTCTCTCCAACCTGCAGTTGTCGCTACTGTGCCGTCGGTGCAGTTTTTCACTCACTGCGGGTGATTGCCGCCGTTCCTCGTCGCCGTACCCATGTCACCACCTTCGCCTCATTGCCAACATTCCATTTTGCCCATTCGCCAGCCACCTTATAGCCAACCGACATTGTACTATTCAAAAATGTAATCCTCGTATTTTGTTATCATTTCATGTGATGTCCAAAACTTCCAGATATTGGATCTCCCTCATACGAACTCCGAATCTGTTGATTCTTTCTCCTAAATTCATCTAAAATCATAATCTATCCGTCAATATATATTTTATAATTTTTGGATTTTAATTGGGTTTTATTTGAAGTTATTTTGTTTGGTTCTTCGCGTGTAGACTACGACTAATCCGGAGAGTTCGATTTTAACGATTCGCAACATCAAGTCTCCGAGCAAGGCAAGTCTCCTTTGATCATCTTGAACCTATGATTTCAAAATGTTTTAATTATTTTAAATTATGTGCATTGCTATTTATATAAAATATTAGTTCAAATCTTAAGGGTTAGTTAAACCAACCTTGTTATATCCTCCATTGAAATTGAATGCCATGTACCTTTGTCACCCTAGAGTTTCATTTGTCTCAATAATGAGATTATTACTGAATCTTTGTGAATAGTGGAATGGTAGTATAATGCTTAGTCTCGCTATTTAATATCCTTGAAATCTTGAAAATGGGAAATTATGATTTATTGTAATACCCCTGTGTTTATGAAAATTAGTGGTAATTGGAGTTGCCACTGTTCTTTTAAAATAAACTAAAATGTGAAAATTGGTTTAGATTAGGGTGGATGGTTAGTTTGGATTGGTGCAGGAAGCACGAGATCTTGTAATGTGTATGTTCCACCCTAGTCAATTAAGGACCGACGCTTGTGTTTGTCCAGACTGAGCATTAACCGTACAACCACAAGTCTATATGGGTACGACCTAGCTGACTAACTTACGATAGTCTAGTTTAGGTGCCACCAGTGGAAAGTGGATGCCAGGGATGGACTGGTTATTCACAGTGAGGGACAGGGATTTACTGTACTCATATGGCGCAAGAGGGGGCTTCGGTTCGGGCGGTTAGCCTACCTGCGGTGAAACCTCAGCGGGTGGTATCTAGCTAGATTAGAGTAAGGTAAAGGCTTTGTGATATTTTATCTGGGTCTCATGCCAAAGGAAGCGTGTTGACTTTTAGGATAATTTATCTCTTGTGGGTAAAGTTGTACAACCTCTGCAGAGTGTAAAACTATTCGAATAGCCGTGCCCACGGTCAAGGGCGGGCAAGGAATGCATTCACATGGTAGATTTCTGGTTTTGTTTTAAAATCAAAAGTTTTGTATTCCGAGAGTGGAGGGAACTCTCGGAAGGGTATCCTGGCAGTTGGAGCCAGAGAGGGTGGATGTAACCCGCAATATTAAACTTGTTCAAGTTGTTTAAGCTAGTGTTGGTAGATGGAACCTTCACTAGAGAATTATTGATAGTTTCTGCTAAAACATTTACTTTATTAAATTGATGCCTTCGAAAATAATTAGTAGTAATTGAATTTTAAAATATTGCTTTGTGCAAAAGAACCGTATGGCCTTCCTTTGTTAAGCCTTGCATCTATGCATTTTTCCCAAGACTTGCGGAGTACTTTATGTACTCACATGCTACACTTAAAAATAAATCCCAGAGGAGTACGAAGCTCAAGAAGGCGACTACGACTACTTCGCTTGTGGATTCGACGAAGGATTTTCGGAGTACTAGGTCGCGCTTCCCCAGTCAATTGCCTGTGGCGTATTATTGGGTCTTCGCCGGATTTATCTTTTGCTTCCGCTGTGTTTCGTGTGTGCGAGGTCTTGAAACCTCAATTGTAATAATGAGACTTTTCGGTCTGTACTCTTTAATATTGTAATAAAGCGTTGCTGGTTATGTATTCATTTCTGTTTAACTGTGTGCACTAGCTTTGATCTGGGACTAGTGCAGTAATACACAGAGGGTCCGGGTTCGGAAATCCGGGGTCCCGACAGAGGTGGTATCAGAGCCAATTTGACTGTAGGACGTGACCTAGTTAGAATGGTCATTAAAAGAAGAGCTTCAAAATTTATTTTATAAAGTAAAAATTTAATAATGTGCTATCCTTGTCTTTTCTTGTCTTTCTATCCTTACCTTCGTCATGTCATTCTCCCTTATCTATCTGCTTAGTTCCTTTTTGGAATGGTAATTGTACCCCCTTCCCTTTGTAATTTCTATAGATGGCTCAGTAAGGCTGCGTCTAAGAAGCACTTGGAGAAGCTCGTCATCATGAAGGAGCAAGGACTAGCTCTTTAGTTGTAATACCCAAGTAAAGTCTTACAATTTTAGAACGCTTATATATTACTTGCTTGTGTATTAGGTGGACTGTACCAAGTCTTTGTATACTTGTAGTGCAGCCATCCAAAAAAAACTATTTTGATTTCAAGCTAAGCTTCTCCTAGTTGTTCTCTCTTGTGTGTTTGTTTGGGATGTTGTTTAGTCGTTCCCCTGATCTCTTACCTGTGCTAGTTCCCTCTTATCTTTTGCTAACCCCAGTTACCGCAATAGTACAAGCTCCAATTCTTTCACCGAAGTCCAAGTTTGGAGAATCCTTGGAGACCTAGAGTATATGGAAGACAACAAATTTATGGAAAGTACTCTTGTCGGGAAAGCCGTGATAATTAGTGCATGTCAAGTTAGGTAATTTGGAGAATTGTTGCTAGAGTGATATATTTTGGATTTATAATTGACAAGATTGAATAATACTCGAGAATATTGAGATAAAAGGGTATATTTGTGGATACCAATTGATTATAAATAAATCTAAAAAGTGTCATCTTTGTGGATTGACTAGAGATTAAATATAAAGTTGAGCTTGGGAAAGCTAATTAGATCATGGGAAGAGTCTAAACTTTACCTTGGATTTATTATCTAGGATTGAAAGGAGCAACACAAGATTTTTGTTGAAGGGATTATTTGTGATCATTGGAGAATTAGTATTAAGAGATTGATCCAGTAAAGGGAGAGATTAAAAGATTAAGAAGTTGAATTATCACAAACAATTCATGATATCAATTTTGGGTGATTTTGGTTGAATCATGAAGAGTAGATGAATTTTGTGGAGTTAATTGATTACCAGAGTTTGGTGGACCTATTGATGATGAGTGGATACTAGTGGAATTCCAGAAGATATACACTTAGATATCTTGGTGGATTAATTTTATCATTGCAAAGTGGACTTTGATATGTCAATTTGAATTTGGTGGATTTAGTAGATCATTGCTAGGTAATTGGATTTTAACTAATGGGATTAACTAGATTATTTAAGGATGTTAAAATGGATAACCTGAAGGATTTAAATTAATTATGGGAGATAGATTGTCCAATAAGAATTAGTTGAGAGATTGTCTGATAAGAATTAATTGAGGTATTTGAGATCATTCAAATTTGGTGGAACCAAAATGATGATTATCAAGAGATTGATGTTGGAGGACTAATGAATATTAAATTATGGCTTAGATGATCTTAAACTTGATTGATGATTACTAAAAGATTGGATTAATTTTATATTATTTGATCAGAGTTATGGATCTGTTGGACTAGATAATGATCATAAAACAATTGGTGGAAATCACAAATTACAATGTTATTGGATTCTTGTTAGAAAAATTTTATGGTTGGTCGTCGATTCAAATTAGAGTAGAGAATAAAAGTTTATGAGATTACTTGTCAAAATCAATAAGGTGCATTTGTGGTATATGATTTTGGAATCAAGAATTTTTGAAGAGTTGAAATAATTATGTCCTTCTCGGATGAACACTTGCGGAAGTTAAGCCCTTTTGGTGGAATACTGAATTAAGCGATATGATAAGGGCAATTGAAGTTAACCTAGAGCTGAAGGAACGCGCGTAGGCTACGATAGCAGAAAATAAAAAATTTCTACCGCGCACACCAGGACATCATGCTAAGAAGGGATCATAGATCGTTACCACTAGACGCGCAGCGCAGCGGAAGAAGAGTTGGAGAAGCCGATCCAACCACGCGCGTCGAGGTAGTAGTGGAAGTAGCCGATCGTCCCGAACAGATCGTCTCCTCCACGCGGTCAACCACACCACGAGCAGATCCAATCTGTAGTTTGTTGATGCCGATCAACGCCGCAACGAGCAGCGCCTCCACCGGTATCCACACGTCCGGGGCTGGAACTCCGATCGCGAGTGTACCAGCACTCGCGAGCGGCTAGGGTTTGGCTCGGGAGGTGGCGGCTAGGGTTTTGTTCGGGAGGAACATATGCGTGCATCCCTCAGCCCCCCCGCCTCCAAATATATAGACCTCCTCACTTGGGCCTCGTGGACCGAGGCCCAATAGGAGTCTATCCGGATCTCTATCCGAATTGAGCCCACATCCGAATCACATTCGAATTAGTGTTCCAACCCGTTAAGTGTGCGACCCTGTAGGTTCACGTATACTTGGTCGCGACCCGGAAACACCTTTCCGGTCACCCTGTTAATAGCGGCCTCTAGCAAGACATATTAACCCCAAAGTATACGTAAAGATCATATCGGCTGAACCTGTAATGTTCTCATGTACGAATCCTTTTGCCTCACGATATAGATTAAGCTCAAGGCGAGACCTGTGTCATCCTCTTAATGGCTCAATCACTCTCTCGATTCCGTGATGGATTATAAACTTGTGATTGACTCCTCAATCACATTGGCATGGCCATGCACTTTCATAATCCATTACATCGAGGGGCCCAGAGATATCTCTCCCATAAGGAGGGGCAAATTCTATCTTGATCATTCACATCCCACTACATGTTTCATAGCAAACCCGAAGACTACTTTTATGACTACCCAGTTACGGAGTAGTGGTTAGTAGTCCCAAAATAGGCTACTACGCATGTTGGGAACCATGATGATCTCAAGTCTAACGATTCTACATAAACACTACTTGAGACCAACTAATGACACATGGAATCTCTGCAGTGTCTCATGGCGGGTCTATCCAACATATGTTCACTAACACATGTCCATATTATTGATTTGGTATCTCCATACCATGATCCATGAGACATGATCATCAATCAATACATATGCTGATCTTTGAATCATATATGTTCCTCATATGATATATGATCAGGGATCATTTAGAAATAGCAACATTTTGGCATTAAGAGTCTCATGAATAAGTCACATACTCATTGATCAATAATGATAATGTCTATTTCAAGGAACAAAGCAATGTATCATAAACATAGTATGTGATATATTCAACATCTCCATGTTGCCTCTAGGGCATATCACCAACAGTCTCCCACTTGCACTAGAGTCAACCATGTAGGTATCTAATACCCATTGCCCTAGTGTGAGCCTCATGCTTTGGCTGGGGAAGCGGCTTTGTCAACGGATCTGCAATGTTCAAATCCGTTTGTACTTTGCATATCTTCACATCGCCTCTCTCCACAATCTCGCGGATGAGATGAAATCGCCGTAGAATGTGCTTGGACTTCTGGTGCGATCTAGGCTCCTTGGCTTGCGCAATGGCCCCACTATTGTCACAGTAGAGGTCCATTGGGCTGGAGGCACTAGCCACCACACCAAGCTCAGAAACAAATTTCTTGATCCAAACAGCCTCTTTAGCAGCTTCAGAAGCTGCTATGTACTCGGCCTCTGTTGTAGAATCAGCAACCGTCTCCTGCTTGGAACTCTTCCAGCTCACCGCACCGCCATTCAGGCAGAACACAAATCCAGATTGCGATCTAAAATCATCTTTGTCAGTTTGGAAGCTAGCATCGGTGTAACCATTTACAACGAGCTCTTCCTCACCCCCATAGACGAGGAACACATCTTTAGTTCTTCTCAAGTACTTCAAGATGTTCTTTACGGCAATCCAGTGACTTTCACCTGGATCTGACTGGTATCTACTTGTAGCACTTAAAGCATACGAGACATCTGGACGTGTACAAAGCATGGCATACATAATGGATCCCATAGCCGAAGCATATGGAATCGCATTCATTTTATCCCGCTCATCAGGTGTACTAGGACACTGACTCTTGCTAAGATGTATACCATGTGACATAGGTAGGAAGCCTTTCTTGGAATCCTGCATGTTGAACCTTTTCAACACCTTATCAATGTACGTATCTTGGCTTAATCCAATTAGCCTTCTTGATCTATCCCTATAGATCTTGATGCCCAGAATATATGCCGCCTCTCCTAAGTCTTTCATAGAGAAACTATTTTTCAATGAAGACTTAACAGATTCGAGCATAGGAATGTCATTTCCGATCAGTAATATGTCATCCACATATAAGACCAGAAACACGAGTGCGCTCCCACTAGCCTTTTTGTAAACACAAGGCTCTTCTTCGTTCTTGATGAAACCAAACCCTTTGATTACTTCATCAAAACGAATGTTCCAACTCCGAGATGCCTGCTTTAATCCATAAATGGATCTTTGCAGCTTGCATATCTTTCCAGCTGATTGCGGATCGACAAAACCCGTGGGCTGTGTCATGTACACATCCTCACTCAGATTTCCATTAAGGAAAGCTGTTTTGACATCCATTTGCCATATTTCATAGTCGAAATATGCAGCAATCGCTAGAATGATCCGAATAGACTTTATCATTGCGACGGGCGAAAAAGTTTCATCATAATCAACACCTTGAATTTGTTTGAAACCTTTGGCCACCAATCGCGCTTTATAGATGTGAACATTTCCATCTATGTCTATCTTTTTCTTGAAAATCCATTTGCACTCAATGGTTTTAACACCATCAGGTGGATCAACCAAGTTCCAAACATGATTACTGTGCATGGATTCAATTTCGGATCTCATGGCTTCAAGCCATTTCTCAGAGTCTGGTCCCACCATCGCTTCTTCATAGGTCTTAGGCTCATCGTTGTCTAACAACAATATGTCCCGTTGTTGAGTAGTCAAGAACATGTACCTTTCAGGTGCACGACGTGACCTCTCTGACCTACGTGGTGCCGGTGTGTCCACAACAGGTTCTTCAACAGTTTGTTCATCCTGTTGTGGTTCTGTAGGAGCTGAAACGTTTTCAGGTGTTTCCCGAATTTCTTCAAGTTGCACCATGCTCCCACTATCCCTTCTTGAGAGAAACTCTTTCTCTAAGAAGACACCATGCCGGGCGACAAACACTTTGCCTTCTCCTTGATTATAGAAGTAATATCCTTTTGTTTCCTTAGGATACCCGATAAAGAAGCATTTATCAGATTTAGGACTGAGCTTATCAGATTGTAAACGTTTTACATAAGCCTCACATCCCCAAATCTTAAGAAAAGACAAGCTAGGACGTTGTCCTGTCCACATCTCATATGGTGTCTTTTCTACTGATTTTGATGGAACCCTGTTTAGTGTGAAAGCGGCTGTTTCAAGAGCGTACCCCCAAAAAGACAACGGAAGATCACTTTGGCTCATCATGGAGCGCACCATATCTAATAAGGTGCGATTTCTCCGTTCAGATACCCCATTCCATTGAGGTGTTCCTGGCGGAGTCAATTGTGGAACAATTCCACAATCCTTCAGATGATTGCCAAACTCATGGCTCAAATACTCGCCTCCACGATCAGATCGTAGAAACTTGATTGTCTTGCCTAAATGATTTTGCACTTCATTTTGGAATTCTTTGAACTTTTCAAAGGATTCGGACTTATGCTTCATCAGGTAGATATACCCATATCTACTAAAATCATCAGTAAAAGTTATGAAGTACTGAAAACCACCTCTGGCTGTTGAGCTCATTGGTCCACATACATCAGAATGTACGAGTGCCAATAAGTCACTTGCCCGTTCACCTTGACCGGTGAAAGGTGCCTTTGTCATCTTGCCAAGTAAACAAGATTCGCATGTCTCAAATGATTCAAAATCAAATGAGTGCAGAATACCATCTCTATGGAGCTTCTCCATGCGTTTCTCATTTATGTGACCTAAGCGACAGTGCCAAATAAACGTGGGATTCAAATCATTCGAACGTTGCCTCTTTGCATTAATGTTATAGACCGGTGACTCTTCAAGAGTAAGAACATATAACCCATTCACCAATGGAGTATGACAATAGAACATATCTTTGAAATAAAGAGAACAACCATTGTTCACAGATCTAAAGTCATAACCTTCTGCTTGCAAACATGAAGCAGAAATAATGTTCTTGGAAAGAGATGGAACACAATAACAATTATTCAATTCCAAAACTAATCCTGAAGGTAAAGACAATGGCATGGTGCCAACAGCGACCGCAGCAACTTTTGCTCCATTGCCAACGCGAAGATCCACTTCGCTCCTCCTCAAACTTCTACTTCTTCTTAGCCCCTGCAACGATTTGCAAAGGTGAGCAACCGATCCGGTATCAAATACCCAAGAATCAGTGGATGAAGTAGCAAGATTGATCTCTATAACATTTATACCTGGAGAGGAAGTCGTACTTCCCTTCTTCTTCTCAAGATCCTCCAAGTACTTTGGGCAGTTCCTTTTCCAATGACCTGATTGCTTACAGTAGTAACAATCTGCATTAGGAGCAGCGCCCTTCTTGACTTGCTTGGCCTTAGAACTGCTCGCGATCTCATCGGGAGCTAACTTTCTTTTGACCGCGCCTTTCTTGACATTGGGCTTGCCCTTGCCTTTCTGCATCATCATCACATGATTGCTGCTTTTCTTAATGCTTTCCTCGGCAGCTTTTAGCATCCCATGCAACTCTGCCAAGGTCTTATCCATGTTGTTCATGTGATAGTTCAGTATGAATGGCTCAAAGCTCGGGGGGAGCGACTGGAGAATCACATCAGTAGCCAACTCTTGGCTAAGGGGAAAACCAAGCTTTTCCAGACTCTCAATGTAGCCAATCATCTTAATCACATGAGGGCTGACGGGATTCCCTTCTGCAAGCCTGCACGCAAACAAGGACTTTGAAGTGTTGAACCTCTCAGCCCTTGCTTGGTTCTCAAACATACCACGCAACCCCACAATGATATTGTAGGCATCTGTGTTCTCATATTGCTTCTGAAGCTCAGAGGACATTGTGGCAAGCATGAGACAGCTCACATCAAGGTAATCATTCGTTTGCTTCTCATAAGCTCTCCGTGCAGCCGCAGTAGCATTATCAGGCAAGTCATCAGGATAATGAGACTCAAGGACATACTCCTTGCGCTCTTGCTTGAGAACAATTCTCAAGTTGCGATACCAATCCATAAAGTTCGTTCCATTGAGTTTTTCTTTCTCAAGAATAGATCGCAAATTAAAAGAACTGGATGCGGCATTAGTTGACATGATCTACAACAAAGAATATGCAAAGTTTAGCACTATGTTTATGTTCATCTTTTATTAAACAATTTAACAAAAGACTCCCACTATGTGTTTTGCAACAAAACTCCCTCTAAGTTACATAGTGGGTCAAGAACCTCATTTCACTAATTCCTAGTGAGCTTTGGCATCACGGCTAGAAAACTAGTGACATGGGTAAGCAACACCTTGCTAATCACATCCCTATGTGACTCTTGCTTGTTGGGTGACATCAACATGCCCCGGCCCCAATCTATGCCCCAAGGTCCAAAACTGTTTTGATAACCTTGTTAAGTAAACCAAATGCTTCCGCATGTAGATGTCCGACATCTACCCCAAATAATGATGATAACCGACGGCACTCTACTTTGGTAGACCTACCATGCGGTGATCATTATCTTTTGGTGCAACATATGGAAGGGCATGAACACCTAATTTTATGAGGGATTCTATCCTACCAAAGCAACATATGACAAAAACATTGCATAAGAATAAGATAGATAATATCACAGATAAACACATTTAACTGTGAAGTAGTATGGCCCAAACAAATGGTGATCTCCATCTCCATGTAGGTGTAGACGATCTCCATCCTCCACATCACTCCTTTAGGCCACCATGCTTGAAAGCTTGTAACCTCAAAACTAGGCTACTACCTATAATAGCTAGAAATTGAAGATTACAAAGATAGATTCAAGCATTAAGGTCGACACGCAGGTCGTTAAATACAATATAGACAGCTAACAATAGCTGAAATAATCATGACACGCAGGCCATGAACGAATGTTACATGCATCACATACATCTCATACATTCCAATAAGATATAGGGCCATACTATTCACGTCATTCTCTGCAAAAACAAGTTAGACGTAGAATCGTATTCTACCTAACGATGTGAACCCAAGACGCTATACAAGGCGGGTACGCACGGCGGTCCCGCTGGCCGGTCAGCGGGCGGGGGGTCGAGGGGGGGGGCCGCCCCCCGCGGGTTTCAGGGCAGCGCCCTGAACACCCTACGAAATTTACAGATCCAATCTATGAAATCGCAATGGAAAAACTATTCGGCACAACCACCTTATGCCGATCCGAGACATTCTCTAGGATGCTAGTTTTTCCACTGGGCCGAGGCCATCAGATCCGTAACCTACTAGTATTCGGCATAACCACCTTATGCCGATCCGAGACAATCTCTAGGGCACTAGTAGTGATACAATCTGCGCCTCATCCAACCCCTATTCACCGATTGATCTCATCAACCCGTGCTACCATCGATTCATCACATGAACCGACTGATCTAGACTGTAATAGATCCAATCTACTACAACCGCATATCATCATATGCGCTGATCCAGATCGCAAACTAAGCAAGATGGCTCTGATACCACTGAAGGAACGCGCGTAGGCTACGATAGCAGAAAATAAAAAATTTCTACCGCGCACACCAGGACATCATGCTAAGAAGGGATCATAGATCGTTACCACTAGACGCGCAGCGCAGCGGAAGAAGAGTTGGAGAAGCCGATCCAACCACGCGCGTCGAGGTAGTAGTGGAAGTAGCCGATCGTCCCGAACAGATCGTCTCCTCCACGCGGTCAACCACACCACGAGCAGATCCAATCTGTAGTTTGTTGATGCCGATCAACGCCGCAACGAGCAGCGCCTCCACCGGTATCCACACGTCCGGGGCTGGAACTCCGATCGCGAGTGTACCAGCACTCGCGAGCGGCTAGGGTTTGGCTCGGGAGGTGGCGGCTAGGGTTTTGTTCGGGAGGAACATATGCGTGCATCCCTCAGCCCCCCCGCCTCCAAATATATAGACCTCCTCACTTGGGCCTCGTGGACCGAGGCCCAATAGGAGTCTATCCGGATCTCTATCCGAATTGAGCCCACATCCGAATCACATTCGAATTAGTGTTCCAACCCGTTAAGTGTGCGACCCTGTAGGTTCACGTATACTTGGTCGCGACCCGGAAACACCTTTCCGGTCACCCTGTTAATAGCGGCCTCTAGCAAGACATATTAACCCCAAAGTATACGTAAAGATCATATCGGCTGAACCTGTAATGTTCTCATGTACGAATCCTTTTGCCTCACGATATAGATTAAGCTCAAGGCGAGACCTGTGTCATCCTCTTAATGGCTCAATCACTCTCTCGATTCCGTGATGGATTATAAACTTGTGATTGACTCCTCAATCACATTGGCATGGCCATGCACTTTCATAATCCATTACATCGAGGGGCCCAGAGATATCTCTCCCATAAGGAGGGGCAAATTCTATCTTGATCATTCACATCCCACTACATGTTTCATAGCAAACCCGAAGACTACTTTTATGACTACCCAGTTACGGAGTAGTGGTTAGTAGTCCCAAAATAGGCTACTACGCATGTTGGGAACCATGATGATCTCAAGTCTAACGATTCTACATAAACACTACTTGAGACCAACTAATGACACATGGAATCTCTGCAGTGTCTCATGGCGGGTCTATCCAACATATGTTCACTAACACATGTCCATATTATTGATTTGGTATCTCCATACCATGATCCATGAGACATGATCATCAATCAATACATATGCTGATCTTTGAATCATATATGTTCCTCATATGATATATGATCAGGGATCATTTAGAAATAGCAACATTTTGGCATTAAGAGTCTCATGAATAAGTCACATACTCATTGATCAATAATGATAATGTCTATTTCAAGGAACAAAGCAATGTATCATAAACATAGTATGTGATATATTCAACATCTCCATGTTGCCTCTAGGGCATATCACCAACAAGAGCTTGCAGGCGACTAAAGATGTACCAATCCAATTTGTTGTTCTCTTCCATATTTCTCAGTTAAAGAAATCCTTCAGAGCATCGAACGACAAGATAGAATCATGAAGGAAGCTGAATGCCTCGCAAGAAGCATGACCATAAAGTTCTGCAAAGTACGGTAGAGCAACCATTTGAAGTCAAGCAACTTGGGAGGTGAAGAGGACCTAAGAGCCGAGTTTTGCTCTCCTTTCTTTTTCCTAGTCCGTCCGAATCTCGGGGACGAGATTCTTTCTAAGGGGGGTAGGTTTGTAACATCCCAAAATTTCGCTCTCTGAAAAATTTAATTTCAAATTAATTAATTTAAAGTATTTGAACTTTATTTGGATTTATCTAAATTTTATTTCAAAATCTAAATCAAATTTAATCCTCAACCTTCTCCCTAGTCCTTGGACCAAGATTCACAAAAGCTGATCCGACCTATCGTTGAATAAAACTATTTTTCTGTTGAAAAATAATTCGGCCAGAAAATCGAAATCCTTGCTAATGTCACCCTAACGTATAAATTCCTTTTTCCATAGAAAAATAATTCCGCTGAAAATCATTTCCCTTGATGATGTCATTTCAGTTCTAAAATAATTCCAGAGAATCAGTTTATTCTTTTTCTCTCCTTTTAAAGTTCCAAAAGATCGTATTTCTTCATTTTAATTCTGATTGAGCCCATTCAAATTTCTAAACTCATCTAAAATTTCAATCTATTCATTTATATCCTCTTTTTAAATTTTTGGAATTTTCGAATTTATTTGATTTAAATTAAAGCCTAGAAAGTAAAAATATTTTAAATGGTTAAAATATACTTCAATTAAATTCGAAATTATTTTATTTGATAATTTCGGCTTCCAAAGATTTTTATAGAATTTTTTTTCTGATTTTTTTCGAATTTATTTATTTTTTTGGAAAAAAATATTATTATTAAATTATTTTCTCTCTCCTCCAATCCACTTCATCTTCCTCACGATACGTCCAGAGCAATGCCGCCATGGCATTTCTTTGAAGCTTCTTCAATCCTCAATAACTCATGATTTACTCAACCGTTTTCCGTGAAATCAAGTGCATTCTTTTCCTCTCAGCAAGCTCTTTCAATTCCCTACCGTTTCCCCTCAAATTGATTAGCCGTTTCGCGGGATTTAACTCATGCCATTCAAAGACATGAACCTTCGATCTCCCTCCTCGGGCCTCCTCAACCCCTATAAAAGGGAGCACCGTGAGCCCCTCCTCATCCTTACTCAACCCCGAAAATTCCAAATCCTAACTCCCATTCGTTTGGCCGCAATCAGAGTTTTTCTTTTGTGTTCCAAGCGGCGTTCTTCGACTTCTTGCGCCTCGTCCGGTGGAGCCCCGCCACTTTTGAGCACATCCTTGGATTCGCCTCGTCGCGTTCTACGCGGTGCTCACCTCGCCTTCACCGGAACTTCGCCGGAGCACCGTCGCCACCGTGGGCCATAGCGCGTCGTCGTTCCTCGCATCGCCACCGGCCGTCCGTGCATGCCCGACCAAAACCAAGGTGAGCATCACGTTTCCCACGCTCTACTCTTCGTTTCGCCGCAAACCCCACATGCTAACTCCTCTCCGTTTGCCCGGAACGCCGATGTCAACCCGACGGTCGCACAATGTCTTCTCCACCGTGTTCCGCCACCATCCGATGTCCTTTGGCCGAGCCGTTTGCACCGTTGAGTTTGCCTCGACGCGTTCTACGTCGTGCTTCCATCGCCATCACCTAAATATTCCCCGAGTCCTCGTCGACCTTGTCAGGCCCAGACACTAAAACTGTACCTTGCGCGTACACCCCTTTTTGGTAAGCGCTTTGATTTTTGTTCGCGTCATATTGTGTCCTAGCCTCTAAGAAATTTTTCTACCATTTTGTTTAATTTTTCGTGGAGCCAATTGTCAGGAATTGAGCTTTCCGTGAAAATGGCCGTTTGTGACTCCCGACGTCGATTCGTCGCCTCCGGTAAGCCTTAGCCCATGCCATAATTTTTCTTAGACTTGCCTCACTGCGTTCTACGCCGTGCTTCCTTCCGTTTCCCCGAAAAGCCTCCACAAAATTTCGCCTCCAACACCTCGCCATGGCCGCCAATGGCATCTCGTGTCCCCGTCTATCCAGTGATGTTTTCCCCAATCCGTTCGCGTCATATCGTGCCAAACCATCCCAGGTAGCTACCTTTCAAATGGTTTTGGATTCGCTCTACCGAGCACCAAGATATCAAAATTTTCCTGTTTCTCCACTATCGTCATTCAAACGTCGATTGTATCGTCTCCGATTAATTTTCAGCTTAGCCAATAATTTTCCTAACTTCACCATGCCATGTACTATCCCACGCTCACCTTACATCTCCACGTTCCATACTCGGTACTATCTCTCTCCAACCTGCAGTTGTCGCTACTGTGCCGTCGGTGCAGTTTTTCACTCACTGCGGGTGATTGCCGCCGTTCCTCGTCGCCGTACCCATGTCACCACCTTCGCCTCATTGCCAACATTCCATTTTGCCCATTCGCCAGCCACCTTATAGCCAACCGACATTGTACTATTCAAAAATGTAATCCTCGTATTTTGTTATCATTTCATGTGATGTCCAAAACTTCCAGATATTGGATCTCCCTCATACGAACTCCGAATCTGTTGATTCTTTCTCCTAAATTCATCTAAAATCATAATCTATCCGTCAATATATATTTTATAATTTTTGGATTTTAATTGGGTTTTATTTGAAGTTATTTTGTTTGGTTCTTCGCGTGTAGACTACGACTAATCCGGAGAGTTCGATTTTAACGATTCGCAACATCAAGTCTCCGAGCAAGGCAAGTCTCCTTTGATCATCTTGAACCTATGATTTCAAAATGTTTTAATTATTTTAAATTATGTGCATTGCTATTTATATAAAATATTAGTTCAAATCTTAAGGGTTAGTTAAACCAACCTTGTTATATCCTCCATTGAAATTGAATGCCATGTACCTTTGTCACCCTAGAGTTTCATTTGTCTCAATAATGAGATTATTACTGAATCTTTGTGAATAGTGGAATGGTAGTATAATGCTTAGTCTCGCTATTTAATATCCTTGAAATCTTGAAAATGGGAAATTATGATTTATTGTAATACCCCTGTGTTTATGAAAATTAGTGGTAATTGGAGTTGCCACTGTTCTTTTAAAATAAACTAAAATGTGAAAATTGGTTTAGATTAGGGTGGATGGTTAGTTTGGATTGGTGCAGGAAGCACGAGATCTTGTAATGTGTATGTTCCACCCTAGTCAATTAAGGACCGACGCTTGTGTTTGTCCAGACTGAGCATTAACCGTACAACCACAAGTCTATATGGGTACGACCTAGCTGACTAACTTACGATAGTCTAGTTTAGGTGCCACCAGTGGAAAGTGGATGCCAGGGATGGACTGGTTATTCACAGTGAGGGACAGGGATTTACTGTACTCATATGGCGCAAGAGGGGGCTTCGGTTCGGGCGGTTAGCCTACCTGCGGTGAAACCTCAGCGGGTGGTATCTAGCTAGATTAGAGTAAGGTAAAGGCTTTGTGATATTTTATCTGGGTCTCATGCCAAAGGAAGCGTGTTGACTTTTAGGATAATTTATCTCTTGTGGGTAAAGTTGTACAACCTCTGCAGAGTGTAAAACTATTCGAATAGCCGTGCCCACGGTCAAGGGCGGGCAAGGAATGCATTCACATGGTAGATTTCTGGTTTTGTTTTAAAATCAAAAGTTTTGTATTCCGAGAGTGGAGGGAACTCTCGGAAGGGTATCCTGGCAGTTGGAGCCAGAGAGGGTGGATGTAACCCGCAATATTAAACTTGTTCAAGTTGTTTAAGCTAGTGTTGGTAGATGGAACCTTCACTAGAGAATTATTGATAGTTTCTGCTAAAACATTTACTTTATTAAATTGATGCCTTCGAAAATAATTAGTAGTAATTGAATTTTAAAATATTGCTTTGTGCAAAAGAACCGTATGGCCTTCCTTTGTTAAGCCTTGCATCTATGCATTTTTCCCAAGACTTGCGGAGTACTTTATGTACTCACATGCTACACTTAAAAATAAATCCCAGAGGAGTACGAAGCTCAAGAAGGCGACTACGACTACTTCGCTTGTGGATTCGACGAAGGATTTTCGGAGTACTAGGTCGCGCTTCCCCAGTCAATTGCCTGTGGCGTATTATTGGGTCTTCGCCGGATTTATCTTTTGCTTCCGCTGTGTTTCGTGTGTGCGAGGTCTTGAAACCTCAATTGTAATAATGAGACTTTTCGGTCTGTACTCTTTAATATTGTAATAAAGCGTTGCTGGTTATGTATTCATTTCTGTTTAACTGTGTGCACTAGCTTTGATCTGGGACTAGTGCAGTAATACACAGAGGGTCCGGGTTCGGAAATCCGGGGTCCCGACAACATGGTTGACGTGTTCGAGACCTGAGTGGTCGAAACCAATGTGGTCAAAGACCAGCATAGTCAGAGATCTGTGTAGTCGATCTGGACAAATAGTCGAAGACAAGCGTGGTTGGAGACCAACGTAATCGGAGACCTGTGTGGTCGAACCAGACAACGTGGTCGAAGATCAACGTGGTCGAAGACCTGAGTGGTCAAACCATCTGACATGGTTAGGTACTAGTAAAGTCGTTGATCGGACTTTTGACCAGCTCTGTGTGAGTGATCCGATCAGCATTGTGTGAGTGGTCCGATAAGCGAGCGGTACTACCGGCTCTGTGTCAGTGGTACTTCCGATTTGCAAAACATTGGCCTTTATAGTGATACATTTTATCTAGAGAGACAATTGTGTGGAGTCTTCTCTTCCCTAAGGAAATTGGTAGTTCTGTACAAGTCCTGAAGTACTTTCGATGATCGAGGTACAGAATTATTTGATTTGCCTGCAATGGCTAGTTTTCTGACCGTTGCTGAGGGAAGTGGAAATACCGGCCGTTTGCCTGCGGTACTACCGGAGTTCCTGATTTTTTTTTGTCCCAACAGCTAGTTTTGAGGTGCAAGGTATATATACCCCCTTGTGGCCAGTTGGAGGTGAACTTTTGGCACTCCATTTCACTCCTTTGAGATAGTCAAAATTGTGAAATTATTAGTATATCTTTGAAAAACTAGTTGAAAAATGTATACAAATTCATTTCAAATGTTTTCCAACATTTTTTGCTTTAGAAAAACTTATTTCAAGTAGAATTGAGTTTCTAACCTAAAACTAGCAATATAGTATCTTGTTTTAGCTTTAAACTCAAAAATTGGAGAAAATCAATTCTAAAATGAATTTGAAAAAGTGCTCAATACCAAAAACCTAGAGTTAGCTATTTTAAACATTATTAGTATTCAAAAGTTTTCTAAAAGGCCAACTAATTAAAATTTATTTGGTTTTGAAATTCATCCAAAATTCTAAGTTGACCTAAGTGGTCACAATCTAGCACTTAAGTGAGTTTGAAATTTGAGCTAAAGTAATTGATATATATATTGGTTCATAAGGGTATTTATAACTCGTGCATAATTTTTAATGCTTAAAATTACCCTCTAATGCTCATTCTTGCAATCTTAAAATTTCCATTGAAAATGAGATGGTTTTTAAAAATAAAAACCTAATTGTTAAAAACTATGTTCAAAAGAATTTGAATCTTAGCATATAGTTGGAAGTGCTCCACAAGTGGTTCAAGTTTGTTTGTGAAAGGCTTTGGAGCAATGTACAATATTATATCTGTCCTCTCCTCAAAATTCCAATCTCTTGACATGCTTTCACAAAAATCGGTACTACCAACAATCATTTTGCGGTACTTCCATTTTTCGAAACTACCGACAATAATATTGCGGTACTTCCAACTTTTCTGAAAAATGGCTGATTTGATTCAAAACCTGTTGATTTCAATTCTATCGGCCATTCCCTTTGCTCCTCAAAGTCAAGTTGATCTTTATTCCTGTTGATCAAGTAGACTTTTGATCATCTTGATATCGGCATGAGTTTTATCATTGTCTTTACAAGTGATATCATTTTTTCCTTTTTCAAAGTGATACCAAATTTTTACTTTTGTTGAGAAAAATCTTTTCTTAACCAAGCTCTTCCACATAATATCTTTCAAGTGGTATCCTCTCTTGTAAGTGGTATATCTCTCCTAAATGGTATCCTCTCAAATGGTATCATACTCTTCTTACAAGTGGTATTCCTACAAGTTTCATCAAGTGAAAATCAATAAAGATCCTTCAAAGGTATGGGATACTAGTTGATCATATGAGTGGCATCAAGTTTTCACAAGTGGAATCAAGCACACTTGGTGTCATGTATGCTCTGAAAATGGTATCAAGTTTTTATAAATAGATTTAATTATACTTGATATCATCTACGCTCATGAGTGGTATCTAGTCTCTACAATTGGAATTAATTATACTTGGTATCATTCATGATTACAAGTGGTATGCTTCAAAAATGGTATCTAATGTCGTCATAAGTGGTATAAATATCAAAGTGGTATATGCCTTTCATGAAAAGGACAAAAGAACTATAAAAGATTAAAAGGCACCAAGTATGGACAAAATATTTACAATTGATATCTTTAATATTTGGTACTAGATGACATAAGGAGAGAAAGGTTAACCAAAAGAGAAGAAATATGAAAAGAGAAGTAAAACAAGAAAGAGAAGAATCCTTTGTGTGTCAAAAGGGAAGAAGAAAGAAAGGCCAAGAGGAATTTTTATGTAAGGAAGAGTTTTTCTTTGTGAAAAATCTAAATAGTATTTTGGGTTTGCTAAATCTAAAAGGGTAAAGTATTATTATTAGGAAAACTATTTTACCTATTAGCCCAAAATATTTTATGGATCTTGTGAATGGATGTGTTTCATTCTCATTTGCTTCATTTGGTTTTCATGAAGTGATAATTGGTTTTTGAGTTCTAGTTCAAAAATCATTCTCTCTTATGCTTTCAAAATGCATTTTAGCATAACTTATGAATGGAGACTCCTTTTTTAAAAATTCTTATTTGAAAAGTTTTTAGGAGTCCAAAGTTCATTTCTGCAAAATTTGAAAGCATTTCAACTACATTTGAGAAAATTGTGTATTTTTCTCATTTTAACAAAAATGCTGAAATTTTAGAATATTGTATAGTTTTGAGCAGTTTTGTGGTTCTCATATCTTTTAGTGTGCTCAAAATCTGAGAAAGGCATAATAATGACTTTTGATCCCCTATTGTTGAACTATATTGACAAATTTTCTCAGATTTATTGGACATCTGTAGGTCAGGTTTTCAACTAGCTTTTGAAGCTAAATTGAAATGTCAAAATCCCAAAAAATCTGAAACTTCAAATTGAAGTTTGCTTTAAATGCTATAAGTGGTATCCAATGTCAAAAAGGGAAAAACTTCAAAAGCCTTCAAGGAGCTCTTATGAGTAAGATTATTTGAATATATTTCAAATATCTTTTCATTTAGTTACCTAAGATTCCCTCTTGGTCACTCTTTATGACCAAAATTAAATTAAATCAATTGGTATAAAGCTCCATGTGTTGGAACATCTCCATTTTGGCTAAATTTGCTTTTTCCTTCCTTTTTTATGATGAATGCTACAAGGGAGAGAATAATGAATAATACCATTGATAGTGTATAATGCCAAAAAGGGGAGAATAACATTGATACTAAAAAAGGAAATTCATTCTTATGCTTATTTATACCTTAACCTTAGTTGGATTTTCTATCATATGTTCATTCTCATCCAAATGTTATTATTGTTAATGGATTTGTCATTCATCACCAAAAAGGGGGAGACTGTAAGTTCAAACTCCATTAAGTTGGTTTTGGTGATAATGACATATAAAATTGTGAGAGTAAGTATGTTTATTGATTATGATATTGCTCAGTCTCATTTGGATGAAAAGCTGAAAAATATAAGAGATATCCACTCAATATTACATTCTTATCTTATTACATTCCTTGGATCCAAAATATAGAATGAACTTCAATAAATAAGTCAAACTTGAATATGTGCATATGCTTTCACAATACATTCTTGTATGCACATATTTATGGGAGTTCACTCTATGTTTTGTGGTTTCATTAGTATTGATCCATGTTTCATTTCTACATATTAAGAATCTTTACATTGAAATATATCCCTTACGTATATATAACTTGTGTAGTTCATATATGCTCATAATTGGGTTGTCATTTAGTTCCTCCATTATGTATTGATGGCTGGATGATTAATGACAACTGAATGAGTAAGTTTTGCTTTGAAAGCTTATTCCAGAGTTTACAATTCTTGTATATATGTTGTATACTCGTAATTCAATTCCTATTTCATTATTTTTTTTAAATTGTCATGAATTACCATAAAGAGAAGATTATAGAA
The DNA here is from genome assembly GCA_017311315.1 of Dendrocalamus latiflorus. Taxonomy (NCBI): domain Eukaryota; kingdom Viridiplantae; phylum Streptophyta; class Magnoliopsida; order Poales; family Poaceae; genus Dendrocalamus; species Dendrocalamus latiflorus. The sequence goes on along the minus strand of CM029644.1, from coordinate 9,570,654 downwards.
TCTAGTCCCTCCATTATGTATTAATGGTGAAGTTTGGTAATTGATAGCAATTATTTTGTGGACTAACATTTTTCATGAGTTGGATAAATAGGTTAGCTTCCACAAATCAACAAGTGGTGGATGCATCATGACTTGATGCATGGCCAAGAGGAGATAATCATGTATTGATCATCAAGTCAAGTACGAAACCATCATGTGTTGACGGAGTTGAAGCAAAGGATGCATCATGAGTTGATGCATGTCAAGACTAAGACTCAAGGTAAAGGTATGACTAGCTAGGACTAAGAATGTATTCGTAGTCTTTTACAGGTCTTGGTGTTTGGTTGGAAGACTAGATTGCTAGTATAGGTTGCTATACTATTAAAAGGTGTTGTATTTAGTAACTTGAGTCTTATCATGTGTTGATAGCTCAACCTCACTTGCACTAGCTCCCCTTAGCATGAGGTTTGTATTTGTAAATGTGTTTTGTAAATAGTTGAAACTCATGTGTTGAATCCTTGCAACATGGTACTATACATTGCGAATGTGTTTTACAAGTGATTGAAGTGCATGTTTCCATTCTTTGTAGTATAAGGCTTATATTTGCAAATGGTTGAAGCTCATATATATAATCCTTGTGTCAAATTTCTAAAAGTGTGCAAATGTGTTTTGCAACTTGTTTGGAATCATGGATAATCCTTGTGTGCATGATAATATAGTTTGCAAATGTGTTTTGCAAAATCTGTTGAAGTATATGGACTTCTTAGGGAAATCAAAATTATCGCAGTGTATTCTGTAGTACTACCTCTAGTCGGAAATACCGGTATTGTAATCACGAACTATCGTGTCTGTTGGTGGTTGGAAAACCTATGTTGTCTAGAACCATCAAACCAATGTGGTTGAAGACTTGTGTTGTCGAAGATCAATGTGGTCGGGAACCAGCATGGTCGAAACCGACGTAGTCGAACCGTTGAGGTTGAAGATCGACATGGTCGATGACCTGTGTGGTCAAAGATTGACAAGGTCGATGACCTATGTGGCCGAAGATCGAAGTGGTCGAAACCAACGTGGTAGGAACTGATGTGGTCAAGATTTATGTGATCGAAACTAGTGTGGTTGAAACTGGCATGGTCAAGATCTGTGTGATCGAAAACCAGCGTAGTCGAACCAAGATAGTCAAATCTGAGTGGTCAAGATTTGTATTATCGAAGACCAGCATGGTCGAACCTAGGGGTGAAAACGGATCGGATAGTTTCCGACTGATCCGGATGAAAACGAATATGAATTGTGTTGGATTGGATTTTCTTCAGATAATTCTCGGATCGGAAACAAATACAGATTTTTTTTGTTAGAAACAAATACGAATACAGTAAGCCTGATATCTGGCGAATACTGATACGAATATGGATTATCCGGATAATACGGATCTGGATATCCAAGATTTCAGCTCAACATTGCCCAGCCCAAGCCAGCCCCTCTCATCTCCCCTGCCACCAGCCCACTAGAAAATATTTGTGTTTATTAAAAATAAATTTAGTATTGTCGATAGATTAAAATTTGTATCGATTAAATTGATGTACTATTGTTTAAATAATTCTGATGTTGTTGTGGTTACAGACCAAACAGAGAGAGAGATGGTAGTGGAGAGGTGGGAGTGTTCTGTCTCACCCTCCCCCTCATCCTGATATATATATTCTCATGAAGTATGCCTTTACAATTATGCCCTTACATCCATACCTCCCCATTAGGGGCACTTATGTCATTACACATGTTACACTGGTTCTTATAACCTCCTAACAGGCTTGCTGGGCTTAGGTGGGGGCCACCCCTACGACAGGAGCCTCTCATGGTGAAGGGCTTCACAGGGCCGAAGCCATGTCGCCGAGTCCTTTGGCCCCCTCCGTCCCCTACAGCCTGTGAACTTCTCCAAGCTCGTGGTTGGGGAGCACGAGGTTTGGGATGGAAGGTGGCTTGCTGAAGCAGACACGCGCGCGCTCCGTCCCCTACCCTTCGAACGGGTGGCAACGGAGGCTGGCGCCTAGTTGAAGTACACGCGCGCGCGCTCCGTCCCCTACCCTTCGAACGGGTGGCAGCGGAGGCTGGCGCCTAGTTGAAGTAGATGCGCGCGCTCCGTCCCCTACGCTTCGAACGGGTGGCAGCAGAGGCTGGCGCCTAGTCGAAGTAGACGCGCGCGCTCTGTCCCCTACCCTTCGAACGGGTGGCAGCGGAGGCTGGCGCCTAGTCAAAGTAGACGCGCGCGCTCCGTCCCCTACCCTTCGAACGGGTGGCAGCGGAGGTTGGTGCCTAGTCGAAGTAGACGCGCGCTCTCCGTCCCCTACCCTTCGAACGGGTGGCAGCGGAGGCTGGCGCCTAGTCGGAGTAGACGCACGCGCTCCGTCCGCTACCCTTCGAACGGGTGGCAGCGGACGCTGGCGCCTAGTCGAAGTAGGCGCGCGCGCGCTCCGTCCCCTACCCTACGAACGGGTGGCAGTGGAGGCTGGCGCCTAGTCAGAGTAGACGCGCGCGCTCCGTCCCCTACCCTTCGAACGGGTGGCAGCGGAGGCTGGCGCCCAGTCGAAGTAGACGCGCGCGCTCCGTCCCCTACCCTTCGAACGGGTGGCAGCGGAGGCTGGCGCCTAGTCGAAATAGACGCGCGCGCGCTCCGTCCCCTCGCTAAGATTGAAGCTTGGCGCCGATATTGTTGCGCTTCAGAGCTGTTGTGACCTTGCAGTCTGGTAGTGCGCTTTTAATGGCGGCTGGAATCACGCCGATGCGTGGCCTGGCAGAAGTCAGGCTGTCGCGTCGTGCAGTCTGCTATTCTGGAGGTGGGACACGTGGCGACTCACGACTGGTGCGTCGTGGGATGTGGGCGGTTGCGTGACCGCGGCCGTTCGCCTCTTCCCCAGGGAAGTTGGACGCGTGTTGAAGGCGTGTAGGCGTTGTGTGCTGCTTGGTCACCTACCCGGCACGGCCCTCTAGGCCCCGGCGGTTCCTCTTTCCAAATCTTGGGCAGCCGAATCGCTGCGAGTTTGATCTGTCTGCGCTTCGAACCATATGAGAGGTGAGCGGCCTTTATAAGGTGCTATTGTTGAGGTGGAGGCACCCTTTCTTGCTTTGCGTTTTGATCTGCCGCTTTGCTTCCGCCCGTGCTAATTGTCACGCCAGTTGCTCCTTTCCCTGCTTCTTCCTCCCTGGTCATGAAGAGCGATGGCTAGCCATGACAACGCCACCTACCATCCCCGCAGTGGTTCCTTGCCTAGCCAGGGCGAGGTGTCCCATCCTTCCAAGGAGTACAAGCTGGTGCCGTGGGGGAGCTCGCGCGCCAACAAGTGGTGGGACGCCATGGAGCACTCGGGAGGCTGCTGTTCCCGTGTGCTGGGGAAGAGCCGCATGACCGAAGGGACGCTGCAGCGCCTCGTGGATGAGAGGAAGATCGTGGATCGCGATGGGGCTCGCCTACCCCGTCGGGACGAGACGGAGCCAAAGCCCCGGGCAATGGAGGCGATTGTTTTTGCCGCGTTCTTCGACGCCGGCCTTCGAATGCCCTCCACGTTGTTCGTGGGCGAAGTCCTGCGGGCCTACAAGTTGGAGCTAGCCCAATTGACGCCCCACGCAATACTCCGCCTAGCTGTCTTCACGTGGGCGATGCGGACAGAGGGGTGGCGTCCCAGCGCGAGCTTATTCGCCACACTACACGACGCACACTGTCGACCCAGAAAGGTTGACGGGGCGGTGTTCAACTTCGGCGGTGTAGACTTCGTGCTCCGGGCATCGTGCGCGACGTTGTTCCCCGCGTCAGCCTCGTCGGGGCAATGGGAGTCCGGCTGGACTCGGCAGTGGTTCTACTACACCGTGACCGACAAGAGCGGAATGCAATGCCGAGGTGGGCCGATCGCGTTTAACAGTACGCCGAGTCTGAAGGCGGAGATTGACAACACGCGAAAGCTACAGAGTCTTGTCGGCGTCGCCCGTCGAATGAGCCTACGCGACCTAGCCGAGGAGTTCACAATGTATGGGGCGGCGCCACTCTCCTCCTGGGGGAAGTATGTTGGACAGAACGGCCCCCGCGAGGACGGGTTCAGCCCATCCGTATCTCGCCTGCTTCCGCCCTCCGCTCCTTGTAAGTCGCTAAGCACGTTTTACGCGTGCTATCGTATCTGTTTGGTCTCCGCCTGACTGACAGGATCTCCTGTGCAGTGGCTCGGCTAGAAGATGCCGAGTGCGCGGTTGCGGCGCTCCTCGGCCCGTACACGCTTAAGGAGCACCAGGCTCGCGAGGCCGCAGTCAAGGCGGCTAAGCAAGGGCGGGTAAACCGCACATGCGAGGCTGTGGGCATTACTGTGCCCGAGCGCGCGGTGCCCGAGCGCGCGGTGCCGGGGGAGCTTCCCGCCGGGACTCCGAGCGCGCAGGAGGGTGATAGCCCTGTGGGGGTGTTATCTTCGCGACGCCGGGCCCGTTCCCCGCCTGCCGTATGCGACCCCGCAGGCCCCCCGGTGACTAACACAGCTGAGACGGGGCGTGCGACCGGCGGTGGGCCCGGCCATACTGCTTCGGAGGAGCGCGCCGCCTCGGATCCCCCGGCACCCTCTGCCGACGTCAACGAACCCGTGCTCGCGGCCATCGTTGAGCTGGAACTCGCCAACCCGGGGAGGGAGCACCGTTCCCGGCGAGAAAACCACGATTGATGGTGCGTTATCAACCACAGCGGCCGGCGAGGGCGTGCCCCCTACAGAGGAAACCAGGGGGGCGACGGTAACCGTAGCTGGTGTTGCCGCGGAAGAATCGCCTGTGCCGCCGCAGGCGAAACACCCTCGGACTCAGTCCCCGCCGCCAGCGAGGGGTCGATACGCTGTTGCGGAGCCTTGCCGCGGGATTATGGCATCTGGCGCGGCTGAGAAGACCTCCTCACCGACCGCCGAGGCGCCCGCCTCCCCCTTGGCAGTCGAACCGGCGCCACTTCCTACCGCGACGAGGGGCGCAGGAGGTAGGCGCGAGTCCCTTTCTTCACCTGACTTCGCGAGACTCTCTCCGATCTGCTCGCTCATTCTGCCAACATCAGGCGAGACGACGTCTCCCAGATGTGGCGAAGGATCGAGCAGCGGAGGTATGCGCGAAGTCCGAAGCCTTGTGCAGGGTGCCCCGCAGGTGTCCGCTGCTGCTGACGTGGCCGTGGCCTCGGTAAATCCTGGCGCGTTGGGGCCGGGGCTCGCTCGTGCGGACTTCCTCCCTCGCCCGGAGATATTTTGCGACCTCACTGCAGCCGCAGAACGTGCCGACAACGGCCTCAACCGAGAGATGTTGTCGTCATGCGAGGGGGAACTCCTAGCGCTCGCGCTGCAGGCCTCCGAGATGAGGGTAAATATGTGCGCTTCAGCTTGTAAGGTACTGCTGGACGCCTGCTAATTTGTTGTTTTTGCCAGACGCTTGCCCTCAGCCGGTCCTTTGACGAGGCCCGCGTTCGGGAGCGGAAGGCTCTGGAAGACCGCCTTCGTGAAGCAAACAATGCTCTTGCCGCGAAGGATGAAGAACTTCGCGCGCTGGAGGGCGCCATGGTGGCCATACAACTCGAGGCCACGGAAGCCAAGTGCGCCGCGGCTGAGGAGCGCGCCGCCTTCGTGCAGCAAATCGCCGTCCTAGAAGGGGAGAACGCCCAGCTGGCGGAGTCTGCTGCTGAGAATAGCCTCATCTTGGAAAATGCGTCCATGGCAGCGTGGCGGGCCATGGAATCTCTGAACCAGGCCCTCCGAGATCTGTGCGTCAGAGTGCCGGACACTACGCACGGGCCGGAGGCCCTGTTGGAGACGCTCGGGTTGATCGAGGAGGGGGCCGGCGTTGCTCTTCGTGGCGCCAGAACGTTTGGCGAGCACTGCGGCAATCTTGGTGCGTGCTTCGCCCTCGCCCTGCTTCACACTCGTGGGTGTAGACATACCCATGAGCTAGCGAATCCTCAACTGGATCCTCCCGGCCGACCAGAGGCCATGTCGGACGCCATCCGCTCCATCGGTCCTAGCCTGCAGAACTTCCAGCAACGGATCTAGGGCCGCTTCGGGGAAGATGCAGCGAGGGTCGCCGTGCAACAGACGCTGCATGGGGAGGGGGACCTCCTCCAGTGGCTCGAAAGGGTCCTTCAGCGTCATGGCGACGACGGCACGGGTTCGTCCACACCGTGCCAAGGCTGAGCGGTTGGTCGGGTAGGGCAGGGGGATGATGTACTAGTTCTTACGCTTGTAACCATGTAACCCCTTTGCCTTATTCTTGGTGTTACCTGCCGCCAAACGCGAAGGGAAGAAGATCTCCGCACCTTGTTCATACTCCGTAGAGCACGCAGGGAGGGCATCTGCGTCTTATTCAAAGTCCATGGACTGGCGCGTGCGGAAGCGAACCTCGACGCTTCGGCTTTCTTTATAGTCCGGAGACTCGCGCGTGCGGAGGCGGACCTCAACGCTACGTCTTGTTTAAAGTCCGTAGACTAGCGCGTGCGGAGGCGGACCTCGACGCTACGACTTCCTTTATAGTCCGGAGACTCGCGCGTGCGGAGGCAGACCTCAACGCTACGTCTTATTTAAAGTCCGTAGACTGGTGCGTGCGAAGGCGGACCTCGAAGCTACGACTTCCTTTATAGTCCGAAGACTCGCGCGTGCGGAGGCGGACCTCAACGCTACGTCTTATTTAAAGTCCGTAGACTGGTGCGCTCGAGGGCGTCCCCCCGTTGCGTCTTATTTAGAGTCCGTAGACTGGTGCGTGCGGAGGCGGACCTCGACACTACGTCTTATTTAAAGTCCGTAGACTAGTGCGTGCGGAGGCGGACCTCGACGCTGCGTCTTATTTAAAGTCCGTAGACTAGTGCGTGCGGAGGTGGACCTCGACGCTACGTCTTATTTAAAGTCCGTACACTAGTGCGTGCGGAGGCGGACCTCGACGCTACGTCTTATTTAAAGTCCGTAGACTAGTGCGTGCGGAGGCGGACCTCGACGCTACGACTTATTTAAAGTCCGTAGACTAGTGCGTGCGGAGGCGAACCTCAATGCTACGTCTTATTTAAAGTCCGCAGACTGGTGCGTGCGGAGGCGGACCTCAACGCTACGTCTTATTTAAAATCCGCAGACTGGTGCGTGCGGAGGCGGACCTCGACGCTACATCTTATTTAAAGTCCGCAGACTGGTGCGTGCGGAGGCGGACCTCGACACTACGTCTTTCTTTATAGTCCGGGGACTCGCACGTGCGGAGGCGGACCTCGATGCTACGTCTTATTTAAAGTCCACAGACTGGTGCGTGCGGAGGTGGACCTCGACGTTACGTCTTATTTAAAGTCCGCAGACTGGTGCGTGCGGAGGCGGACCTCGACGCTACGTCTTTCTTTATAGTCCGAGGACTCGCGCGTGCGGAGGCGGACCTCGACGCTACGTCTTATTTAAAGTCCGCAGACTGGTGCGTGTGGAGGCGGACCTCGACGCTACGTCTTTCTTTATAGTCCGGGGACTCGCGCGTGCGGAGGCGGACCTCGACGCTACGTCTTATTTAAAGTCCGCAGACTGGTGCGTGCGGAGGCGGACCTCGACGCTACGTCTTTCTTTATAGTCCAGGGACTCGCGCGTGCGGAGGCGGACCATGACGCTACATCTTATTTTATAGTCCGGGGACTCGCGCGTGCGAAGGCGGACCTCGACGCTACGTCTTTCTTTATAGTCCGGGGACTCGCGCGTGCGGAGGCGGACCTCAACGCTACGTCTTATTTAAAGTCCGCAGACTGGTGCGTGAGGAGGCGGACCTCGACGCTACGTCTTTCTTTATAGTCCAGGGACTCGCGCGTGCGGAGGCGGACCTCGACGCTACGTCTTATTTAAAGTCCGCAAACTGGTGCGTGCGGAGGCGGACCTCGACGCTATGTCTTTCTTTATAGTCCGGGGACTCGCGCGTGCGGAGGCGGACCTCGACGCTACGTCTTATCTAAAGTCCGCAGACTTTGTTCTGCTCAGCGCGGATAGACAATGCTCTGGGAATGCCATCTTTATTGAACTCCCGTTTGCGCGGGCGAGCATCGTACGACAAATGGCTGGTGGCTCTACGCTTGTTGTCCTGGTTCTAGGCATAGTATCGCCGCAACCTGTCCGCGTTCCATGTGTGCCGGAGGGCTTGTCCTTCGAGCGTGGCGAGGTGGTATGCCCCCTTCGGCAATGCCTCCATCACGATGTACGGGCCTTCCCACTTGGACTCCAGCTTGCCAGCGGTCTCCGCCTGGAGCGCCACTCTAAGAACGAGATCCCCGGGCTTGAACCCCCGCGGGCATATAGAGTGGTCCCGAGTACGTATTGTCTGCCGCGCATACTTCTCGACATGGTGGGCTGCATCTGCCCGTACCCCGTCGAGGAGGTCCAAGGACACACGGCGCTCCTCTTCAGGTGCTTGGACGAGGACCCTCCGCGAGCCGGCCTTGATTTCCTCGGGCGTCACCGCTTCGTCACCGAAAAGGAGCTTGAACGGCGTGAATCCCGTCGGGCGCGTTACCGTTGTGCGAAGCGACTAGAGGACGCTGTGAAGCTCGCTTGGCCACTTGCCCTTCGGTAATCCGACCAGGCGCTTTTTGATGGCAGCGGAGATGGCGCCATTCGCCCGTTCGACCGCCCCGTTGGACTGGGGATGCCCTACCGAGGCGAATCGGAGGGTGATGCCCATGCTGTCACAAAGTCTTTGAAGAGGGTGGCGTCGAATTGCAGGCCATTGTCAACCGTGAGCTCCCGGGGCACGCCGAAGCGACATATGATATTTTGCCAGAGGAAGCGCTGTATGGCCGCTGAAGTTACTTTGGCCAGGGCAACCGCTTCCGGCCATCTGGAGAAATACTCCAGCACGACTACCACGAACCGGAGGTCCCCTGGAGCTCGGGCAAGTGGTCCTACTATGTCGAGGCCCCAGCGTGCCAGTGGCCACACCGGGGGAATGGGGTTGAGGCTCGTTAGGGGCCTGCGGATGATGCGCGCCATCCACTGGCACCCTTGGCACCGACGGACGAGGTCCTGGGCGTCGGTGTCGGGACCCCGGATTTCCAAACCCGGACCCTTTGTGTATTACTGCACTAGTCCCAGATCAAAGCTAATGCACACAATTAAACAGAAATGATTCATGACCAACAACGTATTTATTACAATTATAAAGAGTACCGACCGAAAGGTCTCATTGTTACAGTTGAGGTTTCAAGACCTCGCACACACGAAACACAGTGGAAGCAAAAGATAAATCCGGCGAAGACCCATCAATACGCCACAGGCAATTGACTGGGGAAGCGCGACCTAGTACTCCGGAAATCCTTCGTCGAATCCACAAGCGAAGTAGTCGTAGTCACCTTCTTGAGCTTCACAATCTTCTGAGATTTATTTTTAAGTGTAGCATGTGAGTACATAAAGTACTCCACAAGTCTTGGGAAAAATGCATAGATGCAAGGCTTGACAAAGGAAGGCTATATGGTTATTTTGCACAAAGCAATATTTTAAAATTTCAATTACTACTAATTATTTTCGAAGGCATCAATTTAATAAAGTAAATGTTTTAGCAGAAACTATCATCAACTTTCTAGTGAAGGTTCCATCTACCAACACTAGCCAACCAATTACAAATGGTCAAGTTTAAAACTGCGGGTTCCATCCACCCTCTCTGGCTCCAACCGCCAGGATTCCCTTCCAAGAGTTCCGTCCACTCTCGGAATACAAAACTTTTGATTTTAAAACAAAACCAGAAATCTACCATGTGAATGCATTCCTTGCCCGCCCTTGATCGTGGGCACGGCTATTCGAATAGTTTTACACTCTGCAGAGGTTGTACAACTTTACCCACAAGAGATAATTTATCCTAAAAGTCAACACGCTTCCTTTGGCATGAGACCCAGATAAAATATCACAAAGCCTTTACCTTACTCTAATCTAGCTAGATACCACCCGCTGAGGTTTCACCGCAGGTAGGCTAACTGCCCGAACCGAAGCCCCCTCTTGCGCCATATGAGTACAGTAAATCCCTGTCCCTCACTGTGGATAACCAGTCCATCCCTGGCACCCACTTTCCACTGGTGGCACCTAAACTAGACTATTGTAAGTTAGTCAGCTAGGTCGTACCCATATAGACTTGTGGTTGTACGGTTAATGCTCAGTCTGGACAAACACAAGCGTCGGTCCTTAATTGACTAGGGTGGAACATACACATTACAAGATCTCGTGCTTCCTGCACCAATCCAAACTAACCATCCACCCTAATCTAAACCAATTTTCACATTTTAGTTTATTTTAAAAGAACAGTGGCAACTCCAATTACCACTAATTTTCATAAACACAGGAGTATTACAATAATTCATAATTTCCCATTTGCAAGATTTCAAAGGTATTAAATAGCGAGACTAAGCATTATACTACCATTCCACTATTCACAAAGATTCAGTAATAATCTCAATATTGAGACAAATGAAATTCTAGGGTGACAAAGGTACATGGCATTCAATTTCAATGGAGGGTATAACAAGGTTGGTTTAACTAACCCTTAAGATTTGAACTAATATTTTATATAAATAGCAATGCACATAATTTAAAATAATTAAAACATTTCGAAATCATAGGTTCAAGATGATCAAAGGAGACTTGCCTTCTTGAGTGCTGACTGGTTCTTCTTGCTGCGACTCGACGAAATCTTCGGCAATGTCGGGTTCTACGCGCGAAACGACAAAACAAATGAACAAATAAACACAAATAAAATCTCAAATATAATATATATATATATATACTGGAAGGAATTTTATGATTTCTTACGAATTTAGGAGAAAGATTCAGCGGATTTGGGGTTCACACGAGGGAGAACGAATATCTAGAAGATCGGTTGGGAAAAGAAATTACTAAGACAATATTGGGACCAAGGAAAATAGAATAAATTTTATGGAGAGTTTGCAAGATTTGAATTTGAATTTTGAAAGTGCACAGAGAATTTGGAATGGAACTGAGGCTTTGAATTTAAACTAGGTATTGGAATTTGAAATTTAAATATTTGAAATATCAAATAAATTTCAAATATTTGAAAGGATGGAAGAAATGGATAGTTTGAAATTTTTGATGAATTTAGAAATTTGAATGGGCTCAAACGGAGTTAAAACGAGAAAGTTATGGCTTCCGAAAGATTAAAAGGAGGGAAAAAGGAAAAAGCCGGCTTTCGGGAATTATTTTTGCACTGAAAAATGCTATTTATGACGTCAGCAAATTTTGAATATTCCGAGCGGGAAAAATATTTGAATGACCGGTGGGCCCGGTCTACCGTGAACCGGATCCACGGACCACGGGATTTGCCGACGTGGCGCACCGGCCACATGGCGCCATGTGGGCGCGAGGTGGCGGCCACGTGGCCGTCCACGCGGGCACAACCGGCCACGCGGGCGCACGCGCAGCCGCACGGGAGGTGGCCGGCCGGCGGCCTTGCCGGTGGCCGGCGACCGGCGGGAGGGCGGCGAACGGCGGCGGCGCTAGGAGGCGGCGGTGGTGGAGCTTGGAGGTGGTGGCGGCGGGGTTTGGGTGGCCGGTGGTGGGGCACCGGGAGGCGGCCAAAAAGAGGAGGAGAGGGGTGGTGGGAGGCGGTGGTGAGGGAGGGCGAGGGGAGGACGGTATTTATAGGCAAGGGGAGGAGGGGTGGCCGGATTTTTGGAGCTTCGCTGGAGTTAATGCAAACCGCGAATAAAGGAAATAAAAGAGGGGAAACGGCCGGCGGATTAGGGGGAATTGATGGGGCTTCCGTTTCCATACTTCAATCGGGAATTAACGCGAAGAAAAACGGCCGAAATCAAAGCTTGATTTTCGGTTTAATGGAGGTGGAGAGAGAGGGTGGGAGGAGGAAGAAGGTGAGGTTGAAGAAGGATATGACATATGGGTCCCATGTGTCATAGAGAGTGAGAGTTAGTGAAGGGGTACGGGCCATCGGATTCGCGACACGTGGCAAGTGAGTTGATGATGGCCTTTAGATTTTATGAAGGGGTAAGTTGTGGTGGATGGCTAGGATTAAAACGTGGAGAGAGATTGATGAAATCTGAGAGTGACACATGGCGGAATAGGATTAATTTGATTTTTATTTTCGGAATAAATTTCAGCAATTACTAGAAACTTTAAAAACACTTGGAAAATTAATATTTAATGTCTAAAAATTCCAGAAAAATTATAAAATATTCCTGGAAGCATTTTAGACTTATTAAAAATATTTTTAATTTCAGATTTGCATTTTAATAATTTATAAAATACTTTTTAACTTTGAAAGTTGATTTTAAATTTCAGACAATTCTCAAATAATATTTAAAAATTTAGGAAAGGCTAGGAAAAATATAATTTTCTTTTTTTGGCTTTAATAAAATATTTAAAATACATTTTCTTGCTTTAAATTTTGAAATAAAATCCAGAAAATCAAATAAAAGCCAAGTAAAATCCAATTACTTTAAAATAGTTAATTTGAATTTAAATTTTTCCAGAAAGCCAAATTTTGGGATGTTACAGTCGGTGATGGCAGTTGGCCAGTAGAAGCCTTGCCTGAACGCCTTGCCGACTAATGACCTCGGCGCCAGGTGGGATCCGCACACGCCCGCGTGGATCTCCGCAAGGAGCTCCTTTCCCCCCTCAGTCGAGAGGCAGCGCAGGAGCGGTGCGCAAACCCCTTTCTTGTAGAGTATCCCTTCGAACACCTGGAAAGACCTTGCGCGGTGCTGCAAGCGCCGAAGCTCGGCGGGGTCCTCCGGCTCGGCGATGCCTTGCAAGAAATTGAAGATGGGCTCTCGCCAATCACCTGGGCGGTCAATGTGGTGGACAAGTGCCGCGTCCCGGTTGTCCTGCGCGATGGCCGCCTGCACTAATATCTCATAAAACGCCCCCTCAGGGGGGCAGTTGCTGGCTGGCCACCTTAGCGAGGGCGTCGGCCTGCTCGTTCTCCGTGCGGGGGATGGCCTTGACGGTGACGCCCAAAAAGTGTCTTTCCCTCGCCCGCACCGCCGCGAGGTACTTGGCCAACTCAGGGTCCTTGGCTTGATATGACTTGTCCACATGACCAACCACCAAGCGCGAGTCGGTGCGGACTAGCACCCGTCTCGTGCCGACTGCCTTGAGCTTCGCCAGGCCGAAGAGCAGTGCCTCGTATCCAGCCGTGTTGTTGGTGGCGGGGAAGGCAAGGCGCGCCGAGTACAGCAAACGCTGTCCTTTGGGCGTGACGACCACCGCACCTACGCCCGCACCGGCGACGCCGTAAGCTCCGTCGATTGTGAGCGTCCAGACGGGGTCATCGTGCGTCTGGACGGGTTGGGCCAGCGGGGTCCATTCGGCGAGAAAATCCGCAAGGACTTGGGATTTGATTGCCGTTCGCGAAGCATACGTCAAGGAGAAGGGAGCGAGCTCGGCAGCCCATTTGCCGATGCGTCCTGTGGACTCCTTGTTGTGTAGCATCTCTGCTAGGGGGAATGAGGAAGGCACTGTGATCGGGTGGGCCAGAAAATAATGCCGAAGCTTCCCGGAGGCCATGACCAGCGCATAGGCGAGCTTCTCAAGCTCCGTGTATCTTGTCTTGGCGCCTTGGAGGGCTTCGGAGACAAAGTAGACGGGCCGCTGCATGGCGCCTTCCTCTAAGACGAGGACGGCACTGACCGCGGTGGCTGACGCGGCCAGATAGAGCAGGAGGGGAGCCTCTGGTGCTGGGGCGACCAGCGTGGGGAGGCTGGCCAGGTGCTCCTTGAGCTCGTTGAAGGCCTTCGCACAATCTCCGTCCCAACAAAATCCATCGCACCCGCGGAGCGTCTTGAAAAATGGCAAGCCCCGCTCCGCCGCCCTGGATAGGAAGCGGCTTAGTGCTGCCATGCGGCCCGCCAGCCTCTGGACCTCCCTCGTTGTCTTGGGCGGCTCCATACCCAGGATGGCGTCTACTTTGTCGGGGTTCGCCTGGATGCTCCGCCCGGACACGAGGAAACCTAGGAGTTTGCCCGCCTGCACCTCGAAGACACATTTGTCGGGGTTGAGCTTGATGCCCGCCTTCCGGAGGTTGTCGAAGGTCTCCTGGAGGTCCCGGCCGTGCAGAGCAAGCTGCCGAGTTTTGACCACCACGTCATCGACATAAGCTTCGACGTTCCTCCCGAGCTGGGCGGCCAGGGCGATAGCGACGAGGCGGGTGAAGGTAGCGCCTGCGTTCTTCAAGCCAAAGGGCATTCTGACGAAGCAGAACGTCCCAAACTGGTCTTCTCCTCGTCGTCTTCGGCCATGTATACCTGGTGGTAGCTGGAATAGGCGTCTAGGAAACTCATGAGCTCGCACCCAGCAGTGGCGTCGACCAGATGATCGATGCGCGGCAAGGGGTAATTGTCCTTCGGGCACGCCTTGTTGAGTGCCGTGAAGTCGATGCACATACGCCAGGCCCCGCTGGCCTTTTTGACTAGCACCGGGTTAGCGAGCCACTCTGGATGGTGGACCTCGCGGATGACCCCGGCGCGAAGAAGCTTCGCCACCTCTGCTTTGGCTGCCTGCTGCCGATCCATCGACATACGCCGAAGCCTTTGCTTGACCGGCTTGGCGTCGAGGCGGACCGCCAAGCGATGCTCGATTACTGCCCGGTCTACGCCCTTGATGTCCTCCGGGGACCATGCGAAAATGTCAACGTTGTTCTGAAGCACTCGGAGCAGATCCCGCTCGACCCCCGGTGGAAGCCCTTCGCCGATGGACACAAACTGCCCCTCCGCCTGGAGCGGCACCTTCTTGACTCCGCCTTCGGGCCGGGGCTTGGGCGTCCACCCGGGGGCGGAGGGCGCATCGCCGAGCGCGCCGGAGAGGGCATGCACCGGGCGATGCGGAACGCGGCTGCCGCCTTCGGCACGCCTGGCCAGGTCCTGGTAGCCGAAGACGGTGATAACACCCTCCGGGCCCGGGAGCTTTACACACAAAAACGCGTGGTGCGGGATCGCCTCGAAAGAGTTGAGGGCGGGTCGCCCCAGTATGGCGTTGTAGGGGTGTGGGATATCTACGACGTCGAAGGTGACATCCTCGGTCCGGATGTTACCTTTGTTGCCCTCCTGACGGAAAGTGACCGGAAGGGACACGTGCCCCAAGGCCTGCCGCGGTTGACCCCCGAAGCCTTGAAGTGGAGCTCCTGGCTGCCCTAGCCGGCTTCGAGGGATCCCCATACGTTCGAGGGCCTCTGTGAACAAGATATTCGCAGAGCTTCCCCCGTCGACAAGGACGCGCCTGACGTCACAACGTGCTATGTGGGCCTGGATGACTAGAGGGTCTTGGTGAGGGTACTCCACACCCCTGGCGTCGTTCCAGTCGAAGGTGATATTGCGGGGCGGCATCCACAATTGCAGCTGTTCCCCGGGGGCCCTTGAGGAGGAGCCTCCGGTGATGACGCTGACGGTGCGATGCTGCGCGCCCTCCGTTGCGGTGGCTGGTATGGGGCTACCCCTTGGGTGCCCCACGTGGGCTCCAGCGGGGGGCCGAGGAGGCAGAGCCCGAGACCCGGCCGTCACCCTCCGGAGCTCCATAACTGCGGTGCATGCCCTTGTGTAATGATCACCGTAGCCGTGTACCTCGCACCACTTGCCATAGTGTAGGAGCTCTTGTTCTGCGCGGGGTTGGCCGCCGCAATCAAGTCCGCCTTCCGATCCCCGGTCTCCCCTCCAAGAGGCGGGGTCGGGTCCTTGGTGGGCGCTCTCGGTGTCGAGGACATGATGGGCCGCCTGCGACCTGCGTTGGCGGCGCCGAGGTTTATGCCTGCTCCTTGAAGAGCCTTCCTGTACCCCGGCGTCGCTGCCTCGGGGAGGGCCTCCTCGGGGCTCTCGGCTGCGGCCCTGCTTGGAGGAGGGACCACCCGCCCCCACTTCGCGCCGGGGGGCGCTCCTCATGGGCGAGGCCGAGGGCGGTAATGCTGCGTCTTCGCGCATCCTCCTCCACCCGCGCATACTCGTCCATTTTGCCGAAGAGCTTGGCGACTGTCTTGATTGGCCTCCGCGCATTGTACTCGGCCATCGGGCCCGGACGAAGGCCCTGTATGGCTGCATTAACGACGGTGGTTTCATTAATGTCTTTCACGTGGCATCGAATCTTGGCGAAGCGCTTGAAGTAGTCCCGGAGCTTCTCCGAGGGTCCTTGCTTCACAGCGAAGAGTTGGTCCGCATCGACTCACTCGACATAGTTTCCTTGGAAGTTGCTGTGAAGGCGGTCGCGAAGCTGCTCCCACGCGTAGATGGAGCCCGGCTCTATGGTGAAAAACTAAGAGAGCGCCACTCCTTGCAGCGCGAGGGGGAGTCCCTTCGCCTTCGTGGTGTCGTCTCCGCCCGCGGCCTCGATCGCGGTTTCGTACACGCGCACGAACTCGCGAGGATTCGTGTCGCCTTTGTATGGGTCGGTGACGCTAGGGAACTTGAAGTCTTCGGGCCACGCCGCCTGCTGCAGCCCCGCCGAAAGCGGGGACTCTGGATCTACGCGCCTCAACAGCACGCGGCTAGACGTGGGGGCTTCGCGGCTGTCCGCCCTCTCCAGCGTGGGCGCGGGCGCGATTACTGGCGCGGCCTGCTGACTCCGAGCCTCTTGTATATCTCGGATGGCTCCGCGAAGGTCCCCTAGTTCCCGCTGGAACGCGTTGAGGGCTGCTAGTAGGGCGCTTTCCACCACAGGCGTTGTCGGGGCCGCCGGAACGCCCAACGGACGGGTCGGTGCAGGGACCATCGCCTCACGAACTCCGGATCCGCCGGATGGTTCGTTGCGGCTACCCCCGGCCGTCTGATCCGCGCTGCCGGCGATTTGGCTGGGGCTGTCGCTGCAGTGCCAGCGACGGGGTTGGATGTCGTTGTAGCAGCGCTGGCGGGGTCGGTCGTTGTAGTGCGAGCGTCGATGCCCACGACCACTGCGCCTACGCCGCCGCCAACTCCTTCGGCGGCCGATGTCGAAGCCCTGGTACTCACGCGCCGCTCCGACCCAGCCGTCTTCTTTCCCTTCGCCGCCGCTGGTGAAGCTTTTTTCGGTGCCACCCTTCTTCTTCGGTCTTCAGGCTTATCCTCGTCCTCCCCACGGACGGCGCCAACTGTTGTGGTTACAGACCAAACAGAGAGAGAGATGGTAGTGGAGAGGTGGGAGTGTTCTGTCTCACCCTCCCCCTCATCCTGATATATATATTCTCATGAAGTATGCCTTTACAATTATGCCCTTACATCCATACCTCCCCATTAGGGGCACTTATGTCATTACACATGTTACTCTGGTTCTTATAACCTCCTAACAGGCCTGCTGGGCTTAGGTGGGGGCCACCCCTACGACAGATGTAAATTTAAATTCTTAATTAATTTATTAGTCGCATGTAAATAGTAGAAATCCATTAAAATTTATTTAGGACTTTAGAAAAAATTAACTTACATTTGAAGATTTAAAATCTATACAATGGTATGAATATTGTGGATAAAAATACTTATGCTTGTTTAGATTTTATTAATGTTTTGATAGGATAAAATATTTATGTGTTTTCATTGATTTTAGATGTATAGTTTAAGGGGTTTTCATGTTCCGATAAATATTCGTGACCGTATTCATTTCGATTCGTATTCACTTTGTATCTGTATTCGATATTATTCGTATCCAAGGTAACCGTATTCGTATCCGCATCTGAGAAAAAAATATGAAAACAAATATAGTAGAGACATTATCCGTCTGTATTCGATCAGTTTGCATCCCTAGTCGAACCAAGATAGTCATAACTAACGTGGTCGAGATCTGTGTGATCGAAGACCAGCGTGGCTAAGACCTATGTGGTCGTAGTCAATATAGTCGAACTGATGTGATTGATACAACGTGGTCGACGATCGACGCGGTGGTCAGAGATCTGTGTTATCGAAGATTGACGTGGTAAAAAATTGACATGGTCGACACCTAAGTGATCGAAACCAACATGATCGTAGACCAACATAATCAGAGACCTGTGTTGTCGATCCGGACAGTGTGGTCGAAGACCAACATGGTCGGAGACCAACTTAGTTAGAGACCTGTGTGGTCGAACTGGACAATGTGGTCGGAGACCTGAGTGGTCGAACCATCCGACGTGGTTGGAGAAGTGATTGCTGCACTCCATTTCACTCTATTAAGCTAGTGTGAGATCCTCTTCTTAATTATGCATGTGTTGCACTTTGTGAGTAAGGAGGAAAGCTCTAGATTGCATGTATTGCATCCAGAGGTGCATCCACTTGAGCTTGTGCATTCGTTGCACGTGGTGAGAGTCAAGCGAGGGGCTTGACTCATTGTTCTTGGAGTTTGCTGACTCCTAGACGGCGCTAGAGGCATCGTGCGCAGTGATCTTCTCAAAGAAAGTTGTGACAAGACCTAGCAAAGTTGTGAAGGTTGGAGATCATCTACCCGGAGTGGGAAAGAGCTACCACTAGTGGATTGGAGTGTTTTAGCTTAATTCGTAGAGCCAGTCCTATTCGCTTGGGCTAACCTCAATGTGGATCAAGGGAGATCGGCAAGTCTCCGAGCAACACGGTAAAAAGCAACCATATCAATTTGGTTTATTTTCTTGTACTCAATTTATATTCAAGCAATTTACATTCATAGAATTAAATTGATTGCTTGTCTTTCTAAAATTGTAAATCTTGATGTTGTGGTTACAGACCAAACAGAGAGAGATGGTAGTGGAGAGTTGGGAGAGATCTGTCCCCTCCATAGCCTTCCCTTGATATATATACACACATAGGGTATGCTTTTACAGTTGTGCCCCTACATCGGTATACCCCCGCCAGGGGCATTTAAGTCATTACACATGTTGTACTTTAGTCCTAATATCCTCCTAACAGGCCTGCTGGGCTTAGGTGGGGGCCACCCCTACAACAGGAGCCTCTCATGGTGAAGGGCTTCACAGGGCCGAAGCCATGTTGTCGAGTCCTTTGGCCCACTCCGTCCCTGCGGCCTGTGAACCTCCCCGAGCTTGCAGAACCTTCGTGAGTTGCGGACCCGGTTTGCGAGACCAGAGGCGAAGGTGATGCCTAGGCCGAAGCCAACACGCGGGCGCTTTCAAAGTAGACGCGCGCGCGCTCCGTCCCCTACCCTTCGAACGGGTGGCAGCGGAGCTGGCGCCATGTCAAAGTAGACGCGTGCGCGCTCCATCCCCTACCCTTCGAACGGGTGGCAGCGGAGCTGGCGCTCGGTCGAAGTAGACGCGCGGGCGCTCCGTCCCCTACCCTTCGAACGGGTGGCAGCGGAGATGGCGCCTAGTCGAAGTAGACGCGCACGCGCTCCGTCCCCTACCCTTCGAATGGGTGGCAGCGGAGCTGGCGCCTAGTCGAAGTAGACGCGCGCGCGCTTCGTCCCCTACCGTTCGAACGGGTGGCAGCGAAGCTGGCGCTCGATCGAAGTAGACGCGCGCGCTCCGTCCCCTACCCTTCGAACGGGTGGCAGCGGCGCTGGCGCCTAGTTGAAGTAAGCGCGCGCGCTCCGTCCCCTACCCTTCGAACGGGTGGCAGCGGAGCTGGCGCCTAGTCGAAGTAGATGCGCGCGCTCCATCCCCTACCCTTCGAACGGGTGGCAGCGGAGCTGGCGCCTCGTCAAAGTAGGCGCGCGCGCTCCGTTCCCTACCCTTCGAACGGGTGGCAGCGGCGTTGGCGCCTAGTCGAAGTAGGCGCGCGCGCGCTCCGTCCCCTACCCTTCGAACGGGTGGCAGTGGAGCTGGCGCCTAGTCGAAGTAGACGCGCGCGCGCTCCGTCCCCTACCCTTCGAACGGGTGGCAGCGGAGCCGGCGCTCAGTCAGAGTAGGCGCGCGCGCTCTGTCCTCTACCCTTCGAACGGGTGGCACCAGAGCTGGCGCTCAGTCGGAGTAGGCGCGCGCGCTCCGTCCTCTACCCTTCGAACGGGTGGCTGAGGAGCTGGCGCTTAGTCGAAGTAGGCAGCGGAGCTGGCGCCTAGTCGTAGTAGGTGCGCGCGCTCCGTCCCCTACCCTTCGAACGGGTGGCAGCGGAGCTGGCGCTTGGTCAAAGTAGACGCGCGCGCGCTCCGTCCCCTACCCTTCGAACGAGTGGCAGTGGAGCTAGCGCTTGGTCAAAGTAGACGCGCGTGCGCTCCGTCCCCTACCCTTCGAACGAGTGGCAGCGGAGCTGGCGCGCTGGCGCCTAGTCGAAGTAGGCGCGCGCGCGCTCCGTCCCCTACCCTTCGAACGGGTGGCAGCGGAGCTGGCGCTTGATCGAAGTAGACGCGCGCGCGCTCCGTCCCCTGTGCTACAGTGGAGGCGGTCCTCGTGTTACTGTCGTCGCCGCGCTTCGAGACTACTGTGACCGCACGGTAGTGCGCTTGTAATGGCGGCTGGAATCGTGCCGACGCCAGGCCTGTCAGGGGGCAGGTTGCCAGTCTGCCTTCCCATAGGTGGGGCACGCGGCGTCTTGCAATTGGCACGTCGTGGGATGTGAGCGGTAGCGTGCCCAGGGCCGCTCGCCTGTTCCCCGGGGAAGTGGAGTACGTGGCGAGCGCTGTTTTGCGTTGCGCCCTGCCTGCCCACCTACCAGGCACGCTCCTCCGAGTGTTGGCGGTTCGTTTTTCCAAGTCGTGGGTAGCCGAATCGCCGGGGGAGGCGATCGGGCTTTATAAGGTGCCATCGTTGTGACGGAGGCGTTCTGTCTCGCCTGTTGTTTTAGCTCTGCTTGCTTCGTTCCGACAGTAACGCAAATTGCTTCTTGCTTTGTGTCTTTTGCTGTAATCCTAGAGGACGATGGCTAGCTGCGACGATGTCCCTCGCCATTCCAGCGGCGGCTCCTCGTCCGACCGACGCGAGCTGTCCTGTCCTTCTGGGAGTACAAGCTGACGCCGCGGGGGCGTTCGCGTGCCGACAGGCGGTGGGACGCCGTGGAACACTCGGGGGGCCGCTGCTCCTGCGTACTGGGGAAGAGCCGCGTGACCGAAGCGACGCTGGAGCGGCTTGTGCAGGAGGGGAAGATCGAGGAGCTCGCTGGGGCTCGCCTACCTCGTCGTGAAGAGATGGAGCCGCGGCCCCGGGCGATGGAGGCGATTGTGTTTGTCGCATTTTTCGGCGCCGGCCTCCGCATGCCCTCGACATTGTTCGTGGGCGAAGTCCTGCGAGCCTATGGTTTGGAGTTAGCACAGCTGACGCCCAACGCAATAGTCCGCCTGGCTGTCTTTACATGGGCGGCGCGGACAGAAGGTCGGCGTCCCAGCGCAAGCCTGTTCGCCACCTTGCACGACGCGTGCTGTCGACCCAAGAAGCTTGCAGAAGGGGCAGTGTCCAACTTTGGCAGCGTAGATTTCGTGCTGCGGACGCATGCACGACGCTGTTCCCCGCGTCAGCCTGCTTGGGGAGGTGGGAGTCCGGCTGGACGAGGCAGTGGTTCTATTACATCGTGACCGAAAAGAGCGGCCTGCTATGCCGAGGTGGACCCATCTCGTTCAACATCTCGCCGAGCATGGAACCAGAGAGCGATGACGCGCAAAAGCTTTGGAGGCTTGTCGGTGTTGCCCGCCGATTGAGCATGCGCGACCTGGCCGAGGAGTTCACGATGTACGGGGTGTCGCCTCTTTCCACCCGGTGGAAGTACGCGGGACAGGGTGACACCCGAGCCGACGGGGTCCTTCCGCCAGCGTCCTGCCTACTTCCGCCCTCCACTCCTTGTAAGCCGTCGTGCGCGCTGGTACGCACCCCTTTTGGTGCCTGCTCCGTCCTCGTCTGATCGACTTGTTATCTTCTGCGCAGTGGCTCGGCTGGAAGATGCGGAGCGCGCGGCTGCTGCATTCCTTGGCCCGTACACACTCAAGGAGCACAAGCTTCGTGAGGACGCTACCAAAGCGGCGAAGCAAGGGCGGGTAAATCGCACTTGCGAGGTTCTAGACATTGCCATCCCCGAGCGCGCGGTGCCAGAGGAGACTCTCGCAGGGACTCCAAGCCGTTGCGGCAGTGGAAGCCAAGCGGGGGCCATGCCCTCGCGGCGCCGCGCCCGCTCCGAGGCTGTCGCATCCAGCCCGCCAGCCACCTCGGCAGCTGGCACTTTTGGGACGGGACGCGCGATTGGTGGTGGATCCGATCGAACCAGTTCGAGCGGGCGCGCCGTCTCGACTCCGCCGAGGCACCCTCCATGGGCGGGGTCGAGCCCCTGAGCTCGGCCCTCGTTGGGTTGGAGCCCGCCGGCTCGGGGAAGGGCACCGTTGCTGGCGAGGGCGTTGCAGCTGGCGGCGCTGTGCCACCTGCGACAGCTGTCGAGGACGCGCCCGGACAGGCGGGGACTGAAGGCGCAACAGGGGTTGCGGCTGTTGGCACCACGGAAGAGTCTCCTGCGATTCCACAGGCTAAGCGTCCCCGAGTCCCATCCCCTCCGCCTTCGAGGGGTCGCTACAGCGTTGCCGGCCCTATGCTTGGGGTTGTAGCGCCCGGCGCGGCCGGCACGGCCGAAGGGTCTTCTCAACCGCCCACCGGGGCATTGGCCCCGGGAATGGCGGTCGAACGGGCACGACCTCCTACGTCGACAGAGGGTGCAGAAGGTAGGCGCTGTTGGTGATATGCCCTAGAGGCAACATGGAGATGTTGAATATATCACATACTATGTTTATGATACATTGCTTTGTTCCTTGAAATAGACATTATCATTATTGATCAATGAGTATGTGACTTATTCATGAGACTCTTAATGCCAAAATGTTGCTATTTCTAAATGATCCCTGATCATATATCATATGAGGAACATATATGATTCAAAGATCAGCATATGTATTGATTGATGATCATGTCTCATGGATCATGGTATGGAGATACCAAATCAATAATATGGACATGTGTTAGTGAACATATGTTGGATAGACCCGCCATGAGACACTGCAGAGATTCCATGTGTCATTAGTTGGTCTCAAGTAGTGTTTATGTAGAATCGTTAGACTTGAGATCATCATGGTTCCCAACATGCGTAGTAGCCTATTTTGGGACTACTAACCACTACTCCGTAACTGGGTAGTCATAAAAGTAGTCTTCGGGTTTGCTATGAAACATGTAGTGGGATGTGAATGATCAAGATAGAATTTGCCCCTCCTTATGGGAGAGATATCTCTGGGCCCCTCGATGTAATGGATTATGAAAGTGCATGGCCATGCCAATGTGATTGAGGAGTCAATCACAAGTTTATAATCCATCACGGAATCGAGAGAGTGATTGAGCCATTAAGAGGATGACACAGGTCTCGCCTTGAGCTTAATCTATATCGTGAGGCAAAAGGATTCGTACATGAGAACATTACAGGTTCAGCCGATATGATCTTTACGTATACTTTGGGGTTAATATGTCTTGCTAGAGGCCGCTATTAACAGGGTGACCGGAAAGGTGTTTCCGGGTCGCGACCAAGTATACGTGAACCTACAGGGTCGCACACTTAACGGGTTGGAACACTAATTCGAATGTGATTCGGATGTGGGCTCAATTCGGATAGAGATCCGGATAGACTCCTATTGGGCCTCGGTCCACGAGGCCCAAGTGAGGAGGTCTATATATTTGGAGGCGGGGGGGCTGAGGGATGCACGCATATGTTCCTCCCGAACAAAACCCTAGCCGCCACCTCCCGAGCCAAACCCTAGCCGCTCGCGAGTGCTGGTACACTCGCGATCGGAGTTCCAGCCCCGGACGTGTGGATACCGGTGGAGGCGCTGCTCGTTGCGGCGTTGATCGGCATCAACAAACTACAGATTGGATCTGCTCGTGGTGTGGTTGATCGCGTGGAGGAGACGATCTGTTCGGGACGATCGGCTACTTCCACTACTACCTCGACGCGCGTGGTTGGATCGGCTTCTCCAACTCTTCTTCCGCTGCGCTGCGCGTCTAGTGGTAACGATCTATGATCCCTTCTTAGCATGATGTCCTGGTGTGCGCGGTAGAAATTTTTTTATTTTCTGCTATCGTAGCCTACGCGCGTTCCTTCAGTGGTATCAGAGCCATCTTGCTTAGTTTGCGATCTGGATCAGCGCATATGATGATATGCGGTTGTAGTAGATTGGATCTATTACAGTCTAGATCAGTCGGTTCATGTGATGAATCGATGGTAGCACGGGTTGATGAGATCAATCGGTGAATAGGGGTTGGATGAGGCGCAGATTGTATCACTACTAGTGCCCTAGAGATTGTCTCGGATCGGCATAAGGTGGTTATGTCGAATACTAGTAGGATACGAATCTGATAGCCTCGGGCCAGTGGGAATACTAGTGCCCTAGAGATTGTCTCGGATCGGCATAAGGTGGTTATGCCGAATACTAGTAGGTTACGGATCTGATGGCCTCGGCCCAGTGGAAAAACTAGCATCCTAGAGAATGTCTCGGATCGGCATAAGGTGGTTGTGCCGAATAGTTTTTCCATTGCGATTTCATAGATTGGATCTGTAAATTTCGTAGGGTGTTCAGGGCGCTGCCCTGAAACCCGCGGGGGGCGGCCCCCCCCCTCGACCCCCCGCCCGCTGACCGGCCAGCGGGACCGCCGTGCGTACCCGCCTTGTATAGCGTCTTGGGTTCACATCGTTAGGTAGAATACGATTCTACGTCTAACTTGTTTTTGCAGAGAATGACGTGAATAGTATGGCCCTATATCTTATTGGAATGTATGAGATGTATGTGATGCATGTAACATTCGTTCATGGCCTGCGTGTCATGATTATTTCAGCTATTGTTAGCTGTCTATATTGTATTTAACGACCTGCGTGTCGACCTTAATGCTTGAATCTATCTTTGTAATCTTCAATTTCTAGCTATTATAGGTAGTAGCCTAGTTTTGAGGTTACAAGCTTTCAAGCATGGTGGCCTAAAGGAGTGATGTGGAGGATGGAGATCGTCTACACCTACATGGAGATGGAGATCACCATTTGTTTGGGCCATACTACTTCACAGTTAAATGTGTTTATCTGTGATATTATCTATCTTATTCTTATGCAATGTTTTTGTCATATGTTGCTTTGGTAGGATAGAATCCCTCATAAAATTAGGTGTTCATGCCCTTCCATATGTTGCACCAAAAGATAATGATCACCGCATGGTAGGTCTACCAAAGTAGAGTGCCGTCGGTTATCATCATTATTTGGGGTAGATGTCGGACATCTACATGCGGAAGCATTTGGTTTACTTAACAAGGTTATCAAAACAGTTTTGGACCTTGGGGCATAGATTGGGGCCGGGGCATGTTGATGTCACCCAACAAGCAAGAGTCACATAGGGATGTGATTAGCAAGGTGTTGCTTACTCATGTCACTAGTTTTCTAGCCGTGATGCCAAAGCTCACTAGGAATTAGTGAAATGAGGTTCTTGACCCACTATGTAACTTAGAGGGAGTTTTGTTGCAAAACACATAGTGGGAGTCTTTTGTTAAATTGTTTAATAAAAGATGAACATAAACATAGTGCTAAACTTTGCATATTCTTTGTTGTAGATCATGTCAACTAATGCCGCATCCAGTTCTTTTAATTTGCGATCTATTCTTGAGAAAGAAAAACTCAATGGAACGAACTTTATGGATTGGTATCGCAACTTGAGAATTGTTCTCAAGCAAGAGCGCAAGGAGTATGTCCTTGAGTCTCATTATCCTGATGACTTGCCTGATAATGCTACTGCGGCTGCACGGAGAGCTTATGAGAAGCAAACGAATGATTACCTTGATGTGAGCTGTCTCATGCTTGCCACAATGTCCTCTGAGCTTCAGAAGCAATATGAGAACACAGATGCCTACAATATCATTGTGGGGTTGCGTGGTATGTTTGAGAACCAAGCAAGGGCTGAGAGGTTCAACACTTCAAAGTCCTTGTTTGCGTGCAGGCTTGCAGAAGGGAATCCCGTCAGCCCTCATGTGATTAAGATGATTGGCTACATTGAGAGTCTGGAAAAGCTTGGTTTTCCCCTTAGCCAAGAGTTGGCTACTGATGTGATTCTCCAGTCGCTCCCCCCGAGCTTTGAGCCATTCATACTGAACTATCACATGAACAACATGGATAAGACCTTGGCAGAGTTGCATGGGATGCTAAAAGCTGCCGAGGAAAGCATTAAGAAAAGCAGCAATCATGTGATGATGATGCAGAAAGGCAAGGGCAAGCCCAATGTCAAGAAAGGCGCGGTCAAAAGAAAGTTAGCTCCCGATGAGATCGCGAGCAGTTCTAAGGCCAAGCAAGTCAAGAAGGGCGCTGCTCCTAATGCAGATTGTTACTACTGTAAGCAATCAGGTCATTGGAAAAGGAACTGCCCAAAGTACTTGGAGGATCTTGAGAAGAAGAAGGGAAGTACGACTTCCTCTCCAGGTATAAATGTTATAGAGATCAATCTTGCTACTTCATCCACTGATTCTTGGGTATTTGATACCGGATCGGTTGCTCACCTTTGCAAATCGTTGCAGGGGCTAAGAAGAAGTAGAAGTTTGAGGAGGAGCGAAGTGGATCTTCGCGTTGGCAATGGAGCAAAAGTTGCTGCGGTCGCTGTTGGCACCATGCCATTGTCTTTACCTTCAGGATTAGTTTTGGAATTGAATAATTGTTATTGTGTTCCATCTCTTTCCAAGAACATTATTTCTGCTTCATGTTTGCAAGCAGAAGGTTATGACTTTAGATCTGTGAACAATGGTTGTTCTCTTTATTTCAAAGATATGTTCTATTGTCATACTCCATTGGTGAATGGGTTATATGTTCTTACTCTTGAAGAGTCACCGGTCTATAACATTAATGCAAAGAGGCAACGTTCGAATGATTTGAATCCCACGTTTATTTGGCACTGTCGCTTAGGTCACATAAATGAGAAACGCATGGAGAAGCTCCATAGAGATGGTATTCTGCACTCATTTGATTTTGAATCATTTGAGACATGCGAATCTTGTTTACTTGGCAAGATGACAAAGGCACCTTTCACCGGTCAAGGTGAACGGGCAAGTGACTTATTGGCACTCGTACATTCTGATGTATGTGGACCAATGAGCTCAACAGCCAGAGGTGGTTTTCAGTACTTCATAACTTTTACTGATGATTTTAGTAGATATGGGTATATCTACCTGATGAAGCATAAGTCCGAATCCTTTGAAAAGTTCAAAGAATTCCAAAATGAAGTGCAAAATCATTTAGGCAAGACAATCAAGTTTCTACGATCTGATCGTGGCGGCGAGTATTTGAGCCATGAGTTTGGCAATCATCTGAAGGATTGTGGAATTGTTCCACAATTGACTCCGCCAGGAACACCTCAATGGAATGGGGTATCTGAACGGAGAAATCGCACCTTATTAGATATGGTGCGCTCCATGATGAGCCAAAGTGATCTTCCGTTGTCTTTTTGGGGGTACGCTCTTGAAACAGCCGCTTTCACACTAAACAGGGTTCCATCAAAATCAGTAGAAAAGACACCATATGAGATGTGGACAGGACAACGTCCTAGCTTGTCTTTTCTTAAGATTTGGGGATGTGAGGCTTATGTAAAACGTTTACAATCTGATAAGCTCAGTCCTAAATCTGATAAATGCTTCTTTATCGGGTATCCTAAGGAAACAAAAGGATATTACTTCTATAATCAAGGAGAAGGCAAAGTGTTTGTCGCCCGGCATGGTGTCTTCTTAGAGAAAGAGTTTCTCTCAAGAAGGGATAGTGGGAGCATGGTGCAACTTGAAGAAATTCGGGAAACACCTGAAAACGTTTCAGCTCCTACAGAACCACAACAGGATGAACAAACTGTTGAAGAACCTGTTGTGGACACACCGGCACCACGTAGGTCAGAGAGGTCACGTCGTGCACCTGAAAGGTACATGTTCTTGACTACTCAACAACGGGACATATTGTTGTTAGACAACGATGAGCCTAAGACCTTTGAAGAAGCGATGGTGGGACCAGACTCTGAGAAATGGCTTGAAGCCATGAGATCCGAAATTGAATCCATGCACAGTAATCATGTTTGGAACTTGGTTGATCCACCTGATGGTGTTAAAACCATTGAGTGCAAATGGATTTTCAAGAAAAAGATAGACATAGATGGAAATGTTCACATCTATAAAGCGCGATTGGTGGCCAAAGGTTTCAAACAAATTCAAGGTGTTGATTATGATGAAACTTTTTCGCCCGTCGCAATGATAAAGTCTATTCGGATCATTCTAGCGATTGCTGCATATTTCGACTATGAAATATGGCAAATGGATGTCAAAACAGCTTTCCTTAATGGAAATCTGAGTGAGGATGTGTACATGACACAGCCCACGGGTTTTGTCGATCCGCAATCAGCTGGAAAGATATGCAAGCTGCAAAGATCCATTTATGGATTAAAGCAGGCATCTCGGAGTTGGAACATTCGTTTTGATGAAGTAATCAAAGGGTTTGGTTTCATCAAGAACGAAGAAGAGCCTTGTGTTTACAAAAAGGCTAGTGGGAGCGCACTCGTGTTTCTGGTCTTATATGTGGATGACATATTACTGATCGGAAATGACATTCCTATGCTCGAATCTGTTAAGTCTTCATTGAAAAATAGTTTCTCTATGAAAGACTTAGGAGAGGCGGCATATATTCTGGGCATCAAGATCTATAGGGATAGATCAAGAAGGCTAATTGGATTAAGCCAAGATACGTACATTGATAAGGTGTTGAAAAGGTTCAACATGCAGGATTCCAAGAAAGGCTTCCTACCTATGTCACATGGTATACATCTTAGCAAGAGTCAGTGTCCTAGTACACCTGATGAGCGGGATAAAATGAATGCGATTCCATATGCTTCGGCTATGGGATCCATTATGTATGCCATGCTTTGTACACGTCCAGATGTCTCGTATGCTTTAAGTGCTACAAGTAGATACCAGTCAGATCCAGGTGAAAGTCACTGGATTGCCGTAAAGAACATCTTGAAGTACTTGAGAAGAACTAAAGATGTGTTCCTCGTCTATGGGGGTGAGGAAGAGCTCGTTGTAAATGGTTACACCGATGCTAGCTTCCAAACTGACAAAGATGATTTTAGATCGCAATCTGGATTTGTGTTCTGCCTGAATGGCGGTGCGGTGAGCTGGAAGAGTTCCAAGCAGGAGACGGTTGCTGATTCTACAACAGAGGCCGA
Source organism: Dendrocalamus latiflorus (assembly GCA_017311315.1). Classification (NCBI taxonomy): domain Eukaryota; kingdom Viridiplantae; phylum Streptophyta; class Magnoliopsida; order Poales; family Poaceae; genus Dendrocalamus; species Dendrocalamus latiflorus. The sequence continues at coordinate 9,541,645 of CM029644.1, read as the reverse complement.
GTACATAGCAGCTTCTGAAGCTGCTAAAGAGGCTGTTTGGATCAAGAAATTTGTTTCTGAGCTTGGTGTGGTGGCTAGTGCCTCCAGCCCAATGGACCTCTACTGTGACAATAGTGGGGCCATTGCGCAAGCCAAGGAGCCTAGATCGCACCAGAAGTCCAAGCACATTCTACGGCGATTTCATCTCATCCGCGAGATTGTGGAGAGAGGCGATGTGAAGATATGCAAAGTACAAACGGATTTGAACATTGCAGATCCGTTGACAAAGCCGCTTCCCCAGCCAAAGCATGAGGCTCACACTAGGGCAATGGGTATTAGATACCTACATGGTTGACTCTAGTGCAAGTGGGAGACTGTTGGTGATATGCCCTAGAGGCAACATGGAGATGTTGAATATATCACATACTATGTTTATGATACATTGCTTTGTTCCTTGAAATAGACATTATCATTATTGATCAATGAGTATGTGACTTATTCATGAGACTCTTAATGCCAAAATGTTGCTATTTCTAAATGATCCCTGATCATATATCATATGAGGAACATATATGATTCAAAGATCAGCATATGTATTGATTGATGATCATGTCTCATGGATCATGGTATGGAGATACCAAATCAATAATATGGACATGTGTTAGTGAACATATGTTGGATAGACCCGCCATGAGACACTGCAGAGATTCCATGTGTCATTAGTTGGTCTCAAGTAGTGTTTATGTAGAATCGTTAGACTTGAGATCATCATGGTTCCCAACATGCGTAGTAGCCTATTTTGGGACTACTAACCACTACTCCGTAACTGGGTAGTCATAAAAGTAGTCTTCGGGTTTGCTATGAAACATGTAGTGGGATGTGAATGATCAAGATAGAATTTGCCCCTCCTTATGGGAGAGATATCTCTGGGCCCCTCGATGTAATGGATTATGAAAGTGCATGGCCATGCCAATGTGATTGAGGAGTCAATCACAAGTTTATAATCCATCACGGAATCGAGAGAGTGATTGAGCCATTAAGAGGATGACACAGGTCTCGCCTTGAGCTTAATCTATATCGTGAGGCAAAAGGATTCGTACATGAGAACATTACAGGTTCAGCCGATATGATCTTTACGTATACTTTGGGGTTAATATGTCTTGCTAGAGGCCGCTATTAACAGGGTGACCGGAAAGGTGTTTCCGGGTCGCGACCAAGTATACGTGAACCTACAGGGTCGCACACTTAACGGGTTGGAACACTAATTCGAATGTGATTCGGATGTGGGCTCAATTCGGATAGAGATCCGGATAGACTCCTATTGGGCCTCGGTCCACGAGGCCCAAGTGAGGAGGTCTATATATTTGGAGGCGGGGGGGCTGAGGGATGCACGCATATGTTCCTCCCGAACAAAACCCTAGCCGCCACCTCCCGAGCCAAACCCTAGCCGCTCGCGAGTGCTGGTACACTCGCGATCGGAGTTCCAGCCCCGGACGTGTGGATACCGGTGGAGGCGCTGCTCGTTGCGGCGTTGATCGGCATCAACAAACTACAGATTGGATCTGCTCGTGGTGTGGTTGATCGCGTGGAGGAGACGATCTGTTCGGGACGATCGGCTACTTCCACTACTACCTCGACGCGCGTGGTTGGATCGGCTTCTCCAACTCTTCTTCCGCTGCGCTGCGCGTCTAGTGGTAACGATCTATGATCCCTTCTTAGCATGATGTCCTGGTGTGCGCGGTAGAAATTTTTTTATTTTCTGCTATCGTAGCCTACGCGCGTTCCTTCAGGCGCAACTCCTTTTCCTCGCATGACTTCGCGAAACTCTCTCCGATTTGCTCGCTCATTCCGTCGACATCAGGCGAGACAAGGTCTCCTGGGCGTGGTGAAGGATCGAGCAACGGGGGTGTGCGCGAAGTCCCAAACCTCACGCAGGGTGCACCGCAGGCGTCTGCCGCCATTGAGGTGGCCGAAGCTTCCGCGGCCCCCGATGCGGCGGGGCCTGAGCCCGTTCTTTCCGACTTCCTCCCGCGCTTGGAGGTAATTCGTGTCCTTAATGCGGCTGCGGAGCACGCGACCGGCGGCCTTGACCGACGGATGCTGTCGTCGTGCGACGGGGACCTCCTGGCCCTTGCGCTACGGGCCTCGGAGATCCGGGTGAGTATTTGCGCTAGCGCTTGCTAGAGTAGTACCGGGCACCCGCTGATTCTTGTTGCTGCTTGCAGACGCTCGCTATCAGCGAGGCCGTAGACGAGGTGCGCCTCCGAGAGCGGAGGGCCCTAGAGGCCAGCCTCCGTGAAGTGGATGATGCTCACATGACTAAGGACGAAGAGCTCCGCACGCTGGACGGTGCCATGGCGGTCACGCGACTCGAGACCGAGGAATTCAGGCGTGCCGCGGCAGAGGAACGCGCCTCCTTCTTGCGGCAGATCGCCGCGTTAGAGGAGGAGAAGACTCAGCTGGCCGAGGCTCTTGCTGAGAAGACCCGCGCCTTGGACGATGCGTCCGCATCGGCGTGGGGGCGATGGAGTCTCTGAATCGGGCCCTCCGCGATCTGTGCGTCGGCGTGCCCGACGCCGCTCACGGGCCGGAGGACTTGACGGAGACGCTTGGGTTGATCGAGGAGGGGGCGGGCGTTGCTCTCCGCGGCGCCAGAACTTTCGGCGAGCACTGCGGCTACCTTGGCGCGTGCCTCGCCCTTGGCCTGCTCCATACGCATGGGTGTATGCACACCCACGAGCTAGCGAACCCTCAGCTGGATCTACCTTGCCGGCAGGGGCCGCTGTCGGACGCTATCCGCTCCATCGAGCCTGGCCTCCAGAACTTCCACCGACAGATCTGGGGCCGCGTCGGGGAGGATGCGGCAAGGGTTGCAGTGCAGCAGACACTGCGCGGGGAAGGGGACTTCCTCCGTTGGCTCTAAGGAGTTCCCCGAGGCCACGACAGCGACACGGGCCCCTCGACGCCGCGCGAAGGCTGAACTGTTGATGGTTGTAGTCATGGTTGTAATCATTTAACCCCATATTTTGTAATGAACCGAAGCGCCACTTGTTCTTACTGTTGTAAGCTGCGCTCTGGGTTGGCGTTTTCGTGCGAGTGCGGGATTGGCACTCACACCATATTTATACTCCGCGGAGTGCGCACGAGGGCGTCCCCCCGCTGCGCCTAACGCGTGCGGAGGCGGACCTCAGCGTTACGACTTGAGTTATAGTCCGTAGACTCGCGCGTGCGGAGGTGTACCTCGACGCTACGTCTTATTTAGAGTCCGTAGACTGGCGCATGCGGAGGCGGACCTTGACGCTACGTCTTATTTAGAGTCCGTAGACTGGCGCGTGCGGAGGCGGACCTCGACGCTACGACTTCATTTATAGTCCGTAGACTCGCGCGTGCGGAGGCGGACCTCGACGCTACGTCTTATTTAGAGTCCGTAGACTGGCGCGTGCAGAGGCGGACCTCGACGCTATGACTTCATTTAGAGTCCGTAGACTGGCGCGTGCGGAGGCGGACCTCGACGTCACGTCTTAATTTATAGTCCGTGGACTCGCGCGTGCGGAGGCGGACCTCGACGTCACGTCTTATTTAGAGTCCGTGGACTGGCGCGTGCGGAGGCGGACCTCGACGCTATCACTTCATTTAGAGTCCGTAGACTGGCGCGTGCGGAGGCGGACCTCGACGCTACGTCTTATTTTATAGTCCGTAGACTGGCACGTGCGGAGGCGGACCTCGACGCTACGACTTAATTTATACTCCGTAGAGTGCGCGCGGAGGCGTCCCCCCGTTGCGTCTTATTTTAGAGTCCGTGGACTGGCGCGTGCGGAGGCGGACCTCGACGTCACGTCTTATTTAGAGTCCGTGGACTGGCGCGTGCGGAGGTGGACCTCGACGTCACGTCTTAATTTATAGTCCGTAGACTCGCGCGTGCGGAGGCGGACCTCGACGCTACGTCTTATTTAGAGTCCGTGGACTGGCGCGTGCGGAGGCGTACCTCGACGTCACGTCTTAATTTATAGTCCGTAGACTCGCGCGTGCGTAGGCGGACCTCGACGCTATGTCTTATTTAGAGTCCGTGGACTGGCGCGTGCGGAGGCGGACCTCGACGTCACGTCTTAATTTATAGTCCGTAGACTCGCGCGCGCGGAGGTGGACCTCGACGCTACGTCTTATTTAGAGTCCGTAGACTGGCGCGTGCGGAGGCGGACCTCGACGCTACGTCTTATTTAGAGTCCGTAGACTGGCGCGTGCGGAGGCGGACCTCGACGCTACGACTTCATTTATAGTCCGTAGACTCGCGCGTGCGGAGGCGGACCTCGATGCTACGTCTTATTTAGAGTCCGTAGACTGGCGCGTGCAGAGGCGGTCCTCGACGCTATGACTACATTTAGAGTCCGTAGACTGGCGCGTGCGGAGGCGGACCTCGACGTCACGTCTTAATTTATAGTCCGTGGACTCGCGCGTGCGGAGGCGGACCTCGACGTCACGTCTTATTTAGAGTCCGTGGACAGGCGCGTGCGGAGGCGGACCTCGACGCTATGACTTCATTTAGGGTCCGTAGACTGGCGCGTGCGGAGGCGGACCTCGACGCTACGTCTTATTTTAGAGTCCGTAGACTGGTGCGTGCGGAGGCGGACCTCGACTCTACGACTTAATTTATACTCCGTAGAGTGCGCGCGGAGGCGTCCCCCCGTTGCGTCTTATTTTAGAGTCCGTGGACTGGCGCGTGCGGAGGCGGACCTCGACGTCACGTCTTATTTAGAGTCCGTGGACTAGCGCATGCGGAGGTGGACCTCGACGTCACGTCTTAATTTATAGTCCGTAGACTCGCGCGTGCGGAGGGGGACCTCGACGCTACGTCTAATTTAGAGTCCGTGGACTGGCGCGTGCGGAGGCGGACCTCGACGTCACGTCTTAATTTATAGTCCGTAGACTCGCGCGTGCGGAGGCGGACCTCGACGCTACGTCTTATTTAGAGTCCGTGGACTGGCGCGTGCGGAGGCGGACCTCGACGTCACGTCTTAATTTATAGTCCGTAGACTCGCGCGCGCGGAGTCGGACCTCGACGCTACGTCTTATTTAGAGTCCGTGGACTTCTGCACAGTTCGGCCAGACAATGGTACTCTTTGGGAACACCAGGCTTTATTGAACTCCCGTTTGCGCGGCGAGCATCGTACAATAAAGGGCTGATGCTGCTACGATTGCCATCCTGCGGCTAGGCGTAATATCGCCGCAACCTATCCGCGTTCCACGTGTGGCGGAGGGTTTGCCCCTCGAGCGTAGCGAGGCGGTACGCTCCCTTCTGTAATGCTTCCACGACAATGTACGGGCCCTCCCACTTGGATTCCAGCTTGCCAGCAGTCTCCGCCTGGAGCGCCACTCTGAGGACGAGATCCCCAGGCTTGAATGTTCGTGGATACACGGAGCGGTCCCGAGTACGGACCGCCTGCCGTGCATACTTCTCGACATGCTGGGTTGCACTCGCCCGCACCCCATCGAGGAGGTCCAAGGACACGCGGCGCTCTCCATCGGGCGCTTGGACGAGGACCCTCCGCGAGACAGCCTTGATTTCTTCAGGCGTCACCGCCTCGTCTCCGAAAAGGAGTTTGAAAGGTGTGAACCCCGTCGGGCGTGTCACAGTTGTGCGCAAGGACCAGAGGACGCTGTGAAGTTCGCTCGGCCACTTGCCCTTCGGCAGCCCGGCCAGGCGCTTTTTGACGGCGATAGAGATGGCGCCGTTCGCCCTTTCCACCGCTCCGTTGGACTGGAGGTGCCCAACTGAGGTGAACCGAAGTGTGATGCCCATGCCATCACAGAACTCTTTGAACAGGGTGGCGTCGAATTGCAGGCCGTTGTCGACGGTGAGCTCCCTGGGCACGCCGAAGCGACAGATGATGTTCTGCCAAAGGAAACGCTGCATGGCCGCCGAGGTTACTTTGGCCAAGGCCATCGCCTCCGGCCATCTGGAAAAATATTCCAACGCGACCACCACGAACCGTAGGTCCCCTGGGGCTCGGGGGAGTGGTCCTACTATGTCGACCCCCCAGCGTGCCAGCGGCCACACCGGGGGAATAGGGTTGAGGCTCGTGGGGGGCCTGCGGATGATACGTCCCATCCACTGGCACCCTTGACACCGACGCACGAGGTCCTGGGCGTCGGCGATGGCAGTCGTGAAGGACTACGGGTAGGCTACGCTAGCGCAAAATTAATAAAAATTTTGCCCGTAAACCAAGATCACTGCAGTTATAGATCACGGAATTACCACTAGACGCGCAGGTGCGAAATTGACGCAGCACGTCGGGGTAGAGTAGTCGTACTACGTCGATGCAGCACGTCGGGGCAGACTAGTCGTACTACTTCCTTGTCCTCGTCGCGGCGTCCAACGTACAACTCCTCTCTTGCGGTTCGTCCAAACGCTACAGATGCAGCGCCGCCAAAAGGTATCCACACGTACGGGAGGAAGCGATGCACGCCGGATTACTAGATCCGCGCGAGCGCCCAGGGCGTGGGAGGGGTGGCGGCCAGGGTTTGAGGAGGTCACGAAAACTTCTCTCCAAACCCTGTGCGCCCTTGCCCTCCTTTTATAGACGTCCTTATAATGGGCTTCAGCGAATGGAGGCCCATTAGGACTCAATACCCAGTCTAACCCGGATCCAATCCGAATTAGGCTTCAGCCCTTAAGTGTGTGACCCTATGGGTTCACGTATGTTTAGACATGACACGAGTTTACCTACTCGGTCAATAGTTGGTAGCGGCCTCTAGCAAGACGTGCCAACTTCTAAACATACACAAAGATCATATCGAACGAACCATCACAACTTTATGTACATGCCAATCCCTTTGCCTCACGATATTTGGTCGAGCTCCAAGCTGACCACTCTTTCTCGATCCTGTGATCCGGAATCCCTTACTAGGTTAACTCTTAACCTTAAGTAGCATGGCCATGCATTTCTGGATCCGATCACTCGAGGGGCCCAGAGATATCTCTCTCAGGTAGAGAGGGGAAAATCCCATCTCGACTGACCATGCCTCGTAGCATGCTTCATGACAAACCCGAAAACTACCTTTATAACTACCCAGTTACGGAGTAGCGTTTGATAGCCCCTAAGTAGGTCGATTCACATCTCAAGTACATGCGACAATCTCAGGTCTAAGGACAAGGCGTACACATTGTGTAGAGAGAGAACCATAAGTATAATTGTTATGTCTCATGTTGGGTCGGTCCAACCCCATGTTCTAAACATGTGTCCACATTATTGGTTTGACATCTCCATGTCTATGACCTGTGAAACATGGTCATCAACCGATACATGTGCTAATCCATTATTCACGTGTGTCCTCACATGAACTCCGACTAGGGACAACTTTAGAATAACCATATAAGTAAAGAGTTTCACAAACAAGTCACATACTTGTTAATCAACACAAAGGCAATATTCAAGGAACATTTATTAAATCATGGATACAACGAAATATCATCATCTCTATGATTGCCTCTAGGGCATATTTCCAACAGTCTCCCACTTGCACTAGAGTCAATCTAGAAGATATCTAATACCCATAGCTCTTGTGTGCGCCTCATGCTTAGGCTGTGGGAGAGGCTTCGTCAAAGGATCTGAAATATTCAAATCCATGTGTATTTTGCATATCTTTAAATCTCCTCGATTGAGGATCTCTCGAATGAGATGAAACCGCCGCAGTATGTGTTTGTTCTTTTGGTGATTCCATGGCTCCTTGGCTTGCGCAATGGCCCCACTGTTATCACAATAAAGATCCAGAGGACTGCACGCACTAGGAACCACACCTAGTTCAGATATGAACTTCCTTATCCAAACACCTTCCTTTGCTGCTTCAGAAGCTGCAATGTACTCGGCCTCCGTTGTAGAGTCAGCAACAGTCTCCTGCTTGGAACTCTTCCAACTGACCGCACCACCGTTCAAAATGAACACAAAACCCGATTGCGACTTGTAATCGTCTTTGTCGGTTTGGAAGCTTGCATCGGTGTGACCATTTACAACGAGCTCTTCCTCACCTCCGTAGACTAGGAACACATCCTTAGTTCTTTTCAAATACTTGAGGATGTTTTTAACCGCTGTCCAGTGACTCTCACCGGGATCAGCCTGGTATCTGCTCGTAACACTTAGAGCATAGGAAACATCTGGGCGAGTACATATCATAGCATACATGATAGATCCAATGGCCGAAGCATATGGAATCTTACTCATGCGATCTCGCTCATCAGTTGTCGAAGGACACTGAGTCTTGCCAAGATTTATGCCATGAGACATTGGCAAGAACCCTTTCTTTGCCTCCTCCATGTTGAACCGTTTCAACACTTTGTCAATGTAAGTACTCTGGCTTAATCCTATTAGCCTTTTTGATCTATCTCTATAGATCTTAATACCCAAAATATATGCCGCTTCCCCTAAGTCCTTCATTGAAAAACTATTTTTCAGTGAGGTCTTAACGGACTCGAGCATAGGAATATCATTTCCAATCAGTAATATGTCATCTACATATAAGATTAGAAATACGAGCGAGCTCCCACTTGCCTTCTTGTAAACGCAAGATTCTTCTTCGTTTTTGATGAAGCCAAACCCTTTGACCACTTCATCAAAACGAATGTTCCAACTCCGAGATGCTTGCTTCAATTCATAAATGGATTTTTGAAGTTTGCATACTTTTCTAGCATTGATTGGATCGACAAAACCCTCGGGCTGTATCATATACACGTCCTCGGTTAAATTTCCATTAAGGAAAGCCGTTTTGACATCCATCTGCCATATCTCATAGTCGAAATATGCAGCAATAGCTAGAATGATCCGTATAGATTTAAGCATCGCTACAGGCGAGAAGGTCTCATCGTAGTCAACTCCTTGAACTTGCCGAAAACCTTTTGCGACAAGTCGAGCTTTATGGATATGAACATTTCCATCCATATCAATCTTCTTTTTATAGATCCATTTGCACTCTATGGTTTTAACACCATCAGGCGGGTCAACCAAGTTCCAAACTTGATTGTCTCCCATGGATGCTATCTCGGATCTCATGGCACTTTGCCATTTCTCAGAGTCTGGGTCCATCATTGCTTCCGCATAGGTCGTAGGCTCATCATTGTCTAACAATAACATATCTCGCGCATTGCGGAGCCTTTCCGACCTCCGTGGTGGTGGTGCTTCCTTTGCCATGGGTTCCTCAACTTGTTCTGCCACGTGGGCATCATTCGTCGAGTCTTCCCTGATTGGTTCATCTTGAACCTCTTCAAGCTGCACCGTTCTTCCACTTGTCTCCCTGTTGAGAAACTCTTTCTCTAGGAAAACACCACTTCGAGCGACAAACACTTTGCCCTCTAGTCGGTTGTAGAAGTAATATCCAAAGGTTTCCTTCGGATATCCCACGAAAATGCATTTATCCGACTTGGGTGTGAGCTTGTCCGACTGTAGTCGCTTGACAAACGCCTCACATCCCCAAATCTTTAGAAAAGACAAACTGTGACTCTTCCCAGTCCATATCTCATATGGTGTCTTAACTACGGATTTAGATGGTACCCTATTAAGTGTGAAAGCTGCCGTTTCTAGAGCGTAACCCCAAAATGATAATGGTAGATCTGACTGGCTCATCATCGATCGAACCATGTCCAACAAGGTCCGATTACGCCGCTCGGATACCCCGTTTCTTTGAGGCGTTCCGGGCGGTGTTAGCTGTGGAACAATTCCGCAACTCTTCAGATGATTGCTAAATTCATGACTCAAATACTCGCCACCACGATCAGATCGCAGAGCCTTAATTTTCTTGGCACGTTGATTTTCAACCTCATTCTGGAACTCTTTGAACTTTTCAAAAGTTTCAGACTTATGCTTCATTAAGTAGACATAGCCATATCTACTAAAATCATCAGTGAAAGTTATGAAGTAATGAAATCCACCTCTAGCAGTCGTGCTCATTGGTCCACATACATCAGTATGTATGATTTCCAACAAGTCTGATGCCCTCTCAAAAGAACCTTTGAAAGGTGACTTGGTCATCTTACCAAGCAAACAAGCTTCACATGTCTCGTATGATTCAAAATCAAACGAAGTTAGAAGACCATCATCATGGAGCTTCTTCATGCGCTTTTCACTTATGTGACCCAAACGACAATGCCAAACATATGTGGGATTCAAATCATTAGGTCGAAGTCTTTTAGCATTTATGTTAAAGATGGGCGCATCATCAAGATTTAAAATAAATAACCCATTCACAATGGGCGCAAAAGCCACAAACATTTCATTTTTAGAGATCAAACAACCATTGTCTTTACTTGCAAATGAATAACCATCTCTCATCAAACATGAGGGGGATAAAATGTTTCGACTCATACTAGGAACATAATAACAATTATTCAATTCCATAATAAATCTTGAAGGAAGCTGAAGTTGCATGGTGCCGACGGTCAACGCAGCAACCCTTGCTTTATTTCCGACGCGAAAATCAACTTCACCTCTTGCGACTCCTCTACTTCTTATTAGCCCTTGCATCGAGTTGCAAATGTGAGCAACTGATCCGGTATCAAATACCCAAGAGTTAATAGGAGAATCAGCGAGAAAAATGTCTAAAACATTTATGACAAGTGTACCATGGGTGGAAGTCTTACTTCCAGCCTTCTTCTTGCATTCCTCGGAATCCATGTACTTCTTGCAGTTTCTCTTCCAGTGGCCAGTCTCTTTACAATAGAAGCATACTGTCTCAGCTCCAGGTCCAGCATTAGGCTTAGGCGTTGGTTTTGAGATCATATCTTTAACCTTGCCCTTATTCTTTGCCCATGACTGCTTACCCTTTTTCTTGAAGCTAGACTTGTTCTGCACAGCCATCACATGGCTAGGCCCTGCACACTTCTTAATGTCACTCTCTGCTGTTTTGAGCATCCCACAAAGCTCATTAAGGCCCTTTTCCACCCCATGCATATGGTAGTTCGAAATGAAATGTCCATAGCTAGGTGGTAGAGACGCCAAAATGAAATCAGTTGCCAACTCTTGGCTAATTGGAAAACCAAGTTTATCCAAAGTCTGACTGTAACCAACCATTTTGATCACATGTGGGCCTACGGGTGCACCTTCTGTTAACTTGCATTCCAGAAAAGCCTTAGAGACATTGAACCTTTCAGTCCTGGCCTGTGTCTGGAACATGTCCTTAAGCGCCATGATCATATCATACGCTTCCTGATCCTCAAACTGCTTTTGAAGGTCAGGTTCCATGCATGCAAGCATAAGACAGCTAATCTCAAGAGAGTCATCACATGCTTTCTTGTAGGCATTTTTAACAGCAGCAGCCGCATTGTCAGCAGGCTCTTCTGGGATTGGGGTGTCCAGAACGTTTTCCTTTTTATCTGCCCTGCGAACAATTCTCAGGTTACAGACCCAGTCGGAATAGTTTGTTCCATTTAATTTTTCTTTCTCAAGAATCGATCGCAAAGCAAAAGGGTGTGCGCGGTTGTTAGATGCCATTGATCTACAACAGAAAATGCAAAATACTAAGACAAATAAAACCATGATAGAGTAAACCGTATTAAACAAATTTAATAGAATGTACTCCCACTAAAATCAATATCCCTCTATTGATTCTTAGCGATTCAAGATCCGCAATTAACTAGTCTACTAGTGAGCTTTTGCATCACCGCTAGGAGACAAGGTAATTCGGTAAGTAACACCTTACTAATCATATCTCTATATGACTCTTGTTGTTGGGTGACATCTCTATGCCTCGGCGCCCAACCTTTATGCCCCAAGGCCCATAACCTTTATGATAACCTTGTTAAGTTCACCAACCCTTATGCATGTATGTATCCGATACAAACCCATCTAGTCAAGGAAAGTCGATGGTGCCCTAATTTTATAGACCCACCATCAATTTACAAGACATGGGATGGTGCAAAGTTTAGTTGGGAGGGCATATGTTTAACTTAACATTTTGTGAGGGATCGTTATACTTCTACCATTCAAACATGCATAGGAGTAAAACAAACAGGAATAGCATTCACACAGTTGTGACTCAGTATGGCCCATTTTCTCATGGTGATCTCCATCGCCATAGAATCTGTCCACCATGATGATCTCCATCTCCATGGTCAATGTGTGCCATCCCTCCAAGTGATGTGTCCTCCGAGTACTAATATAAGCTATTACTCATAACAGCTAGTAATCAAATACATGGATACAAGGAATCATCACAAGTCGGCACGCAGGCCGTTAATACAATACTTTGACAACACAATGGCTCCAGCCGTGTTGCCGAACCCACGACACGCAGGTCATGAAAATATTACAAACATGCATCACATACACATTAGGCCATACTGGTCACATACATCCTGCAAAACAAGTTATGCATAGATTCGCAATCTACCGGATAAGGGGGTCGAGGGGTTTCCCCCCGCGGGGTTCGAAGGGGCGGCGCCCCTCGCGGCCCGGACATTCGTAAAAAAAACAGAGATCCAATCTATGCAATTTTTACTTAGGATTTTGATCGGCAAATCATATTTACCCCAAATCGACTATTGTTCCGATTCGACCAATTTGCATTGATCTTCGCGTGCCGCAACCGATTTTACGTGTCACTGTCTACCCCGATGGTGATACCGACCGGTAGGGGTATGTTGTGGCACGACCTTAGCAGAATGATCACGGAAACCAGATCTATCCATTACCAGAACTATACAATCGATCACATCGATCATAACGACTTACATATCGCCATATGCAAATCACCCGAACTCTGATACCACTGAAGGACTACGGGTAGGCTACGCTAGCGCAAAATTAATAAAAATTTTGCCCGTAAACCAAGATCACTGCAGTTATAGATCACGGAATTACCACTAGACGCGCAGGTGCGGAATTGATGCAGCACGTCGGGGTAGAGTAGTCGTACTACGTCCATGCAGTACGTCGGGGCAGAGTAGTCGTACTACTTCCTCGTCCTCGTCGCGGCGTCCAACGTACAACTCCTCTCTTGCGGTTCGTCCAAACGCTACAGATGCAGCGCCGCCAAAAGGTATACACACGTACGGGAGGAAGTGACGCACGCCGGATTACTAGATCCGCGCGAGCACCCAGGGCGTGGGAGGGGTGGCGGCCAGGGTTTGAGGAGGTCACGAAAACTTCTCTCCAAACCCTGTGCGCCCTTGCCCTCCTTTTATAGACGTCCTTATAATGGGCTTCAGCGAATGGAGGCCCATTAGGACTCAATACCCAGTCTAACCCGGATCCAATCCGAATTAGGCTTCAGCCCTTAAGTGTGTGACCCTATGGGTTCACGTATGTTTAGACATGACACGAGTTTACCTACTCGGTCAATAGTTGGTAGCGGCCTCTAGCAAGACGTGCCAACTTCTAAACATACACAAAGATCATATCGAACGAACCATCACAACTTTATGTACATGCTAATCCCTTTGCCTCACGATATTTGGTCGAGCTCCAAGCTGATCTCTCTTTCTCGATCCTGTGATCCGGAATCCCTTACTAGGTTAACTCTTAACCTTAAGTAGCATGGCCATGCATTTCTGGATCCGATCACTCGAGGGGCCCAGAGATATCTCTCTCAGGTAGAGAGGGGAAAATCCCATCTCAACTGACCATGCCTCGTAGCATGCTTCATGACAAACCCGAAAACTACCTTTATAACTACCCAGTTACGGAGTAGCGTTTGATAGCCCCTAAGTAGGTCGATTCACATCTCAAGTACATGCGACAATCTCAGGTCTAAGGACAAGGCGTACACATTGTGTAGAGAGAGAACCATAAGTATAATTGTTATGTCTCATGTTGGGTCGGTCCAACCCCATGTTCTAAACATGTGTCCACATTATTGGTTTGACATCTCCATGTCTATGACCTGTGAAACATGGTCATCAACCGATACATGTGCTAATCCATTATTCACATGTGTCCTCACATGAACTCCGACTAGGGACAACTTTAGAATAACCATATAAGTAAAGAGTTTCACAAACAAGTCACATACTTATTAATCAACACAAAGGCAATATTCAAGGAACATTTATTAAATCATGGATACAACGAAATATCATCATCTCTATGATTGCCTCTAGGGCATATTTCCAACAAGTCGGCCAGTAAAAGCCTTGCCTAAATGCCTTGCCGACCAAAGACCTTGGCGCCAAGTGAGACCCGCACATACCCGCATGGATTTCCGCAAGGAGCTCCTTTCCGTCTTCGCGCGGGAGGCAGCGCAAGAGCGGTGCGCAGACCCCCTTCTTGTAGAGTATCCCTTCGAACACTTGGAAGGACCGAGCTCGGTGCTGCAGATGCCGCAGCTCGGCGGGGTCCTCCGGCTCGGCGATGCCTTGCAGGAAATTGAAAATGGGCTCTCGCCAGTCGCCCTGTTGGCCGATGTGGTGGACGAGGGCCGCGTCCTGGTTGTCTTGTGCGATGGCCGCCTGTGGTAACACCTCGTAAAAAGCCCCGTCAGGGGGTGGCAGTTGCTGGCTGGCCGTCTTTGCGAGGGCGTCAGCCTGCTCATTCTCCGCGCGAGGGATGGCTTTGACCGTGACGCCCAGGAAATGCCTTTCCCTCGCTCTTACAGCCGCGAGGTATTTGGCCAGCTCTGGGTCCTTGGCTTGATATGACTTGTCAACATGGCCAGCCACCAGACGCGAGTCCGTGCGGACGAGCACTCGCCGGGCCCCGATTGCCTTGAGCTTTGTCAGGCCGAAGAGCAGCGCTTCATACTCGGCTGTATTATTTATAGCCGGGAAAGCGAGGCGCGCCGAGTATAGTAGGTGCTGTCCTTCGGGCGTGACGATCACCGCGCCTACGCCTGCGCCCGCGACGCCATAGGCTCCATCAATGGTGAGTGTCCAGACCGGGTCATCATGCTTCTGGGCGGACTGGTGTAGCATCTCCGCCAGGGGAAAGGAGGAAGGTATTGTGATCGGGTGGGCCAGGAAATAATGTCGGAGCTTTCTGGAGGCCATGACCAATGCGTAGGCGAGCTTCTCAAGCTCCGTGTATCTCGTCTTGGCGCCCTGGAGGGCTTCGGAGACGAAGTATACGGGCCGTTGCACGACGCCTTCCACTAGGACGAGGACAGCACTAACCGCTGTGGTTGACGCGGCCAAATAGAGCAAGAGGGGAGCCTCTGGTGCTGGGGCGACCAGAGTGGGGAGACTCGCCAGGTGCTTCTTGAGCTCGTTGAAGGCCTCCGCACAACCGTTATCCCAACGAAATCCATCGCACCCGCGGAGTGTCTTGAAGAACGGCAAGCCCCGCTCCGCCGCTCTGGATAAGAAGCGGCTCAGGGCTGCCATGCGGCCCGCCAGCCTCTGGACCCCCCTCGTCGTCTTCGGTGGCTCCATGCCTAAAATGGCGTCGACCTTATCGGGATTCGCCTGGATGCCTCGTCCAGATACGAGGAAACCCAGGCGTTTGCCCGCCTGCACGCCGAAGACACATTTGTCGGGGTTGAGCTTGATGCCAGCCTTCCTTAGGTTGTCGAAGGTCTCCTGGAGGTCCCGACCATGCAGAGCAAGCTGCCGGGTCTTGACTACCACGTCATCGACGTAGGCCTCCACGTTCCTTCCGAGCTGGGCAGCCAAGGCGAGTGCGACGAGGCGGGTAAAGGTGGCTCCCGCGTTCTTTAGGCTGAAGGGCATCCTGACGAAGCAGAAAGTCCCAATTGGTGTGATGAAGCTGGTCTTCTCCTCCTCGTCTTCGGCCATGTATACCTGATGATAGCCAGAATAGGCGTCCAAGAAACTCATTAGCTCGCACCCGGCGGTGGCGTCGACCAGTTGATCAATGCGCAGCAAGGGGTAGTTGTCCTTTGGGCACGCCTTGTTGAGTGCCGTAAAGTCTATGCACATACGCCAAGCTCCGCTGGCCTTTTTGACCAACACCGGGTTGGCGAGCCACTCTGGGTGGTGGACCTCGCGAATGACCCCGGCCCGGAGAAGCTTCTCCACCTCAACCTTGGCCGCCCGCTGTCGATCCATGGACATACGGCGAAGCTTTTGCTTAACCGGCTTGGCGTCAGGGTGGACCGCCAAACGGTGCTCGATCACTGCGCGGTCAACGCCCTTGATATCCTCTGGTGACCATGCGAAGATGTCGACGTTGCTCCAAAGCACACGGAGCAAGTCTCGCTCGACCTCCGGGGGGAGCCCCTCGCCAATGGACACACATTGCCCTTCCGCCTGGATTGGCACCTTTTTGACTCCGCCCTGAGGCTGAGGCTTAGGCGTCCATCCCGGAGCTGAGGGCGCATCGCCGAGCGTGCCTGAGAGCACGCGCACCGGACGGTGCAAATCCTGGCCGCTTGCTTCGATGCGCCTGGCAAGATCCTGGTCGCCGAAGACGGTGATGACACCCTCCGGGCCTGGGATCTTCATACATAAGAAGGCGTGGTGTGGGATCGCCTCGAGGGAGTTGATGGCGGGCCGCCCCAATATAACGTTGTAGGGGTTCGGGACGTCCACGACGTCGAAGACGATATGCGCGGACCGAGTGCTACCCTCCTGGCGGAATGTTACTGGGAGGGACACACACCCTATGGCCTGTAGCGGTTGACCTCCGAAGCCTTGAAGTGGCTCTCCTGATTGCTCAAGACGACTTCGGGGGATCCCCATACGATCGAGAGCCCCTGCGAACAGAATGTTCGCGGAGTTTCCCCCATCGACAAGGGCGCGCCTGACGTCGCAACCTGCGATACAGGCCTGAATGACCAAGGGATCTTGGTGAGGGAATTCCACACCTCTAGCGTCATCCAGGGTGAAGGTGATGCTGCAGGGCAGCAGCCACGATTGCGGCCGCTCCTCCGGGGCCCCTGATAGGGAGCCTCCGGTGATGACGCTGATAGTGCGGCACAGTGTGCCGTCCCTGGTGGAGAGTCGCGGGGGCCTATCCTCTGGATGCTGTACCTGGGCTTCGGCAGGGGGCCGGAGGGACGAAGCCCGAGATTCGGCCATCCCCCGTCGTAGCTCCATGATCGCGATGCACGCCTTTGTGTAATGATCCTCGTAACCATGCACCTCGCACCACTTGCCGTAATCTAGAAGTTCTTGCTCCACACGAGGTCGCTCGTCGCGGCTGGGCCCACCTTCGCAACCCCGGCCCCCTCCCCGCGAGGTGGGGGCCGGTCTTCGAAGGGCGGTCTCGATGCCGAAGTCATAGCGGGCCCGTTGTGGCCTACGCTGGTGACGCCGGGGCTTGCGCCTGCTGCTTGCAGAGCCTTCCTATTCCCTGGTGTCGTTGCCCTCCGGGGTGTCCTCCCGGGGTTCCCGGATGCGGCCCTGCCAGCCTCGGGGAGTTGCCACCTATCTCCCCCTCTTGTGGCGAGCACTTCGTTTCGGCGGGGTCGGGGGTGTCGGCGCTGCGCCTCCGCGCGTCTTCCTCCGCCCTCGTATACTCCTCCATTTTGTCGAAGAGCTTGGCGATTGTCCTGATAGGCTTCCGCGCATGGTACTCGGCCATGGGGCCCGGACGAAGGCCCTGCATGGGCGCGTTGATGACAGTTGTCTCGTTAGTGTCTCTGACTCGGCAGCGCACCTTGGCGAAGCACTTGAAGTAATCCCGGAGATTCTCCGAAGACTTCTGCTTCACAGCGAAGAGCCCTTGAAAGTTGTTGCAAAGGCCGTCGCGGAGCTGCTCCCACGCGCAGATGGAGTTCGGCACTATGGTAAAAAACCAAGAAAGTGCCACTCCTTGCAGCGCGAGGGGGAGCCCCTTCACCTTCGCGGTGTCGTCTCCACCCGCAGCCTCGATTGCGGTTTCGTACACACGCACGAACTCCCGGGGTCCGTGTCGCCTTTATATGGTTCGATGACGCTGGGAAACTTGAAGTCTTCGGGCCACCCCGCCTGCTGCAGGCCCGCCGAGAGCGGGGACTCTGGATCGACGCGTCGCAACGGCGCTTGGCTGGACGCGGGGGCGCCGCGCCTGTCTGCCCTCTCCGGTGCGATATGCTGGCTCCGAGCCTCTCGCGTGGCTCGGATGGCTCCACGAAGATCCCCTAGCTCCCGCTGGAACGCGTTGAGGGCCACCAGCAATGCGTCCCCCGCCGCGGGTGCGGTCGGGGCCGCCGGCACGCCCGGTGGACGAGCCAGTGCGGCAGTGGCTGGATCGGTCGTTGCAGCGGTGGTGGTGGGGTCGGTCGTTGCAGCGGCGCGAACGTCGGCGTCCGCGACCGCAGTGCCCGCGTCACTACTCGCGCCTTCAACAGCCGACGCCGAGGCCTTCGTACCGACGTGACGCCTCGTCCCAGCCGCCCTCTCGCCCTTCGCCACCGTTGGCGAAGCTTTTTTCGTTGCCATCTGGCTTGCTCCCGTCGTCCCCACGGACGGCGCCAACTGTTGTGGTTACAGACCAAACAGAGAGAGAGATGGTAGTGGAGAGTTGGGAGAGATATGCCCCCTCCATAGCCTTCCCTTGATATATATACACACATAGGGTATGCTTTTACAGTTGTGCCCTTACATCGGTATACCCCCGTCAGGGGCATTTAAGTCATTACACATGTTGTACTTTAGTCATAATATCCTCCTAACAGGCCTGCTGGGCTTAGGTGGGGCCACCCCTACAACACTTGACATAGGCTTATCTTGTTGGTGCACTTAGGTGAACCTAGTTGTTTTAGGTATTATTTGTGCTAAACCTTTTTGTATTAATCTTTCACATTATTTGATTGGTTTAACCAAATAGAAATTAATAATTAATTGGAGAAGAAATTTTTAGATCGCCTATTCACCTCTTTAGTCGGCCTCCTCGATCTAACTCGTCCGAGACGTTGGTGCCAAAGCTTGACGAAGTGCATGGTGATGTGGAGGACAGTGGCAGTAGATTTATTTGTGGAGAGTGGGTAGAGGTCACTTAGAGCAACACCATCCCATTAGTCATTTCTCCCTCTCTATTTCCTAGGATGAAGAGGCTAGCTATTATTTTCAGCTCTCTATTTGAGTTAGCATTCCAATGGCCTAGCTATTTGAGAAGCGAGTGAGGAGGCGCTCGCCAAATCTAGCTAGCGGCCGGAAGAAAATAGCGACTCGATAAAAATGAAGAGGAGGATAAAGAACCGGTTGGAGTCCATTTCTTGAGTCATATTAGGTAAATATACAATAAAGAGCAGGATAAAGAACCGGTTGGAGTTGCTCATGATGGCGTGGGAGAGTAGTGGAGAGGAGGGTGGGCTAGCTATTGTTTTCGCGTCTGTTATCATGTAGAACTATATGATTGGCCACACATATCTCCTTGTATTGCTTTCCCGTATGTAGTGTTACATGAAGGGAATCATTAGAGATCCTTAACAACAGGAGAGAGATGGAAAGGGGTCTAACTGTAGTATATACAACTGGTGCAAACCGTGTGCACAAATATGGGAACATGCAGCCGTGATTGACGCGCTAACACCCTTGTTTGATGTTAAAGAATGCACTAATTCTTCCAGCCTGTTTGCATTGAATAATCCAGTATGGTCGTGATCACAATCAGGATTTGTTTATTTTTTGGTCAAAGCTTAAGTACTTTAAAGTTTGCATTTTGCATGCGTTCTTGACCTCATGTTGTGGTCCTGTCGCACACATGTTCGTCGGTAGGGATGGCAACGGGCCAGGTCGTTAGGAGGCCCTACGCCTCCCGCCCCCACCCCGATTCCCGGCCCCATTAGCCTTCATGGGATATGCCCCTTACGGGGATCTCCGTAGGATTAAAAAAACATAGTAAAATATTTTTAACAAATAATAATATGGCTTTGCTTATTAATTTATATATTTTTAAAAAATATAGTTTCAAAATATATATTCTAACATATAGATTCAAATTTGTCTAAATATATAAGAAAATAATACAATCTTCTATATTTAAAAATTATAATATATTATTCAAAAATATATTTTATTTTTTATAGGGTCCTCGTGGGACCCCGTTGGGGAGGACAACCCGTCTCCGCTCTGCTAGCCTAGCAGGGCGCTGTCCTCGATAGGGAAATTCATGGTAGGGCTCCGCTCCTATGAAGGAAATTGCCACCCCTATTCATCAGAGTGCAACCTTATGGATCTCACTTACAGATAATTCATATTCATATCTGGCAAGTTGAACTTACGCGATAGGTTGCTCCATTGAACATTAACCTTTTCAGAAGGGATATTCGCACCATCAAGAGTTTGAGACAAACTCCTTACCCTACGTTACATTGCAGACATGGTCAAAACTCGACATTAGATTAATCCATTTACAAACATTCACTTTATGGTTGTACATTTGAGAAAAATACAGTTAAAAATTTGAGAAAAATACAGTTAAAAATCGTACAGCCTCTCCCTTCCAAGGCCTTGTTTGTATTGATCACTATTAATACTTGTCTTTTCAAAACGGTCTCATGTAGCGTTTCTGCGTTTGTATCTCTCTTTTGTTTCGAATAAGTCAAGAGATCACAGTCACATCACGTATTTTATTCCTCACGCTCCTGTTTAGCATTCGTATAGCATTTGTATTTCTCCCTTATTTTTTTACACCACTTATCCTTTTTTTTTCTAAAAATCACTCTTTCAACTATTACTATTTATTTTTAATCAAAAGTTATCAGCAAAATCTAATCTAATATGAGCCGCCCCTTAAAAACTCCTTATTTGCCTGTGGACAAGGTCAAAATTTGTACTAAAACAGTGGCACTTCAAGAGTCAAACCGTCAAACCACTTGACAGCCTCCTCAAATACTCCCAACCGTTCGCATTTGTCGCCACTCGATTCACTCCAATTCCCGCAGCCCAGCCAAGAAACGAGCGCGAAATGCGCCGCCTCCTCGTGCTCCTCCTCCTCCCGCTCGCGCCACCACCCACCGCGGCGGCGTTGGCAGCGGCATCCCCGCAGCCGGCTAGCGGCCCGGCGGCTGAGAAGGCTTCCGCGTGCCCGTACGACCTCGCCACGGCGACGCAGATGATCCCGGGCGAGTGCCACGCGAACGCGACGGCCGGGCAGGCCGCGACGGGGTGCTGCTGGTACGTGTTCGCGGCCTTCATCTTCGCCGCCGCCGACTACGCCAACCGCACCGGCGCCGCCTTCCTCCCGACCGCGCCGGCCGCCGCCTGCTCCGACGCCTTCGCCTCGAGGCTCCTCGCAGCGGGCCTCGTGTCGCCGTCCCTCCTCGCCAACAACGGCTCCTGCGACCTCACCGGCGACCCGGGCAAGCTCGCTGCGGGGTCGCGCCCGTGCCAGCTTGCCACCATCGCCGACGTGCGCGCGCTGGCGCCGCGCGCGCTCCCCAACGCCACGCGCCTCTGCGCCGCGCCGGGGGAGGCCCGCGCGCCAATAGTCGGGCCCGACACCCCCGGCTGCGCCGAGTGCCGCGGCGCGTTGATCGCCGCCACCTACGAGATGCTGGCCAGCGCGCGCACCAAGGAGTTCGTGCCGTGCGGGATGGCCGCCACCGTGGCCGTCTGGTCGCGAGCGCGCCCGCCGCTCGAGCGGTTCCGCGCCTACGCGCTCTGCATGCTCCAGGTTCTCGAGAACGTCAACAGCCTCGGCACCGGCGACCTCATCCCCTCGCCGCCGCCGCCGCCGCCGCCGTCTGCCTCTGCCACCAACTCGCCTCCTCTGCCTAGATCTTCCTCGAGCAAGAACACTGCCCCCATCGTCGCCGGCTCGGCGGCGGCCGGCGTCGTGGCCATCCTTGCCATCGCCTTCGCCACCATGGCTATTACAAGAATCCGTCGCCGGCGTAGGCCGACGGCTGGGGACGGCGAGAGCGACCGCAACTTGAGCGACGACGAGTCAGTGGCGTCGCTCCCACCGCTGCCGCGCGAGGGCCTGTATATCTTCACGAAGGCGGAGCTGAAGCAGGCGACGAACGGCTACGACGAGAAGCTGCTGCTCGGCGCCGGCGGCGCCGGGAAGGTGTACCTCGGTCGGCTCCCGTCTGGGCAGCGCGTGGCCGTCAAGAAGATATACAAGTCCAAGAAGGTGGTCGAGTTCTATGGCGAGGTGGCCGTGCTCGCTAAGCTGCGGCACCGCAACCTGACCACGCTCGTGGGCTACTGCGTCGGCGGCCGCGGCGACTACCATGCGCTGGTGTACGAGTACATGGCCGGCGGCAACCTGTGGCGCGCGCTGTTCCAGGGGGAGCTGACCTGGCGTCGGCGGCTGCAGGTTGCGGTGGACGTCGCGGAGGGGCTTGCATACCTGCACGGTTTCCGCGAGGGCGTCGTGGTGCACCGCGACGTGAAGCCGACGAACGTGCTGCTGTCGGAGTCCGGCACGGCGAAGCTGTCGGACTTCGGTGTGTCGCGGATCGTGCCGGAGGGCGGCACGCACCTGTCGACGGAGGTGCGCGGCACGCGCGGGTACGTCGACCCGGAGAGCTTCTCGGTGGGGCACGTGTCGGAGGCTGCCGACGTGTACAGCTTCGGTGTCGTGCTGCTGGAGCTCGCCACGGGGATGCGCGCCGTCGTGCCGACGCCGTCGGGCGGCGCCGAGTCCATCGTGCACGCAGCGCACTGGGCCGTCGGGGAGGCGGGAGACGAGGCGGCCGCCGCGGCGTCCATGGTGGACAAGCGCCTCGGCCCCGCGTGGGACAGGCCCACCGTGTGCGCCGTGTTCGCGGTCGCTTGCCGTTGCGTGCGGCCGTACAAGCACGAGCGACCGGCGATGGCGGAGGTGCTCGCCGAGCTCAAGGCCGCGCTCGCGGACTACAACGCGCGAGAGAGCGCAGGCGGCTCGTTTCCCGACACAGAGAGGTCGGGGGGCACGACGCCGACGTCCGCCGGGACTGCCGACCCGGCGTCCCTCCCGTCCACGTCGTCGTCGACGGTCAACACAGAGATGGCGTCCACTACGTCACTGCACGGCCTGACGTACACGCCTGCGCAGCGTGGCGATGACGACGCAGGTCGAACACCATGACAGTAGGCTCAGTGTCCCCACTCCACAAGCAGCACATCTGATCTCGCCTATCAACGGAGTATTTTTGGAGCAATCTCAACGTTGGACTGCTCATGGGCCATCTACTCGTGCCTTGAGATTCGTAAATTCATGATCAGATAATAGCGAGATTATCCCCACAACTCTTTGAAGAATTTTCCTATATTTTGGTGGATTCGTTTGAGCTATAGCTTATGATTTTTTGCTTAAAATTTTGAATTATGACTATTCGTAAGAGAAATTACAAAAAGAGTTTTGGTCCTGCCCATGTAGAGGTGTGGGAGGTGTTGACACCTTCAGCAAATCTAATCATCCATCAATTAGGGGCACATCATCATTTAATTCTCTGTTGTATGGACTGAGTTAGCCACGAGCGCATGACTCCATGCTGTCCATAGCGGTTGCAGTCGTTGGCCGTCCCATCAAGATGACAACGGCGGCAGAAATCTCGGCGAACAGCGGTGGAAATCTTAGTGATTTGGCTCCATTCGGCGCAAGTGCTACTCATCGCTCGTAGCCAACCACGGGCTACTCGTCGGCTGTCCTATCCGGATGACAACAGCGGCAGAAATCTTGGCGAACAGCGGCTGAAATCTCAATGATTTGGCCCCGTCCGGAGTAAGTCCTGCTCGTCGCTCATAGTCAACCACGGGCTATAATCTCAGCGAGTCAGCCTCGGCGTATGCAGGGGAGGAGCCTCCGACGGTGGCCTCTGATGTGAGGCGGTGGATCCGAGGGGGAACCTATGCAACACTTGTGGCCGAGCCACGGCATCAGAGCTTGGCTAGGAGTGGAGGAACTGGATTCGGAGTGGGCATGCAGGACCGCGAACTACTTTTGCGTTGTAACTTGTAAGACAACGAGTTCTCGGGGCAAAATTACTTTTTTGCCCACATCGCTAGCACCACCTCTTCGCACCACTCAATGACACTGGAGGTGTCAAGGCCATAACAATTGTTGGATGGGCTATATTTAACGATTGAGAACAACTGAATGTACTGAACCAGAACTCTTACAAAAAGTGATAATCATATGTGATTTTGGCTGATATAGCTGAAATCGGTACAATATGTACTACAATTGACTAATAAACTCCAATTTAAAAATATAATATTTAAAAGTTAGTTACTGTAGAAAAAAACCAAAGCCAAAGTCCTCCTGAATCCATCCAAATTTGTCCTCTGTCTTGTAATTCGAATGGTTTTACACATGAATTTTCAACCACTTCTGTCTCGACTGTTTGAAGTGACTCTTTGAGACGATAGCCGAGGCAATTTGTAATGAAAATAGATTCGCTTGGTGGCAGAGCGAAGGATGCAAGGTCAGCTCATTCTAGTATCTAAGTGTCATTTTGAGGAATACAACTGAGCAATCTCTTTCTACAAACCAGAGCATTTTTCAATATTTTGCTAGATAACACCGAATCCGGACTGAGCTACATTCTAACATTTACAACGGCTCGAAAATATGGTGGATAACATTGCCGTCAGCCTTCCTTTTACACTGAACCATTAGTTAGCATTGATCGAAGTTAGTGAGGATCACTTGGTATAACTCAAATAGGATGCGACGTTGACCAATAAATATATTAATAAACCTGGATTTGAATGCAAATGCGACTTGCCAACCAATCCTCATGAGACCAATAAATTGAGTCACCATGAGGAATAGCACCTCCATCTAAATACAGCGTATGCCGGGCCCCTTAATCCTCATCCACAATTTTAATCCAGCGATTAGCCAAGTTGCTATTTAAGGCCTCGTTTGGCACAGCTCAGCTTCACTAGTGAAGCTGTTTTTTTTGTTTCAGCTTCATGAGCAGCTTCACCGGTGAAGCTAAAGCTGTTTTGGAAAACTATTTGGCAAAACAGCTTCACCAACAACTTCATGCATGGCTGAGAGAGGGCAATTGTCCAAGATGCCCCTGTCTACCTGACTTGTTCTAACATTTGGAGTTGTATGTTTGTATATGGTCATATGAATTAAAAAATAATATATTTGAATGAGTATGAATTAAAAAATTAAAATAATAAAAAAATAAAAAAATTAAAATCAGTGCGAACGGTAGAGAAGTGCGAACGGGAGGACAGGAAATAGGCGTGGGGACCCAGTGGCAAAGTGCTGTAATTTCTGTCAACTACAAGGGCAGTGGGTTCCTAGAACTGCGAGCCTGAGGGAGAGAGCTGTGAAAAGCTACTATTTTCAGCTTCACCCCACCCCATTTCCTTGTGAGAGCATGATTTAAGGAGCTTCATCCATGAAGCTGTTTGCAAAAAGGGTGTTTGGCAAAAAACAGCTCACAACAGCTTATGAAGCTGTTGGTGAAGCTGTACCAAACAGGACCTAAGTTGCAAAAGTAAGTACCGCAGAATTTATTAGTTGGTGGGTGAGAGATCGTGCTACATGACTAGCATGCCTTGGCATTTGTGGCGTGAAGCAGGATTGCATGGAGAAATTATGTGTCTCCGTAAAAAGCACGCCAGATCTTATTAGGATGGGTATAGTCTGATATGATGAGAATGAAATGCTTGACATACAACATTTGGACCATGCTCAAAATTTGGAATGGCTTCACCTATGAGGCAAGTCGCATGACTCAGGTGCCACATCAAGGTTACAGAACTCTGGTAAACCAAAATACTTATGCATAGGGTCTTCCTGCATCTCTCATTTGTAGAACCTAGCAGAACTTTATCTTCAGAAGGCCTATCATGGGTTGTTGATGACCTTCCGGGCAGGCTGGTTTCCAAACCTCAAGGAATTGAGCTTAGCTGAGATCGACCAGTTATGTTCAACTCATACTGAAGCTGGCGCAATGCCAAACTTGAACATTTTGGTATTATGCGGATTGCATAATATACTTCCTGTACCAGTAGGATTTAAACACCTGACATCACTACAAATTTTGTGCCTTCAGATATGCCAAAAGAAATCATGGAGAGGACAAGCAGAGAAGACCGGATCTATGTTCAACACATACATCAGATTCGTTATCACGCTGTCCATGTGAAACGATGGAAATTCACTAGTAAGATATCTTGTTTCTGCTCCATTTTGCAGATCTAAGTATTAGTTTATTGTGGGAGTCAGCGGCGGACCCAGGATTTTTAAGATGGGTGTTCGGACTTCGAAGCTAGGTTGCTCGAATACATCGATACCAATATATTGATACCGTGACACATCATTTCTTCCAAAACACCAATACAATGGTACGTGTATATAGATACAAAAATATAAAAAATATTTAAATGAATTACTCTTACGAGGAAATGAGCGATGTATGATGATTCATTGTATCAAGGGTAAATCAATTGACCTTTTTCTTTGATATGAGCTATTGGTTGCATGAATTTTGTAAAAAATTCATCCTTATCAATGTTATTTGCTTTTAACCTTAACTGAACTAAACAGCAAATCACATTTGGATATTTCAGAAAGTGTTCATCTCGATATGGTTCTAGCAACTAGTATTATTATAAATTTGCATGATAAATTTTCTATAGTTAGCTATCAAATCAATATCATATTACAGGGTCAATTGTTTACCTAAATCACATGAACAATGGCTAATTTCCAATAGACCAAGATAAAGCCTGTCCAATAGACCAGCAATTGGTCTGGCAGCTGGCCCCACGCGGCCATGCCTCGTGGCCCGCGACGCTGCCCCAGCTCTGCCTTTTGCTGGCTTGCTGCACCGTCTACGCTGCTGTTGGCCGCTCACCGTTGTCGCTTGCCGTTGATGGCGCTGCGCCGGCTACGCCCTAGCCTAAAGCTGAATGCTCAGTGCCCCGCCGCCCGCCCGCCTAAAGCCGTCACCTCAACCCTTGCTGCCAACTACTATCTATTGGTCTGGATGATTGGACTGGTGTCTGGTGATTCTGATACATCATACATGGGTTGATCAGCTGATGGACCAAAATATGGAACTAGCGCACGGGCTGTGACTACAGCCAGGGCCCAGGCGGAATGTGTTGCGCTGCATGAGTTGAGTTGAGCTGAACAAGAATATAAATACTGAATACCAAAGCATATGCATAATACATATATAATATACCCAATATATAATAGATTTTTTGTTAAAAAATTTGGGTGTTCGGCTGAACACCCATGACCTTAATTGCATCCGCCCATGGTGGGAGTGGAGATGCTACGCTGATCTGGTCTTCTAGTGATTCTAGTGGCAGAGTTACGTTTGTT
The DNA here is from genome assembly GCA_017311315.1 of Dendrocalamus latiflorus. NCBI lineage: Eukaryota > Viridiplantae > Streptophyta > Magnoliopsida > Poales > Poaceae > Dendrocalamus > Dendrocalamus latiflorus. Next base: position 9,514,574 of record CM029644.1, on the reverse strand, counting down.
TCCAAGATATATTTCATAATGTGTTTGCCATTTTTCCATAATGACTGTAATAAGCATTTTGTAAATGGTAATATAATAGTTGTACTTTCATTGCCTAACTAAAGGCAAAAGACAAACTATTTAGCATGTACCGACAATAAGCACTTCAATAAAGGGAAGCAGGATTTCATTACCAGGTTTCTGGCCAAATTCTGTGTGTTAGTCCATGTTCAAGCTTCAGATATGAATACCATGTTTCACATCTTCCATTGATACCCAGCTAAGTACAAGAGTAGTATGTCCGACAATCAACCGAGGACTGGCTCCTTGATGAACACCACATGTTTCCTGGGCCCTGAGACTGAGAATACATTAAACAATGTTCACTGAGCCCACTATAACCATGAAACTTGAAGCAGTAAAGCCCTAAGGAACACCCATACTGTTCCACTGCACATATCAGGTTCCACAACAATCTTAAATGCAGTAGAAACATCACTAGAATTTTCCATGGAGTAGAAATATTACGTATTCATTCTATTAGGTACACTACAAATCCATCTAGAATTGTAAACAATGTTGACAGGCAACAATCTAAACTAACAAAATGTGGATGCAACAGGATCTCTCTGCTAGTCAGATTGTGCAAGAAACATGCCGCATACAGCCACCTCATTTCACCTAAAAAAACTACTTACTACACCTGCATGTACTGGTGATGCCTCTGCTGCAATCAAAATTATGATGTTTAATCTCAGCAGATAATTTTGATCATACTAGCATTGGAACAAAAATGATATAAAGGTTTGCAATGATCTGGAGTAACAAACTGATTCCATGGGTTGAAACTTCCAAGCGTAACCTTGAAACATATAAGAAATTTAATAAAAGTCATTCAATTAAATATTTTCTTTTGAATTTAGGCCATGAGCTCTTGCATTCATTGTACAAGAGGGTGAGCACCAGCCAAGTTGAGGCTCAAACAATGGCGGGTGAGGAGCAAGTAGCCCACCAAAGCCAACTGACAAAAAGCCAGTTCTTTTTTTCTCGAAAACGCAGGAGAACTGAGCTTCATTTCATTAAGAAGAAAGAAAATAATTACAAAGAAGGGATCAAGGGGTCCCCTCCCACCAAGAACACAAACTGAAAAACAGAGAAGTTCTTACAGGTGGCTCTGATACCAAGTTGTTATGAACCTCAGTTCATAACGGGTAAACACCACCAAGAAGATGGCCGGATGGCGTCGGCGTAGGGAGAGAGGAGAGACTATAGACTAAGAAGACTTTGTTATTACTCTGGATGATCCAAATAGCATGCGGTAGCCCTCTTTATATAGATGAGCTCCCCCTAACAGATCGAATCTAATCTCAATCATATCTCTAACAATATCACATCTTTAACTATATCTCTAACACAAGGAAACCAATCTCTAACTTAAATAGAAACCAATCTCTAATTCCTAATAATAACCCGGCTAGGCCTAAGGCCCACGCCTATAACACTATCTAGGTAAAAGATCTACTCAGCAACTTATGGAGCTCATAGGCTCCTGCTAGGCACCACAAAATGCTTTCATTTGCCATAGCTTGCAACACCACCGCAGTATTTGGGTTAGCACCATTGAAAATGCAGTCATTGCGGCGCTTCCAAATCTCCCAAGCTACCAAAATGATTAACGAATTCAGGCCCTTCCGTATCTCCTTAGGGATACTTTTAATGACCTTGCTCCACCATCCTAGGAACCGTACTGTAAAGGCTGAGGTGCAGCGGAAACCAAACACAGCTTCATGAAGATCAAAGTCCATACTTGTCTGGAGAAAACGCAAGACACAAGGATGTGTTGGATGGACTCATCAGCTTGATCACAAAGAGGGCAGATAGCCGGGTGTGGTAAACCTAAAGGAATGCGCGTAGGCTACGGGTGCAGAAAACAAAACTTTCTACCGCACACCCAAGAACATCATGCTTAAGGAGGGATCATGGATCGTTACTACTAGACGCGCAGCGCAGCGGAAGAAGAGTTGGAGAAGCCGATCCAGATACGGAGTAGTGTTTAGTGGCAAACCTAAAGGAATTCTATCTTGATCATTCACATCCCACTACATGTTTCATGGCAAACCCGAAGACTACTTTTATGACTACCCAGTTACGGAGTAGTGTTTAGTAGTCCCAAAATAAACTACTACGCATGTTGGGAACCATGATGATCTCAAGTCTAAGGATTCTACATAAACACTACTTGAGACCAACTGATGACACATGGAATCTCTGCAGTGTCTCATGGCGGGTCTATCCAACATATGTTCACTAACACATGTCCATATTATTGATTTGGAATCACCATACCATGATCCATGAGACATGATCATCAATCAATACATATGCTGATCTTTGAATCATATTTGTCCCTCATATGATATATGATCAGGGATCATTTAGAAATAACAACATTTTAGCATTAAGAGTTTCATGAATAAGTCACATACTCATTGATTAATAATGATAATGTCTATTTCAAGGAACAAAGTAATGTATCATAAACATAGTATGTGATATATATAACATCTCCATGTTGCCTCTAGGGCATATCACTAACAAAACCACGCTTGGTAAGGCGGTCTGCAGTCCAGCATCGATTATTAGCTGCTAGCCAAATGAAAAATTTGCAACGTAGAGGCGCCCAACCTTTCCAGATACACCTCCAGGGGCCAAACTTGATGGAATCAATAAAAAGACAGTTCTCATTAAGCAATGAAGTCAGTTAACAAATGTTCTCATCTAGAAAATGGAACTAATCATGCAATCCTTTTGTAATAATCATTTCAGAAGGCTTGCATATATTCTGTTTAGTAGACATGCAAAAAAAAAAGATCACTGCTGTACTTAGAGATGCAAAGGAGTATACACAAGCAATCTAAATGACTATCACCAAGTTCATCAATAAGACGGACTGTAGAACTGAAGGCATACAGGTACCATCCATTGTCATAATTAATCTGCTAGGCAAGGAAGCATCGTACCAAAATATTAAAAAAAACTAACTAACCAAATCTTTTGTATTAACATAATTATGTCCACAGTTTGTCAAGATTTTGCGTGAATTGGCCCATTTCGAAAAAGGGATTGGTCACTATTTTGTTCCAGAAACATACCCCATTACATAGCACCCTGAGGAATGATATTCAACTTCACTTGGCCAAAACCTTCGTCTTTGGCATTACTCGCAGTGTTATTTCTTATATAAGTCATATTTATATGGCGAGATAATGACACAAGTCTGACGTGTGTGGCCAGCATTAGTAGACTAGACTATGATCAAGCTTTGGTAGCAACAGCACAGCTTGCAAGTTAACAACAGCCGTGTAAAAGATGCGAAATGTGTTCTATAGTTCACAAATATTAGATCAGCAAAATAATGTGAGCACATGAGTTTCCTTGCTCTGGCATGACAAATTTCAACTGTATATCTGTTGCATCATTAAGCTAGTTTAATCATATGAATAACAAGGTAGAGCTATAAGCACTGAGAAGAATTATTCTTTCGAAATCTACAATGTGTAACCAAAAGAACTAAACCTTAGAACCATAACAGGACCATAATGCACCTCAAGGAGGGCTCATGAATTGTGCATGCAATGGTGCAGATGCCTAGACTTCTGATGGTGTCTTTGCATCGATGGACAGCGCGTGCAACCCACTATTGAGCTCGTCCTGCAGGAGATCATACACAGCCCTGTGTCTCTTGAGCAGGCTCTTCCCCTCAAATACCTCTGATACCACCCGAACATTAAAATGTGTCTCGCCATTGCTCCCTGACACCCCAGCATGACCCTTATGGAGGTGCGATATGTCTTCAATGTCAAGCTCCAGAGGCGAAAGCCCCCTCTCCAGACTTTCCCTTATCCTATCCATCCTCCCACCCTTCAAACTAGCATTTCCTTCCAGCATATCAGCTGGCAACCCATCAAATTGTTCCTCCTCATGGCCTTGTACCCCTGAATCCTCTTCTTGTCGTGACGAAAAAGCCACAAACTCAGGTTCTTTTTCCCTCACAGCACGCGGTTCAGCAACCTCTTGGACCACTTCTTGGCTAGCAATTTCTTCAGTGCTTACCTCACCAGCAGCGATCTGCAGTGCCTTTTGCTTCATGAGATTGAGCATGTTGAGCAGGCCGCTGTTCCTGGAGGGCGAGAGACTGTGTCTGATCCCGAGCAGCTCAATGAACTCGACAGGCACCAAGGCCACGTCCCGCGCGGGCGCGCCGGAGAGGCCGAGCACGAGCAGCGCGGCAAGGCCCTTGGTGAGCTGGGCGTCGGAGTCGGCCTGGAAGCTGACCCTGTCTGGCGCGCCCTCCTCCGGAGCAGCGTGCACCCAGACCTGGGAGACGCAGCCCCGGACGCGGTTGGCGTCGGTCTTGAGCGCCGGGTCCATGGGCGGCAGCCGAGCGGCGTAGGCGAGGAGCTGCTTGTAGCGGGCGCGCGGGTCGGGCACGGACTGGAAGAGCGCCACGATATCGCGAAGCGCCGGGGGAAGCTGCGCCGGATCGACTCCGGAATCGGAGGTCGACGCGGCGGCGGCGGCGGAGGGGGTCGGGGCCACGCTGGACCTGGCGACGAGCCGCTGGAAGGTCACCGGGCAGCTGAGCGTGAGGAGATGGGGCTTGGAAAAGAGGGGTTTAGGTGGCCTGGAAAGGAGCCGGAGGGACGCCGATGAGGATGTGGCGGCGGCGGACGCCATGGATGGCGACGCGGCGGCGGCGGCGGGTGGTGAAAATTTTTGGGTTTTGGGGATTGGGTATGAGATTATTTTGGCCTCCAACGAGACGGACGGCTCTGCAGATTTCTGGGCCACGCGTGCGGCGTAGGAGGTGGAAGTCACACGCGGCATCCCACAGGATAGAAGGGAATGGGCTCGGTTGTCTGGAGAAACTGGGCCTGGCTCAGTTGTTTGGAAAAATAGGCCCAGGCTCATTTTGCTGGTTAAATGATTAACGCAGATCTAATCGGATGGCTGTGATTCTACTGCCTCCCTTTTTCCTTATTATAGCTATTTATAGAGTTGTGCGTAGATATTATAGGAGTGCGTAGATATTATAGGAGTAGGTAAATTAAATAGGAAAGATTATGATTGGTTAAAAGGAGAAAGTATATAGAGAAATTAAGTCAGAGATGGTTGAGATTATAGGCTAGTTGGAGAAATTGTTATATGTAGGATAAATTTTGAATGATAGAAATAGCTATATTATGGGATGAACGGACTGGCCATTAATTCAATCAAATGGCTATAATCTTGAAGAGCATCAAGCGGCTAATAGTAACAGGCCGGATCGATTAATGCTTAAGGCAAAATCAGTTGTCTGACAAATAGCAAAACAAAACAGAAAAAAAAGGTATTAGTGAAACTATGGAATGCAATTATATAACGTAGTAATATTTGGAGAAACTGGGCGAGGCTCGGTTGTTTGGAAAAATCGACCTAGGCTCATTTGGCTGGTGATCAACGTGAGCATCTAATTAGATGGTTTTGATTCTAGCAATTGATAATTCAATCAAACGGCTATAATTTAGTGGTAATATGGGAAGGCTGTGAGAAGAAATTGAGAAAATTAATGCGTATTAGTGAGTGGCAATTGTACAGTAACGTATGATACCGTACGTTTGTCTGAAAAAAAAGACAATGTCATTAAGAGTGAATTGAGCCGGTTTTAGTACTTTATCTGACAAAGTGAGGACAGGTGTTTAATGTTGTATATGAGAGGGCATATTGGGAATTTCCCAATTGATGAAAAGGAAAAAAAGAAGGCGGGGCCCACCTGTCGGTGAGCCGCGCGAAGGGATAAGGAGAGGAGACTGAGTCTCCTCCCCGTGCGGTCCCGTGCGCTCCCGGGCGTGACTCTCCCGTGCGGTTTCGGCGCGGCCGTTCGCCTCCCTCTTTGGATCTGGCGACTTTGGCGGCGAATGGAGGAAGTGGCGGGGAAGAAGTGGGGGTGGAGGCGCGGGCAGGCCCGGGTTCTCCGGAGCCGGTCGCCCGTGCCACCTCGCGGCTCACCTCGTTCCCCCTTCATATGCCGGCTCGGCTGCACGGTTTGGCATCGATCTTCTTGACTCCCGATTGATCTTTGCTCTCTCGAGTTCTTCCTCCTCTCGATTGCGGGCTGTGGTGAAGTTGGTGGCTTCGGCCATCTTTGATTGAGGCTGGTTCTTTGATTTCCTGCGTGAACCCTAATTTGGGTGTGGGGATTCTGAGACCTTGCGGCTTTGCCCAAGGAGAGAGGAGGCGGCGTCGGTTCCCTGCTGTGTTGTGATTGCTCTCGGCCAGGGCTTTCTATTTGGTCTTGTGCGGCATCTCTGTACCTCGACTTTCTTCTTGGTTTCGGCCGAGAGGGGAGTGTGGCATTGTATCTCCGAGGATCATCTACCTGCGCGTGATAGTGGGTTGATAGATTTTCTGGGACAGCGAGTCATCGTGCCTTGCCATATTGTTTGATTTCTCCTGCGGCTCATTGGCTTCTGGACAGTTTCGAGTACTGTCCAATTTGTGAGTATAATTGTTTCTTTATCATTTACAGCAGCTATTCTTGATCTGTAATTTAGTTCAAGTCTTGAGAACTGCTGTGAATGTTTGTGGGCTCTATTGTTTGCTCTGTGATGATTATAGTCCATAACTGAGTGTGATCTTGTTAGAGGAATCGGGTTTGAGCTCTATTTGTTGATCTTGCTGTTTGAACCATAGTCTGCTGTCTATCAATTAATAAACTTGTAGATTTGTTAACATGCCTATGAATTGATTCAGTATGCTGTAGTTTCTGCTATATTCTGGTCATATCAATCTGTTGGTATACAGTGATATCTATTGTTCCTTTAGATTGATTTCATTAATCTGTGTTAGCAGTCACTTCTTGCTGTCTTCGGTCAGCATTTTGGGAGTATACTGTTTTATTATTTGTGCATGTAAACATCTACAACTGGTAGTTGAATATCTCTGTATCTTTGGTCGGTTCAATTACTAGATTTAGAGCTCAAATCCAGATTTAGTAACAAGATTATATATGAAGAGAATGGACATATGCATGAGAAGACCAAAATCTATGATTTTGCGCAACTTTGTTCTGAGAGCAATAATGAAACAATTAATTTGTTCTATGCTGGAATTAGTTGTTTTATTACTGCTAGCACTGGTTTACATGGTATTTTCAGCTGCCTTGAAGTTATATTCTTTGAATATATATATATGGAGATGAATAGCGAGATAGAATTTCATGTTTATATGCAATTTATGCTATTCTTCTTATGCTGGAAATACATTATTTATATGTTTGTTATTGCTGGAATTAAATATTCAAATATGCTTATACCGCAATATTTACAACATTTAAGAGGTTAATTGCTTGGCGCGATAAAAGTTTCGCCTTTCATTGGAATTTTCTGAGATGGTAGATGACAATCACAACCACTACTGCAGAAACGATTTTTGTAGACGTCATCATTTCCTAGTACAGGCGGGTATATCAATTTGCCCGCCCTGTGGAAATGTTTTCCGCAGGCGGGCCGTATAATACGCTCGCCTGTGGAAATACCGCGATTTCCGTAGGCGGGCCTCTTAAGCGACCGCCGGTGGAAATCGCATTTCCACAGGCGGATGCTTATGAGGCCCGCCTGCAGAAATCGCCGCCATTTCCACAGGCGGGCCACTTAAGGCTCCGCCTGTGGAAAGCCAATGGCCACAGACCGAGCCTTAAGTGGCCCGCCTGTGGAAATCCCCCCAAATAATACTAGGTAAGTTCCAGACATTCATTTCACAGCACATTCATATCTGTACATTGCAAATTCCAGACAAAGTATATATATATATATATATATATATATATATATATATATATATATATATATATATATATATATATATATATATATATATATATATATATAACCAGTACTTAGCATTTCACATTAGGTGTTCATGCATTGTAATAATATTACACATAGAGAGGGGGTTAAGTTCATGCATAGTGGGAGCATGCATATTGGCAAAAAGTTACATGCATGCATGCATTGCATACAACGACAGATCATCTACCATATCGGCGACGAATACAACGGCCGACTCCGCGTCCTCGGAAAATATGCAACACCGCCGCCGTCGTTGCAGCGACGTTGCTCGCACGCGCGCAGCAGAAAGTGAAGCCCCAGTTGTAGGGTTGACCGGCGCGGATGGAGAAGCACCACGGCGACACCCGCTCGAGCACCTGCGGGTTCTGCCCTAAGTCCCTAAACCTCCTGCACCTGCAATATTGTAGGAGAAAACAAATGAAGAAATTAATCTCTCCTACGACGACGTACGAACCCGGCCGGGCGCCATGCATGCACTTACGTGAGGAAGACGGTGATGACCAGTGGCGGACGTAGGAATTTTGGAATGGGTGTTCGAAGTTATAAAAATATTTTTCAGTACAAAACATAAAGATCTACAATAGTAATAGTTAACACACCAGCTGTAGCTCATTGTCAATAGAAGGAGAATTCGTCTCATTCTGAACTTGACTTTCATTCCCCATCGAGGTGGACGTTATCTTCTGTGTCTTTTTAGCTCTCTCCCACAAAGATCTCAGATTTGTAGACTTCTTCATTTTTTAAAACTCAAAGATCTATAAAATCATAAAATACAAGTGTTACAAGATCCTACAAAGACATACTCACATACAAGCATAAAAGCATTGCTCATTTTCATTTTTCAACACATAACAACAATCTCAGACATACTCTGATACTCACATACAAAGAAATATCTGTTCCTACAAAGACTCCCCAATTAACAAAAGAATAATATATTGACAAGATCATGAATGGCAATTGGCAAAGGAAACAGTGATTGTAATGTGATTTTTGGTTGTTTAACTAAGCTTCAATACATTTTACACTAACACAAAATTACAAATAATCAGATGACCTCTCAGCCAAAACAACAGAAGAGGTAACTTCTAGCATGTAGCATGTAGGGAACCATCATTGACCAGACAACTTCACTTTTTTCCCCAATGTATAAGCCATTTAACTAGAACACCAAAATTAGTTGATAGCATTGCATGATTACAAATGACTAACCAACTGAAACCGCAGCGACCACATAATTGAATAGCGGTGAATTAACAAGCTTATAAAGCAATTAAAACCTCACCTACACCAGATTTGATAGCCATTTCACCTACAAAGCGCAAGCTTCACCAGAAAGGCAGAAATAGAATCCAGAGCAACATAGCATCACAACTAGCATCTAAATTCTTGACAGTTGCAACGCAGGGGCAATACATGGTATGTGACGGTCAGGTACTAGTAAAATGCGGTCGCAGGTCGCCAGTCGACGGTGGTGGACTGCGGCAGAGCGGAGGGCTAGAGCCCGAAGGGCGGAGGCGCTGCCGCCGGTCATGCGGTGCGCCGACGCGGGCACGGAACCGGAGCCGGAGGGCAGAGGCGGCGAGGCGCGGTCGCCGGCGGAGCGGAGGGCGGAGGCGGCGAGGAGGAGGGCGGCGGCGCCGAGACGGAGTGGAAGCGGAGGGCAGAGGTGGCGAGGCGGTCTTCGGTGGAGCGAAGGCGGCGAGGCGGAGCGGAGCAGAGGGTGGCGGCGCCGAGGCGGAGCGGAGGTGGAGGGCGGAGCCGGAGAGGCGGAGTGGAGGCGGAGGGCGGCGGCGCCGAGGCGGAGGGCGGAGGCGTCGAGGCTAGGGTTTGCCGAATGGGGATCGGGGGAGCGGGGACCGGGACCGGCCGACCAGGGGTGGGGGATAGGCAGGCCGCGGCCGCGCAGAAAGAAAATGGGCTGGGCCTCACGCGCGGTCGCGACGCTCCGTTTCTCTCGGGAGGTCGGCTGAATTGGGGTATAAACAGTTGATTTGGTCCAATTATATATATACATATGTATTATACCTCATATATACTAGGTTTTTTGTCAAAAAATTTGGGTGTTCAGCTGAACACCCATGAACTACTGTAGATCCGCCCCTTGCGATGACGTCGGCCGGCCTGTTAGGCGCGGCGGCTACACAGACGAGAATGGAAATGACCATCTCGTCGTGGAGGGAGTCGAACAGTGACGCGGCCATGGAGACGTCAGGGCTCGGGTGATCACGCGCGCGTGGAAGATCGGACGGCGGCGTGGCAGGTGAGCGGCGCGCGAGGTCGGCGGCGGTGTGTTCTATCAGACCCCAGATTATACCATCCGGAATTCTCTGTGATTCCACCACACTATTCCTTGGATCAGTAGATAGTGCTCACAGATTACAGTTCTGAATATCAAAGTACATATCATGCGGAAGCGTAAATATGGTAGTAACTTACTCACGGGCCGATTGGGCCGAAATCAACAAAATGCAACAGCGGAAACGAAGCACACAGGTGAAACCTCAGGACATGCCCACAGGCAGCCAACTGGAGGTTCGCGACCTAGCCCTTGACATCTTCATCTTCTCTGCCATCATAACCAGTAGTGTTGCTGAAGCGTAGTGATCTGATTCCTGCCTCTGGATTTGTTGTGAAAGCGAGTGTGAGCACACTAACCACCGTGCTCCGCGAGCCAATACACAGAATGCAAATATATAGTATGCATGGCTTATCAAAGGAGAGGCTTGGGTTATTTTATTTGCCATAAATTGCTTTTAGTAGCATTTCCATTATTAAATCATCTTGTTATTTTTGCGACCTAAAGACTCCTCATTGCGAATGACATCATTGACTTAATCCACCAAAGACTCACGCTCTTTATTAACTGCTGTCTAAGACTCCAAACAGTGTTTGCCATAATTGACGTAATCCACCGAAATTACACTTACTTTATTAAGTGCTGTCTAAAACTTCAAACAGCATATGTCATCCTCTAGTCAATCCACCGATCATACTCCTTCTGTATTGGTTGCTGTCTAAGACTCCAAACAGCAGGTAACACTTATCTAATTAATCCACCAATTATATACCTTCTGTATTGATTGATGTCTAAAACTCCAAACAGCGAGGGACATCATTTAATTAATCCACCGAACATTCTTATCAGTATTTTCTAACAATCCAATCCTTTTTGTTATTGATTCAAATCCAGTATATGCTCTTCCAATAATCCATTATCTATCTCTAAATAATTACCTAGTATTCATCCACCAAGAATATCATTGATCACGTCTACGATTCACTATTATATATCCACCAAGAATGTCATTGATCAAGTCTACGATTCACTATTATATATCCTCTAAGAATATCATTGATCAATTCTACGATCCACTAGTATACTCCCACCAAGTAACTCACTAATCAAGAATTATAATCCAATACTTGTATTATTCCTCCAAATTCCCGAAAATTCAATTAGATCATCTATCTAGCCTATCTATTCAGCTAGACTCCACCAATTCATTTCTCCCAGAACCCACACTACCATTTCCTATTTATGATCGACATGAATCCCCAATACCTTTATGTGCATACTACAAACATACATCTCCTTTACTCACGACCCCATTTATTCCACCCATATTTTATTTTTGTAAGAATAGAAATGCCACCATTTGAAATACAATACATAAAATTTCCTGAGACCTAGCAGCTTTGGAACAAAACATAATGTTCAAGGAATATTAACATGATTTTCCATACATATGGCATCACACCATATGCCTAATATCACCATAATTTTTCCATACATATGGCATCACACCATATAACATCTTTCAGCGTTATAGCCGCTTAACTTACCACTGGGACGACAGCCAGGACAACTCAAATCAGGGCTTTCCACTGCCCTTCACTTTTCCATTCCACCCACAAAGTTTGTTTTTGAAACAGAACTATATCTAGTTAAGTTTCCATGTCCGCCCTTGACCGTGGGCACGGTTATTCGAATAGTTTTGACTCTGCAGAGTTTGCACACTTTACCCACAAGAGACAGTTCACTCGTTGCCCCACACGATTCCTTAGCCATGCGGTTGAGCAAACCATCACAGTATCCGTTCAAAGTACCTCGCCCCGTCCATCATCCCACGATTCCTTATACATTTACTTCGACTTGAGAATAGAAGGATGATTCGGTGTAGTGTGTTGCAAACACAGTGGTAGCTAGATTTGAGTGAGAGAACGAGTTATCTGAATAGTTTTACCGTGAGGAAAAATTTTAGGATAATAAGAGATCAAAAGTGAGGAAGTATCTACAGGAATTATTTGCTTTGAGAAAGAAGTGGCCGAACATAGCCGATTGGAGAAAGGCGAGGTTCGATCTTTTAATTGATACCTTTCTGTTTATTGATTTATATTTATCAGGAAAGTTCCAGGAGTCAGGTAGGACTTATAGACAAATGGGAGAAATTACCCGAGACATTAAAAGGGACAGAACCTTGTGATTTTAGAATACAGAGATTTTACATTAGATTATTTTTGTTTAGTGCTCGAAGACAACTAGGCACCCTGTTGGTGGAATATGATGACTCGATCTTTGTATTCATAGCTTCCTTTATTATTTTTGGTATTTATCAAGGAAGTTCCATGAGTCGAGACGGACATGTGGGCAGGTGTGAGACTGTAGTTGGGGTGTAGGGTATTGTTTGGTCTAGTGTTAGCTTTTAAGAGTTAGGGCATGAGTTATATACACGATGTATATGATTTTTGGTTTATTGAATTAATCTTACAGTTGATATTTTTAGCAATTCAAGTGGTATGATTTTAGGTTGTGCTAATAGTACCTTGTTCATTAATATGCCTAATGGTGAGATTATCTTAATTACGAATGACCTAGGGATTTTTAATAGACACGCCAACATGAATTTACCTGAAGGTGCCCTTCGGGTTAGGTATCATAGGTTGTTACCATAATAGTGTTGTTGTTGTTATTATTATTGTTGTTATTGTTGTTTAAACTTATTTATATGGGACTGAGTATGCCACACCAGGTTATACTTTAATACCAATATTCGATTAAATCTACAGTTGAGATTTATTTATCGATGACACACTAGTGATAACTACTATTTACATTGCTACATTAGGTGGACCACTTTTAGTCATCCGATGACCTAGGGTCACTTTATTATATTTGCCACATATATTTTTCTAACATGACATTTCTACTTAAAGGCACCCTTTTGATTAAATGTTGCCATCCATTTACATATCTTTAGTTGTTGTTTAGTGCAAATTAAGTCTTAAGGGAAAAAAGATTATATATATACATATATATATATATAGTATAAATAACAGGGGCACCATGGTGTCTGGGCACCAAGCCTCCCTACCTTTGGATTGCTTTTAGATGTGTGCTAGTGTGATTGAGACTTTCCATCCATGATTAAGACTTTCCATCTATGATTGATTTACCATGCATGATATATTATATACCATTGCACTAGCACGCATCTAAAAGCAATCCAAAGGCAGGGAGGTTTGGTGCCCAGACACCATGGTGCCCTATATATATATAGGTGATAGCCTGGCTTGTTATTTAATTAAATCTACCGTTGGTATTTATTTGATGGTGACATGTTAAAGGTGGGAGCACCTGTTTTAGTTATTATTAAAAATAATGTTAATTTTAATCTTTATTTTTACAGTGAAACATAGTATCAAATTTATTTTCCTTGACTTTAACTTGGATGCCTTTTTGATTTGGGCTCTTTATTAAATTTAGAACCATCTTTTATTAATGCCACTCCATAATTTGTTGCTTTTATCATTAAATACCCAATTAACCTAGATCGCGTTAAATTACAGAACTGCCCTATTAAACATTTGTAAATCTTGAAAATAAACTAAATGATGACGTAGGCTGGAAATTGCACACACACGAAGTAAATTATCACAATATCATTTAGATCACTATATTGCACATTTAAATGCCAAGTTAATTTCTATTATTTGATTATAAACTCTAGGATCCACTAATAAGTAGTCTGAATTATAATTCATAGCCATTAGAAGATTTAAAACTGTCTGCGATGATTAGAACAGCATGCGCTAATTTATAATAGTACGTGTCGATTTAAGATTACGCGTAGCAATGAAAATTATACGCGACGATTTAAATAACAGTTAAGCTGTAAAAATATACAAATGACTAAAGTAAACTTTATGAATCCCATAAGGACGCCTGAGTATATAGTTTAATTATGGAATTAGTAATTAATTAACTCGGAACCCTTTTCTTCTGGGGGTTATAATTTAACTTGTCACGTACTAGTACGAGAAAATGTATTTAAGTAATCTTTAAATCTAAAACGAATTAGAAAGGTGAATATTGTATACGCAAAGATTGACTAGGATTAATATTAGCTGTCATAATTGTATATACATTTAGTTAATCCCGTATAATCCGAAAATTGCTAGGAATTAATAAAACGCCAGGCATACCTAATAAATCAACCATATCTCATGACGTTAGTGCGATGATGTCGAACGACGAGTGTGCCGAAGTAACCTCGATTACTGCGATTGGGTTGAATGGAGTGACGTTTTACCTTAGGAGCACAAGCACATCGACACATTGTATTTTATTATGTTCTCGTAAATTAAGTCGTAGTCGACGTATTTAATTGTAGGCAACAACCAAGCTACGGGAACGACTTCACCTAATCCTACTTGAATCCGAGTATATGGTTAAAGTTCAGGCAAGCATTCCTTTGATCAAGTCTTCAGAGTATATTTCGTAAAACAAGTATTTTGTATTACTCTAGTATCACCTGCATGAAAGAAATAAAAGGTATTTAAATCGAGCAATAGATATAGGAGATATGAGAAGAAATAGCGGCAACTGATGGAGCAGTTGGCCATTAAGTTGAGTAAGAAGGTGGGCAGAGGTTGCCAGGGTAGGCGACAAGTGGGCAGATGTGGGATCTCTGCATAAGAATAGAATGTAAGGAATTTACCAACTTCATCCGTGTGAACAGACCGTACCAACCATATCAACCAACATCTCGTTTTTACGGACAGACTAGTAGTTCTATCAAAGTGTTATATTCTCCACATGGGTAAGTATTTATTAAGCCGTTGGGAGAACCCACACGATCTGGGCCAGCAACTGGGTGACGGGTGGGGGACCCCGTGGAGGAACCCACAAGATCTGGGCTAGCAACTGGGTGCCGGGTGGGGACCTCCACCACCGCAGGAACCCACACGATCCGGGCCAGCACTTGGGTGCCGGGTGGGGGATGCAAGGCGCATATATTGCGCGGGTGGAGGTTGGGGTAGGACGAGGTCCGTGGGTGCCGAGCGAGGGTGAGAAACCACCCGGGCCGCCCCAACCAACAACTATGTCGAGGTCCGTGGGCACCGAGCGAGGGTGAGAAACCACCTCGGGCCGCTGGCTGAGAATAGTTGGGTGGAGATATAATTACTGAGATAGATGCAAACGTACTGTACTCTGATCTGGGCGCCGCATCTAAGGAATTGCGGAGATCCGGGAAGCCAACATGATCAGAGTGGTGATGGGTAAAGTGATAAAAGCTTGCGCAATGCTATCCAAATCATGAATTCATGCCCGTCTCCGGGAAAGGAGAATTAGGGAAACTTATGGGGGTTTTTGCTGTTCATGTGTATGTTCAGTAGTTTTCTAAATTAATAAATTGGAATTCTTTCAAAACCAACAAACCTTATTTTCTATAAGTCCTGAAAAGGAAATTGATGATGAAAAGAGTATTAAGAATGAATATAAGATTGAAGAGAGGAATTGATATTCCTATAAGTGTAATTGTTGAGCATTCTGTGCAATTTTGCTAATATCGCTTGCTGAGTACTTCTGTACTCACCCTTGCTATAAATCTCCCTTTGCTTAGGAATATGTCAGTTCAGCCTGGATGCAATACCGTGGACTCGGATTACAACGGGTACAAGGCGGACATCCCATGCGAAGGTTGGGTGGAGAACAGGATACTTAAGCCATTAAGGTTTTGTAATAAATTTTAACCCTGCGTGGCAATATTATTGTAATATTGTGATTGTCTCTAATTATTGTTCTGCTGCAACACTCTGATGGCTTATTATTCGTTAGAGCGATGTTCTATCGGCTGAAACGAATAATAATCCGTTGACTGGCATTATTACCCCATGGTAATAATGCGGGTCGTCACAATAGGCCCACTTCATCGGCCGCCCCATAGTCCTGGCAATTTATAGGACTTGCACCTATATACTCGTTCATTCTTTATAAAGACAACATTTCCTGCAATGTAACTTGCAACAAATTAATGTTCGGCAATGCAAATTTTGTGTGTTTTAAATTAAGTTCAATCTTAATGTTGAATAACTTTTAATGTGAATTTTGTACAAACACTATTACAAGCTTTTATGCACACTTCATATGAATACTCAAATAACTTTTTCTTTGTTGCAGGGAATCGCAATACGCCAACAGAAGCATGGTGGATAGGACTGGAAGCTTAAGGCTTGGGAGGGGACGACAGGCATGGACTGGGTTTCAAGGCCGTGACCCTTACCTTGAAGACATGAGCATCTATGATCTCCTAGACTCCAACCCCAAGCCTCGATCTACCACTCAAAACCAAGGAGTAGTACAACCCTAGAAATTCCCTTCACGACTACCCACATGTCCCAGAGCCTTGGCTGTAATGCAAGCACAACCTTGATGTGGTGGTGCAGGTTTATGATGACCATGTGCACCCAGGATGTTGATTCATTTGTTACCCTTTGTTCATGGTAAGTGGTTCATTACTTACGTATACTTGCATGTATGGAACACTTGTACTAACCTTGTTTTGCTTGCAAATAGTGGATAGCAAGTTTACCGAGTGGGTGAATCCATCGTATCCAATGCCTATCTAAGTTTACATCTACAAATTGCACATCCACCTATAAGAGTTGCCGAAGGAGCTTTAGACCGGGAGGACCAACAACGACGAGCTCCGTAGGTAGAGGATTTGGGAGAGGAACAATGAGGAAGTGGTGCATCTCGGCAGTGACTACCACCCGTATTGTTGGTGTGCCAACCCAAGTTACAATTGCGCTTGTCACTACCGTGACAACCAGCCATATCCACACCGTTCGGATAACCGCTATGCCATATGGGTGCCATACGATTCCACATTTTCGCCCTAGCGTCATTGTAATTTACACCTTCATTGTGAAGTGCTATGTCAGGCTACATATGATGCATTCCTACAATTTTTTCAATAATATAACTGCACTACTTAAAAGATAGAGTTGGTGGTGTTGGCTCATCAGCCCGTCCAAGCCCCCCATTGCACCTCTCTAAAATGGTTCTAACACAATCATATGTTTAGTGAGTCCATGTAGGTTAATCGGGCAAATGGCCACTGGGGATCGTGTACGGGAGCCTAGGCAGCAAAGCTGCCGAGCCGGGAGAGCTCGGCAGCTCCTACCGAGCCAGGGGAGATCAGCGAAGCCAGGGGGCCAGTAGCCCTACCTGCCGCGTTGGGCGCCAAACTGCAGTGCCGTCGTCCCGGCCTGTCGTGCCTTCCGAGCTTGAGGAGAGAGTTATTTTTTTTTTTTTGCAAAAACGGGTCTATGAGGGCTAACTTTTTTTTAAAAAAAATGCTATAGTGCTATTTTGTGAATAGTTCCTCTAATGAGGGCTTGGGTTCAAATCCCACTATAACATATTTTTTAGCTTTTGTTCATTTACTAAGTTTCTACTTGGATTTTCTTTTGCTTGCAGGAATTCTTTCAAGGGTCTTACTTAGCACAGAAGACTAGTTACTTAACTAATGCCACTGGTTCGTGTCTGTGTCCTTGTGGGACCTCGAATCGACTAATCTTGTGCCTTCTATATAATTACTAAACTAATTATCGTGGACCAACCAACCAGCACCAAATTCGATCCGATTCATAAATGGAGTACTAGTACTCCATATCGAATGCAGCGCTGGCCATTCTAAACTCCATATCTAAACTTCATAAATAGAGTACTAGTACTCCATATCTAAACTCTTTAGGATTGTACACCAGAATAGTCAAAGGCAGTGGCGGATCCAGGAAATTTTTTTGGAGGGGTTGAAGTACCTTCAGCTTGACCTCAGCCCCTTCTACATTATACATCCATGGCTAAAAATTTAGGGGGGGGCTCCAGGGGGGCTCCAAGGGTCCGGTAGCGGTAGGGGGGGCTCGAGCCCCGCCCGCCCCACCGCTAGATCCGCCCCTGGTCAAAGGAGTACTAGGGGTCACTGTCTTTGTCTTTGGATGGACAGTATCTTTGTCACGGTGGTGCTAGCGTACTTTCTAGTATTAATACGGCGGATTCGGATGAGACTTGGTTTGAAGTTAAACTTTAAATGCCTCCTAATTAATACCCTTAGATATACAAAAACGTGCTACTGTGAGAACGGGAGGATGCACAGAAACGAAGAGCGAGCTAGCTAGTAGGGGTGAGAGATAATAACAGATAATCTGTTTTACTTGATATTTATATTCGAGAAAACACGAATATGGTAGATAAAATTCGTATTTAAAAATATATATATTTATATTCGAGAATATTCGTATCCGTATTTGAGAATATTCGTATTCGAGAATATTTGCATTCGTATTCGTATTTGAGACTATTTGATTTGTTTCCTATGCGATTCGGAATTTTATGATTCAAAATTTGAATTTGGGTGGTTTGAAATCGGTAACTGTTCCGGTAACCGGTCAAAACCAGTGAAAAACCCGCGAAACTGCTAGTAATTTATTCTACCAAAATTTGTTATAGAAGTTGTAGGAGGATATCCGTGTACGACCAAATTAAGTATATATTCGATTCAAATTCATATCCGTTACGACATTTGATTCGTATTTACATTTAAAAATATTTAAATTTATATTCTTATTTAAGGCCATTCGATCGTATTCGATCTGTTTTCATCCCTACTAGCTAGCATGGAACGGCAAGCTTCTTGCACTGTGGTTGTGTCAATCTGAAGATTGGTAACAACATGTTTGCTTGCTTCTATGTCTACTAGCACTTGTAAATCTGTTAGAAGATAAAATGGAAACCAAATTCGAGTGGCCTGGAACCTAGTAAAGTGTCTGTTTAAACAGTTTTGCTATTGTACAGACGACTAAAATATTTTTATCTTTCAGTCACCTAAAATTGCACTCTCAATCAACTAAACTTGCAGTTCCCTCCAAAACAACACCTGCAACTTCAGACTTCAGGTGATTCAGAGTGCAATTTTAGGTGACTGAAAGATAAAAAAATTTCAGTCGCCTGTGCAATAGTCACTCCCCTGTTTAAATTGCTATGGTCACAAGTCAATATCCATGGATAGGACCCGCAGCTTGGTTAGGAACTTTATTTCCTCTAGTAGCTCCTCTACACATGTTTCCCTAAGATCCATAGTCTGTACCTTCGTCAGCCTGCTAATTGATCCTGGAAACAAGATGTGTAAATTGAAGAGACGAGTTACAGTATCAGGGAACTTCAAAAATTTTGCATAACGTAGGACAAGACCCTTAGCAATCTGACATTTGCAGTTGCCTTCTGTATCGATGAGAATTGCACTTCCACGTCAAATCAAACAAAATAAAGGACCTGATCTTTCACCTGCACCAGATTCAATGGCTTTCCCGCCCTTCACTAAGGAAACTTAGTGTGCTTCATCATTCTGTTATGTAACATATGTGTTGTCTACACTAGGAAAGAGAACTTTTCAGCTTTGCATTTGGCAACTGTTATGTCTCTTACAAGATCATGCCTCCGAAATGACTTTGGTCTTTCATACCCTTTCGTCCAAGCAACCGGAAGAAGTGAATGTGTAGAACAAGTTCTTTGAGGTAGTCTTCAGCCACTTCTTCCAAGGTAATACCTTCTCCCCTTTTTCGACAAAACCTTCAGCTATCCATAACTGAATTATCTGTTTTCTTCTAATCTCATAGTCTTCAGGGAACATGCTACAATAAAGGAAGCAATTTTTTGGATTTGCTTGTAAATAATTGAAGCTGAGATTGAGAATACTTGTTACGTAGTTCAGCTTTCGGTTCTTAGTGAGTTGCCAGTTAAGTTGACCATATAACGACTTCCATTGTCACATGTATTTGCTTACTAGTAAGGTGCCTGTGCGTTACAACGGATTCCTAAAGAGAATGGTACATATCATCAAATTATGATACCAAGCGTATAACAAACATCAATTTTCTCTTACATGTATTAAGGGAATTACATAAAAGCAAGCTCATTAACAACTTCAAAAATTATCCAACCAATATCCTTAAAAACATGATCAACCAGAGGATAAACAAAAGAGAGTACAACAGACATGAGAAATCTAAGACATATTTTTGCAGAAACATATCTACATGTTGAGCCACCATTGGAGATCTCGGTTTCACCAAAGAACATACCTTGTATATCCTTGCGTCTACCTCGCTAACACAAAGGATTCAATTTCAGTCACCAACTTAACCTTGACCACATCCTAAATAGTAAATGCTGCTGCCACTGTAAGTAATATTTGCATACAATAAACATCAATTTTCTATTACACATAGCATCTGCATATGGGTATTCTTGCAAGATGTAAGCGAATAACTGAAATTTATAATAACTGCTGACCACAATTGGTTATGAGAACACACTAACATTTTTGTCTGCAAAGCACGGTAACTTCTTAAGAGAACACTAACATTTTTGTCTGCGGAGCATGGTTGATTCAAAAAAGAAAACAATAAATTATGTTGCAAGCAAACATATAAAAGCATTGCTTTATTTCTAGAAAATCATGAAGACACACTATGTTAAATCTGACTAATCAATCAAGTATGCAAGCTTGTAGTCCCAGCTAAAACAAGTCTGAAATGCTTAGGCTATCATAAACAACACATCTTTTATCGTCTGTTTGATATCAAGAGACACTAATTTGCCAAGCCTACAAGAACATTAACACAAATAGGCAGAGTTACTTCCTTCTAAAACTACAACTGCTTACCTGCGTTTTGAAGTAATCATATTTGGAGGCAATGGTGTTCCACTGGCAGGTTGCAGTTATCTGAAATGAAAGGTCAATGAGCATGAATATAGTGTATTAAGCAAAAGTCTATTTCATCATATGTTTGAGACTTAAACAAGAACACTACCTCCTCATCAACTCTTAGTAATCAAAGTTGACATTGTCGGAATGTCTGAATATGATTGTGAGTTCTTTCAGTGGCATCTTGTTCTTATGCCAAAAGATGACAATCATGTATGTCTCTACAATAGATACGCATGTATATTATTGAGTGCAGCAGAGATTTGGGTTCAACAGATATGTTGCTCTTTAACTTCAGGGCGAGGCCTCTGTAAATCACTAACCAGATGAATGTCCAAGTCTTATTTCGCCTCAAGAATGCAGTCATCTATACTGTAAACTAAAATTCTCAGTTTAGAATTAATTTTCCAACATAGAAAAATAATTTGGTGTAGTTTTGACCATCCAGTAATATCAAAGAAGTGTAGCAGACCAGTACTTACTCATTAATTCACTGCTATTTACAAAAGCTGAACAAAACCCCACACCAAGTTGACCAATAAGTCCATTATGTGCACCATGATATTTGTTCACCTGAAAGAACAAAGTAGAGAAATTAACTTCATGTCAACAAAGAAACAAATCAGTTCAGTCTACAATGAATTGATCAAATGTTATTTTCCATTAAGACAAAACCAAGAAATACTATGTAAGGAAATAAAACAGAGTTGCTTTACTGGCACCACAATGTTCACCAAAACAAAAGCTCCTTGAAGGAAATCGAAGATGCTTTGTGATTCTTATGTTTATATCCCCTTCTGGTATAAAAACAGGTAAGCAAAGCAGTGCAGAAAACAAAGCTACCCAAGGAGCTTCTATACTTTACATTCATATCGCTCAGGAGAGCTTCCAATCATAATCATATGCTACGCTCCAGTATACAGCAGCAAGAAAATTACTTTGAACTATTAACAAGAAATATCACCAAGATCTACAATTTTACATAGCCTTTGTTGGCATAAATTAACCATTAAGTTGTTCTTATAAATTAAAAGTGATCTTAAATGCAATGTTTAAGAAATAATTACACTTGAGATCATGCAAGTATAAATATGCAATTTACTTTTTTGACTATACATTTGCTGGATAAATCTGCAATTTGCTTTTTTTTCACTATACATTTGCTGGTCAGATTAGTAATGTTCCCCATCCCCCAAGCCACATCAAACAGGAGGATGCGAAGATCTTCATTCTTTAGAATGACATACATTGCATCCATTCATGTTCAAATAAAGCAGAAATTTGTTGAGCATGTAAGAAAAAACATATGTATTTCCATTTTTAAATTTGTGGGAACATGACATATATATAAATAAGTGCCAAAGAAACCATCTAACCAACTATCAGCAATCATGAAATGATAAGAAGCAAGCAAACAAGCAACACCAAGCATGTATTTAGCACTCCATTGCATATCATTACAACAGAACTTTTGATTCTTTTGTATGATATATATAAGGAAATGCAATAATGTAACCTGGGTAATACTATCTACTCTCTTGTAATACTCTCTGTTTCCGTTATCTGTAATGGAAAATGGGAATGTTCCTGGATCGGGAAAAAAAGAAGAAAAAAGAAATACAGTGGTGTAACCTAGGTAGTGCAATAACCGAAGAAATGCTGACGGGCAGTTGAATGCACCAATGCTACGAAAGAATTCAGCATCAAGATCCAAACTCAGAGCAATTAGAGAGAGTATCCTTTTGCCAGTCGCCCTGGTAGGGAATAAGTGGCAATAGTACCATTGTCCACGCCGCCGCCGCCCGCTCTGGCCTCCTCCGCGCGGATCCGGCGCCAAGCCGCAGTGCCCGCGCCGCCGACTCCCAGGTCACCGTGACCGCCTCTGCCCCGATGCCACTCCATCCCGACGCTGATCTAGCCGCCCCGCCAGATCCTACCACTGTCTCCCGCCCAGATCCGGCCACCGTCGCCTCGGTTCTGGTCGCTACCGGTCTCGATGCGCCCAGATCTGGTCGCCGCCGACACCTTTTCGCCACCCATGGCGCCGCTGCCTCGTCGGATCCGAGCAGCCTGCGCCAGATCCCGCCATCACCGCGCCGCCCTAGCCCAGATCCGGCGTGGGGGTGGGGGGAGGAGGAGGCGGCAGCGCGGGGTGGGGGGAGGAGGAGGCCAGGGCGGAGCGGTGGAACGGGGGAGAAGGAGGCGAGCGCGGAGCTGAGGTGAGGGGGAGGAGGAGGCTTGGGTAGCGCGGGGTGGGGACGAGGAGGCGAGGGCGAAGTGGGGGAGGAGGCGGCGGCAGTTCTGCGGAGGAGGCGACAGGCGAGGACGGAGCGGTTTCGGGGGATGAGGGGTGGAATGAGCGGTGCAGAGGGATGGAGGGCAGAGTGAGGTCGCGGAGGAATCGAGACGGAGCGGCCCACATGTCGGCCCACCTGTGGAGAACGGACGGACTGTCACCAACTCCAATTTTTAAGTAGTAGAGATAAGATAGAAGACTTTCAATGGCAACAATAGTAAGAGGCAATCCTTTTTTGTTTTTCACAAAAGTACAATCTAATAATATCCACGCATCTTGACTCCACATGTCATCCACTAAAATTAAATATCTTTTGTCCTGCAGGTAATTAATTTCTTAGCCTCTGTACCAAGCTTACCCTCCATAATGTCAGTCTGATCAGGAATCTTCTTATTCATATCCAGGAGCTGTTTGAGTGTTCTTTTAAATGAATCTTCAATCGTGTAATCCTGGGAGATTGTGATCCACAAAAAACAATCAAACTTCTTTTTTAACCACATTCGTCCTATAGATGGTCCGGGCAAGAGTTGTTTTTTCCTAGCCCACCCATTCCACAAATGCAGATGACAGTGCGGGTTTCTTCACCATGTGTCAATAGCCGCCAAGTGTTCAGATTCTTCTTTATTGCCAACCATGTCTTCTTCAGTACCAAAATACGCTGAATCAGATGTAAGTTCCTGTAGGCTACTAGGCTCTCATGACTTGAGGGGCTACAGAACACTTTTTTTAGCCTGCTTGTTTCTTCTTGTGCCTGCCCAGCTAGATATACGTACTCATCAATCACATCCTCAGCATCATGTGCAACGTTTTTTACTTCATCAAGCCATGACTCATAAGCTCTATCTCGTGACAGATGTATCTGTTGCTGAATGCTTTCATGACAGTAAACTCGATTTTACGCTGCCTCATGTTATTGTCAACTTCAAGTAAAATTGATGCTCGTTTTTGTAACTGTGTGCCTGTGGCATTGAGTGCTTCTCTCCCTAGAGCTGCATGCCCAAAGAGTGATGGAATCATGCAATCGCGTTTATAATGTATAAGCAGGACTAAATTATGGGGGTAATCAGTAGAGTCAATATAGCTGGGCAGTTAATCTCTTGTATTTTGGGACGGAGGCAGTAAAAAAGCTTAAGCTTGGAAGACAAACCAAGCTTGGAACGCAGGGAGAGCTTCTTCACGCATGTATTGCCTAGCTAGCAGCATAGTAAGGCTGAGTAGCTTGTAAATTTTTTTTCTACATTTGGCGCGCTCTATGGTGCGAGCTGCCAGCCTAAAGCAGATCAGGGCCCATGAATTCCCAAAAAATGAAGCAAACCATAAGGTCCTAAAAGTATATGTTTTTGTTACAACTTACACATCACAACACCATAAGTATTAATTAGTCTTTACTCACAGTACAAATATATAATGACAGTACAGTACAACTATGGAGTGATTACGCACGCTTGGAAAGGAATCCTGAATCTTTTTTATTACACAGTTCGGTGTTTCGACATACAACGGTTGCAGATAGCGCAATGAGCATCTTACGGTTCCAACCTCCATTAAACAACCAGTGATGGAATTCATATAGATAAAATACCTTCTTCGTCTGCTGTTCCCTGCACAATGCAATTTGCAAGGCAAGGAGATACGTCAATGTCGTTGACATACAGATTAGCCTCTATCAGTTTTGAATAACTTTGCCGTGTTTACAAGTTTATATATGTGCAACAACTTGAGAAATACATTGTGAGATAAAAATCTGTATGACCAGAGCTTTAGATATAATAATTAAGTCATGAATATGGAATCCTACAAGGCTACACCTCTAAATTCAATTTGTAGTTTCATCTAACAACTTTATTGACCATATTATTGGTGATTGAAAGACTATAAATTTTCAGGCAACTGAAAATTGGCAAATCCATTTAAAGATTAAAGGATGCTATAACATTTTTTTAAAAAAGAACTCCATGTTGATTTGGCTCACAAAACGATAAGTTTTGCATGATTGATAGGATTGTTGGTTTGCAGTAGATTGTATGTTTGGAAGGCGGTAATTGATTCTACCAGCTTTATTTTTCTATTGTATACACAGTTCTACACCGACCAAACCAATAAACAAGCTAAAGAGAAAATTTTGCGCACTCTGCAGATGCAACATAATAAAGGCCACTTTTCTTACTTTTGGGCTGGATTTGCATCAAACCCGACGAAGTATTGATGGGATATGTTGGATGTAAACATAGTCTTGTCCTGTCGCCCTCATCATGAATTCATTTGGCATATCTTGAAGGACCATCTGTTGAAGTGAGGTAAGACATCGAAACCCTGCTGGAACAACAAGCATACTTCTCAAACCAACGAGCTTTACATGATCTACGATCTCCATAGTGCCAGCCTCCATTTCAATCCAACTGAGCTGCTCCATGTCAGCTAAGTACAGTTTCTCAAGCTTTGGAAACCAGCCTGCTCTGAAGGTCATCATCTGCCCCTCATAAACCCTACAAAGATGAAGTTGAACTAGATTCAACATGTGTGAGAATGAAGGAATTGGGTCTATTTGCATCCTTGACCACCCCATGCGTAGGTCTCGGAGTTTCATGAAACTGCGGAATATTGGTGGGACAGCACCTCCTTGCAACTTGCCTTTCAGGTACAAATTCTCCAGATTTGGCAAAGAACCTAAGATTTCCAGATTAAGAACTTCTTCCTCTCCATATGAAATTATAAATAGCCTGGTAAGGTATGGCATCTTTTTGATGGAGGTCCACAAGTGCGTTATGTGTTCATCCTTCACTTTCATTAAGGAAAGCCTCCGCAGTAGCTTCAAGTTTCCCAGATTGACAGCTATATCTTTGGTTAAGGCCCTGTTTGTTTCCACTTAAGATTATCATAATCTAGCTTATAGGTGGGAGATTATATAAACTAGATTATAATAAGCTGGTGGAAAATAAGCTGTCAAGTGTTTGGCAGCCTGGATTATCAGAGTTATGAATTGTTGTATTCGAATGTTTAAAGACTACAATGTCCTTGAGAGAGAGGCAAGGGAGTTGGGGGATGGATGAATGGCAAATGTGGGTAATATTCCTAAAGTTTTATGGTCCTTAAGATAAAAGGTGGATCTATAAGCTGAAATAAGCTCCTTTTTTGAGCTTATTAGATTACAATAATCTGGGCTATTAGATTATAATAAGTTACCTTATAATCTAAGCTGTTTGTTTCCACTTATGATTATAAGTTAGATTATAATAATCTTAAGTGGAAACAAACAGGGCCTAATTCTATATGTTCCAGTACTTGTAGATCCTTCAGAGAACAAATTCTAGAAGGCACTTTAGCAGCTTGGAAGCAATCAAATATTCTGGCATCAGACTCATGTTCAACAAAAGTGCGTAGAAATCGGAGCCTAGTCAGTGTACTTATCTCGAATGGCAGTTCCACTATGTAAGTTAAACAAAGATCTAACATCTGTAGCTTCCTCAACTTACACAATGCTTTGGGGAATATTTTAAGCTTTGTGCCAAGCAAATCAAGGTACTGCAAATTGAACAGAGTGGTCACAACATCAGGGAGTGTCTCTATGTTTGCAAACCTTAGGGACAAGACCCTGAGCAGTTTGAATTTTCCAGTAGCAGTCTGTACCCATGAAGATGGCACATTATAATCAAACAAAATGAAGGACCGAATCTTTTCTCCCCATTCAAGACTATCTATAATGCTCTCAGAATTTAGTACTGATACACGGCGCGCTTCTCTGTTCAGCTCTGTAACACGAGGACCATCCAGAAGAACAGAAAATTTCTCACTTTTGCACTTGCTTACAACTATATCTCTTACAAGATCATGCATTTGGAATTCCTTTGCTCTTCCAGAGGGATTCCTCTTTACCACTTGAAGAAGTGAACGTTGAGCAAGCTCCTTGAGGTATTCATCTGCTACTTCCTCCATTGTTATATTTGGTCCCCTTTCTTCAACAAACCCTTCAGCTATCCATAACCGAATGAGCATCTTTCTTCTAATCACATAGTCCTCTGGAAATAGACCACAGTAGAGGAAACAATTCTTTAGATTTCCTTGTGTATGATTAATGCTAAGATTGAGTGCATTAGTCAACAAGTTCAGATCTGGATTGTTCATCAGTTGCCAATCCAGTTGATGATAGAATGACTTCCATTCATTCTCATCTAACTTCTTACGTGACAGCAAACTCCCAATGGCAACGATAGCAAGTGGCAATCCTTCACATTTGTTTACAATTTCTTCTGCCCAATGAATTAGACTTTGGGGACATGCTTTACCTTCTAGTCTTGTAAAAGCTTTTCCACAAAAGAGGTCCCATGCTTCTTTCTCTCCGAGAGTTTTTAGTTGGATGTAGTGCTCATCATATGCTAATGAAGCAACATCTTCGAACCTTGTTGTAATGATAATTCTACTTCTGTTGTTGTTTCTAGCCAATGCATTATCTAACAATATCCAAGCATCTCGACTCCACAAATCATCCAATACAATCAAATACCTTTTGTTCTGCAAGTAGTCTGCCATTCTTTCTATCAAGGTTGGCGTATCCATTGTGTCAAACTCATTACGGCTGCAGTCTTCCTTTTCTAATAGCTGCTTTAGTATTTTTCTTAATAAATGGTCAATATTGTAACTTCGTGAAATTGAAATCCATGCAGAACATTGGAACTCTTGTTTAACTGTACTGCTTTTATAGACCCGACGGACAAGTGTTGTTTTGCCTAAACCACCCATACCCCAGATAGAGATGATTGTTCGTTGATTTTGCCCACGTATCAACTGATCCGTGAGCCATGACGATTCTTCTCCAATCCCAACGACGTTATCTTCAATTCCAACACTTGTAGCATCAAATATATGTTCCTGAAGCTGAAGGCTATTATGACTTGGGTTGCTTCCTTCTCCACTGGCTGAAATGCCAAAAAGTTCTTTCATGCTTGTCAGTCTCAAGAGGCGTGCTTCAATCTGTTTAAGCTGTTCAGCAATATTATGCCATCTATTGACGTTTTTGGAATGATGCCACAGTTTCTTGAGTAACCGACTTTCTGTTGTTTGTCCAATGAGGTATGCATACTCATCAATAACGTCCTCGGCATCATATGAAACCTTCTTTACTTCATTAAGCCAGGCCTGATAGGCCAAATCATGTGATGAGTGCATTGCTACTTGCATTAAAAAAGCTTTCATAACTGCAAACTCAATTTCAAGCTGCCTCATGTTGTTATTAACTTCAAGTAAAGCTGATGCTTCTTTTCCTAAGCGTGATTGTATTGCAGCTAGTGCCTCCTGTTGTATGCGAGGGGCATTTTGGGAATTTCCCAATTGAGTTCATGCCACCGGATGGAACCTAGGGCGGGGCCCACCTGTCTGTTGCCTGTGCAAGAGATAAGGGGGAGGAGACAGAGTCTCCTCCCCGCGGTGCGTGCGGCGCTTGGGCCTCTTCCGTGGCGGTTGCGATTCCCCTCCTGAGATCCGGTTTTTCGGCGAAGGGTGGCGGCGATGGAGGCGAGCGTTGGAGGCGCGGCGGGTGCGGGCTTCTCGGGCCCGACCGCTGGCGTCACCCCTCGTAGACCCCGCCTCTTCTTCTTCAAAAAGGCCGAGGCTCTCTACGGTGTGAGGATCATCTTCTTGCTCCGATCTGGTTTTTGCCTCTTGAGTTTTCTTCCTCCTCTCTGGTTTCTGGTGGTGCTGAGGGTATTGGCTTCGGCCATTTTCGATTGAGGCTTGGTCTTGGTCTCCTGCGCAAACCCTATTTTGGGGTGTGGGGACTTGGGATCTTGGAGTTCCATCCGAGAGAGGAGAAGGTGACGACGGCTCCCTGCTGTGTGTGCGCGCGCTCGGCCAGTGCACATATCGTGGTCTTGTGCGGCTTCTCTGTACCTCGACTTCACCTCTGGTTTTTCGGCTGAGAAGTGAAGAACGGCATTGTATCTCCGTGAATCATCTTCTTGCTTGCGACAGCGGGTTGATAGATTTTCTGGGACAGCGAGTTCTTCGTGCCTTGCCTGATTGATTGGTTTCTTCGGTTCATTGACTTCTTGACAGTTTTGAATACTGTCAGTTTGTGGGTATATTCGGTTCCTTCTCTTGTACAGCAGTATATCTTGATCTGCAATCTTAATCAAGTGATTGAAGGCTGCTGTATATGTTTGTGGGCTTAAATGTTAGCTCTGTGATGATAATATCGAAATCTGAAATTAATCTGATTGTCTGTACTAGGATTGAGCTCAATTGATTGATCTACTGTTAAGTCTGTTGATTAGTTTATTTCGGCTGGTAAGATTGGTTTACATTCTATTGTTGTGGTGCAGTAGGAGAATCTGGTTTTGTTCAGAACAGATTACTTATATCCTATTGATCTGTGATATCAGATAGATTCTCTAATTGTCCTCTGATTCTGCATGTTGTTACTTTGTTTGTAAACTTGTGAACCGAAAGTTATCACTTGCTGCTCTCTGTTAATTAGCAGTCCTTTACAGTAGATATTATTTTGTGAGCTCAATTTCCAGTTTCTAATAGTCAGATTAGTCATGATGAATATCGATATTAGCATGGGAAGGCCAAAATCTCTGATTTTGCGCAACTCTGTTCTGAGAGCAACAATGAAACAATTAATTTGTTCTATGCTAGATTTAGTTGTTTCATTGTTCTTATGCATGATCTATACACTGTTATTTTCAGCAGCATATAAGTTCTATTCTTTGAATATATATGTGAAGTTGAATGGCAAGTTAGAATTTCATTTTTATATGCAATTAATGTCATTCTTCTTATGCTGCAAATACATTGTAAACATGCTTATATTAGCTGGAATTAAATGTGCAAATATGCTTATACCGCAATATTTACAACAATCCAGAAAATCTATATTGAAAGAAATGGCTTCCTCATGTGATGTCGTGAAACCTGAAGTGTTTGACGGAGCCAATTTCAAGCGCTGGCAGGCGAAGGCCAAACTTTGGCTGACTGACCTTAAGCTCTTCTGGGTCATCTCAAATCCACCGGCGTTTCCGCTGGAGATCCCTGAGACGATGAAATGGGAAGATGCTAATAATGCAGTCTTAGCCCGTTTGCTGGCCATCCTGTCTAACCGCTTGTTTGACGTCTATGTCAACTTCACTAATGCCAAGCAACTTTGGGATGAGCTCGAGGAGAAATACTCCGAGGGAGATAATGGAAATGAGTCCTTCATTACAGCCAATTACTTGAACTACAAGATGGTTGAGGGCCGGTCGGTGATGGAGCAGCTCCACGAGCTTCTGCTCCATGTACGTGACTTATGTCAGTACGACTGCGCTCTGCCTGAGAAGTTTCAAGTCAATGTCATTTTGGCTAAGTTACCGCCTTCATGGCGTGACTTTGTGACCGCTCGGAGGCATATAAAGGAGCGCTTGACGCTCAATGAGCTGTCAGCTGCTATTAATGTCGAGGAGCGTGCTAGAGCCGGTGACGGCTCGGGAAAGGCTCAAGTTCAGGCTCATCAAGTTCAACTTAAGAATGGTGGAGGACCTGGGAAACCCAAGTTTAAGAATCAGCCCCAAGTCAAGCTACAGCCTAAGAAAATGAAGAAGAAGAAGGAGGACATCGTCTGCTTCGTTTGCGGTGAGGCTGGCCATAAGGCCAATCATTGCCGCAATCGGAAGGGCAAGGGTCCATCTCCGGGTCAGCACAAGAGCCACAAGGCTGAGGTTCATGTCGCGCTGGCGAGTACCAGCTCAGATGAGTACGTACCTATGGCCTTTATGGCAAGTCCATCTATTGATTGGTGGATTGATACAGGTGCTATTAGACATATATGTGCTGATCGATCTTGTTTCTCTTCATTTCAGGGTGAAGGTGGTGGATCCGTCCTAATGGGCAACGGAGCCGCCGCAACAGTACGTGGGATTGGACAGGTTTGCCTGAAGCTTACTTCGGGCAAAACACTCATCCTAAGAGACGTGCTGTACGTGCCTGCGATGACGCGCAATCTTCTTAGCGGGTCAATGTTATGTAGGCAAGGAATAAAGCTTGTGTTTGAATCAAATAAGGTCATTTTGACCAAGTTTGGTAATTTTGTGGGCAAAGGCTATGATAGCGGAGGCATGTTCCGCTTATCCATTCTTGATTTGAATAATGTAAACATTTATAATGTTTCCCATTGCAATAAAGTTCATGATATTTGGCATTCACGGTTGTGTCATGTTAATTTTGAAGCCATTACGCGGTTAAGTAAGATGAGTTTAATTCCAAGCTACAGTTATGAGAAGGGTTCAAGGTGCGAAGTGTGTGTGCAAGCTAAGCAGCCCCGAAAACCTTTTCATAGCGTTGAAGGGCGAAGCACTTCTCCACTTGAACTAGTCCACTCTGACCTTTGTGAGATGAATGGAATATTAACTAAAGGTGGCAAAAGATACTTCTTAACTCTCATAGATGATGCGACTAAGTATTGTTACATTTACTTACTTAAGTCGAAAGATGAAGCACTTGAATACTTTAAAATCTACAAAGCTGAAGTTGAAAATCAACTAGAAAAGAAAATCAAACGGTTAAGATCTTGTACAGCAGTATATCTTGATCTGCAATCTTAATCAAGTGATTGAAGGCTGCTGTATATGTTTGTGGGCTTAAATGTTAGCTCTGTGATGATAATATCGAAATCTGAAATTAATCTGATTGTCTGTACTAGGATTGAGCTCAATTGATTGATCTACTGTTAAGTCTGTTGATTAGTTTATTTTGGCTGGTAAGATTGGTTTACATTCTATTGTTGTGGTGCAGTAGGAGAATCTGGTTTTGTTCAGAACAGATTACTTATATCCTATTGATCTGTGATATCAGATAGATTCTCTAATTGTCCTCTGATTCTGCATGTTGTTACTTTGTTTGTAAACTTGTGAACCGAAAGTTATCACTTGCTGCTCTCTGTTAATTAGCAGTCCTTTACAGTAGATATTATTTTGTGAGCTCAATTTCTAGTTTCTAATAGTCAGATTAGTCATGATGAATATCGATATTAGCATGAGAAGGCCAAAATCTCTGATTTTGCGCAACTCTGTTCTGAGAGCAACAATGAAACAATTAATTTGTTCTCTGCTAGATTTAGTTGTTTCATTGTTCTTATGCATGATCACACTGTTATTTTCAGCAGCATATAAGTTCTATTCTTTGAATATATATGTGAAGTTGAATGGCAAGTTAGAATTTCATTTTTATATGCAATTAATGTCATTCTTCTTATGCTGCAAATACATTGTAAATATGCTTATATTAGCTGGAATTAAATGTGCAAATATGCTTATACCGCAATATTTACAACACCTCCTTCCCCGAAGTGGCAGCAATTTTTTCAAGTACCACAAAAACCATAGCCTCTGCCATGTTTGCTTTCAAGGACTGCAGTACTTGGCTAAACTTCTAGGTTAGATGCTGCTGCAATCTTCTGTTTCACTATTTAGTCCTGTTGTTATTTTTGAAAGAAATTATCAAATCAGTAAAACTATTAGGATTAACATAACATCTGAATGTGGGTGCATTTAATCTTTATTAACTAAAAAATGTATCATATCCATAACTATTATCATATTTATGGATATTCATAACTATTATAATAGTTATGGATATGATAATAGTTATGGACATGCATGGCTGGAGGTTCGCTGCTACAAAATGCTTAATGTGTAACGGCATATCTCTACTGGTTTGGCAAAACCGATAGAGGTAAGGCATTTGTATCGGTCCAACTATGGAACCGATGTCAATACTATTAACGGGAGATGGTCCACAGCTTTTTTTATCGGTTAATACAAAATAACTGTTAGAGATAATATTAGTATTAGTTTATGAGATGAACCATTACACACATGTGTTTTGGTTCAGTTAATAAAACCGTTACTAAAGATATTACCAACGGTTTGTTTTTCAAACCCGGCAGAGATTTTTCTAACGGTTCACTACACCAACTGGTAGTAAAACTATTACTAACGGTTTAAGGCCCTGTTTGTTTCCACTTAAGATTATTATAATCTAGCTTATAGGTGGAGATTATATAAGCTAACTTATAATAAGCTGGTGGAAAATAAGCTGTCAGGTGTTTAGCAGCCTGGATTATCAGAGTTATGGATTGTTGTATTCGAATGTTTAAAGACTACAATGCCCTGGGAGAGAGAGGCACGGGAGTTGGGGGTTGGATGAATGGCAAAGGTGGGTAATATTCCTAAAGTTTTATGGTCATTAAGATAAAAAGTGGATCTATAAGCTGAAATAAGCTCCTTTTTTGAGCTTATTAGAGCATCTCCAAGAGATACTCTATATGACTCTTAATATTTAAATTTTAGAGTTGAAGGGTAAGAAGTAGCTCCAACAGATTCCTAAATAGACTCCCAAAAATAGAATACACCCAAAAAAAATGGGCTCTCGCTCTCTACTTATAGAGGATGATCTAGGCTCCCAGTACTGTTTTTCTGGTTTAGGGTATTGTTGGAGGGAATGATTATTTTGGGACCTTATATCGTGGTTAGGATCTGTAAAAAGAGATTTAGGGTGTGAATTTATTGGGCATCTCTTGGAGATGCTCTTAGATTACAATAATCTAGGCTATTAGATTATAATAAGTTACCTTATAATCTGGGCTGTTTGTTTCCACTTATGATTTATAAGTTAGATTATAATAATCTTAAGTAGAAACAAACAGGGCCTAAGTTTACGAACCGGTAGAGATTTTACTATCAGTTCACATCACCAACCGGTAGAGATTTTACTAACGGTTTTGGACAAGATAAACCATTATAGAATTTACTTTCAGTATATACCCATTTCTCAGCAAACCACAGTATGCATCCCAGACCAAGCCAATGGTCTGGAAGGAGTGCGATGGTGGGCTAGGAAGCTTATGAAATATTTTTAAGTGAACAAAAAATTAATTAATGGTGGTGGAGATAACTGAATTCTTTTGTTGTATATTATTTTTTTATTTTTAAATATTAATGACTAATTGATGTTGTTAACTAGTTACTAGATGGAGAGAGGTTGGATGTATATCAATAATCGTGCGACCGAAGAGTATATGTAACAGTCCTAAAAATTGACTAAATTTTTGAATCTTTTTTATTTTTGGCAGATTACGAAAACTCATATTGAGCTTGTCGTCTATTTACATTTAAAACCCTAGAGTTTTTCGATCGCATCTTCTGTGTCATTTTCTTTTTACCTCCAAATTTATCCGACTCCCATCTAAAGCCATATCAAATCCTTTAAACCACCAGAAATTATTTATTTATCTCCTCTTTCTATTGAAATCCTAAACAGAATTGCCTACCTTGTCCGTAATCAATAAGTTCGACCGATAATTCGGCTATTTGATTATCGGCATTTCTTTTCCTTGAAAATCCTAACCATCATTGGGCCATAATTATATCGCTCAATTATTTTAACCTCGCTTCCTTTTTCTAAACCCTAGACGTACTCGTACATCATCGTCGAGTCCATAACCCTAGATTTGACCAATCAACCTCACCTCCCAAAACCCTAACGGTGTTTGTTACCTACTTTACCCTCGACCAATCAAATCGACTATCGACTCTTTCTTCTTTTGAAACCCTAGACAAAGCCTGGACATCATCGTAGTAATTCATATCTGTTAGACAGTCTTCATGGCTGGCCCTATGGGCTTATGGCCGTAGGCCCATATGTGTTTAGTATGATTGGTTAGCTGTCTATTATAGGCAAGGATCTCTCTGATTGGCCCATAATTCTATTAGCCAAAACCCTAGACATCTTTGCCTATATATTTACCCTGTACTACTACCTCTAAATCAATCTACTATTCATTGCATACCTGTTGCTTTCATGGTATCAGGAGTTCGGGGTTTACCCCTGTTCTCGCTTCCGCTGCCCTAGCGCGCGTGACTCTATCACGCTGCGCCTCCGCACCGGCCGTCTCTCTGCCGTCGCTGCGTCTCACGGGCGATTCCCTCGCCTCGCGCCCACATCCCATGGCTGGCTCTTCTCCAGCCGCCCCTCCTTCCCCTGGCGCCGCTGCTGCTGGCACTGATGCCGCGCGCGCAAGCCACCCGAAGGAGGATGCCGACTCGGCCGCCGCCGCCACGGAGGTCACCCGCATACGCGCTGCCCTAGCCGCGGAGGCCGAACGCGAGGCTGCTGCGGCAACCCAGGAGCGTGACGCGGCTGCGGCTCGTCTTCGCGATGCGCTCGAGCGCGCCGCTCGCGCCCGTGCTGCCGCTGCCGCCGATCCCCTGAAGGAGGACGCCGCCGACACCTCATCCCCTGTCTCTAACGACCCTGCCGTCCAGGACGCCCTGCTATTTCATGAAGCTGCCGCTGTCCTCAATCTCTATGCTCAGGCTGTTGCGGTCCAGAACATCCGATCTCTGGTCCCAATCGTCCTCAACATGACCACCGGCAATTACACCCAGTGGCGAGAACTCTTTCTCCTCGCCGTGGGCAAGTATTCTCTGGAGGATCACGTTCTTCGCGACGCCGCTACATCAGCCTCTCCTGATTGGTTGCGCATGGATTGCGTGGTTCGATCTTGGATTTTCGAGACCCTGTCCTCCGACCTCACCAAGATCGTCATGGTGCGCGGCTGCACTGCTCGTGTTACCTGGCTTGCCGTTGAGACCCGATTTCTCGGCAACCGGGAGGCACGAGCTCTTCTCCTTGAGGCCAGCTTCCGCAATTTCGTTCAAGGCGACTTGTCCATCACCGACTACTGCTAGAAGATGAAGCGCATGGCTGATGATCTTGGCGACCTCGGCGAGCACATCTCCGATCGCACCCTGGTGCTTCATGTCATCCGCGGCCTCAACGAGCGCTTCTCCGCCATTGGTCTGCATCTTCTGTGCAGCCGTCCTTTCCCCACCTTCCTGGAGGCCCGCGCCGACCTCCTCTTGGAGGAACTCAACCTGGCGCATCGCACGACGGCGCCCTCCATCGCCCTTGTTACCACTACAGGCGGCTCTGCGTCCTCGCCCTCTTCCAATCAGCAGACGTCCGCTCCCTCAACCGGCGGCTCCAAGCCTGCTTCCCGTGGCAAACAGGGCAAACGCCGCGGCCGTTCTAGCAGTGGCACCACCGCTGGCTCTGGCTCTGACGGTGGAGCGCCTCAGCAGTCGCGGGCGGGTGGACAGGGCGCCGCCAGCGGACCCTGGCCCTCCTTTCACAATCCCTGGTCTGGCTCCATCTACATGTGGCCGGGTCAGCGACCACCTCTGGCGCCTCTTCCGCAACAGCGCGCCATGGGTGGTCCGCTGCAGCAGGCTCCTCCGGCTCCTCACCAGCAGGCGCTACTTGCCCAGCAGCCGCACGCCTTGCTCGCCGGTGGCCAGGGCCAGTGGGTCCTTCCGCCGCCGTTCCCCTACAACTCCACTGGCGGATTGCCCTCCTGGGATCAGCATTCTCTGGCTTCCTCTTTCAACACCATGTCTCTCCAGCTACCTCAACACAATGACTGGTACTTCGACTCCGGTGCCACCTCCCACATGACTTCCGATGCTGGTACACTCTCACATTTCCTCCCCGCGGAATCCAGTTCCTTCATCTATTGTTGTCGGTAACGGGTCTTTACTCCCCGTCACTTCCACGGGCGCTGCTCATCTTTCGGGTTCACTTCGGCTTAACAATGTTCTTGTTTCCCCAAGTCTTAATTAAGAACCTTATTTTCGTTCGCCAATTCACCACTGACAACAATTGTTCTGTTGAATTTGATCCCGCTGGTTGTTCTGTGAAGGATCTCCAGTCTCGGAAGGTGATCGTCAGATGCAATAGCAACGGTCCCCTCTACCCTCTTCGCCTGCCCGCCGACGCCCCCCTGCCTAGCGCCTTCCTCGCTGAGTCTTCTTCCCTTTGGCATCGTCGACTCGGCCACCCTGGTCAGGAGGCATTCAACACCCTCATGCACACTTCCTCCATTCCGCCATGTAACAAAGAAATTAGCACTTCCCTGTGTCATGCCTGTCAATTGGGTCGCCACATTCGCCTTCCATTTCCTGTTTCCACCTCGCGTGCTATTCATAAGTTTGACCTCATACATTGTGACCTTTGGACATCACCCATTGTCAGTGTTTCGGGTTATAAATACTATTTGGTCATCCTGGATGATTATTCGCATTTCCTTTGGACTTTTCCTCTGCGACTCAAATCTAACACATTCCCCACACTTGCTAATTTTTTCTCTTACGCGGCTACTCAGTTTGGCGCCACCATTAAGGTTGTCCAGTGCGACAATGGGCGCGAATTTGATAATTCCAGCGCACGCACGTTCTTCCTCACCCGTGGTGTCCATCTTCGCATGTCATTTCCATACACTTCTTCCCAGAACGGTAGAGCCGAGCGCATTATTCGTTCCATTAATAACATTGTGCGCTCCTTACTGTTCCAAGCAAGCTGCCCTCCATCTTTCTGGGTCGAGGCCCTCAACACCGCCACCCATCTCATCAACATTCCGCCGACCAAGACGCTTGGTTCCTCCACGCCACACCTTGCCTTCTACGGCAAACCACCCTCATATCGCCATCTCCGTGTCTTCGGCTGCGCATGCTACCCCAATTTGTCTGCAACCGCCATTCACAAACTTGCTCCGCATTCAGCGTTGTGTGTCTTCCTTGGATATTCTGTCCACCACAAAGGATATCGCTGCCTTGACATTACTTCCAATCGGCTCATTATTTCTCGCCATGTCGTCTTTGACGAGAACGTTTTCCCCCTTGCCGAGCAGCACCAGCGATCCCCTACGGAGCTTGACTTCTTGGATGATCTAACTGACGTTTTGCCTACTCCCATAGGCCACACTTCGTTTCTCCCTGCAGGTCCGTCCGCCGCGTCAGCCCCCACTGCTGCCTCGCCCCTGCGCGTGGTCTCTGACGCTGTGTCCGCTCCTCCACCCCCGGTCTTGATGCAGACGGCATCCGCACAGCCACATGCGGCTCTGGTGCTTCCTCCATTAGATCACCCCTGTGCAGTCCCTACACCGACGGCAGTTCCGGCATTCGCACAGTCTCGTGCGGCCACGGCGCCCCCGTCGCCGGTTGCATCCCTGCCATCACCGCGCGCTGTTCCTCCTGCGGGGGGCAGAGATTTTCTCTTTGTCTACTACAGGCGATCCGCTACTGCGCCGGCGTCACCTGCCTCACCCGCCTGTGCCGGATCTCCCTTACCGCCGGACGCGGTTCCAGTTCCACCGGTGGTGAATAGCCACGCGATGACCACTCGGGCCAAGCGTGGTTTCCGCGTGCTTGCCCTTTTCATCGCCGCCCCGCTTTCTCCGCTCCCAAAGACCTACCGTAGTGCTCTTGCCGACCCTAATTGGCGAGCCGCTATGGAGGAGTACCGAGCTCTCCTGCAGAACAACACCTGGGATTTGGTTCCTCGACCGCATAAGGTGAATGTCGTCACTGGTAAATGGATCTTCAAGCACAAACTTCAGGCAGATGGTTCTCTCGAGCTCTATAAAGCTCGTTGGGTGCTGCGCGGTTTTACCCAGCGTCCGGGGGTGGATTTCACCGAGACTTTCAGTCCCGTTGTGAAGCCAGCGACCGTGCGGACCGTACTGTCTCTTGCTCTCTCCAGGAAGTGGCCAATTCATCAGCTTGACGTGAAGAACGCTTTTCTTCATGGGACCTTGTCTGAGATTGTGTATTGTTCACAGCCATCTGGGTTCAAGGATTCTACTTATCCGGAGTTCGTCTGCCATCTGAACAAATCACTCTATGGCCTTAAACAAGCTCCACGAGCATGGTACATCAGGTTTGCTTCATATCTACTCTCTCTGGGATTCACTGAGGCCAAATCCGACACTTCGCTATTTGTGTACCACCGCGGCACTGAGATTGTCTACTTGCTTCTTTATGTTGATGACATTGTTCTCACCGCCTCTTCTCCCGAGCTCCTCCGACGCATCATCAATGCCTTACAGCGAGAGTTCTCTATGAAGGATCTTGGTGAGCTTCACCATTTTTTGGGTATGCATGTGCAGAGGTGTCTCGGTGGTCTTCTCCTTTCACAGTGTCAGTACATGATGGACATCCTGGAGCGCGCAGGCATGGCAGACTGCAAGCCATGCAACACCCCTGTTGACACCACTCCGAAGGTTTCTGCCTCAGCCGGTGTCCCTGTTAGTGATCCCAGCGACTTCCGGAGTTTAGCAGGGGCCCTACAGTATCTCACCTTCACCAGGCCAGATATCTCCTATGCAGTTCAGCAGGTCTGCCTTCATATGCACGACCCTCGGGAGCCACACCTTGCCGCTCTCAAGCGGATTCTTCGGTACATTCGTGGCACTCTCCATTTGGGACTACTTCTTCAGCCATCCTCGCAGTCTGATCTCGTGGTTTACTCTGATGCTGATTGGGCCAGTTGCCCGGACACACGCAAGTCCACCTCGGGCTATGCAGTGTTTCTTGGCGATAACCTAGTTTCCTGGTCCTCCAAGCGCCAGAACACGGTGTCATGCTCGAGCGCCGAGGCTGAGTATCGCGGTGTGGCCAATGCAGTTGCCGAAACTTCTTGATTACTCAGCTCCTGTTAGAACTGCATACCCCGCTTCAGCAGGCTACTTTGGTGTATTGCGACAACATCACTACATGTCCTCCAATCCAGTCCAGCATCAGCGCACCAAGCACATTGAGATTGACCTTCACTGTGTTCGCGAGAAAGTGGCACTTGGAGATATCCGTGTAATGCATGTTCCCACCACTTCACAGTATGCCGACATCTTCACCAAGGGCCTTCCATCATCGGTCTTCAGTGAGTTCAGGTCCAGTCTAAACGTCCGAGGTGCGGACGCTTCGACTACGGGGGGATGTTAGACAGTCTTCATGGCTGGCCCTATGGGCTTATGGCCTTAGGCCCATGTGTGTTTAGTATGATTGGTTAGCTGTCTATTATAGGCAAGGATCTCTCTGATTGGCCCATAATTCTATTAGCCAAAACCCTAGACATCCTTGCCTATATATTTGCCATGTACTGCTACCTCTAAATCAATCTACTATTCATTGCATACCTGTTGCTTTCAATACCTTTAACCAATTTAGTTATTAAGGATGTGTTTGGTTGGTGGAATGGGGAGGAATAGGATGGGGCGATTCCAGTTTTTTGGGATGGGATGGAACGGGATGGTTCCGTTAATATGTTTGGTTCATAGTATGGGATGGTTCTATTTTTTGTTTGGTTAGTGGGATGGAGAAGAATGGAACCGTTCCGTCTCTTGTCTGGTTGGTGGGATGGGGATGAAAAGTAGGATATAGCTAACCTGCTTGGTGAGGTTACCCCCTAGGCTCCCCTTGACATAATTTTTTTAACTAGCACGTAATAGCACATTTAGAACTGAAATAAAGTGCATATAAATAAGTCCATTTCATAGATAACAACTCATAGAGTTTGCATCACATTAATCA
The DNA here is from genome assembly GCA_017311315.1 of Dendrocalamus latiflorus. Lineage (NCBI taxonomy): Eukaryota > Viridiplantae > Streptophyta > Magnoliopsida > Poales > Poaceae > Dendrocalamus > Dendrocalamus latiflorus. The sequence continues at coordinate 9,473,962 of CM029644.1, read as the reverse complement.
ATTCATACATGACAATACTTAGCAGTCCTAATTAACCCCTTAACAGTACACAAAAGGTCCTTAACAGCACAAAATACTACATAGTAGGATAATTGTTGCAGTACACAAAAGTCTTCAAGATGAAATGCTTTCAGCTTCTAATCCCAACTTCAAGGAAAATGTTTGGTAACATACCTAGTAACCCAAACCAATTTTCCTGCCAAGCTTTGATCCATGAATCCCAACTTCAAGCAGCAGCACCATAAAGCACACACTTTCTCCTTTTAGCAAGTCTCCTGACCATCTACAATATAAATAGCACAATTGATAACATCACAATGTAACATATTTCACAGATTCCACAGATTCCAAACACTGCACATATTTCTCATATTTCACACATATACCTTCACATATTTCACCACAACTTCAAAAAAACAGAGGACAAGGATGAATACCTTCACCGGAGCTTCAAACCTCGCCGGCAGTGGACAAATCCCTCACCGGAGCTTCAGTCGCGCCCACGCCGGCCTCCCTGGCCGCCGCCCGCGCCGGCCTCCCGCGCCGCCGCACGCGCGGGCCCCGCCCCGATCTGGAGTAGGGAGGGAGAGAGATGGGGGGTGAGAGAACGGGAGAATGGGAGAGGGGTGAGAGAACGGGAGAATGGGAGTGCGTGCATTTTTTGTGGGACGGATCGGACGAATCCAGCGTTTTTTATGGTACGGCTTGATGCCGAATATTACAAGAATATTTCTTCGGGAGGAATCATTAGATTCTTCTCCATTCTCTCTCATACCACGATCCAACAGCATCCAAACAAATCCTAAATCCTTTCCTGCTCAGCCATGATTCCTCTCCATTCTCTCTCATACCACGATCCAACTGCATCCAAACAAATCCTAAATCCTTTCCTGCTCAGCCCACCCTTTTACTCCTCTACGGCTTGATGCCGAATATTACAAGAATATTCCTTCGGGAGGAATCATTAGATTCTTCTCCATTCTCTCTCATACCACGATCCAACAGCATCCAAACAAATCCTAAATCATTTCCTGCTCAGCCATGATTCCTCTCCATTCTCTCTCATACCACGATCCAACTGCATCCAAACAAATCCTAAATCCTTTCCTGCTCATCCCACCCTTTTACTCCTCTTTTTCTCTTTGTATCAATCATTTCACTTCAAAATATAGATTGTTTTATATCAAATATTCCTCTTTTCCTCAATATTACAAACTTTAATAATTTAATTTCTGAAATTTGAATTCAACTACTAATGGATCTTTAACCTAGTCTAATTCTTTTAAGCATACAAAACCCTTACTATAAATCATTCTATTTCAAATCTTAATTTAAACCTCCAGTAAAATCTTTTTATTTAGATTACTTTATAAAATATTTTTATACTAAAATATTTTAAAATTCTTTATGTTAATTATTTGACAACATTAAACCTTTTAGAAATTATTTATTAAAATAATAATTTAAACTCAAATACATCTAAATTCAATTTCTAAAAAATTCCTATTCATTAATAATTCCCAAAAATGGTTAATCTATTACTTTTTCTTTTCTTTACTAACATTCATCAATTTCAAACTTCTAATATTTTAAAATTCTAGGAAATATAATATAACTAGCTCATAATCTTTTAGCCCAATTTCTTTTTCTAACCTTTACCCTTTTCCTTTCTCCTCTTTTTATTTTCTTTCTCTTTTTCTTCTGGCCAACCGCCTTTTCTTTCTCGGCCGATGAGGTAGCGAAGCCACACTTCGATTGCACGCATGCCGTCGCCCGTGGATCAATCAAACCACACACTAATAATTTCCTCTAACCTTCCCGAGCCAATCTGCCACCGGAGCATTACCGGAGGACCCCACCGCCGCTCCTCTGTTTCGACCACTGCCCGAACCGAACCTGCCGCCCGCACGGTGTAGCTGTTCCGTCACATCCCATGCCAATTAACCACAATAACTAGACTCTTTGCACATCACTGATACTCACCGATGTCGTCGCCTCGCCGGAGAACCACCAGTGTGCCGCCGCCGCTAGTGCCACCGGCGCTCAGCATTGCTCACCGTCGCTAGCTTCACTCGTCGCAACTTGAAACCCCGTGACCACCAAAACGGGTTCCCCTCACCTCATAGATCACGGGACCGCCGGCCCTTGGTCAAGAACCGACCGCCCTCGCCGTCGGCGTCGTTGAACCACCGCCAGGATTGGTTAACTGGATGAAACCACCATTTTCCTTTTAGAAAATAAATCCAAAAGTCCTTTCCTTTCTTGGTTTGACCGGTTCACTAGCCTTTTGACTCCTTTTGACCAATCTCTGACCGGCTCTTGAATCCCCATATTTTTCTCGGTTTATCCATACAATTGTTACTCAAATCCGAAGACTCGTCGAGAAAAACCTAACATCAATCCTTAGGGTTCGACAATTATCGCTTTTTCGGAAATTCCCAAAAATTCCAATTAACCTCATTTAACTTCACCAAACCAAATACCTAAACCCTAGGTTTATACCAAACACAATACTATCACTTCTCATTCAATTCCGAGCCTTCGCCATAAAACCCTAATTTAATTCCCTAAGTCCGACGTTCGCTATTTACCGGAAAACCTTCAAAATCCCCAATTAATTCTAGTTAACCCTATTACCGTCAAACTATGAACCCTTGATGTAACCCTCGTCCAACCAAACCGTCCACATTCAATTCCAAACCCATTATCGATAAAGCCCTATAAACTCTTCTTTAGAATCTTATTTTTGTCACATATTAGAAAATTCCCCAAAACCCTAGTCAACCCCTATTGACTTCAAAATTACCAAATTTGGAATTCCGAGACTATTCCAAATTCAACCATACAATTTTTATTTCAAATCTAATCACTTCCCGAGGAAACCTTAGTTTCGATCTTTAGGGTTTTCTTCTCACCATGTTACCAAAAATCCTATAAAACCCTAAATTTATCTCTTTTGACCTTTCTATTACCAAATCAAAAACCCTAAGATCATAGTGACCACAACCCTAATATTCTACCATTTTCGGCCCTCCATTAACAAAACCCTAATTTCAGCTCTTAGGGTTTGATACCCGCTACCCTTCCAAAATACTCTAAAAATATACTATCAATCTATTTTTCCTCTATCCAATTCTATCAATTTGGCTCTTATTTGGATTATATTTGTTCAGTTGCTTTATTTGTTTATCGATAGATTGCTTCGACATCGACCTAAGAGAAGAAAGGAAGGACTTGGACTCGTCGCCGACGTGAACATTCGAATCGCAGACAAAAGAGAAAAATAAACCAACCCCGATCTCAAAGGCAAGTCAAGCAACCTTTGAGCATAAATTGAACCTAAATTAGTTAGGCGTCATAACTTATTTAAAATACTTGCTTTGAAGTATTATATAGGTTGCATGTGTCGATCTATTTAAAATAAAATAGAAATAGAAATACCCTATTACCTTATCTCGCTATTATATAACCCACCTTGATGTTGAGCCAAACTACCACCTTGATAACCCTAATGTAATTTATAAAACTATGATTAAGATTGAGTATTGCCGTTTTATTCGCTAAAAGAAAAGCAATATCATTCCCTGTGATGGAAGTATGATTTGGGCTTGACGCCAGAAAACTTAGGTTAATAATCCCCTTGTGCCAACACAGTAACATAGTTACGCCCATCCATTCGACCGAGTCATCGGCCCTAGTTGTATATTGCTCCTATAGATCAAAATCCTGCAAGCCTTTCCATGTATTGGCTAAAACAGTAAGGAGTGTGTTTGTGACAACGGAGCTCAAAGCAGCAGTAGTGGTCCCACAGGGAGGCATCCCTCTAGGTTCTCACAATGATAGGTGGATGTCATCATGTCAAGGTGGGCGGGCAACACCCCCCGTGTTATCAGATCACCCCGGGCCGCAGCCGAGACATCCTTTAACCTATTAGGCGGGACCGAGAGAAGTACGGAGCAATATTACACTTTGTTATCCTCAGCCTTATAAACTGTGGGTATCCTGCGGGTAACGCTGGGCAGACGCTGCAGAGTCCATGGTATTCGAATACACCGTTCTCCCGGTTAAAGGAGATATGTTTATGGGTGAAACCAGGCGTATGGCATAAGTAGTCTTGATTTTGAAATATTAAACAAATGATAGTAGCACATGATATAAATAACCTTTCAAAATATAATTTTATCTATAAAAGTCGAATGTTGTGAACTACTACTAAATGCTAGGATTAAACCAATCCCTTCCTTTGATATAACTTGCATTGTTATGTATTTATTTTCCCTGCTTGGCTTGCGGAGTACCTTTCGTACTCAGTCTTGCATATTTTGTTTTAGGATGAAGATTTCGAATTTAGGTCAACTCTACACTCAGGCTGTTCCTGCGGTGGAGCACGTGTTTTCTTAATTGAAGGTTTCTGGTCTAGGTGACCCTAGCAAAAGGTTAAGGTAATATATTTATACTAAAACCTTGTCGGTTACTTATTTAATTCAAAGCTATTGTTCCGTGAGATCATGTGCATGATTGTTGATTTAATGATGAACAATTGGTTTGATGGTGATATGAGCGATAGTTGTTGAGAGAGTGTTTGATGGCGAAGTAGCTCGGCGTGGGCGGTCTGACCGGTGTGTTGCTGGCGGTCAGACCAGCCGTGTACTAGCGGTCAGACCGCAGTGGGTCCGGCGGTCAGATCGGGCATGCTCGGGTTTGTGGAATCCAAGTTGGTTTATGTGCTTAATGGTGTATATGTTGTAAATATTGCGGTATAAGCATATTTGAATATTTAATTCCAGCCAACATAATATAAACTATATATTTCCAGCATAAGAATGACATTAATTTCATAAAAACATGGAATTCTAACATGTCATTCAACTCCACATATATATTCAAAGAATATAACATCATCAATGCTGAAAATAGCAATGTGCATAACAGTCCTAAGAACAATGAAACAACTAAATCTAGCATAAAACAAATTAATTGTTTCATTATTGCTCTCAGAACAGAGTTGCGCAAAATCAGAGATTTTGGCCTTCTCATGCAAATATCGTTACTCATCATCAATAATCTGACAACTAGAGATTTGAGCTCACAAAGAATAGATTTCTACTATTACAAACTGAGCATAAACAGTAAGCAATAAGCTAGCAGGTTTCGGCTTATTAGTTCACAAGCAAATGAAATATCATGCAGTATCTAGTCTACCACTAATGTAACTGGCAGCAATCACAGATCAACAGAACAAAAGGGATCTGTTCTACACAAGGCTAGACAAGAGTTTTACTGCATAACAGATAAATTTCAATTGCATGAAAACTGATCTCCTCAGCCAAAATATGAGCAATTAACAGAATTAAAGTATACTACCCAGATGAGCTCAAATCTATCTCGGTTAATCAGATTATGTTCAGTCTACGATATTATCATCACAGAGCATAAGTGCCCACATTCAATCACAGCAGCCCACAGATAATTTGCCAAAATTACAGATCAAGAGTAACTGCTGTAAATTGCAAAGAGACAAATATACTCACAACACGGACAGTACTCTAAACTGTCCAGAAGACAATGAGCCGCAGGAGAAATCAATTAAATCGGCAAGGCACGATGAATCGCTGTCCCAGAAAATCTATCAACCCGCTGTCGCAAGCGAGTGGATGATTCACGGAGATACAATGCCGCTCTTCACTTCTCAGCCGAAAACCAGAGGTGAAGTCGAGGTACAGAGATGCCGCACAAGACAACGAGTTGCGCACTGGCCAAGCGCGCACACACACACAGCAGGGAGCCGGCGTCACCTTCTCCTCTTCTCAGATGGAACTCCAAGGTCCCAAGTCCCCACACCCCAAATTAGGGATTGCGCAGGAGACCAAGGCTAAGCCTCCCTCGGAAATGGCCGAAGCCAATCCCCTTAGCACCACCAGAGATCAAAGAGGAGGAAGTAAGACTCAAGAGGGCAAGAACCAGATCGGAAAAATCATATGCCAAACCGTGCAGCCGAACGGGAATAAAAAGGGAGACGAGGTGAGCCGCCAGGGGGCACGAGCGGCCGGCTCCGAAGAACCCGGGCCTACCCGCGCCTCCCCCGCCGCTTCTGCACTCGCCACCTTCTCCATTCACCGCCAAAATCGCCAGATCCAGAAGGATGCGAACGACCGAGCCGAAAAAATCGCCCGGGAGAAGAAATGGGCGCCGCCAGGAAGGCCAGTCGGGAGAGGAGACCGAGTCTCCTCCCCTTTTCCTCTCTGCACACCCATCGGCCAGTGGGCTCCACCCTAAAGCAACCGGTGGCATTGAGCCAATTGGGAAATTCCCAATATGCCCTCTCACATACAACAGTCCCCACCAATTTACCAATTGGTAAAAGATGTCAAAGTCTTGTTTAATATACAGCTGTTCAACAATGGGTACCTTGCGGGTTTGAACCCAAAGTCTAGCGATAGGGACTACGACTCTGCACAGACAAAGGAGGACTACGCCTTGATCCAATGCCTTGGTGTGAGAATTTTCGCCCAAATCACATTCTGTACTGGGCGGCTTGCCCTTTCCCTCTCGGGTTGGGACGTTACGGTCATGTCCCCGTATCTAACTCATGAGTGCTTAAGAAAGTACACCCTTATCTTTCTTTGATTGCGACCTCACAATCACACTCACGTAGGTGAACTCTTCTAGGAATCCTGTAGGACGATTCCATAAGTCATATAGACCTAGAGTTCATTAAGAGTCAAAACTCAACCTTCCATACAGACAGAGCACTGCAGCTAATGGGACCCGTTAGATGTGCTCTCTAATCTCACACAGTTTGTTGTCCTAGAGCCTAGTTCACGGGATCTCCGATCTCCTAGGATAGGTTACTACCAATGTGAGCCTTTATACGGGTATAAGCCCCATTCCCTGAGATGCTGCTTGGATGGCCTTTCGCACCAATCCTTTAGTGAAAGGATCTGCCAAGTTCCTTTCAGACTGGATGTATTCTATAGAAATAACACCCGTCTCTCTGGCATGCCTTACCGACTTAAGTCGGCGCTTTATATGTTTTGAGGACTTCATATTGTCCTTCCTACTCTTCGCCTTAACCAGAACGGTTTGGTTATCGCAGTAGGTCAATATGGCTGGAATAGGTTTTTCCAGCACAGGTAGGTCAGAAAGGAGTTCTCGAATCCATTCTGCCTCTACAGCCGCTGAATCAAGCGCTACCAATTCAGCCTCCATGGTGGACCGTGTAATAATAGTCTGTTTAGAAGACTTCCATGACACGGCCCCACCTGCTAGAGTGAATACATAACCACTCGTAGCCTTCATGTCATCCGAGTCACTGATCCAGTTAGAATCACTGAATCCTTCCAAGACTGCCGGATGACCAGAATAGTGTATTCCCAAATTAGGATTTCCCTTCAAGTATCTTAGTACTCTTTCTAGTGCTATCCAATGATCATCTCCTGGATTGGACGTATAACGACTCAATCTGCATACAGCATATGAGATGTCTGGCCTCGTTGCACTAGTTAAGTACATCAGGGATCCTATGATCTGAGAATATTTAAGTTGATCCTTCCCATGCCCAGTGTTCTTATGTAGTTTTGCATTTGGATCATAGGGTGTAGCTGCTGGCTTACAGTCCATAAACCCAAATCTGGTTAGGACTTTATCCACATAATGGGATTGCGAAAGAGTAATCCCATTCTCACCCTTTATAAGCTTAATGTTTAAGATAACATCAGCTTCACCCAGATCCTTCATATCAAAATTCTGGGAAAGGAAAGACTTTGTGCTATTGATCACGTCTATGTTGGTCCCAAATAGCAATATATCATCTACGTAAAGACATAGAATGACACCTTCGCCCCCATTAAACCGATAGTAGACACATTTATCGGCTTCGTTTACACAAAAGCCGACCGACGTCAACGTACTATCGAATTTCTCATGCCATTGCTTAGGAGCTTGCTTTAGACCATACAAAGATTTAATCAACCGACATACTTTCCTTTCTTGCCCCTCAACCACAAATCCTTCAGGCTGTTGCATATAAATCTCCTCATCCAACTCTCCGTTTAGGAAAGCAGTCTTTACATCCATTTGATGTACTTGGAGTTTATATGCCGCAGCTAATGCTAGAAGCACTCGAATTGTGGGTAGACGAGCCACAGGAGAGTATGTATCAAAATAGTCTTCACCTTCTTTCTGCGTAAAACCTTTAGCCACTAGGCGGGCCTTGTACTTTTCAATAGTACCATCAGGTCTACGCTTTCTTTTAAAGATCCATTTGCAACCTACTGGCTTACAACCAGGCGGGAGGTCTGCAATTTCCCAAGTTCCGTTAGCTATGATGGAATCCATCTCGCTACGGACTGCCTCCTTCCAGTAATCCACATCCGGAGATGCGTATGCCTCTGAAAGGGTTCGTGGTTCATCATCCACGACATAGGTGACAAAGTCATCCCCAAGTGACTTCTCGGTCCTCTGTCTCTTACTCCTCCTCAACTCCAAATCTGGAGCGGTGTTATCCACACTAGGAGGAATAGAGAGATCATCTTCACCGATATGTTCACTGTCATCATTCGGTCTCATAGGAAACACATGCTCAAAGAATGTCGCATCACGAGATTCCATCACTATATTTGTAGCGATGTCACTCACCTCAGATTTGACTACTAAAAATCTATAAGCCGTGCTATTAATAGCATATCCTAGAAAGACACAATCGACGGTCTTAGGACCAAGCTTCCTTTTCTTCGGCAACGGCACATGCACTTTTGCAAGGCATCCCCACGTTCGAAAATAGGATAAGTTGGGTTTTCTCCCCTTCCATCCTTCATAGGGTGTTTCCTCCTGATTGCGAGGCGGAACCCTATTCAGAACATAGTTAGCTGTGAGAACTGCCTCACCCCACCAATAGTCCGACATACCTGAACTCTGAAGCATGGCGTTAACCAAGTCACAAAGAGTTCGGTTCTTTCTTTCGGCTATTCCATTTGATTGGGGTGAGTAAGGTGGAGTAACTTCGTGAATTATTCCACTTTCTTCACAGAGTTGGGAGAACTCATGTGAGACGTACTCACCGCCTCGGTCCGACCTCAACCGTTTAATTTTCTTTTCTAGTTGATTTTCAACTTCAGCTTTGTAGATTTTAAAGTATTCAAGTGCTTCATCTTTCGACTTAAGTAGATAAATATAACAATACTTAGTCGCATCATCTATGAGAGTTAAGAAATATCTTTTGTCACCTTTAGTTAATATTCCATTCATCTCACACAGATCAGAATGGACTAGTTCAAGTGGTGAAGTGCTCCGCCCTTCAATGCTATGAAAAGGTTTTCGGGGCTGCTTAGCTTGCACACACACTTCGCACTTTGAACCCTTCTCATAATTATAGCTTGGAATTAAACTCATCTTACTTAACCGCATAATGGCTTCAAAATTGACATGACACAACCGTGAATACCAAATATCATGAACTTTATTGCAATGGGAAACATTATAAATGTTTACATTATTCAAATCAAGAATGGATAAGCGGAACATGCCTCCGCTATCATAGCCTTTGCCCACAAAATTACCAAACTTAGTCAAAATGACTTTATTTGATTCAAACACAAGCTTTATTCCTTGCCTACATAACATTGACCCGCTAAGAAGATTGCGTGTCATCGCAGGCACGTACAACACGTCTTTTAGGATGAGTGTTTTGCCCGAAGTGAGCTTCAGGCAAACCTGTCCAATCCCACGTACTGTCGCGGCGGCTCCATTGCCCATTAAGACGGATCCACCACCTTCACCCTGAAATGAAGAAAAACAAGATCGGTCAGCACATATATGTCTAGTAGCACATGTATCAATCCACCAATCAATAGATGGATTTGCCATAAAGGCCATAGGTACGTACTCTTCCGAGCTGGTGCTGGCCAGCGCGACATGAACCTCAGCCTTTCGGTTCTTATGCTGACCCGGGGATGGACCCCTGCCCTTCCGATTGCGGGAATGATTGGCCTTATGGCCAGCCTCGCCACAAACAAAGCAGACGATGTCCTCCTTCTTCTTCTTCATTTTCTTAGGCTGTAGCTTGACTTGGGGCTGATTCTTGAACTTGGGTTTCCCAGAGCCTCCAGCATTCTTAACTTGAACTTGATGAGCATGGACTTGAGCCTTCCCTGTACCGTCACCGGCCCTAGCACGTTCTTCGACATTTATAGCTGCTGACAACTCATTGAGTGTCAAGCGCTCCTTGATATGTCGTCGTGCAGTCACAAAGTCACGCCATGATGGCGGTAACTTGGCCAGGATGACGTTTACTTGAAATTTCTCTGGCAGGACGCAGTCGTACTGACTCAAGTCACGTACATGGAGTTGAAGCTCGTGGAGCTGCTCCATCACCGACCGCCCCTCTACCATCTTGTAGTTCAAGTAATTGGCTGTGATAAAGGACTCATTTCCATTATCTCCCTCGGAGTATTTCTCCTCGAGCTCATCCCAAAGCTGTTTGGCATTCGTGAAGTTGACATAGACATCAAACAAGCGATTAGACAGGATGGCAAGCAAACGGGCTAAGACTGCATTATTAGCTTCTTCCCATTTCATCATTTCAGGGATCCCCAGCGGAAACGCCGGCGGATTTGAAATGATCCAGAAGAGCTTAAGGTCAGTCAGCCAAAGTTTTGCCTTTGCCTGCCAGCGCTTGAAATTGACTCCGTCAAACACTTCAGGTTTCACAACATCAGATGAGGAAGCCATTTCTTTCAATATAGATTTTCTGGAATGTTGTAAATATTGCGGTATAAGCATATTTGAATATTTAATTCCAGCCAACATAATATAAACTATATATTTCCAGCATAAGAATGACATTAATTTCATAAAAACATGGAATTCTAACATGTCATTCAACTCCACATATATATTCAAAGAATATAACATCATCAATGCTGAAAATAGCAATGTGCATAACAGTCCTAAGAACAATGAAACAACTAAATCTAGCATAAAACAAATTAATTGTTTCATTATTGCTCTCAGAACAGAGTTGCGCAAAATCAGAGATTTTGGCCTTCTCATGCAAATATCGTTACTCATCATCAATAATCTGACAACTAGAGATTTGAGCTCACAAAGAATAGATTTCTACTATTACAAACTGAGCATAAACAGTAAGCAATAAGCTAGCAGGTTTCGGCTTATTAGTTCACAAGCAAATGAAATATCATGCAGTATCTAGTCTACCACTAATGTAACTGGCAGCAATCACAGATCAACAGAACAAAAGGGATCTGTTCTACACAAGGCTAGACAAGAGTTTTACTGCATAACAGATAAATTTCAATTGCATGAAAACTGATCTCCTCAGCCAAAATATGAGCAATTAACAGAATTAAAGTATACTACCCAGATGAGCTCAAATCTATCTCGGTTAATCAGATTATGTTCAGTCTACGATATTATCATCACAGAGCATAAGTGCCCACATTCAATCACAGCAGCCCACAGATAATTTGCCAAAATTACAGATCAAGAGTAACTGCTGTAAATTGCAAAGAGACAAATATACTCACAACACGGACAGTACTCTAAACTGTCCAGAAGACAATGAGCCGCAGGAGAAATCAATTAAATCGGCAAGGCACGATGAATCGCTGTCCCAGAAAATCTATCAACCCGCTGTCGCAAGCGAGTGGATGATTCACGGAGATACAATGCCGCTCTTCACTTCTCAGCCGAAAACCAGAGGTGAAGTCGAGGTACAGAGATGCCGCACAAGACAACGAGTTGCGCACTGGCCAAGCGCGCACACACACACAGCAGGGAGCCGGCGTCACCTTCTCCTCTTCTCAGATGGAACTCCAAGGTCCCAAGTCCCCACACCCCAAATTAGGGATTGCGCAGGAGACCAAGGCTAAGCCTCCCTCGGAAATGGCCGAAGCCAATCCCCTTAGCACCACCAGAGATCAAAGAGGAGGAAGTAAGACTCAAGAGGGCAAGAACCAGATCGGAAAAATCATATGCCAAACCGTGCAGCCGAACGGGAATAAAAAGGGAGACGAGGTGAGCCGCCAGGGGGCACGAGCGGCCGGCTCCGAAGAACCCGGGCCTACCCGCGCCTCCCCCGCCGCTTCTGCACTCGCCACCTTCTCCATTCACCGCCAAAATCGCCAGATCCAGAAGGATGCGAACGACCGAGCCGAAAAAATCGCCCGGGAGAAGAAATGGGCGCCGCCAGGAAGGCCAGTTGGGAGAGGAGACCGAGTCTCCTCCCCTTTTCCTCTCTGCACACCCATCGGCCAGTGGGCTCCACCCTAAAGCAACCGGTGGCATTGAGCCAATTGGGAAATTCCCAATATGCCCTCTCACATACAACAGTATATACGTTACATGTATTGTGTTTGCGCTAATTTGAGTTAAGTTGGAAAGAACTTGTGTTTAGAAAATGGTTTCTTGGTTTGTTCATGTGCAGGCGTTGCTTGAGGGCGAGTCGTGGTTGATGACGGGGATCGGAGCTAGGTTTGAGGAGGAGCTGAGGTTCGGAATGGTCAAGGATGTCATAGGAGAAGCTCGGGCTAGAGAACGGTGCATGCGAAGACGAGGTTTCCATATGGCGTACGCGGGATGTGTGCGGATATGGAAAAAGAGACAAATCCGGAAGGAGTCCGGGTTTGGGATTAAGTTGAATTCGAGTCTTAGAGATAAGAGGGGATTCCTAAGTGGATTAGGACTCCTTGGAGTTGTATTTTCGTGGCTCTTGGTGGCAGCCACGTGAGGGGTATATATAGACTAGAGGGAAGAGCAAAAACGACACGTCTAGAGAGAGAGAAAAAATTAGGGTTAGCCTTTGTTCTTCCATCTAGGGTTTTGGACGTGGATTTGGAGAGCGGTGCTATGGATGCACCTTGTGAACACTTCTATGCAATAAAGATTCATATTCAAGCATGAAGTAGTGTGGTAATCGCGTTCATTCTCCGTAATGTTCCTCGGTTTGCTCGGTTTTGGCTTAATATGTGATTTCACGTTCTAGTGCGATTTGGTTCGAGTTGATCCATCCAAAACCTTGCTAGGACATTAGGAAAGAGTTCTGGAAATTTTCATTGGTTAATTCCTCGTGGTTTAGGAGTAATCTAGGTTTTAGTTTTCGGTTTAGATTAATCCTGTTTTACCCTGCAGTAGATTTTGAGGGCTATAACTTTTGGTTGGAAGCTCCGATTTGAGTGATTCTTGTTGGGTTAGATTCGTATTAGAGTCTAGTTTCTGCTGTTAAAATTTCAGGTCAATCAGAGTTACAGATCGAAAGTTACATATGTTTTACTATTGCTTAGTCGGGCTATTTTCAGTCTGACGGTCAGACCGAATCTATACCTGCGGTCAGCCCGGCCTCAAGCCCGGTCAAACCGGCCGTATAGCTCTAGTCAGACCGCGAAGCGTGTCTTTTAGAGTTTTTAATTAGGGGTTGGTTTTTAGACTTATTAGTTTAAGTTTTTAGTTTCCGCAACTATTCACCCCATCTGATTGCCGTGGTTAGTGTATTTCAATCTTTCATGTTGTTTTATCTTTCTTCGTGTAACTAAATTCCTGGGTAGTTACATGTAAGTGGGACCTTGGCCTCTTCGGAGAGCCCCCACAGTATATGAATGGTGTATCATAGTTTTTACATGTTGCAGAGGAGAAATTGGGGGGTCTATGTACGTTATGAGTCTCTATCCATAATCTACTATCTAGAGCCACGAACTGTGGATCTGTTCATAGCTCGGTACGTTGATTGTATCTTCGATAAGTACCTTGCCTCTGAGGAATGCCACGAAATAAAATAGAGTGTGAGTAGCATCCATAATCTTGACCAGCGCTCGTCAAAAGTTGAAACTGACGTTCAATGCATAATAAAACTTCAAGCCTTAGCAAATAATCTGCCTGACGCTTATACTGATTTGAAAGGAGTCTCGAAGCAGCATATTCCAACGGCTAATGCACGGGAAAGAGTGGAGATACCCATAGAGGGAGACTCTGCTCCAGCTCCTAAACCTAGGAAGAGTCAAGACGTCCGCAAGTGTCAATGACAATTCACCGACCACGGGGGTGTGAGGGACCACCTTTGAAGTTCAGCCAGGGGGTAGGGTGAACTCGGGTTCCCACACCGTATGGAGAGAGAAAGAGAGAGAGAGAAATGGATGCTAGGGTTTAGACAGGTTCAGGCCACTCGAAGGTGTAATACCCTACTCTTGTGTGTGTTTTCTTTTGGGGTGATTATTGCACAGGCGACTGAAATTTTTTTATCTTTCAGTCACCTAAAATTGCACTATGAATCACCTAAAGTTGCAGGTGTTTTTTTGGAGGGGGTTGCAATTTCAGTTGATTGAGAGTGCAATTTTAGGTCACCTGAAATTGCACTCTGAATCACCTAAAGTTGCAGTTGTTTTTTGGAGGGGGGCTGCAATTTCAGTTGATTGAAAGTGCAATTTCAGGTGACTGAAAGATAAAAAATTTCAATCGCCTGTGCAATAACAAAACTGTTTTCTTTTTTGCTTTGCTCTTGCGGAAGAAGAAGATATGTGTGTCAGAAGTTTGAGAATTAAGGATTGGAATCCGAACCCATCTCATGGCCTGGGAACTCCCTTTATATAGTCGGGTGAACCCACAATGGCCAAACTAGGGCAGCTAAGTCAAGGTTGTAATTAAAGAGCTACTATAGCCATGCCGTAGCATACGTAGGGCATGGCAGGCGTGTGCCACACATGCCGCTCGAACAGTGCAACACCGCTCTTTGCTCCGGAAGCCTTCTCCTCCCTTGGCCACACGTGGCACCCGGTCCCCACCAAGGGACAACCGCTAGGGTGAAATCCAGGTTCCGCCTGCCATGTGGCTCAGAGTATTGCAATGGAAGGAGGCAAAGAAGGAGCTCATAAATGGGGCAACCTTTCCCATGTCAGCGACTGCCATGTGTCACAGAAGGACGGTTAGCCCACATGGGACTCGTCCCGCCCTGTCGGCCGAGCGACAAGACAATTTGAACCTACCCCTTGTCCCGTTGGTGAACAAGGCCCACCAGCGGGCCCATGCGAGGGGTGCGCTGGTAGAGCGATGTGCCTGGCTCCAACTTCATTATGTCAAGCGCCTTGAGGAGACCCCGAGCTGCATCACCATGACCTCGTTGTTCGGGTGCTCGGGGGTTCCTTTGGACGGGTGGCACTCATCCTAGGCCCCCCAGCCACGGGCCCCGAGCTAAGCTCGAGGGTCTTTGTACTTGGGGCGTCCGAGTCCTTGGGGACAGATGACGTGGCGCCGACACTTCCCTTAGCTGAGTCCGACTGGGCCCCCGGTTCTAGTTTCTCCGATAGCAAGCGCCAAGTTCGGGAGTACCTACATTACACTCTGATGTCTCGAAAGAGATCTGTCCGGGGGACGACTGTCTGGATGGAGAAGGCCATAGTGGACTAGCGTGTGCACCTAGTTCAACTGGAGCATCGAAACCATCTCCTAATTTTGGAACCTAGGTGGAGGAATCAAATGAGGTAACTGCCATAGACTATGCAATCTCAGGTGAGTTGTATGACCGAAAGGCTACACATGTCAACATTAATTTCATCTCAAAAATCACTGATACAATTAGTGAGGATCCAGAACCAAAGTCTATGGCAGAGTGCCGTAAGCACTTAGATTGGGTCAAATGGAAAGAGGCTATTGAGATGGAATTGTGCTCGCTTGTCAAGAGCGTGTCTTTGGCTGGTAAGCTCGACACCCCCACTGTACGACCTGTTGGGTACAAGTGGGTTTTCGTCCAGAAGAGGAACGAAAACAAGGTTTCAGTAGAGCCCTGGCATCGATTACGACGAGACATAATCCCCGGTTATGAGTGGCATAACGTTCTGATTCTTGATGTCTATGGCAGCAGGCTTGAACTTGAAAATGCAGTTGATGGATGTGGTGACTGCATATGTGTACGGATCATTGGATTCAGAGAATTACATGCATGTCCGTAACGGGATAAAGGTCCCGGACAACAAAAATTGCAACATGTACACCGTGAAATTGCAAAGATCTCTATTTGGGTTAAAACAGTCCGGTTGGATATTGTATAACCGATTGAGTGACCTCCTTTTGGGAAAAGGATATGTCAATTGTGAGGATTGTCCCCGCATGTTTATCAGAAAGTCAAAAGTGAATTCTGTATCATCTCAGTTTATGTCAATGATTTGAACATCATTGGCCATGCAGCGGATATTGAGAAGGCATGCGGTTATCTCAAGACGGAGTTTGAGATGAAAGACTTGGGTAAGACCATTTTTTGCTTGGGTTTGCAACTCAAGCATTTCCCTGATGGGATTCTAGTGCACTAGTCAACCTACACTGGTAAGGTCCTTGAGAAGTTCAACATGTCAAAGGCTCATCCTTTGAGAACACCCATGGTTGTGAGGTCCCTTGGTAAGGACAAAGAACCATTCAGACCTACGAGTGAAACCGAGGAAGTGTTGGGACCGGAGATCCCATACTTAAGCACCTTTAGAGCACTGATGTACCTTACGAATTGCACCAGACCTGATATTGCATTCGCGGTAAACTTGCTAGCTCGATACAGTGTGTCTCGTACTCAGAGACATTGCACTGGCATTAAGACAGTACTCAGATACCTCCGAGGTACACAAGATCTTAGCATTTTCATTCCAAGGCAACGAGATCTGACCATGGTGGGCTACGCAGATGTAGGATATCTGTCCGATCCCCATAATGCCTGTTCTCAAATTGATTTCGTGTTTTCTATAGTGGAACAACTATGTCTTGGAAGTTATGTAAACAGACAATGGTTACAACGTCCACAAACCATTTAGAGATCATTGCACTATGTGAAGCTGCACGTGAGTGTGCTTGGCTTAGACGGATGACTCACCATATGGAGAAGTCTTGTGGTTTGAGTAGCTCCAATGCCCCCACCATTATCTATGAAGATAATGCAGCATGTGTCACACGAATGCAGTTGGGCTATGTGGAGAACAATATTGTCGGTGAAATAGGAACCAGGGGCCCACACGGTCCCGGCCCAGGGCAGCATTGGCGCCATGTCATCTGCCCCTCAGGGCTTAGGGACCCACAAAGGTCTCACTCCTCGAGACTAGAAGAAAACTCCTTGGCTCGGGAAGAGGAACTATCTCCCGCTCGGGGGCTCGGGTCCCCGAGCCCAATGCCCCCCAAGCTAGCATTGGGACCCTTGGAATCAACATTGGGGAAGCTTGGCCCAAGCAAGTGGCACCCAAGCTCCCGAGCATCATGACCCAGGCGGCGGAGCTCAGGGGCTCCCACACCACCAGAGTGTTCAACGCATTGGAGTGGGAGCCTGACTGGCGTTGCACCCGCGTGCCTCCCACGTGGAGTTGTTGGTAGGGCCCCATCAAGCCAGGCGTGCAGGGGAGCAGGTATGCAGGGTCACATCACCCATCCATCACGACCGACATGTCCTGTTGAGGAATGTGTGGGTCCACCACTGTCCAACATAGGATAGCCGCTCCTCACTCTCCATGTGGTGGATGCGAGTGTGGAGAGCTTCGGTTCATTTATGGACTCGCTTTTTGTCCCCTCCTGTTGCAAGCCTATGGGCCACGTGGCAAGCAGTGAGAGGCCACTGCCCCACCCGTTACCACACGACAGGGGCCCTGGTGCCATGTGGAGAGATAAGAAGGAGAGGTTTCGAAGGCAATGGTACGGTGCTATACTGCTCCGTCCAACATGCGCGCTGGAAGTCTACACAATCTACATATGCCACGACATGGCTATAGTAAACCATTAATTTATACAATTTGCATATAGCACAAGATTAGTTTTGAACTTAGTAGGATCAATACGATCAAAGGAAAAATATTTGGTACTTGCCTTGCTCCATAAACTCCTCGAAAGGCTCAGCCTCGGGCTCGGGCTCAGCGGTGTCTATGGACTCGGCGTCTAAACGGAAACGTAAACGACAAATAAATACATATGCAAATAATAAGATGCAGCATGATTTTTATGAAAAATTCCCAAATTTACACAGTGAGTAGTTTTGGATTTTATAAACTTTTTTGTGAAGGAATTTCTATGTTGGAGCTTTGGTTTGAAAGTTATGAATTTTACACGTTTGCTCCTATTTATTTATATTTTCCATTTAGCCAAAATGCTCCTGAATTTTTCTGTACAGAAATCACATAGTTTGATATTTTTATAATGTAGAGAAAAATACAGTGAGCATAACCAAATTTTATTCACTCAAAAAGGAGTTTATTTGAATTAGTTATGAATTTCCAAAGTTTTACTATTTTTCAGTTGAAAAACAATTCATTCGGCGCTTTTCAAATTTTCTCTATTTATTTTCAAATTTTCAAACCCGAGGGGTCCACCGGTCAGTGTCTTGCCATTTTGCATTTTGGCCCTTCGGTTTTTGCGGAATAGAACCCGCCGTCCTCGATCTCGGCTGAGGCAAGTTTTATTAAGAGTCCCCGTTCTCTTTTCTATTTACGTTTACGTCCTCCGTCCTGCGTGTCAGTGACTCATCATACTTTTAATCGGTCCTTAACATTTTTAATCATTTGCAAAGGGGTCCTTCGCACATTCTAACCAATCTGACAGGCTGGGCCCACATGTCAGTGGCTCCGGGGTCGAGCGAGCGCGGCGTGAGCGCTCTGCTCGTGCCCACCGTTCTGGTGGCGATCGCCGGTAGTACATAGAGTGCTCACCAAGTCGTTTGTAACAAAGAATGCAATATAATATGCAAGGCTTACCAAATGATGGCTGAAAGGTTAATTTTGCAGAAAGCAATAATTTAAAGTAAATACAATAAATAGGTTGAAAAGCGAACTTCGAAAATGATAATAAATAAGTAATCAAAGGAATTGAGACAAACCCCAAGTAAACTGGCCATTCACCCAAAGAATCCACCATGAACCAAGATCCATGAAATGAACACCCGTGAACTAACTATTCACTTCCCAACTTAACCCAACCAGGTTTTTATGAAAACTCTACCCCTCGTGTGAAATCACCGAGCATTGTCCATGACCGAGGACACGGCTATTCGAATAGTTTTACACTCTGCAGAGGTTGTACAACTTTACCCACAAGACATGATCATCCCGGATTGCCACGCGAGTTACACACTTCCTTAGGTGTGCGGCGAGGAGATCATGACAAGGCCTTTACAATGTTCAATTTCAACACAGTTCCGCCTCGCTAAGGTTTCGCCTCACACCCCCTCTTGCGCCAATGTGGATCCATGGCCATGGCCAAACCACACTCATCCCAATGACGGAACCGAAATTGAAACATCACAAATTAATCAGCCAGGTCCATCCCATACTGGACATGTGGTTGTACGGTAAGGCTCAGATCAATGACGCACAAAGTTAAGTCCTTAAGTATTACCCAGGCGAAACATCCACATCCCAATGTGCAACCTGCACCCCCTTTACTGCACGATCATTCGCCCGAGTGAAAATCAATTTTGTATAACCAACACCAATGACACTAACCATGTCATGGCAATCAAATTTTATAACTGTGGCTGACCACCATGTTCAAGTATATCATTAAGTCAAGATTAATTAACACATGTGACGATAGACCCAACGTACTAACAATAAGCATGGCTAAGCAATTTAGACGCGCAACCCATGTGACAACTAATATTGCATCACTAAATAATTTCTCATCCTATGGTGACAATAGAATCATAGTATTCAAATTATCAAGGAGGAAATAATCAATTAGGTTATTAACTACGAATACAAGGGTTTGATAATAAAATAGCGATGCATGATAATGTAAAACAAAATAATACATAATAGATTCGAAAACTAGGTTCAACATGATCAAAGGACACGACTTGCCTTGGCCTTGCTCAGTTAGGAATTCTTGATCTTCGGATCCTGCTTCAGCTCCTTGGAAAGCGTGATCTAACGAGAGAGAAAGCGAAACGAAACACGAAAATAAATTCAAATAAAACTCCAAAAACTGAAAAACCAGAACCAAAACATAGAGCTCAATTTTAGATGAATTTAGGAAAAGGAATCGGGTCGATCGGATTTTGGACGAAGGAGAACGAGCGATCTAAAGTTTGTCGGGGCGAGAAAATGCTGGAAAATAACAGATGTTACTGTTCATCCGAGAGGAATTCTTGGAAAGGAGGCTAGCGCTGGCGAGAGGAGGCATGTGAGATGAATCTAACTAGCAAAATGGGTTGCTAGGGACCTAAGACACACATAGGAAGCGACGGCACGTCAAACGGAGCACGGTGACGACACGGACGGCTACAACGACATGGGTAGGAGAGAGGAATAAAACTCGGGCATAGCACATGGGGAAGTAAGGTGAGCACAGGCTAGAACGCGGCTTGGCGAAGCTAGGAAAATTGTCGGCTCGGCCAGAAACCCACCGGAGACGGCGCAATCGACGTTTGAACGACGTCGGGAAGGCAAAAGGAAAAACTTAATATCTTGGTGCTCGGTGAACGAAATCTAAAACCACTTGGAGGGTAGCTACTCGGGATAGTTTGGCACGATGTGACGCGAACGGATTGGGAGAAAACATCACCGGATAGACAGGGACACGAGATGCCATTGGCGGCCATGGCGAGGTTCGGAGGCGAACATTTGTGGAGGCTTTTTGGAGAAAAGGAAGTGAGCACGGCGTAGAACGCAGCGAGGCAAGTCTAAGAAAAATTACGGCAAGGGCTAAAGCTTACCGGAGGCGACGAATCGACGTCGGGAAGCGCTTTTGACCTAGATTGGGGAAAACTCGATTCCGGGAGATTAGCTGCACCAAAACCAAATTAACTTGGCAAGAAGGTATATGGCACATGGTGGCACAATATGACGCGAAAGGATCATGAAGAAACTCACCGAATAGCTCGAGACACGACGAGCAAATTCGGGACCGAAGGGCCTCGGTGCCGACAACGTCCTGGGCTTTGGGAGGACTTGACATGGCTTGGGATGGGTTTAGGGGAGTCAAGGGGTCGTATTTATAGGCTTGAAAGAGATAGAAACCGACTCCAATTCGCGAATTTCGGTTTAGAGTCCGTTTCAGAAAATAGGAGGTAAAAGGCAAACGGATGAACGAAACGAAAAGAGACTAGTTGGGATGGATTCCTTGTGTGATTTGGCACAACTTTTCTTTGGGAAGACATTGAGATAAAATCTAGATTGGAAGTTATGAAGAGAGAGGAAAAGGAAGGAAACCTGTACAAACTGGAAACTGGATCGATCTGGCTCGTGCGCGCTGAGACGACGGTTGAACAGTACCCGCATTTACTGTTCATTCTCTCTCCTCTTTTTTTTGGAAATTTCAAATTGAGCTGAAACAAACTCCGAAAAATCCCAGAAAATACAGAAAAATTCCTTGAGGCTTCAGGAACTCAAATAAAATATTTTTGGTAAATATTAATGTTTGACTTAATCATGTTAAATCCTTTTAATTAATAAAAATTCCAATTAAGCTTTAATTAATTTTAGAAAAATGCAAATGGTGAATTTTATTTCAAAAGCTTCAAAAAGGCCTAAAATTCAGGATGTTACAGGTTAGCTTGGGGATCCTGCTCCTGGGGTTGAGGCGGTCACGGTGACGGGGTCGGCGCAAGCTCCGGTGGCTGAGGTTGGCCGGAACATGGTGGAGCCGCTGGTGATGCCGTCTGGTGCGTGCTCTCGGGTGCCGACGGCGAGGCCCGCGTTCCCAGCGCTGCGTAGGTCAAAAGAGGGTGGTGTCAAAACAAAATTTGCTCGGCAAGGAAGGTAGATATCAGATCTGGGAAGAAGAGGGAGAGATGATCAAAGACCGAAGACTTCTTGGCTCATCTTCTTCTCGGGCGAGAGGAAAGAGTGAGGGAGAAGCTAGGGTTTTTGGGCTCAAATGTCGCTAGGGTTTAGTGGAACGTGAGGAGGGAGTCCAGGCAAAGGTTTTGAGCCGGGGGGTGGCAAGGGCGCGGGCGTGGTGCCGGCGACGCGTGTTGCCCACGCGTCGCCCGTGCTCTGCCGCCAGCCAGGGCGCCTGCGCGCGCACGCGAGGGAAAAGCGGTGGGGGTGGCTGCCAGGTGGGCCAGGGGATGTGTGGAGAACTGGAGCCATGTTGTCAGCGAGAGGGGTGTAGTGGGGCCAGTTTAAGTGCACAGTGCCACCCTTTACACATTTTCTTTATATTTTTTTCTCCCTGTCTTATTTGATTCCTGTTTGACCAAGTTTCAGAGATTCAAAAATTTTCAAACTTTTTATGAGGGGTAGGGGAGGCAGAGGAGAACCCATTTCGAAAGTTTTACTCAAAAATTTGAAGTATTTTAAATCTAGCAAAAAGATGAAATCAGCACTGTTTTATCCTTGGTCGAATTTTTACAGGGGCTTTCTAGGTATTAAAATTCCAAAAAATTATATTAATTAATTATAATTAGTCTAGTATTTGAATAAATTATTTATTATATATACTTCTGTTCGAATTTTTAAACTACCTTTGGAGGTTAGTTTCTAATGGAATTTGAATTCAAATTTCAGAATTTCAAAAATATGCAAAAACTCAAAATTTCATGTAACCACAGCAACATCATGCATTCATCACCTCAAATAAATCAAAAAACATTATTTTGATTTTTAGGGTTTGTTACATATACCTTGTTAAATATAGGGAAAATAGTACCGAATTTCCTAATAACTTAACATGAGTTCTGATAATTTAGTTGATGCTTAGCTATGCTTAGAAATACTCTAGGTTTGTTCAACTTGACTAGACAACATAATGGTTAATGGACTTTATGGTTCTCCTTCCTGTCGTTCAAAATGATTGCCAACTAAAGTGAATTTGGAGCTGATCTTGGGTACGTGCTAGGACATTGGTATGTTGTGCCCAAGGTATATAAGGACCGTTCCATGAGTTGCTGTCACGAAAGCCTTACCTTGTAGCCACATGCCTAGAGGGTAGGTTATAGTTTTGATCATATCACGTATCATCATGATTCTCCGCCGAACCGTCCATGGTGGGCAATAGACATATAGGACTCTTCTTGGGAAGCCTATGCGGCTTTATTCTGGATCATTCGGTGGGCAATTTAGGAAGCCCGCCTGTGGAAATTTTTTTCCACAGACGACGCTATACCCGCATGTGAAGATTGAGTATTTGCCCGGTCTTTTAGTCTAGGCGGTTTGACATACGCCTGTGAAGACGCTAAAATACCCGCCTGTAAAAATGATTTCCGTAGTAGTGATGCACTCTACGTAGACCACGTGCCATCGTAACACCATCCCTTTCAACGTAACAATATCACTTCTCCCTTTTAGTTTAACAGTCCCACCCACCCGATCATAACATCCTCACCACACCCGATCGTAATAACTTCCCCTTTATGATGTAACAGAACCTTGTTCGATTGTAGCACCTCCGGTGTAACAAATTGTTAGGAAACCTCGTGACATATATGGAACCCGGTGATATGAGTGGAATCCTGGGAATATATGGAACGTGATGGGCACATCTCGATCTCGCTTTCCCTCTGCAGGGGATTATTTCCTTTGGATCGAACTTTCCTTTAGGGGTTTTGCCTATGTAAGGCTTTCCCCTACATACTGTGTCTCTCTGTGTTGCTTGTTCTTGTTCTCGCCCACGAAATCCCTGGACTACACTCGGTAGCAAGGGTTTCCCAACACGTTATCAGTACAACATGTTCTCGTAGATATTGAAGGCCGAATCGCAAGGGTGAGAATTCAATTCATTATTTGCCTGTCGTTATTAATGCACCGCTTGGCTGACTTGAAGTCGCCGGCACAATGCCGATCGGTTCACGAGCACTACTACTCGGCTGACTTAAAGTTGTCGGCACAATGCCAGTTAGTAGTTGCAAGTGCCATCCGGGGAAAACACGCTGATCTGAATATCGCTGTGAATACCTACGGATCGAACAGGCATTTCATATGGAAGATGAAAGCAGTATAGAGAAAATAAAAATGAAAAAAGGGGCGACGCCGCTACGGCCGACCCGGCAGCTAGCGCCGCCTGCCCGTGCGCCGCTGCTGCTGCGGACGCCGCCGGCCGTGCGCCGCGCGCCGCGGCCGACCCGGCTGAGGCGCCGCCGGTCCGTGCACCGCGCGTCGCTGCCGCCGTCGCCAGCCCGTGTGTCGCCGCGGCCAAGCCGGCTGTGGGCACCGCCGGTTCGTGCGCCGCGCGCCGCCTCCGTCGGCGCCCCCGACGCGGGCGCCGTTGCTGCCCGCGGCCATTCCGCGCATCCCCCCCGCCGCCGGCACACCCCGACGCGGGCGCGGCTACCGCCCGCGGCCGGCTCGCGTGGCCCGCCGCCGCCGCAGCCGGCCGGGGCACCGCCACCCCCGCTGCAGCCGGCCGGGGCGCCGCCGCCCCCGCCCGGCACGCCGCCGGCCCTGGGTGCCGGCCCCCTCCTTGCGCTCAGGAAAAAAAGGAAAAAAAAGGAAAGAAGGAAAGGAAGGAAAGAAGAAAAAGAAGAAAGGAAAGGAAAAGTAAGAAAAGAAGGGAAATTTGCGGAAAGGCTCTTGGATTTCGGAAACATCGCGCAAAAAGTTGAATTTTCACGTAGAGGCACTAGGATTCGCTGAAAACTTCAAAAATACCTTTTTCTTGCATAAAAGGACCTCCGGAATTCGAATTTCGCATCTGTTTTCGCATTTGAGCATTACTGAATTATGCTATTATTATTTCTATGCATTTATTTACTGTCATTTACTGTTTTAATTGCCTGGATGCATTTAATTATCAGTATTTTTATCAGTAAATATAGAATTGCATAGAAAATATTGGCAATTTTGCGGGAATTTGTGTGCCATTATTTTGCAACATTATGTGCATTTTCTAGAAGTAACTAGTAACCTGTTTGTACGTTATAATAAAATTTATTATATATATATATATATATATATATATAATTATACTATAAAAAAGGCTACTTTGATCAGTTAAAAAGTGAGGAATAATGAGAAGTTAAGAATGGAGCGGTTAGAGGAGAAGGGACGTACGACTACCGACTTATTCTTTTATAATAGTAATGCTTTGCACATATTTTTTTGAATATTGATGATGATTGGCATTGCGAACTAAAAGTTCGTTGAATTTGAAATCCTCTAGATCGGAGACATAAACATGCACATAGGCTAGGGTTCTAGGAGACTAGCAGAGGCTCTGATACCAAATGTAAGTGCGTAAACATCATGCATAACACGCATAACCACTAGTCTAGCACTAGAACACCTAGAGTTTGGGGATTTAGGGTTTGACTTACGGTCACCGATGAAATCCATGAGCTGAAGTCCCGTGCTTGCGTGATGCAGGCGTGAGGTGCGAGTCGGTGAAGGTCGGGGAAGACCTCGGGGTTCAGGGAGTTGTCGACGCGGTGCAGAGGGTCATCGCCGGCGAAGTCCTGCAGTGGCGGCGCCGGCCTTCCCGTTGCTAGCAGCGCGTAGGAGATCGGGTCTGTTAGGGTTTGTATGGGGTCTTTGGCTCTCACGGGAACGTCGTCAGCCCAATGTGAGAGGCCGGAACCTCCTTTTATATTGCGCTGCGCAACGGAGGACCGTAACCAAAATCAGTTAGGCACCCCCGATCAGGACGCGTGGACGTGGGTATCACCCCATGTCTCCCTCTTTCGGCCGTTTGGCCTAGATCAAAACCAACATGATCAAGCACTTCAATTCTCTCATAATAGTATATACGCTACTCTCATGAATGAGTACCGTACAAAGAAAGCACATTGATTTTTTAGGAGCAGTTTGAAAAGATGAAGAAGAAAAACCCTCATGGATCGTGATGATCAAAAATTAAAACCGAAAAAATCCTATGCTTGTCTGAAAACCACACACAACTATAGCAGCATCCATCACATTTAATTGTCACAGGTCAATACCTTTTTGCCATCATCTCACATTTAATTGTCACAGGTCAATACCTTTTTGCCATCATCTCTTGCCTGAGCCTGACAATGCCTTGAGAAGGATGGTCCAACCAAGAAAATTTAATTTGTAGGCTCTCTGACCTGATGGTCTTGATTAATTAAGGCACCCCTCCCACAAAGGAAAAAGTGGTTGCAATCTCCTTACACATGTATGCTTCCTCCATCCACAAATATAAGCATTTTAAGATTATTTAGCAGATATTAAGGTTAGAGAGAAAAGACTTTCATGCTCCTGAATAAATGAGTGGTGGAGGGTAGTTGAGGGTAAGATATGAAGGAATCTGAATAGGATGTGATTGATGGGACAAGTAGTGCTCTTGAAATGCTTATATTTGTGGACGGAGCGAGTATATTCATCTCGACCGTTAGAATATATTTTTCTCTGCCATTAATTAATTTTCCCCACGTTTAGTTGATGCCTCCTGTACTAGTACTACTGTGTCTTAATTTTCTGCAGACACATCATGTCACAGTATTAATTAGCATCCCATGACTTTGATTAATTCGCCCTAATAATTAATTAATGCAGACACACACAATAATTAATTAAGGTAGCCTAGGGAGGAGGATGCGTCGCTGTCATGGAGATTTTTTACCCGGAAAAACTAATCCAACCATGGTATGCTTCGCAGAAGATCCCTTGAAAGAGTAAAACCACACATGCTCAATGTGCCCCTATATATATATATATATATATATATATATATATATATATATATATATATATATATATATATATATATATATATATATATATATATATATATGTGCATTATGTAATTTTCCTATATATATATATATATATATATATATATATATATATATATATATATATATATATATATAGACACACACACGAGAAATATAGGCCCCGTTTGGCAGAGCTCTAGCTCTAGAAAATCTGTAGATTTCCTAGAACTGGTCATCTGTAGCTCTAGAAAATCCTGGATCTAGAGTTGCAGGCATGTTAAGTGCATTTACATGACTCATTTCATTTATATTATATATTAAATAAAAATATTTAAATCACTTTAATTTAGTCAACAAACTACAGATCCAGCATAGATCTCGGAGCTAGAGCTGTGCCAAACGGGGCCATAATCCCATGAAATCGGCAAGAAGCTAGCTAGGCAACTGCAGGAAGCTTGCCAGCCATCCAGCTAAGCCAGAGACGACCAATCGAGCTGCCCGAGGGAGAGAGATAGGGATGGATGGATCTTAACAATGACCCTAATCCGACGACAGCGACGACGACGACTATGTTGATCCCGCATAGAACCCTAATTATAGGCTACAAACTTACGAACACGTGTGTACTTGCAAGACTATTCGAATTCGCGAATATATACCTTGGTACGTGATAAGGAAAAAAAAAGAGGGTATTGGCCGTGGAGTGCTCTCTTTGTACTGTGTGTATGTCCGTATCCGATGTACACATAGTATGAAAGCTTGCTTGACAATGATATGGTGGACCGTGGCCTAGGCCTAGGCGTCCTTGTAGTTCTTTCTCATATCTAATAAGTAATTGTTTTGTGGATTTTTTTTTGGGACCATTTGATTTTCTATGCTATTTTTATTCGATTTGGTGTCGTTTGATTGCCTGGCTAATTTTTTTCCGCTGCTTACTTCTTTAAAAAACCATTTTTATAAGCAGCTAAAATAGCATTCAATAGGCGTTTACCCAACCGATCGTGTATGAAAATATTGCATTTCCATCGACAGAGAGCAACCACTTCTGAAAAATGCACTCCTAGAGTGGTCGTATTTAACCCCAACAACATACCTGGAAATGAATTTCCAATGAAGACAACCATTTTTTAATTTTTTAGGTGGAAAAAATCCAAAAAAATATTCCATACTCACCAGGCACCTAGGCACGAATCACGTGTGTGCATCTTACCTGCAAACCATTTCTTGCTTGAATAGCGTATGCTATTCTTTTCAAGTCCAAAACTTATAATTTATATTTGACACTTTAGATTACTTTAAATGAAAAAGTTTATTAACTATAAAGTTGTAGATCTCGTCGAGTTCTACAACTTTTATATAGAGTGTACGTCTCCATCTGAAGTATTTTCAAAATTTTTAAAATTCTTTTATATAAATTAATAGATCTGATAATTTATAATATATATAAAAGTTGTCTTCATATACATGTGTGTGCGGGGGGCCATTTCTAGTGGCAGTTTTTATAAGCAACTGCAGTCGGCCATCACAAGCAACTGCCTTTGATAATTGATTTCGAGAGGCAGTCCATGGCTGAGGCTATCTGACATATTTGCAAACACCGTCAGGGTTTGTCTTTTTTAGTAGTGGCTCCTAGTCCTGCTAGTCTTCTCGTGAATTATAAGCCACAACTATATTTGATTTTCAAAACATAGCTTTAGAACCAATTTCAAGGTTTTTCATTCTTTTTTATTTTTCAGCATGTCTTTTGGATGGCCCTGTTTGGATGATCTATTTTTTCTTTTGAGAAAAGTTATTGTTCAGTACCTTTGTAAAAAAATAATTTCGAGTATGAATGTGTAATGTGTCAAAACATGCTGCTGGAGACTTGAATCACTTTTTTTTCCTTGTAACTTCAGTGGCAGTTGTTGGAACTTGTCGTGGATTAGTGTATCGATGATAAGTTTAATATATAACTAGGGTTGTCTGTGTGAAGGCAAGGATTTGCACGTACTCGTATATGCGTAGAGACAGATTTTTATATGGTTTGGCCCCCTCGAAAGTAAAAGGGGAATTTGCTCCCATGCCACACAGTTTAATGGCGTTTGTTAAAATGCCCCATGATGTCTCACTGACATGTGGGCCCTGGACCCGCATGTCAGTGAGACATCATGGGGCATTTTAACAAACGCCATTAAACTGTGTGGCATGGGAGCAATTTTTCCAAAGTAAAAGCCCTATTTCTTCTTGGGACTGCATATATCTGGATATATATGAACGAGAAGCTCGATCTAGTCCAAGAGACAAACCAAAATAGCCTCTGAAATAGAATTGATAAATTTGATTACAATAGTAAAGTAATTAAAATTCAGACAAGATCTACTCCCTCTGTCCCAAAATAAACCAACCCCTCACATCCTGGTGCAAAACCCATGGCCTATGGCTGAAAACACTGTAGCTGGCTGAAAAAAACACTGTAGCTGACAGAGGCTTATTTCGCATAATTAAATTTAAAAAAATTTAAAAATATAAAAAATATGTTACCCCAATATGTATAATACAAACGAATACGGGAAAAAAGAACCGGTAAAAAAGCTCAACAAAAAGCCAAAAGTTCAGAAAAAGACGAAATTTATGAATAGTGCAAAAATAAGCTAGAAGCCAGAAGCTCAAGCCGAACCGATCAAGGCCTAAAGAAACACGGCTTCTCGATTTGTAGACCAAAAGATTGGTAAGAGAAAAAAATTGATTTATTTAGGGCAAAATTTGAGAAGTTGATTTATCTTGGGAGGGGTGCGTATATATACTGTAATTTCCATGCATCTATCCAATTCAAAGTCCAAACATCGCACGTTGTTCAAAATTCTGTAGAGTTGAGGCATGCTCGGAGCAACAGTGTTTTCTAGTACTACGATTGTATGAACCTCCTAAAAAATGCAGCAAGACTCACATCGGTCATCATCAGCATTCAGCTCCGCCGAGTGCGTGCAAAATCTCTGCCACCACCTCTCGCTCTACAGCTAGCTGCTGCAGATCGGCGCGCCACGTGTGGTCACTGATGTATCGGAGCGCGGTTCGCACGCACGTGCCAACAGAAAATTTTTCCCCTTTCATGCCCCCAGCTTCTTTCTACTTCCTCCGTCCCAAATAACTGCCACTTTTTAGTCTAAGGCCCTGTTTGGAATGCGTGAATTTTTCCCGATTCCTGCGAGAATTGAACTGTTTCCTGCAAAATTCCTGCAAAATTCCTGTGAAATTCCTCTGTTCCAAACATGCCCTAAACTATTAGGAAACCCTGGGTCCATGTCCAGAGTCCTGACATATTTGGACACCCACCATAGACTATAAATAGGTAGTCATACCCCCCTATTATGTACATCTGAAGCAATTGAAAGCAATAAAGAAAGATCAGGAGTTCTCTCTACCTCTCTGTGTTCAATCTATTCTCTCTGTGATTTTGTGATTATTCGTTCTTGTTCTAAGCAGAGAAATCCGTTCGGACTGGTCGCCACCGACGGTTTCTCAACACGTTATCAGCACGACTTCGCTCCGGTGAACGAGGTAATCATCGAAGCACAGATTGAATTTTCTAGATCGCTTTTGAATTCGCATTTTCTTTCGCGTTCTAGATTGAATCTCTACGGTGCAAATCCGCCCTAATCTACCGCGAGCAGATTTGAAGTCGCCGGCACAATGTCGATCGGTAGATTACGAAAAAGGGGTAGATGTTGATTGCATCGTAGATTAGAAACGAAACGAAATTTTGTTTTGCATCATCTCTGTCCGGTTTATGCACGGCATCACACAGAAAAAAAGGGCACCGCCGGTACCGCCGACCAATTGCTGCCTCCCGCATGGGGCACCGCCACCCGCGCACCATACCCGCACGCGCGCTGCCGCCGTCAGATAGAGCACCCCGCACGGGCCGTCGCCTCCCGCACGAGGCACCGCTGCCGCTGTCGATTGGTCCACCGCACGTGCACGTGCGCTGCCGGCCAGCCGCCGGCCGGAGTACACGCGGCTGCTGTGGTCGCCGCATGAAGCCGCTGCCTGAGGCTGGTCCCGCCCAAGCGTGGCTTCGCTCGGCCGAACACACGGCCCGAATGCCAGGCCAACCGCCGCCTGGACGTCTCGGCCCCGAACGGTCGTAGACCGCACGCTCCTTGAGGCCCCTCCCGCATGGCGCCGAACTGGCGAGGCCGCCGCCGCCCGAATCCGACGCTTCGGCCCCCACGCCTGAACACGCGACGCTCGCTGCCGGCGCTTCGGCTCCTACGCCCCGCTCCCGTGCCGCCGGCCCGCAGCCGGCCTCCATCGCGCCACTCTACGCCCGCATGCGCCATGCGCCGCCTCCCGGTCCACCACCGGTCTCCCGCCTCGGCTCGCCCATGCCGCTCCCACCGTCTCACCAGCCTCGGCCGAGCCGCCGCGTCCAATCCGGCCTACGACCGCCCGCACCCACAGTCTTCGCGCGCCGCCGACGCATCCCCTCGGCCTCCGAGCTCCGCGCCCCAACCGCCTCCGCCATGAGGCCCGAGCTGGTTTGGGTTGCACGCCGCCGCCGGCCAGCAGCTGTGCACCGCCGGAACGCCTCCTCGTCGCGCGCGCCCGACCCAGAGGGGAGCTACCCGCCGGCCCGCAGCCGTTCCCCGCGCTGGTCTCCGCTGCCCGACCGACCGCTCGGTTGGAGCCGCCGCCGCCAGTGAGTGATGGGGTAGGGGAAACCCTACCCCGATGGACTTTGTATCGGCCGAACATGCCTAATGGGCCGGATAGAAAAGAATAAAAAGGGGGAAGAAGTGGGCCACGCTGAAAATTTGCAGACAAGGCCTCCGAAGTCATGAATATTACCTAAAGGCCCTTGAATATTACATATAAGTCCCAAATTTTGCAGATGGGTCCCGGTAATTCTGAAATTTGCCGACAAGTCCTCCGGTTTACGTATGGGTCTAGAATTTTGCAGAAAACCCCTCGGTAAATCAGGAAATTGCGTGAATTTTTCTCTGAACTGAAAATTTGCGTAAAAACCCCCAGAAAGTGCAGAATTCGCTGAAATTTTATATTCTGGCATAAAAGGGCCTCGGGAATCGGAATTTTGAACTATTTTTAGCATTTGAAGCTTATTTATTTCTACCATTATTATTTTCTGTATTTATTTACTGTTTTTGATTAATTGTAATCGTTTAAATTGCTTTTAATCACTGAAATTAGCAGTAAAATTATAGAAATGCAGATAAAATTCTGGAACATTACGATAACCCTTTTGTACCATTTTACCCGTAGTAAATTATTTCGTGTATGTCTACCAGCAGTAGACTTATACACATTTAGATGACTAGCATTACGAACTAGGAGTTCGAGGAGCTGTCCCAGCTTGGCCAAGACTATCTGACGTAGGCATCCGATGTCGAGATAGTGCTTGGAGCCAAGAAGTTCTGCGCGGCTATTGGGATTGGCGCACTGCGTGACGCCCAACCCACCCTGAGGAAAGTGATCAGGCACTTCACTTTCTCAGGCATCATCTCTGTCTCACTCTCAAGAATGAGTATATGGCGGAGAAAAGCGTGCTAGCACTCTGGACCGCACTCAAGAAGCGCTTTGAGAGGCTGAAGTACACCATTCTTTCTCAAGCAGAGCAGGAGTGGATCAGACTGAGGTTTGTCGATTTTAAGACGGTCGGGAAGTACAATTCTGCCTTGCACAGGATTGGTACTAGTCTTCAACTCTGTGGCAAGCAGATCACAGATGAGCAGAAGACCGAAAAGACCCTATCCACCTTTCACCCCAATGCCGTGCAATCCGCCGGCAGCTATCATCAAGACGGCTATAAGGAGTACGCCGAATTGATTGATATGATGCAGGTTGCGGAGGCTCAGGACGAATTTCTCCACAAGAATTACGTCACTTAGCCACCAAGCAGCTCCGCTGGCCGTGAAGCCAACGCTAGGAGCTACAAGGTGTGAAATTCCTTAATGAAAAAAGAAGGGGAAGGAAGGATAAGACCGCAGTCCAGAAAGGCAAATCAGACGCTCCACATGAGAATAAGGCTAGCAAGCCAAAGCGGGCTGGCAAAAGGTAGCCTGAAACCCACTTTGCAGTAGTTGAGGGGGAGCATGTTGAACAGCTGCCTGAGTTGATGGAGGCTGGACCCATCTCGGCAGCAACAACCCCACTCGACCTAGAAACAGCCACCACCATGATTTCTCTTGAAGAGAATGTCACCCCCGTGAAAATAGCAGAAGAAGTCTGGTGCACAGAATGCATTTAGACTTTAATTGTCATTTATTTTGTGTTGAAGAATATGTTAGATTTTGCATGGATGGTACTTAAGAATTGTTATTTTCTCGTGATGGTTGGATGATTTTTGGAAGAACTCATTCATTTTATTCAGTATATGATGGCATGATATGTTCTAATACTGGAGTATTTTATTTATGTGTTGATTGCCTTCTCATGCATGATAATAAAATATCCTACATTAGAACACGTGTAGCGCCCTATGAAGGAAGTGTGCTTAGCTAGCAGCGGCACAACGCATATCATCTTAAGAGAACTAAGTATTTTCAGTCGATTCGTAAGAGCATTAGCAGCCTTACGACAATCTCCAGAAGAAATGCATGTATAATCAGTTCCGGAAGAGCCACAATGGGCACAACTTTGGTCATTGAAGAAGCCTTATTGTACCCAGAATCGACTAGAACTCTCCTAAGTTTTAAGGATATTCGCGCCAATGGTTTCCACGTTGAGACTGAAGAAGAGTATAGTAAGGAATACCTGCTCATCACGAAGCGCGAAGAGAATGGCAAAAGAATACTAGAAAAACTTCCTTCATTAGAAACTGGGCTATATTATACAAACATTAAAGCGCCTGCAGCGTACA
Source organism: Dendrocalamus latiflorus (assembly GCA_017311315.1). Classification (NCBI taxonomy): domain Eukaryota; kingdom Viridiplantae; phylum Streptophyta; class Magnoliopsida; order Poales; family Poaceae; genus Dendrocalamus; species Dendrocalamus latiflorus. The sequence goes on along the minus strand of CM029644.1, from coordinate 9,440,534 downwards.
CTGTCCTGAAGACGGTATTTAGAAGCTATGAACTGTTCTGTCTCTGACATGACAGATTAGGCCACCCAGGTCTTAGGATGATGAGAAACATAATAAATAATTCGCAAGGGTATAATATTAATATGAAGAAATTTTCAAATCATGAAGATTTTGTGTGCCCTGCATGTGCCACCGGGAAACTCATAACTAGACCCTCCACTCTGAAAGTAAAGGATGAAGTCCCTACATTCCTGGAGCGCATCCAGGGAGACATTTGTGGTCCCAATCAGCCCATCTCAGGGCCATTTAAGTATTTCATGGTGCTCATTGATGCCTCCTCGAAGTGGTCATATGTGGGTTTGTTGTCCACAAGAAATCATGCCTTTGCAAAATTGATCTCGCAGATCATTCGCATCAGAAATGTGTTTTCTGATCATCACATTAAGTCCATCAGAATGGACAACACCGGAGAATTTACTTCAAAGGCATTTGATGATTATTGCATGGCAATGGGAATTGCAATTGAGCACTCGGTACCGCATGTCCATACCCAGAATGGTTTGGCAGAGGCTTTGATTAAGAGAATTAAATTTATTGCCCAACCCTTTTGAAGATTTGTAATTTGCCAGCTACATGTTGGGACACACAGTCCTACATGCAATGAATCTCATCAATTTTAAACCATTGGCCTACAACATCCATCCACTTATGTAACTAGTGCAAAGGGTCAGCACCGAAAATTTTCCAACATTAGGGGGAAGAAACCAACCCATTGATGAAGAATGTCGGGAAATTACGTGGCAAGCCACGAGAATCTATGCAGATGACCTGCGCACTAGTGAAGCAAATAGAAGTCCGGAAGACAATAGAAGTTCAGAAGACAATAGAAGTCCAGAAGACAATTGATTTGCAAGCATTAGCAAATCAGCTGCCTGATCACTTTAGTGAATTGAAGAGCGTGAATAAGTCACATGTGCCTGCACGCACTGCACCGGAGAGGGTTGAAATACCAAAGAAAGCAGAATGTATCCCTAATCTCGTCCAGAGGCCTCAGGAAAATAATAAAGGATGAGAACTCCAGTTCCTCGAATCCTAAGTAACTGGGGACGCCTGGTGAAAAAGGATAAGAAGGATTTATCACAGCCGATCATTGAAGTCCCCCAGAATGAGAAGGGGAGCCAGTTGAGACCTAGTATAAGTATGACACCTCCAGAAGAGGGCATACCGGATCTGAATATCCCCATCGGCATGGATGTGTGCGCACACATCGGAGCCGAAAAACTAAAGGGACTTGCCACCGTAATTGAAATAAGCGATGCGCAAGGTGAACCTCCAAAAGAAGCAATCGCTCGAGAAGTAGCAACTCATGAAGAAATAACTATAAATTATGTGCACACAGGAGAGTCCCTGAATAGGACAACAGCTAATATCGGTATCTACTTCGCAAAGAAAATTGCCTCCATCATTGATCTTGATCCCGAGCCTGCATCGCTTGCTGAATGTAAGAAAGGATCAGATTGAAAAGATTGGAAGAAGGCAATAGCAACTGAATTGCTATCTCTGAATAAAAGAGAGGTGTTTGGGCCCGTATGCTGCACGCCTCCCCATGTACACCCCGTTGGGCACAAATGAGTATTTGTTCGAAAGAGAAATGAAAGAAACGAAGTAGTGAGATACAAAGCAAGGCTTGTAGCCCAAGGTTTCACTCAACGTCCTGGAGTTGATTATGAAGAAACCTACTCCCCGGTCATGAGTGAAATTACCTTTAGATACTTGATCTCAATGGCAGTGAACTTGAACTTAGAAATGAAACTGATGGATGTTGTGACTGCATACCTTTATGGTAACTTGGATTCGGAGATTTACATGAAATTCCCTGAAGGAATCCCTATCCCAAATCAAGATAGAGCAAATAGAAATCTGTACAGTGTGAAACTCAGAAAGTCACTGTATGGACTGAAACAATCTGGAAGAATGTGGTATAATCGTTTGAGCGAGTTTCTTTGCAAAAAAGGCTATACGAACAATGATGACTTTCCTTGTGTATTTATACGGCGATCCCAGAATGGATTCTGTATAATCACTGTGTATGTAGATGATCTGAATATCATCGGAACAACAGAAGACATAAAAGAAGCAAGCTCCTACTTGGAGTCAGAATTTGAAACGAAAGATTTGGACAAGACCAAGTTTTGCTTAGACCTACAGCTTGAGCATGTCCCTGAAGGAATCTTGGTACATCAGTCGACCTACACCCAGAAGGTGTTTGAAAGGTTTGGCTTTGAGAAGGCATTCCCATTGAAAGTACCGATGATCGGGAGGTCTTTGCAGCAAGAAAAAGATCCTTTCCGACCTAGGGAAGAGGGGGAGGAAGTCCTGGGACCGGAATTCCCATACTTGAGTGCAGTGGGAGCACTCATGTACTTAGCAAACTGCACGAGACCGGACATTGCATTTGCCGTGAACCTCTTAGCAAGGTACAGTGCAGAGCCCACCAAAAGGCATTGGCAGGGCATAAAGGACATCTTCCGATACCTCCAAGGAAGTAAGGATCTTGGATTGTTTACAGAAAGAATCAAGATATGAACTTGATTGGCTATGCAGATGCTGGGTACTTGTCAGACCCGTATACCGCTAAGTCACAAACATGCTATGTATTCCTATGTGGTGGAACTGCAATTCCTGAAAATCGTCTAAGCAAAGCCTAGTAGCTACTTCGACGAACCATTCAGAAATTATAGCACTGTATGAAGCCGCACAAGAGTGCGCTTGGCTCCACCGAATGGTTCACCACATCCAGTAGTCATGTGGGATGAACATTGTGCAAACCCCCACTATTATCTATGAAGATAATGCCGCTTGCGTTACACAAGTGCAAACGGGCTATGTAAAGAGTCATCTCACAAAGCATATCAACCCTAAGTTCCTTTATGCTCATGAATTGCAAAAGATGGACAATTTTGAAATACTTCATTCTAAGTCATGTGAAAATCTAGCAAATTTATTCACTAAGTCATTCCCTGCATCTAGCTTTGAAAGGTGCGTGCGAGGGATTGGAATGATGAGACTTAGAGAAGTGCAGAATTCACGGGGAGAATTCTCTGAAGCCCGCTATTAAATCTTGATCTTGAAGATTAAGTACCCAATAGTGCAAAGTCCTGAAGACTGAATGAAGTTGGGTGAATTGTACTCTTTTTTCTCTTGACGAGTTTTCCTGAAGTTTCTCGACCAATATTTTTAATGAGGCAATTCGTGCATCGCAGCATCATATGTATCATGTACTCTTTTTCCAAAATTTTCCTACTGGGTTTTTATGGAGTTTTGACGAGGCATGAGCATGTTGGGTGAGTGCCCAAGGGGGAGTGTTCAGAAACCCTGGGCCCATGTCCAGAGTCCTGACATATTTGGGCACCCCACCGTGGACTATAAATAGGTAGCCATACCCCGTATTATGTACACCTGAAGCAATTGAAAGCAATAAAGAAAGACCAGTAGTTCTCTCTACCTCTCTGTGTTCAATCTATTGTCTCTATGATTTTGTGATTGATTCGTTCTTGTTCTAAGCAGAGAAATCCGTTCGGACTGGTCGCCAGCGACAGTTTCTCAACATAAACTAGGACAATACCCTGCCTCTTTTTAGTCTAAACTAGGACAATACCCGTGCTTTGCAACGGATGCCCGGAGCAATTAGAGCGAACATAGGTCGAAGGATCGTTCGGAAAAGATAGGTGACGAAAAATTTGAAGGTAGACATGCGAGGTCTAAGGCTATGCATGAATAAACAGCAAGAGGTATGGGCCCACCTCTCAATGAAGAAAGGTGTAAAATGGACCATCATCACTAACTCCTCTTTTTAAGGAGTGGAGATTTTGTTCCAAAATAATTGTTCCTTCCAAATGCTATTTGTCCCATCAATCAGCTCCGTCTAAATTTCTCCCTATCTTACCCTCAACCACCACCACCACTCTCTCATTTAATAAAGAGCATTTAGGCCATTTCTCTTCTCCTAAAATTTTCTTCTCTCTCATCAGAGAGAGCAATTATTTCGGGACGGAGGAAGTAATTTTTCTGACGTTGTCCTCCACTATGGCGCTATCTTTATGATGAAAAACGATTTTAGCAAAAAAAAAACCTTTTATATTTGTATTTATAACGCCATATCATCAAAACTATAAAAAAAATTGACAAAAACTAGAAATAAAATCATAAATTTATGCTCTAAAATTTAATTTTTTTATTGGGTTTTAATCTAAAGGGTAAAAAAACACCCCATATAAGAGGCACACGATTACACGTCCATGAAGACCTCTCTTGTTAGCACATTCTCAAGGACGGAGGCGGACGACAACACTAGCAGGGTTGACGTTTTCGTTTGCTCAACCTAAACCGGATCGGACTGGCTTCACCGAATTTCGGTCTAGTTTTAACAGCGTGAAATTCGAACGAATTTTGAAAAATTAAATTTTAAATAAATTAAAATTTAAATAAGTTTTTTGTGAACTTGGCAGTTTATCGTTTGTCCCGTCGCGAATTTGGATGAATTTTTCAACCCTCAACACCAGGAACCTGTCAAGATTGTAGGATATCAAAGCACATCTACTGATCTATCAGTACGTGTTGATGATTGTGGGGGCAACCAGGGGATCGGAGTAGAGGTGCTATTCTTGACGTACAATAATATTTTTGTGTATCAGCCAGGCAGCCGGGACGATCGACGTACGTCGTCCGTGGTCTGCTGCATGTGCACGTCTCTGAAAAGCCCCAAAATTTCAAACCAAAAATTTTTGTGATTTTTGCTGCATTTTTGAGTGTTTTCTGGAAACTTTCCCTTTTTGGAAAGTCGACCGAAATTCCGCTTTCCCTTTCTGGCCAGGCGCCTTCCTTTCTCCTTTGGCGCCTCCTCCTTTCCCGCTTTCCCCGCCGCTCGGTTTCCCTCCTGCGGGCGCCTCCCTCTTCCCCGCTGGCGCCCCTGCTCCTTCCCGCCTTCTCCCCGCGCTCGCGTGCGCGCTGGCGCCCGCGGCCGCACCGCCTCTGCGCCCGCGGACAGCGCCCCGTTCGGACCGCCGCGCGCCCCCGCCGTTCCCCGGTCCGGAGCCAGCCGTGCCGGCGCCACGCGTCGCCACTCTTCTGCCCCGCCCCCGCCTGTCAGCCCCTGCCTCCTCCCTCGCGCGTGCGCAGTGCCCGCGCCGCCCTCGGATTCTCCCGCGCGCGGACGCGCCCCAGCCCATGCCCGAGCTCACCTGCCCCTCTCCCATCTCGTCGCCATTAACTCCTGTGCAGAGCTGTCGTCACCCCTCCCCATCCCGCGGAGGAGACGCCCCAACCACCCCCGTCACTCCTGTTGACCCCGGAGGCCGCCCGTTGCCTTCTCCCCTAAGCTTCCGTCTCCCCTAAGCTTCCGTCTCCCCCGTTCGGGTATAAAAACCCCCTCTCGGTTTCCTCTCGCCCCCTTTGCTTCCCGAGCTCCCCCACCGCCCTCAATCTCCTCCCGCCACTCCAGAGTAGCTCCCCGTGCAACCGATTGGAACACCACCGCCTGTAGCGCCGCCGCGGTCCTCCCCTGCGCCGGCGACCCCGTGAAGTTGATCTCCTCCTCTCTCCCTCCATTTCTCAATTGCATTTGTCTAGAGCATCCTCATCCTCCCCTAATCACTCTGCCATCCTCCTCTGGCCAGGTAAAGCCCCGTGGAGCGCCACCGTCGAGACTCCCTCTCCGACCGTCGCACCTCACCGTGGCCAGCCCTCCCAAGAACTTCCCCGCCGGTTCCGCCACTGCGTTGGTGAGCCCCAGAGTCCCTTGTCCGTGAATCTGCGCCCCATTTGAATGGATCGCCACCGGAGAGCTCCCTCGCCGCCGCAAACCGGAAGCCATTCCCTTCTCCCTTCCGTGCTCTCCTTTGGTCCCCTTGAGCTCTAACTGCCCAAAATGGGTTCCCCGGGTCGAGATCCACCCGTGGACACTCCCCCTTGCCGCCGAAGTCCGTCGCCGGAGCACCGCAGCTCCGCCCCTCTGCCTCTCGATCGCGCGCGCACAGCCGGAGGTAGAAGACGACCGACGTGGCCCCTCCTCCACTGTCTGATCTCCTTGATCTCATCTCCCCTCGTCCGTCCGATTTCCGTACCGGTTCGCTCGCTCTCGTTGTATCACGACCGTCGGATCTGCATAGCCCCCCTCTCCGCCTCTATCGGATCCTCCCCCGTACCGCTTCGCCCTGCCCATCCGACCGTCCGCCCAAGCCACGCGGCGTGCATCCGAGCCGCGTGGGCGCGCGCGCGCGCGTTGCGGGCCACGCGTCGCCGCCGTGGGCCGCGCGGGCCGCACAGTGCCGGGCCGCACAGTAGCAAAAGGCCGGCCAAAGCACTGTTTATTTCTTTTTCCAACGATTTTCCAATTTCTAAAATCCCAGAAAATCCAAATAAATCCTAGAAAATCACAGAAAATCCCAAAAACTCCCAAATTTCACCACTTTGCTCCAAATATTGTCCTGATCCCATTTGTGACCTCCTTTCCACCAAATTCATCCCAGATAAATTCCTAAAATTCCCTATTTGGATATTTGTGCATTTTATTCCCTTTTAATTAGTTTATTTTTCCTCGCTTGATTAGTCTCAAGCTGGATTTAATTATTTTATGTGTTTGCGCTAGTGTCGGAGATTCCAGAAGTTCAAGTGCAAGCTCAGGATCCAGGCGTTTCTACGTTCGAGCTAGCTGAGATCATCCGGATTGACGGCAAGTCCCAACTCCTTTGATCATGTTGTATCCCATGCCATTTAATTACGTTATTATGCTATTTTTCATTATGCTAATTGTGAAATGTTAATTCGAGATAAAAATAAAATGTTTAGAATGACATGTTATGTAGTTAAACCTACCACCGACAAATGCCCTGTTAAATTTGTTGTCATGCCTTTGTAACCCTAGAAATAATTATCTGTTAATCTAGATAACTGTAAGATATTATTATCACTCAAAAGTCTTATACTAATAAGGTCGTGGCAGCGAGCCAACAGAATTTGTAAAACCCGACTCTAAGGTAGGGTGGTATGGGACACCGTATCTTAGAGCGGAGAGTGCCGGCGTTTACAAGGTAGGGTAAGGGGGTTTGTTGTGCATCACAAGATGATTATTCACCCATCTCTTACCCTAGGATTGAAGGAAGGGGGGTTTGTGGTGCATCGCAAGATGATTATTCACCCAACTCTTACCCTAGGTTGGGTCGCGGGCCTGGTAAGGTTGCGGACCATGTGAAAATATAAGGACTGAAACCCTTACGCTGAGCCAATGTTATAGCAACCGCTCAACCAGAGGAGTTGACTTGTCAACCCTGGTTTAGTACCTGCTCAACTTAAGTGAAACCCCGCATTGGGAGTCGGAGCAAGACAATGATAGGTCTCCACAACTCGGGACCGACGTTCCGTGATGGCCAGTGGGCGCCCGAGGATGTGCGGGATTATTATCTATCGGGTGGAGTGTATACCAAGGGTTGAGCAGCAAAACAACCTGGCTTTCTTAACTCTTTAGCGGGAGTTAAGGGATCGTGTGGGTAAAGCTGAGCAAACTCTGCAGAGTCAATAAAATGGTATTCGAATACGCCGTGCTCCCGGTTATTGGAGCTGTGTCACTTGGGTGATTCCAGCAGCGAAGCTTAAGTAGTTTTGTTCATGTTTTAACTTGATTAGGTTGAATAATGAACTCTTCATGAAAACCCCTGAGATCTTAAGAAGTAGTTTTTGAGTCCATTTTATAAAATGTTTGCAAATAAAACTGCATCCACCAAATGTAATAAACCAAGTATACTTCCTTCCTTTGATGTTCCGTGCATGTAGTAAGTTAGGGTCCCTTTGGGACTTGCTGAGCCGGTTGATTGGCTCACGGCTTGCTTAATCTATTCTTTAGAGGATCAAGACGAAGGTGAAGGTCTCCCCGTCGAGGACCCGTGGCTTTAGGTCTTCGCCGCGCTCAAGCGGATTCTGAAAGTTTCTTGTAATGTAAATATGCTTTGGGCTTGCACGCCCCGCTGTTGAAAATGGATGCTAATCCTTATGTAAAGTATATGCTGGACTTTTGTTGTAAGCATGCAATGGTATAGTCTTGTGCGACGTTCCATAACTGTTCACGCGTGAATAGTTGCGGAATGCCGTGTCCGTACGCACCCCTGAAAACGGGGGCGTTACAGTATCGATCGCTTCGGCAGCAATCGGGTCGACGCCGACGAGTCAGGCAGGGCAGGGCACCAAGCGAAAACGCGTACAGTTCGATCGAGCAGGGAGGAGGGACGGTGGTGTCGCCGCCCGGCCGGTCCCTAGTGTAGGAAGATAGAATTGGGTGGAATAGGATGTATTGCATTGAGCCTCTAGGGCGGTATATATAGAGGTACAAGACTTGGGGGGCAAGATGGTACAAGGGATTGTAATCCCAATTGGACTCTATCCTACCAAACATGTATTGTACTCTAACATCCCCCCGCAGTCACAACGGAGCGTCGCAAACGGTGAGACTGGAGAAGAAGCCGAAGAGCTAACATCCCCCCGCAGTCATAACCGTCGATGCGGCGCGTATGCTGTGACTGGAGCAGGAACCGACAAGTAGCTCAAGCAAGGCGGTAGCCCTTTGTGCCGATGTCGAGGTAGCCGAGCGCGAGGACGGAGTAGTCGTGGTCGAGGATGCCGTGCTGGAGATGGCCGTGGTCGACGTAGTCGTGGTCGGGTTACCGATGTCGAAGCGGTCGCTCATGAAGCCGCGGGCGCAAAAGAGGCGCCATGGTGATGACGGAGACGCGTCGAGGCAGTCGTCGTGGAAGGGGGGCGATGCCGAGGTCGACGCAGTCAGGGGCCGTCGTGGATGTAGACGAACAACGGCAATGCAATCGAGGCAGACCGGACGGGAACGGGAGGGTCAATGCCGAAGTCGATGCAGTCAAGCCGCTAGAGCCGAGGCGTGTGCCAGGTTTGCCAGACCCGGCAACGCGTCGGGGACGAAAGCACGCACCGGTGTTGCCAGTACCGGACGTACAAGGGAGAGGGCCCCAACCAGGCGTGGTTGTGCTGGACGAAGAAAGAGCAGTGCGGGAGCGGACGCTCCAACCCGAAGGCGAGCAGTCCGGGCGGACGCTCTGGCGCGAAGGCGAGCAGTCCTGACGCAAGGGACGGCGGCGGTAGCGCTCGATGTCGGCGAGGAAGGCCCGATCAGTATGACGAAGACCATGTGCAGATAAATGGCGCACAAGAGGTTGCGCAGTACAGTCGTCGATGCACAGGGGACGGCGATGTAGATGCAACGGCGAGGGGACACACGTGCGGCGGTGCTGCAGCCCGAGGAGGCGACACAGCAGCAGTCCTGTTGCTCGGAGAAGATGCGCGTAGTACTCGACGACGGACGTCACGGGAGCCAGGTGGATCGCGCACAATCGGCTGATCAGACCGAGTACGCGCGAGGCAGAACGACGATGGAAGAAGTCGGTGGAGGCGTCCCGATCTGTGGTGGCGATGACGAACCGGCGATAAAGACGTGCGGACGGGATGATTGAGACGCGACGCGCGAAGGCGTCCCCTCGACATCGCGTGCCCGGCCTGGCCGCACAGTCGAAGAGGTAGAGGCCGATGTAGTCGACGCCGATGTCGGAGTAGATACGTACGAGGTCGACGGACGGTGGGCGACTCAACCCCGATCAGTGATCGGGAAAAATAAAAAAAGAGAAAAAGATACAGCAGCAGGGAGGTGTACCTATTATAACAGCGCTCGTAATTTTATTACACTTTGGTTTCAATGATGGTTACAACCGGTTGTGAAATTTTGATTGAATGAGAGTATTTTTACTTTCTATCAACCAGGCAGTAAATTGATATATGTGTGTGTGTGAGAAAATGCATTTGTCTGTGCAGTTGGATTTGTCATTTTTATTTATCCACGTGTAGATTAGATTTTCATTTATATGTTCGCAGAGGGATATACGGCACCATAGTCCCCGTTCGGTTCAGCGAATCGGATGAGATTATTTAACAGATTATCACGGAACGTTTTTTAAAACTTAAATCATGCGGGTTTTTTAAAAAACTTATAATATGAAAAGTTGCTTAAGAAATTTGTGAATAATTCATTTTCTATCTTTAATAGTTAATACTTAATTAATTATACTCTAATAAACGATCATGTTTTTCGTGTTGGTATAATTTCATCTGTATCCTATCAAATTCTATTGAACTGAACTGGCTATCTATATGTTGTCTAATTTTAGCCACAAATAACTATTCAGCTCCAAAGACCTACTCAGTAGCCCTGTCAATTATTAAACTATGTTTGAGCTATGAATTCATTCATCTATGCTATATTTGACCACATTTTGTATATTTTTTAAATATGACTGCAAGTGAAATTTAGTACAATATTGTATAACTAGAAGTTTATACCATTTTATTAAACCAAAGAATAGTAATACAAATGTTGGTCCTTACTGGAATTTTTCGTTCAAGACTCAAACTGGAAGTCTTGAACGGGCAACTGAATACTGAATAGAATGGATAAGTTTGAAGACATTTTTTCCGCTGTGCCTATCTTAATCTGAGATGAATGTGTTGAACCGGCTTTTACTTTACATCAATGTATATGTTCTTTTCATGTTTCGGTTTATGACATCACCGACCAAGATTTAAATCTTGATGCACATGATTAAATGGCTATGTGCATGTATAGTTTATGAGAGGGAAAATTACTTCCATTATGTACAAATACTACTCAAGTGCCGATGCAATGGATTTTAAAAATATATGTCATTGGTCCTAAACATCAAATTACATATATATTTATATAAAAAAGACATGTATAGTTTCTAAATAAACATCAATCCATAAATAGCTAAATTATATAGACGGATAACTCTATATCTCCACTCGCAGAAGATCCCAACTATAGTGACGGTGGTTGATGGGAGATTCACCACTACCACACAATTCTTCTTTTTCTTTTATGATATGTTTGGTTGGCGGGATGGAGAGAAATGAGTTACTCTATGTCAATGGTACTCCCTCCGTCCCACAATACATCAATTTCTAGGATTTGGCACAGGTATTAAGAAGAGAGGTAAAAAGACCATATTGACCTCTATTAATATGTACTAGTAAAGGTGGTGGGCCCATGTAGGAGCCCAGATATTAACATCCGGAATCCACTGTGTTTTACTGCACTAATCCCTGGATCAGTAGTTAGTGCACACAGATTACAGTTCTGATTATCAAAGTTCATATCATGCGAAAGCGAAAATATACAATAGTAAACTTACACATGGGCCGATTAGGCCGAATTCAATAAGTTGCAGCAGCGGAAGAACGAAGCACACAGGTGGGACCTTCAAGGCATGCCCACAGGCAGCCAACTGGAGGTTCGCGACCTAGCCCTTGACATCATCATCTTCTCTGCCAGCTTGTTCATTCTTGCTGCTAAGGCGAGGTGGTTTGATTCCTGATTCTGTATTTTGTCGCAAAAGCGAGCGTGAGCACTCCGACCCCGTGCTCCGCGAGCCAATACACAGAATGCAAATAAATAGTATGCAAGGCTTAACAAAAGAGAGGCTCGGGTTATTTTATTTGCCAAAAATCGCTTTTGGTAGCATTATCATGATTTAATTTTAGTATTATTGTTGCTACCTAAACTCCACACAACAATTGTCATAATTGACTTAATCCACCAAATACACTTTAATTATCGACTGCTGTCTAAGACTCCAAACAGCGAATAACATCATTTAACTAATCCGCCGATCTCTTTCTTTCTATATTGATTTCTATCTACCCCCCCTTAAAAACAGTGAGCGACATCATTTCATTAATCCCCTAATCATACAATCTCTATATGGTTTGCTGTCTAAAACTCTAAACATGTAGTGTCATCCTCTATCTAATATCCCTTAATTAATCCACCAATATCGTTTGTATCCTAATCCCTAACAATTCAATCCTTTTTGTTATTGATCCACAACCATAATTTGCTCTTCCAATTATCAACCTTATTATCCATTATCCATCTCTAACCACTTCACTATTGTACCTCCACCAAGAATATCATTGATCAAGTCTACGAATCGCTAGTATACATTCACCAAGAGTATCATTGATCAGATCTAGGATTCTCTATTAAATATCCACCAAGAATATCATTGATCAGGTCTATGATTCACTAATATATCTCCACCAAGAATATCATTGATCAAGATTAATCTGCTATAGTTATTTTCATACCTCCAAATTTCCAGAAAAATCAATTCATCCATCTAGAAATCGTTCAAATCCTATTAATCCCAATATTGTCAACATCTCCCAAGAATTTATATCAAATATCAGTGTTGTAATCCAACCATTACCTTCGCATTTCCTAATACTCCAAAAATCATATAATTTATCTATCTAGTCTATAAATCCATTTGGGCTCCATCCATTTATTTCTCCTAGACTCCACACTATCATTATCCCTCCTATGATCAATCATGAATCCACCAACTTCTTTATGTGATTGTCATAAACAGCCATCTTCCTTTCTTACGACTCTATTTATTCTTCCTGACATTTTATTTGTGAGAAATGTTACCATTATTTAAAAATATAATACATAGAAATTTCCTGAGACCTAGCAGTTTTGAATAAAAGCATAATGTTCAAGAGTATGCAATAATAATAGCGATCCAGATTCCATCCACCGTTACATGGCATCTGCACCATATGGCATCTTTCAGCGTTACAGCCGCTTAACTTACCACTGGGACGACACCCAGGACAATTCAAATCAGGGCTTTCCACTGCCCTCCACTTTTCCATTCCCACCCACAAGGTTTTTGAAATAGAACTATATCTAGTTAAGTTCCCATGTCCGCCCTTGACCGTGGGCACGGCTATTCGAATAGTTTTGACTCTGCAGAGTTTGCACACTTTACCCACAAGAGACGGTTTACTCGTTGCCCCACATGATTCCTTAGTCGTGCGGTTGAGCCAACCATCACAATAACCGTTCAAATTACCTCGCCCATTCCATCATCTCATCTCATGGGAAACTGCCCACTTGCGGTGGGTCCCATAAGTGTGCGGGATGTCCCCCTTCTGAACGCCCAGCAGCTGGATACTTCACCTTGCTAGCACGCCACAGCGGGACTTCACCCTCCGCGGGTGTCCCATTCAAGCCGTCACACAGACAGCCGCTTGCACTACTTCACTCTCCCACTCATGATGATGACTTTCAGGGTCCGGTAAATTTACTAAGCCAAGTTGTATTTTACAGACTTGTGGTTGTACTTGTTTTACACAGGAGGTCATGACAAGATTCAGTCCTTAGTGGTATCTGGGCGGATTTACCACTACTCACTTTGTGCTTCCACCGCACCACATACACACACACACACTCGAACCATCCGCCCAGATATTTAAGCAAGTTGGGGTTTTTTTTAGAAGTATAAAATAATCATGTACAACATATACCAGTCATTCCCACCATGACTGCCCAACCAATTTTTCTCAGGATTAAAAGTGATGCTTGGGCGCTCTCGCGCCCATGAGTATCTAAGCAATACTAAGCATGGCATATAATTACGGACTTATTTTCGAAAGGTTACTATTATAATTTTTTTTTGCTAGGGCGACAATGTTCGCAAATTCAAATGTTCCAAAGGATGGATAATATTAATCAAGGTACACAATGGAATATAACTAGAATCTTAAATTCAGCATGTATTTGCATATAAAATAGCAGCATGCAATTTGATAATTTAAACAAAAATAATTTGCAGAAAATGTAGGTTCAACATGATCAAAGTATTGACTCACCTGGCGCGGTTTACCGCGGTCTTGAGCTCACACGATACTTTCTCTTGAGCTTCTATTCTCTTCCAACTTCTGGATCTTCGTCTTGCCGGATCCGTTGATTCTCCAGGATTTCAATCTCTAATTATGCGCTAAACAATGGAATGCAAATAACTCAACAAGATTCAAGAAAATCCAAATAAACTCAACTTAAATTTTACTATGAGTTAAAAGGTGATTTCTGGTAGGACTGAATGAGCGCGGAGATTTGACGGAGTCAACGGGGTTGGAGCGGAGCGATGAATGGCGAAAAGCGAAAAAGGAAGTATCATGGCAGGGGGAGTGTTTGCCTGAATATTCCGCTTCGAGTTCAAGTATGGCTAGGCATAGCCGACTGTAAATTATCATGGTTCGATCCATTTTATGTAATAATCTTCTTTTTATAATTTTATATTTATCAAGGAAGTTTCATGAGTTAAGGTATATATGTATGAATTTGGCCGAACATTATTTTTTTTTTCAGGGTTAGCATTTACGAATTAGGGTATGTGTTATATGCTTATTGCATACACTTGTTGATTTATTAAGTTGGCTTTATAGTCTATACTTTTTAGCAAAGGAAAGACATACTATTTTATGCGGGCCTAATATTAACTTGTTTACTAAGGTGTAGGTTAATAAGATCATGATTAACGACTCATGGGTTTCTTTTATTAGACGTACGAAGTTGTACTTTGGTATGGTACTTAGTTTACGATGCTCGGAGAACGGAGGGTCATGGGTGCTTCATATACTCATATCCGCATTTATTATCTTTCATGATTTTAGCTTCACTTAGGATCTATTCTTGCGGACCCAACTATACATCTTCACTATCATTCACATCTTCAAATCTATACCTACGACTAGGTTATATGCACTTCATTCGAGTTTATGCTAATTAAATTGTAATAGCTACTACAAAAGGGACTTTCACACATTTTAATTCCAAAGTTCATACAAGGTATACCTAAAGCATGCTTTAATTTAGGGGACAAACTGACTAGTCATACTTCTTTTACTTAAGTTCTATTGTCTAAAAATAATAGCTATGATTTATACTCATGTTAGTCATCTATGATTTTTGTAATCTTTACTAATTAGTTCTAATGTCATTTCTATAGTTTTTACTAAATACGGAAGGACTTGTTGTTTCATTCTTGTTGAAATTTCTAAGTTATAAACTCTGTGTTTATGCGTGCTAGCTAGTACATCTTCCCTCTGTTTGCAGTTTGCATCAAACCCATCGATTACTAATTAACTTAAGCCAAGAGGGCCCATCTGCCATTGTGAAGAAAGAAGAGAGGGATAGGCAGGAATAGGGGATGGAGGCGCTCGGTTAAACCGACAGAGGAGGCGGCGCATGCTGTTGGGCGCCGGCGAGGGGGCGGCCAGAGGGAGGCGGCGGCTCATGAAACGGATTCCGGGGTAGGTAGGGAGGAGGATGGGGGCGGCGCTTTGACCGGAGCGGCGGTGAGGCGGGCGGACGGCAACTCGAAGCGGCCGGCGGTGAGGTGGTCACAGTGCGACGGCGACGTGGTGGAGGGAAGGCTAAACTAACCGGTACAGTAGCACAAGGGGGTCTTGGGGAGGCTCACCGTGCTATTTGCCTGGTCGGGGATCGCCCTCAGCGGGCCGGTGACGTGCACGGCGGCGGCGCGAAGATGGGCACCGTGGCGAGGGAAACTCCGGTAGGGGGAGGCTCGGCCGGCAGTTGGCGAGGGTCCGGGACATCGTGGGGATACTCTCAAGGCGGGGAATTGGACCGGCGTCGTCGGTGGGGGAGGCGACGGTGAGAATGGCGGCAGCGGTGGCGGTGGCGGAATTTGGGGGAAAAGAGGATTTCTCCGGCTAGCTCGGTGGTTGGGGCGATTCACCGCGGTGGAAGGACGAGGGGGGATGAGGTGAAGCTGCTGGGGGCACGCCCTCCCTCTTATGGAGGCCGAACCGACCGGGTGGCGGGGAAGGTCCGCCGGGCTTGGACCGGCGCGGGGCTCGGTGGTGATTGGACCAGGCGAGCGGCGCGTGGCAGGGGGGCGGCAGGGCTAGGCTAGCCATGGGCGGGAGCGGCGCAGAGCAGTGGCGACGTGACGGGGCGAGCACGGGTGCTGAGGGCGCTGTGAAGTCGCAGGGGAAAAAGGAGCACGCGTGGAAAAGACAGGAGAAAAGGGAAAGAAGCAAGGAGGGAGGGAGAAGAAGAACAGGGCGGGGGGTGCTGCGGGCAGGGAGCGAGGGGAGGAGGCGGGGTCGGGCTGGGCCGAGGCGGCCTGGTCTAACTCCGCTCTTTCTTTTTTTTATTTGCTATTCCCTTTTTGGTATCACTAATGTTTGTCTTCACCTTTTATGAATTATTCAAAATTTTTTTTGAGATCTCATCCAAATCTGGTAAAACACCACAAAATCCAAATTTCAACAGAATAAATTGCAATATAACTCAAGAAATTCATATTTTTAAAATTCAGATTTTTCAGGATGTTACAGCCCATTTTGGTGGAATAGATGAGGTTGATAGGGATATTATGGGAAGTTTTGAGACAAAAGTTAACCTTTTGTGGTAGAAGTTGCAATTTGTGGGACAAAATTTGAATGGTAGAAATGAATGTATTGTGGGACGGAGGGAGTACCATTTTTTGGGATGGGATATAACATGATGGTTATATGCAAGTGTTTGGTTGAAAGGATTAAATGGTTTCATTTTTTTAGTTAGTGGGATGACGAGGAATGAAACCATTAAGCAAATAGAACCATTCCATCCTAGGTCAAGTTTGGTTGGGAGTGGTTGAGAGGATGGGATCAAAGGGAGGATAGTAACCATGGTGATTAGGTTACCTTCCCTCCTTATGTTTTTTCTTTTTATTCTTTATGCATGCGTAGCCCAAATATATCTATAATTATTTAGCTAGTATAAAATCCAACAAACCAAAATACACCTATAATGATTTAGCTAGTATAAAATCCATCAAATAGATGAAAAATTATTAGTAGTACAGCTATATGTATCAAACCACATATCTATGTATTGCTTCTTACATGCATATTGGTAAATATCATTCTCGGTTGTGCCGCCGCTTCCCGCGCGCTGCGGGAAAGATAAAAATGTTCCGGGCTCAATTTCACTTCACACAATCATCATGCTTGCCCCTGCTCACGTATGGGTGGGCCTAGGCCATTGGCAGCCCAGTTTTGTGGAACAACACCATTTATACAGCGGCCTACTTGGCCCAACTCAAAACTACAAATGCCCAATGTTGGCCGGAGAACAGGCCTAAGAAAGAGCCTGATAAGAGCCCCCAAGGCCTTCCAAAACAAGGCCGACAGTATCTTGGCACAATTAAGCCCATTGAGTTGCCATCAGCCCATTAGAAGGCCTACCAGTCACTGCCAAGTAGAGGCCATTGAGCTGCAAGTAAAACAAATTCAGGTAGTTATGGCCATCTTTTGGCAAATCAAAG
Organism: Dendrocalamus latiflorus; assembly: GCA_017311315.1. NCBI lineage: Eukaryota > Viridiplantae > Streptophyta > Magnoliopsida > Poales > Poaceae > Dendrocalamus > Dendrocalamus latiflorus. The sequence continues at coordinate 9,423,285 of CM029644.1, read as the reverse complement.
TCATGTTACGTTTCAAACACATGAATAGCAATTCACCAAGTTATCAAATCCACACAAAGGTACAAGTATTTTGATCAGGAGAGTGGAATTAGGGGTTGGGACGAACTGAAGAAGTAGATTGGGAGGAAGCAAAGGGATTATAAATCGGAGAAGCAGAATGTGAGGCAGGGAATGCAAAATCCTGGCTGCTTATCAGCTGTTTTTTTAAGGTCCATTTTGGTAGGGCTCCCGATATTCTTGTCGCTTCCAACCCCTGAGTCTTCCTGAATTTGATTCCTACGAGAATTAGAATTAGTTTGCAGAAGTGTTTGGCCAGCGGGTCGAATCTTGATCCTAGTTCTTGGGAATTCAAGCTGAATTGTCCATGCTACCCCTGTCTAGTTGGCATAACTTGTAATATGAAACTATTTATTTGTATTTATTTGAATTGGTAAAATGAAAGTAAATAATGCAAGCTCATTTCAAAAGCAAGATCTATTCATTCGTGCTCTTGAACAAATTATGATCTTGTTTATTCAAAATGATTTGCAAAAGCTTTAGTTCACAAATAAAAGATTTGGAATACAGTTAGGTATTGAACTCTACCAAAAATAATCCAGCTAATTCCCTATATGGAACACCTGAAATGCAACTGAACTCTGTGCAGTTTCTTTACTGTTTTCTATAGTCAAATTGTGAATGCAACTACATATATGGTTATGACTAGGACAAAATTCATAGAAATAAAAACTCATTGCACTGCACACTTGAGTAAATACCACTCATTGCAATATTCTGAAATTTGATACGCTGAAAATTTGCACATCATGCTGAAGCTTGCTACACCGGAAAAGCACAATGTTCAGAAATTTGGTACACTGATAATCCGCACAATTTTGAAGCTTGCAACACAGGAAATGCACATAGTTCAGAAATTTGATGCACTTCATCTAGTTCTGAAATTTGATACATTGAAAATCTTGACAGCATGCTGAAGCTTGCTACGCTAGAAATGCACAAATTTCTGAAATTTTGCTACCGCTGAAATTTGCACAAAATTCTGAAGCTTCCTACCCTGGAAATGCACAAAGTTCTGAAATGTGCAACGCTCAAATTCTCACAAATATAATAACTTCAGTATCTGCAAAAAGAATATAGTGCTCATGCCTCGTAACGATGAAAACTTCATATGGTTTCACAAGAAACAAGTGCAAACATGTCTCAGATCTACACAGGAAACACAGGCAAAATGACTCAGATCTACACAAGTGCCATTACAGAAAAAATAAAAAAGGAGGAGCAGATCCTTGCAAGTGAAACAATATTCATTGCTTTATTCAGTTGTTCTGTAATTATTCAAATAGATTTACATCCTTTCGATGGCCAACCAGAATACTTCAAACTGGAGATATAATGCAGCATGTTTCAAGAAAACACAACCGGCAGAAAAGCCTACCTCTGGAGCGGTCAGTGGATCTCGCCAGAGAAGGACGAAAGCGGGGCTGCGATGCGGAGTCTGGGATGTTGAGGGCGGCGACTCTGGGCCTCTGGGGGCGACGTTGGGTTTCTTTATTCTTAATGCCTATTATTTTGGGGGGGGGGGGGGGGGGCATGCCAAATTACCAGTAACTAACATATGGCTTGGAGAATGGATTTAAAAGGCTAGAGGAAATATGGTGGTAAATAGAAACTGAAACACACTAAAAGACACATCCAGACTTTAAGTACAAAGCAGGAAATAATTTACAAGAAGCTCAGCTAGCATGCAAAGATGAAAACTACGTTTTATGCATAACACATCAGTATTAGCCGGAACGGCGTGAGCAAACCCAAAATCACAGAGCTGTGAATAAAGCAGAAGAAATGCAATTTAAAGCATAAATATATGTAATGGATGAGAAAAAAAAAGCAGAACAATAACCAAAGGTGCCATATATAACAGTGATTAAACTTCTCCTAGTGCATAAATTAGGTCTTTGAGGTAACGATTTGTGATTGTTTAGACAGACTTCTTTTACAGATGTGAATGGAAACAACTATGAACATCATACTGAAATAAATGGTGTGGAAATCTAAACTTCTGCAATTATCGAAATGATGTATATAACTAGTGATTTCTGCAATTAATACGCATAAATGACACTCTCTTGCCACGCCATTTATATTGACGTAACAGTATTCAAATGCCACGCCAACAATATGGCGTAACCAAAAAGTTCAGATATGAAAATAAAGTTTTGGCGGGTTTATTATTAAAATGTTATTTTTAGATGGTTTAAAAGATAATAAAAAATTCAATTGTAAGATGGCATTAAAAAGCAATAAGTGCCATATTATTATTAAGCTATGCAAATAAAATCATTGCTAACTAGTGCAAAGGCCTAGCTACATGAGACATTCCATGTCTTTCTACATAATAAAATCAAGCAACATTTGTGATTGCCAAGGTGTTGTATGCATTAATTTTGCAATGTCCAGTAAACCATGGGGGGAAGCTCATCATGTCCCACAACAAACTCATCCCCAAAATTCGAATCCCGGTCAATTCCCACCTTTATATCCTCAAACCAACAGTGGCGTCTCCCATGCACAGTTGCAAGTAGATATGAATTGTACAAATTTTCCTAAGCAGAATCTTGAGTAGACAAATTTGTTAGAATGATCTCAGGGCATTTGGCCCAACGGCCAAATACCCCCCCTTGTTCGCGCCCTGATCGGGGGCGCCCAGCCCAATAGGCTGGTGGGCCCCTGTCGCCAGCGCCATATAAATAGAGGTGGGGGCCGGACGGCACGCACACCAAGGTTCACCGTGCCGCCACCATTCCACCGACAAAACCCTAGATCCGATCTGAGAGGGGGGGGGGGGGGCGCTCCAGCGACGGGAAGCACCACCGCCAGATCGTCGCCGCCGCCCGGGACACGCCGCCGCCAAGGAGCCCCGCACCTCTTCCCCGACCGTCGCTGCCCGTGCGCAGACTTCACCGAGTGAACCCGCGATGGCCAACCCCTCCTCCTCTACATCGGACGGTTGGTACCCCGCTCTCCCTCTCGGTATTATCTCAAGAACCCCAACGAACCGAGAACCCTCTAGATCTAAACCCTAGGAGATCCTAAAGAGAAGTCTAACAATGGTATCAGAGCCACCTAGGCGTAGATCTAGACGGAAAAGAGAAAAGGAGAACGAAACCCCCTAACCCTAGAAAATGGCAAAAGAACAGAGAAGGGGAACGGGTCAAACCCTAACCCTAGATCTGAAAAGAACTCACCTGGCCGTCGTCGCCGGGCCGTCGTCGTCGCTGGCGTGCGGGAGATCGGCCGAGCCGTGGGCTCGCCGGCGCTCCATGTGCGGCCACCGTCGACGCGCGGGACAGGGCGCCAACACGGAGCAGCTCGACGGCGGCGCGCTCCCTCTCAGGGGAGCGCGCACGCCGGCGAGAGGGCCCGCGGTGGCGCCGTCTTCTCCTTCTCCGGCGGCGTGGATGAAATCCCCGCCGCCGCCGCTTCACTCACTCGGGTGAGACGGGAGAGAAGGGAGAGAGAGAGAATGGTTAGGGTTAGGGTTTTCCGCCGCGCGAGCGCGTTTTTGATCCGCCGAGAACGCCGCGCAGCCGTTGGATGCGATCGGACGGCTGAGATCGCTCCGAGCGCGCGCGGGCTGGCTTTCGGCCCAGGCGGGCGAGAGAATTCAATGCCCAGGCCCAGGTTGCGGTGCGCGCGCGGAACGGGAGCCGCCGGATCGCGCGTGGACGGCTCGGATAGCGCCGACGCGGTGCGGTTTCGCCGAAGGCTGTGACCGCGCTGGATTGCGGCCGTTGGATGCAAATCCAACGGCTGAAAAGAATTGGGCGCGGGGGAGAGGCGCGACGCGCGCTCTCGGCTGGGCCGCGCGCTCGGCTTGGCTGCTTGGGCCGCGCGTGGGCGAGTGAGGCCGCGCGCGTTCGGCCGCGCGGGCAGGCCGCCGTGGGCCGTGGCCGGGCTGAGCAGGCCGAAATGGCCAAATGAACAGTAAATCCGAAAATTGATGTTTAATTAATTTCAGAAGCATTTTTTGATGAATTTCAATGAAATTTGATCCAAAATCTCTGTAAACTTTTGCACCAACGTGTTAATTTTTTCAGAGATCAAATGTGTACAGTATAATGCTTCTGTATAATGAATTATGTTTTAGAATAATTACAGTTTCCGCTGCAAAAGTTAATGTTGATTAAATTTTCATTATTAAATTCGAACCAACGGGAGAATTTAATTTTGGAAAAATAGATATAAATCCCAGATAATTATGATATTGTTATTTTCTGACCAACGTTGATAATAACAATATTATAATTTTTTAATTGATGATTTTTATGCATTATTTCTATTTCTGCCCAACGGTGATGTAGATTTAATGTATAGATAAAATTGATTTAATTGTATGTCGAATTTTTGACCAACGTTGGAAATAAGGCATATAATTTTGCTGTTACGTTCTCACTTTATTTGAACTAAATTTTCAGGCGGATACAACTTGATGGGTTGTATCAGAGAGATCCCCACTCTCAAAGGAGATAATTATGCAGAGTGGAAGAAAAAGATAGACTTAGCGTTTATCTTGGCTGAGGTGGACTGGGTCCTCACTACAGCACGTCCCACTGAGCCTTTGGCACCAGTGAGGGATCAAAATGAGGATGATACTGCTTGGCAGAAAGGACAGAGGGATCATGCTCCCTTACAGATGTCTTATGACCTTGAGCATAAGAAATGGACCACAGCCAACAAGAAATGTATGGCTGTGATAAAGAACACAATTGAGCCTGCAATTGTGGGCTCAATCGCAGAGTGTGACACTGTCACAGAGCACCTTGATAAAATAAAGAGTCAGTTCACTGGCTCTTCAAAGACTTATGCTACACAGCTGATTAAGCAGCTTGTGACAGAAAGGTACTCTGGTAATGGCAGTGGCATAAGAGAGCACATACTAAGGATGAGCAACTTGGCATCCAAGCTTAAACCAATGGATTTGGCTCTCAAGGATGAGTTTCTTATTCATTTGGTTTTTGCTTCCTTGCCGAAAGAGTTTGACACTTTTGTTGTCAACTACAATATGCAGCCCGAGAAATGGGACTTGGAAAAATGCATAGCTATGTGTGTGCAAGAGGAGGAAAGAATTAAATCCTCACATGGTGGTTCTATCAACTATGTGAAGGATAACAAGAAAAAGAACTTCAACAGTAACTCCTTCTCAAAGAACAAGGGAAAAGCCTCTGTCCATCAGCCTCAACAGAATAAGTTTGCTGTAGACAAAGATCAGTGTCTTCACTAGAAGAAGACGGGACACTACAAGAAGAACTTTCCTGATTACTTAAAGATGATAATGGCAAAGAAAGGTGAGAACATTATTACCTTTATAAATGAATGCCTGTATGTGCAATATTCGAAATCCACTTGGTGGATTGACTCAGGAGCAACTGTTCATGTTGCTAATCCCTTACAGGGATTCCGTTCGACGAGGACTACGCAAAGAAACGAAAGATGCATTAAAGTTGCAAATGGAGTCCAAGCTGAAGTTGAAGTCGTTGGCGATCTTTCATTAGAGTTAGCATAGGCTCCAATCTTTTACTTAGAGATGTCCTTTTTGTTCCCTCTTTACAGAGGAATTTGATTAGTGTTTCAAATTTGGACAAAGATGGTTATGATTGTAATTTTGGAAATTGCAAGTGTGAAATAATGTTTAATAAAGAATGTGTTGGTCTTGCAATCTTACAGAATGAGCTTTATTTGTTATCATTATGTGATGATGTGAATGTCGTATGCGATAATGGGAACGTCGCGTGCGAGAAAGTGATTGAATCCTCGTCTACGAATGTAAACAGAAAACGAAAGAGAACTCTAGATGAGTCGTCGAAATTATGGCACTGTCGTTTAGGCCATATTTCGAGGGGGAGAATAGAAAGACTAGTTAAGAATGATGTTCTTCCTCCATTAGAGTTCTCAGACTTAGAACAATGCAGAGAATGCATTAAAGGAAAATATGTAAAGAAAATTAAAAAAGACGCTAAAAGAAGCACAGGAGTTCTACAAATTATTCACACAGATATTTGTGGTCCTTTTCCTGTGAAAAGTGTGGATGGATATGACTCGTTCATAACATTCACGGATGATTACTCCCGTTATGGATATATTTATCCAATCAAAGAAATAAATGAAGCCTTAGATAAATTCAAGATATTTAAGCCTGAAATTGAAAACCAACACGATTTAAAGATTAAGATAGTCTGATCTGATCGTGGGGGGAGTACTACGGTCGACATACCCCATATGGACAAGTTCCTGGACCTTTTGCAAGGTTTTTACAGGAAAATGGAATAGTGGCCCAGTATTCTACACCGGGCGAACCTCAGCAAAATGGAGTAGCTGAAAGACGCAACCGTACCCTGATGGATATGGTGCGAAGCATGATGAGCTACTCCACACTGCCATTGAGTTTATGGATGGAGGCGTTGAAAACCGCCATTCATATTCTCAACAGAGTGCCTAGTAAGTCGGTGCCCAAAACACCGTACGAGATGTGGACAGGAAGAGTTCCCTCACTAAACCACTTACGTGTGTGGGGGAGTCCTGCTGAGGCTAAAGTATTTAACCCAAACCTTGGGAAGCTTGATCCCAAAACAGTAAGTTGCCATTTCATTGGCTACCCTGAAAAGTCAAAAGGTTTTCGTTTCTACTGTCCAGACAGACATACAAAGTTTGTAGAAACGAGACACGCTGTCTTCTTAGAGGATGAAATGATAAGGGGAAGCATGGTAGCTCGAGAGATTGACCTTGAAGAGAAGCGGGCGTATGCGCCCACTCCGATGATTCAAGAGCCATTCTTTACACTACCTGCTGTCGCTACACCGACGGTGCAAGACACTGTGGTGCCAGCACCTGTTATTGTTCCTCCTGTGACAACAATGAATGAGAATGAGGAACCTGTTCTTTAGGATCCTATAGAACCCATTGCCACAGATGAGGGGGAGCAACAGCAGCCTCAAACAGCAGATGTACCAAATGAGGAGGCCCCGAGGAGGTCTCAAAGAGTAAGAAGATCAGCTATTTCTGATGATTATCAGATTTATAATACAGAGGAATTTCAAATGGAGGATGATCCCACCTCATTTGAAGAAGCCATGAGAAGCGAAAATTCCTCAAAATGGCTTAAGGCCATGGAAGAGGAGATGAGATCCATGAAGACTAATAAAGTCTGGGACTTGGAAATTATTCCTAAAGGAGCCAAAACAGTAGGCTGTAAATGGGTCTACAAGACAAAGCTTGACTCCCAAGGGAATGTAGAAAGATACAAAGCGCGACTTGTGGCAAAAGGCTTTACGCAAAGAGAAGGGATTGATTACAATGAGACCTTTTCTCCAGTCTCATGTAAAGATTCCTTCAGAATCATAATGGCATTAGTAGCACATTATGATTTAGAGTTACATCAGATGGATGTAAAGACGGCATTTCTTAATGGGGATTTGGAGGAAAATGTTTACATGGCACAACCGAAAGGTTTTGTTGTGGAAGGAAATGAAAGAATGGGATGCCGCCTAAAGAAATCGATTTATGGGTTAAAGCAAGCTTCAAGACAGTGGTACTTGAAGTTTGACAGTACAATAAGAAAATTTGGGTTTAAAGAGAATGTAGAGGACAACTGTGTTTATGCAAAGTTTAAAGATGGGAAGTTTATCTTCCTAATCCTGTATGTGGATGATATCCTACTAGCTAGTAGTGATGTCAGTCTGCTACTGAAGACAAAGAAGTTTTTGTCCTCAAACTTTGATATGAAAGATCTTGGTGAAGCTTTATTCGTTCTAGGGATCGAAATTCACCGGGATAGAAACAAGGGGACATTGGGACTGTCACAAAAGGCATACATAGAGAAAGTCTTAAAGAAATTTGGTATGCATAAATGTAGTCCTTCACCTGCACCTATAGTCAAGGGCGACAGATGTGGGGATTTTCAATGCCCCAGGAACCAGTATGAGATCGATCAAATGAAAGCGGTTCCATATGCTTCAGCTGTCGGAAGCTTACAGTATGCTCAAGTATGCACACGCCCTGACTTAGCATTTGTTACCGGGTTACTTGGCAGATTCCAGAGCAATCCTGAAATAGAACATTGGAAATTGATAAAGAAAGTCTTGCGTTATTTGCAAGGAACAAAAGACCTCATGATGACATACAAAAGATCAGATTCACTCCATATAGTGGGGTATACAGATTCTGATTTTGCGGGAGATGATAGAAAGTCTACATCCGGATATGTATTCACTCTCACTGGAGGAGCTATATCGTGGAAAAGCTCAAAGCAAACCGTCACTACATCGTCCACAATGTATGCCGAGTTTGTAGCATGTTATGAGGCTACGGGGCAGGTGAACTGGCTAAAGAAGTTCATACCCGGGTTAAAAGTGGTTGACGACATCAATAGACCACTTAAGTTGTACTGCGATAATGAACCCGCAGTAATGTATGCCCACAACAATAAGTCAAGTGGTGCTGCCAAACACATTGACATAAAGTATTATGTTGTGAAAGATAAAGTTCGGGATCAAATTATAAGTATTGAGCATATAAGTACCGCAAAGATGTTAGCGGATCCGCTTACTAAAGGCTTACCACCCAACGTGTTCAGAGAACATATAGCCGGCATGGGTTTAAGGGAAAGCCTATGATTCCTGAACTAAAAGATGGCCCAAAAGATTAAAGTAACTATTTCAGAACAGAGAGGTGTATTGTAGCTGTTGAATCTATCGGCGATTCACCGTGACGATGAGACATGTTCTATGCACTAATCTGTGATGGAATGTGTAAAGTCAAAAGTAATTAAAGATAAAGCATAGATTGAGATCAAGGGGGAGAATGTTAGAATGATCTCAGGGCATTTGGCCCAACGGCCAAATACCCCCCCTTGTTCGCGCCCTGATCGGGGGCGCCCAGCCCAATAGGCTGGTGGGCCCCTGTCGCCAGCGCCATATAAATAGAGGTGGGTGCCGGGCGGCACGCACACCAAGGTTCACCGTGCCGCCACCATCCCCACCGACAAAACCCTAGATCCGATCTAAGAGGGGGGGGGGCGCTCCAGCGACGGGAAGCACCACCGCCAGATCGTCGCCGCCAGGGAGATCGCCGCCGCCCGGGACACGCCGCCGCCAAGGAGCCCCGCACCTCTTCCCCGACTGTCGCTGCCCGTGCGCAGACTTCACCGAGCGAACCCGCGATGGCCAACCCCTCCTCCTCTACATCGGACGGTTGGTACCCCGCTCTCCCTTTCGGTATTATCTCAAGAACCCCAACGAACCGAGAACCCTCTAGATCTAAACCCTAGGAGATCCTAAAGAGAAGTCTAACAAAATTAGCAGCAGTGGTTACCTCAATCTCCTGTCTCATGTTACATAGATCTTCGTCGGCCTTCTCATGCTTAAGGATAAACTTCATGGCATCTGTCCGAGACAAAAGAAAACATTAGAGGAAAACCATACACACAGAGGAGCGCAATCAAGAATGTGAACTAGCCGATTGTACATTTTCCTCCCCTTGTGGACCTTCCCTGATGAGCCCTCCCCAACGAGCTCAATGGCGCTGGGCGCTGGCTGCATCGTCCTGCATGTTGGTCAGTAGCGATGTACTGAAGCGTGGTAGACTTACATCCAAAAATTAGTCAAGCTTGAAATAACAAAGGAACTTATACAGCAGATTACACTGCCAAAGCAACATTATATATTGTAATATTATATTAGCAAACAATGAAGTTTAGATGTACACTAAAAAATTGCAGAAATCTGCAATTAATTCTGCCCCAGGAGGTTAGATGCATATCTAGGGATCTTAAAAGGAACCAGTTGATAGTGTATAGATTATCAAAACAAGGGGCCTGCAACCAAACATGTTACCTAGGTTGAACTAATATGTACATAACCTGTTAAACACTAAAACGTCTAGATTATCAATCAAATCTTTGACATTGAAATATAAATAAATAACTGGAAGATAGCTAAGAAATTCAATCTCTTTCTTAGGAATGCATGTAGGTTCAGTCAATAATCATAAGGTACATCCTATCCTATGCATATAATTGATAACTGAAGCAAAAATGATTTTGTCCTTTAGCATTCAACCTTAGAAACACCAAAATAGTAAGATTCAACTTTTCAAAATGCAACCCTCTGCTCAGAAAAACCCTATCTTTCAAGCAGAATGAGATAAAACCATCCAAGATTGAGCACTGGTGACTATCATGATGGAGCTCAAATCATAGGGGCGTTACCCCTTGGCGGTCCCATGAACGGCCCCTACTGCAAAAGTGGGTGCTCATTGTGCAGCAAAAGATGGCTTTGCAGCCATTTAATGAACAAACTTTACAAAGACTATGGTATATATTACGAATACTGTTACACTTGTTAAAGAACTGTAATACAGCAGCTCTATTTGTATGGTACACTGAGTTCCTTCAAGTAGATCAAAGAATGGGGTGTCACTGTCAGCATTGTGAGTTTAAACAATAAAATCTTAAATCTGGTCCTAGAAAGCTAGCATTTACAACAGATAGTATTCAATGTCCTACAATGCTGTGTACAGATGTAAGAACTATGTCCGAGTTTATAAATTTTAATTTCATACAAAAATCTACAAAATTTGCAAAACCTGATCAGTTCACGGTTACTTGCATCAAACGAATTTTGTGCAAGTTGTAACCTGATTCCAGTACAAAACTGTTGAATTCCTAGAGTAGCATGTGGGGTAAAAAGTGAGGATCACTTGGTATAACTCAAATAGGATGCGACGTTGACCAATAAATATATGAATAAACCTGGATTTGAATGCAAATGCGACTTGCCAACTAATCCTCATGAGACCAATAAATTGAGTCACCATGAGGAATAGCACCTCCATCTAAATACAGCATGTGCCGGGCCCCTTAATCCTCATCCGCAATTTTAATCCAGCGATTAACCAAGTTGCCATTTAAGGCCCTGTTTGGATACGCTTATCTGAGAATCAATTTTAATCTGATCAGGATTTTCTGATAAGTCGCGATCTGAAGAATCTGCAGTCTGAAGAATCGTCGCGGTGGAAGAAACGACCCCTCGGGCTCGCGGTACAGGATTTTGGATTCCCAGTGCAAATGCCGATCTTTCCCACCACGGCGGTTGAAAGAATCGAAAAATAATCAAAGCGTTTGGGTGGGATTCTCGCTTAATTCTATCCAGAATCGGATTTTAAGCGTATCCAAATAGGGCCTAAGTTGCAACAGTAAGTACCGCAGAATTTATTAGTTGGTGGGTGAGAGATCGTGCTAAATGACTAGCGTAGAAGCTCGCCATTCGGTGCTAGCTAATAGGGATGAAAACGGAATGAATACCATCAAATGGTCTTAAATAAGAATATGAATTTGAATATTTTTAAATATAAGTACGAACCAAATGTCGTAACGGATACGAATTCGAATCGAATATGTACTTAATTTGGTCGTACACGGATATCCTCCTACAACATCTGTAACAAATTTTGGTAGAACAAATTACTAGCAGTTTTGCTGGTTTTTTATTGGTTTTGACCGGTTACTGGAACAATTATCGATTTTAAACCACCCAAATTCAAATTTTGAATCATAAAATTCCGAGTCGCATAGGAAACAAATCAAATAGTCTCAAATACAAATACGAATGCAAATATTCTCAATTACGAATATTCTCAAATACTGATACGAATATTCTTGAATATGAATACGTATATTTTTAAATATAAATATTGTTTACCACATTCGTATTTTCTTGGATATGAATATCGAGTAAAACAGATTATCCGTTACTACCTCTCACCCCTACTAGCTAGCTCGCTCTTTGTTTTTGGTGCATCCTCCCGTTCTCACAGTAGCACGTTTTTGCATATCTAAGGGTATTAATTAGGAGGCATTTAAAGTTTAACTTCAAACCAAGTCTCATCCGAATCCGCCGTATTAATACTAGCAAGTACGCTAGCACCACCGTGACAAAGATACTGTCCATCCAAAGACAAAGACAGTACCCCTAGTAGACTATTCTGGTGTACAATTCTAAGGGCAGTCTCAGTGTTCCACGTAGAATAGTGTCTATGATATTAATTAGATTGTCATTTAGGAGTTTTAGATAATGTGGCGCTATATTAAATAAGAGAAAGGAGAAAAAGAGGAAGAAACTGGGTCTCATGCAAAACCTAGTTTTATGAGAAAACCAATGCAATAGACACTACCAAATTTTGCATTGGAGAGATGGTGATGTCTTCATGATAGATGGAGAAAAATTATGATTAGTGAAGAGGAGAGAGAGATTTTGATGCTTAATTAATTGCTTGGGTTATAAATAGACATGGTGCATTAGAGACAATAGTGTCTAAAATAGTGTCTATATGACATGGTATAGATAGACACTACTTAATGGTTTCTGCATTTGGACTGCCCTAAAGAGTTTAGAGGTAGAATAGATTTATTTTTTTTATCAGCAATATACCTGCCTACCCAATAACAACAACATGATTACGAATCTTCAGAGAATGGCCAGCGCTGCATTCGATATGGAGTACTAGTACTCCATTTATGAATTGAATCGAATTTGGTGCTCGTTGGTTGGTCCACGATAATTAGTTTAGTAATTATATAGAAGGCACAAGATTAGTCGATTCGAGGTCCCACAAGGACACAAACACGAACCAGTGGCATTAGTTAAGTAATTAGTCTTCTGTGTTAAGTAAGACCCTTGAAAGAATTCCTGCAAGCAAAAGAAAATCCAAGTAGAAACTTAGTAAATGAACAAAAGCTAAAAAAATATGTTATAGTGGGATTTGAACCCAAGCCCTCATTAGAGGAACTATTCACAAAATAGCACTAAAGCATTTTTTAAAAAAGTTAGCCCTCATAGACCCATTTTTGCAAAAATGACTCTCTCCTCAAGCTCGGAAGGCACGACAGGCCGGGGCGACGGCACTGCAGTTTGGCGCCCAACGCGGCAGGTAGGGCTACTAGCCCCTGGCTTCGCTGATCTCCCCTGGCTCGGTAGGAGCTGCCGAGCTCTCCCGGCTCGGCATCTTTGTTGCCTAGGCTCCCGTACACGATCCCCGTGGCCGTTTGCCCGATTAACCTACACGGACTCACCTAAACATATGATTGTGTTAGAACCATTTTAGAGAGGTGCAATGGGGGGCTTGGACGGGCCGATGAGCCAACACCACCAACTCTATCTTTTAAGTAGTGCAGTTATATTATTGAAAAAATTGTAGGAATGCATCATATGTAGCCTGACATAGCACTTCACAATGAAGGTGTAAATTACAATGACGCTAGGGCGAAAATGTGGAATCGTATGGCACCCATATGGCATAGCGGTTATCCGAACGGTGTGGATATGGCTGGTTGTCATAGTAGTGACAAGCACAATTGTAACTTGGGTTGGCACAACAACAATACGGGTGGTAGTCACTGCCGAGATGCACCACTTCCTCATTGTTCCTCTCCCAAATCCTCTACCTACGGAGCTCGTCGTTGTTGGTCCTCTCGGTCTAAAGCTCCTTCGGCAACTCATATAGGTGGATGTGCAATTTGTAGATGTAAACTTAGATAGGCATTGGATACGATGGATTCACCCACTCGGTAAACTTGCTATCCACTGTTTGCAAACAAAACAAGGTTAGTACAAGTGTTCCATACATGCAAGTATACGTAAGTACTGAACCACTTACTATGAACAAAGGGCAGCAAATGAATCAACATCCTGGGTGCACATGGTCATCATAAACCTGCACCACCACATCAAGGTTGTGCTTGCATTACAGCCAAGGCTCTGGGACATGTGGGTAGTCGTGAAGGGAATTTCTAGGGTTGTACTACTCCTTGGTTTTGAGTGGTAGATCGAGGCTTGGGGGTTGGAGTCTAGGAGATCGTAGATGCTCGTGTCTTCAAGGTAAGGGTCATGGCATTGAAACCCAGTCCATGCCCGCCGTCCCCTCCCAAGCCTTAAGCTTCCAGTCCTATCCACCATGCTTCTGTTAGCGTATTGTGATTCCCTACAACAAAGAAAAAGTTATTTGAGTATTCATATGAAGTGTGCATAAAAGCTTGTAATAGTGTTTGTACAAAATTCACATTAAAAGTTATTCAACATTAAGATTGAACTTAATTTAAAACACACAAAATTTGCATTGCCGAACATTAATTTGTTGCAAGTTACATTGCAGGAAATGCTGTCTTTATAAAGAATGAACGAGTATATAGGTGCAAGTCCTATAAATTGCCAGGACTATGGGGCGGCCGATGAAGTAGGCCTATTGTGACGACCCGCATAATTACCATGGGGTAATAATGCCAGTCAACGGATTATTATTCATTTTAGCCGATAGAACATCGCTCTAACGAATAATAAGCCATCAGAGTGTTGCAGCACAACAATAATTAGAGACAATCACAATATTACAATAATATTGCCACGTAGGGCTAAAATTTATTACAAAACCTCAATGGCTTAAGTATCCTGTTCTCCACCCAACCTTCGCACGGGATGTCCGCCTTGTACCCGTTGTAATCCGAGTCCACAGTATTGCATCCAGGCTGAACTGACATATTCCTAAGCAAAGGGAGATTTATAGCAAGGGTGAGTACAGAAGTACTCAGCAAGCGATATTAGCAAAAATGCACGAAATGCTCAACAATTACACTTATAGGAATATCAATTCCTCTATTCAATCTTATACTCATTCTTAATACTCTTTTCACATCAATTTCCTTTTCAGGACTTATAGAAAATAAGGTTTGTTGGTTTTGAAAGAATTCCAAGTTATTAATTTAGAAAACTACTGAACATATGCATGAACAGCAAAAACCCCCATAAGATTCCGTAATTCTCCTTTCCCGGAGACGGGCATGAATTCATGATTTGGATAGCATTGCGCAAGCTTGTATCACTTTACCCATCACCACTCTGATCATGTTGGCTTCCCGGATCTCCGCAATTCCTTAGATGCGGCGCCCAGATCAGAGTACAGTACATTTGCATCTATCTCAGTAATTATATCTCCACCCAACTATTCTCAGCCAGCGCCCGAGGTGGTTTCTCACCCTCGCTCGGCGCCCACGGACCTCGTCCTACCCCAACCTTTACTCGCGCTAATATATGCGCCTTGCATCCCCCACCCGGCACCCAAGTGCTGGCCCGGATCGTGTGGGTTCCTGCGGTGGTGGAGGTTCCCACCCGGCACCCAGTTACTGGCCCGGATCTTGTGGGTTCCTCCATGGGGTCCCTCACCCGGCACCCAGTTGCTGGCCCGGATCGTGTGGGTTCTCCCAATGGCTTAATAAATACTTACCCATGTGGAGAATATAACACTTTGATAGAACTACTAGTCTGTCCGTAAAAACGGGATGTTGGTTGATACGGTTGGTATGGTCTGTTCACACGGATGAAGTTGGTAAATTCCTTACATTCTATTCTTATGTAGAGATCCCACATCTGCCCACTTGTCGCCTACCCTGGCAACCTTTGCCCACCTTCTTACTCAACTTAATGGCCAACAGCTCCATCAGTTGCCGCTATTTCTTTTCTCATATCTCCTATATCCACTGCTCGATTTAAATACCTTTTATTTCTTTTATGCAGGGTGATACTAGAGTAATACAAAATACTTGTTTTACGAAATATACTCTGAAGACTTGATAAAAGGAATGCTTGCCTGAACTTTAACCATATACTCGGATTCAAGTAGGATTAGGTGAAGTCGTTCTCGTAGCTTGGTTGTTGCCTGCAATTAAATACGTCGGCTACGACTTAATTTACGAGAACATAATAAAATACAATGTGTCGATGTGCTTGTGCTCCTAAGGTAAAACGCCACTCCATTCAACCCAATCGCAGTAATCGAGGTTACTTCGGCACACTCGTCGTTCGACATCATCGCACTAACGTCATGAGATATGGTTGATTTATTAGGTATGCCTGGCGTTTTATTAATTCCTAGCAATTTTCCAATTATACGGGATTAACTAAATGTATATACAATTATGACAGCTAATATTAATCCTAGTCAATCTTTGCGTATACAATATTCACCTTTCTAATTTGTTTTAGATTTAAAGATTACTTAAATACATTTTCTCGTACTAGTACGCGACAAATTAAATTATAACCCCCAGAAGAAAAGGGTTCCGAGTTAATTAATTACTAATTCCTTAATTAAACTATATACTCAGGCGTCCTTATGGGATTCATAAAGTTTACTTTAGTCATTTGTATATTTTTACAGCTTAACTGTTATTTAAATCGTCGCGTATAATTTTCATTGCTATGTGTAATCTTAAATCGGCATGTACTATTATAAATTAGCGCATGTTGTTCTAATCATCGCAGACAGTTTTAAATCTTCTAATGGCTATGAATTATAATTCAGACTACTTATTAATGGATCCTACAGTTTATAATCAAATAATAGAAATTAACTTGGCATTTAAATGTGCAATATAGTGATCTAAATGATATTGTGATAATTTACTTCGCGTGCGTGCAATTTCCAGCCTACGGCATCATTTAGTTTATTTTCAAGATTTACAAATGTTTAATAGGGCACTTCTGTAATTTAATGTGATCTAGGTTAATTGGGTATTTAATGATAACCTGGAATAATTTACTTAGCACTGCATCGGTTAAATCGATACACACTAGGTTTTAATCTATAAATGACAATTCATTTATTCTAATTTTTGTAATTACTGATTAATGGTTTTCTACTGTTCAGATGGACTTAACCAACTGGTTATTGAAACTCACAACAACGTGGGCTAAGACTACAGTCCTTTAATTTAATTCATACGCATACAAGTTTAATCGACGTGTGTCTTTTAAATCGTCGGACCACAAGCAATATTTTAATTGTCCAGAGTAATCAGAAGTCGATTTCTATAGTTTTAAATGCTACTAATCAAATTGTCTTTGTAATTAAATATATCATTGAGTGGTTTAAACAACATACACATGTTTTAATTTACTCGCGGGCCAGTTTTAATCAATTGACATGCTTGGTTTATTCATAAGCTTACGACTATTTATTATTGAAGTTTCATAGGTTTATACTACTGACAGAGTTTAGCAGATATTTAATTTGAAACTCTAATAATGGAGCAACAGTTTTAATCTACGGACAGCCTTTAACTACGTTTCAATAGGCGTAATTATTGATTAGTGATGTTTGGTAATTTAACATGCTCAGTATAATATTTAACGAGTATTTTAATCTGCAATTGATTACTTAAATTTAAATATTTCCGAATACAAACTTTTATTATGCGAGCGCTTCTCCTCTCTCTTCTTTCTCTCTTCCTTTCCCCTTTTTCTTTTCTTTTTCTTCTTTCTCCTTTTTTTTCTCGCTGCCCCTTCCTTTCCTCATTTCTTCCGCCGCTCCTCTTTTCTTTGCTACTTCCGGCCGAAGCTGCCTCCTCCTCTTCCCTCTATCTCTCAGCTCACGCGCCCCCTCCCTATTTCCTTGCCCCGGCGCCGCTCTTCGGTTCCTCCGCGCCGGCCGCTACTCCGGCCTCCTCGCTCCCCTACGCTCGGCCCTCTCTCTCCTTCCCGGACTCCCTTCAACCCGTCGCCGCATCTCGGCTCCTCCTCATGCGCCTCCCCTCGGTCTCAGCTCCTCCGCCCTGGCTTCCAACTTCACGCCGCCGCGTCGCACCGGTGCGGCTCCCCCGTCTCCTGCGCCTCCTTGCCTTTCGGCGCCGCTTGGTGAGCCACGGCCCGGCCGCTCCCACCTTGCCACTCGGCGCCGCCCGGTGAGCTATGGCCAGATCCGGCCGATCTAGTGCTTTTTCTCCACATCCTACTCCGACCTATCGGTTTTGGCTTGCTATTTTTATTTTTGCCGAGGTGCTAGGTTGGGAAGCGTTTGCCTCGGCTGGCCACTGCCGACTAGCCGCCGCCCGTACGCCGGGGGAGTACCCGGTGGCACCTAGCGGTGGGCTCGGCCGGAGGTAACACGTAGCCGCCGTCCTCGTCGGTAAGCCTCTTATCCCCTCTTCTACCTTTGGTGATATGCTTGGATTGGTCCCATGTGCTCTACTGAGGATGGATGGCTTATTGTTTCTAGTGCAATATTGGCTATACTGAATGAATGTAGTACATTGATGGATATTTTGTGGGGTTTACCTTTGCTGGTGATTGCGAGAGGAAGTTAGGGTTTGGGCTGGTGGTTGTCACTTGCTTGCGGTGGGGTGGTCGCCTGGTGATGACTCCCTCCTGGGATGGACTGGTTCGGCTTGCGGTTCGACTTCTACTGCTGCTCCCTGTCGTCTTGCTCCCGTCAGCTTGCCGTGCCTTCGTCTTCTTGGCCTTCGAGTTCCACTCGGTGGCTGGCTTCTCTATTGGTCTGGAATGGTTGGGGAGTTTTGGGGAATGCTTACCGTACCTCTCTTTGTCTCTTGTGCTATTTCCTCTGGTTGGCTGGTTGAAGTATTGGCAGTGAGATATTTTGGTCTGGCAGTGCTACTATTTTGGCCGTGAGGGCTTCTGGACCGGTGCTATCTCGGTATCACTGGTCTGGCTATTTGCTGTCTTGGTTAATACGGTGATATGCGGTTATGACTATGGCATGTGTCTCTCGGTTGTGGTTTGGGCTGAGAAAATGGAATTATGGGATTTTTGCCTTTGCATTGGTTGATCCTTATACCAAATCAGGTTTGTATATATATACATATATCATGTGATGAACCTATGGGTGTGAGAGGTGCCGACTGGCCCCTGGACGATCAGGTATCTCTGTGAATAGATTACCCCGCCCGAAGTTAATCCTTAGGGCTCTGACGGCAACGCTTTCTTTGCTTCGCTTTATTTCGATTAATTCTTTTGTTCAGTCTTTTTCGGTCTTAAAACTTAGTTATTTGTTCATAAGTAAATAGTGATGTAACGGCAACTCAACGACGGTCTGATTAATGTGTCTCAACGACAGTCTGATTAATGTGTGAAATGTCCGTGCATGTACTTTTGGGCTTTCTCTCAATATTGATGTATACCAATTAATGTAACTTTTATTCTTTATTTCCCTATTGTAGTAATTATGTATGAGATGGATCTCTAGTTGTAATTGACGCTCTCAATTGTAATTGCTTCATTTTTGAGATAGTTATTTGGTTAAGACACAAAATTGTATATTTGTTGTAATTCGTAGTGTTGCTATTATGTAATACAAATTGTAATCTTTTTATTGGACTTGATATAAGTTCTAATTGTCGATCAAGGGATGTTATTGATTTTATCCTACCCAGATTGTAATTTAATGACTGATGTACTATGGACTGTGTAGGATCGATATCGGCAACAGAGAGGGGTGAATGTTGCTTAAAAAAAAGGTCAACAAGACAAGGAAATTTCAACCCCCAAAAAAAAGGACAGACTAATAGCTCTCAAATTGAATGGGCCGAACTAAAAACATGGAGCTACTGTCACAAACATTGGACTTTAACAAGTCACAAGAAACTTGCTTCCGAAGAAAGAGATTCTGGACTAATCAACCGAAAGCATAAAGAAAAAGTAGCTGCATTGGACTTTAACAAGTCACAAGAAACATGCTTCTGAAGAAAGAGATTCTGGACTAATCAACCGAAAGCATAAAGAAAAAGTAGCTGCAGATCGGGTTGCACTTGGACTGAAACGAGTACAGAGCAGTTGCAGCAGGCAAAAAAAAAACAAGTTGGTTTTACTGCAAGCAGAACCGAACTGCACTAAGAAGTGCTCTGCCGAGTCTAGAGACAAAAGAAAATATTCATTGCTTAATTCCCGAGACAAAAGAACTTGCACTAAGAAGTGTTCTACTGCCGCAACCATAAAAACAACAGTCAATCAGATTTTTGTGCAACAAAAACAAAGACCGAAAGAAGAAGAAAGAAAGAAAATAATAATAATCTTGCGGCCGGCCGGACAGTGAAGCAAATGGATTTTAACTTAATTCCCGAGAGCACTTCACTGAGCCAAGCAATCAATGAAAACCGAGAGCACACAAGGACATCAAATTCTGGACTGAAATTAATAGAGCAGCAGACAAAAAGGTAAATACCGAGAACAGACCTTAGCAGAGAAATTCGAGGAAATTACTACTTCTTTTTGGGACAGCTCGACAAGGCTCTAATCTAAATAACAAGACTAACCTCTGGGAGAAGAACACACAAGCAGAGAATAAAATGAAACCAAGTCACCTTAGACTATGAAAAAAACTCGAACAGAATACAAATAGATTCAAGGAGACATGAAAGATTAAAATAGGGTTTACATTCATCTCATCTCACAATCTCACTAAGTCCCCATACGCTCGGAGAGCATGGAGAGAAGCTCACACCCCCTCTCTTTCTCGATTATTCATACATGAAGAGAACTCAATTAAAACCCTAACTCTTACTCCCGCTCTCTCTCACAATTCATACTCAAATTGTTTGCTCAAAATCATGAAGACTACTAGAGAACACCCTCTCTATTTATAGCCTCCACTAATGGGTTCACAACACACTTTACCCATTAGCTCTCAACAACTCATGGTGCTTTACCCACAATCCACTTCCTTTAGTGCAGCTTTGCGTATTCACCAAAACGCCCCTCGCGCACCTTCCAGGAAGCTTCCTCATTCCTTGCCTTGCAAGCCACCTCGAGTCCTCGCCGTCTTCGGCACACCCCGACCGTTCTGACCTCAGCGCCACCTGCGCCTAGTCCGGTCATCCGTGCCTCGCCACGACTCCGCCTCGATATCCTGCAACCAACACAGACAAGAAACACATCAAATAGCACCGCTCGATACATAAAATCACAATTGCATTAATGAAATCACATTAAGCCCAAACCTGTGAAATCAACAGAATATCATCCTAATCACCTCTGAATCTCTGCACACGGATCTTCCCAAGACAAGGGCCGTCCACACGCTTCACCACACACGTATCGGGGTTTGACCTATGTACCTATTACATGCGACTTATGCAAACATCATATGTTGCAATGGCTTGCTACGCGACATCCTTGTTAGGGAAGTGTCGCCCTTCGAGGAGAGTGTCTTCGTCGAAGGACCATTTCACCCCATCTTTGAACGACAGAGCTAAGAAGGCAAACGCAACAACATCTAGTCTTGAGGAGATGTACTGAACATCCGTGCACACAATGCCACCAGATGCATTGCCCCTACTAGCGCCAACACTAGCCTTGTCTCCTCCTCATCGCCGAAATGTCTTCCACCTGATAATCTATCAAATATTCATGGCAGTCAATACATGCTACCCACCATCTCCTTGCACCGTCTGTTGGCTCAAAGTTATGAGCCAACCTTGACAGTCGTCCATCATCCCATCTAGCACCATCTTCCACTACACCAACACCATGGCTAGCGCTAGCAGCTTCCACTTTGCCACCACCATCTCCACCAACACTACACTCCACACCACCACCATCAACCAATTGTGGCACTTTTGTCAAACCCAGATTTTATAATCCGGAATCTACTGTGTTTAGCTGCACTATTCCCTGGATCAGTAGATAGTGCACACAGTTACAGTAATGGACATCAATTTACATATCATGCGGAAGCATAAATAAAATAGTAAACTTACCCATGGGCCGATTAGGCCGCATTCATTAAATTGCAGCAGCGGAAACGAAGCACACAGGTGGGACCTTCAGGACATGCCCACAGGCAGCCAACTGGAGGTTCGCGACCTAGCCCTTGACATCTTCCTCTTCTTTGCCATCATGGTCCAAAGGTATTGCTGAAGCGTAGTGATTTTGATTCCTGCTTCTGGATTAGGGGAGGGAATAGCGAATATGAGCACAAACCACCATGCTCGCGAGCCAACACACAGGATGCAATTAAATAGTATGCATGGCTTATCAAAGGAGAGGCTCGGGTTATTTTGTTTTGCAAGGAGTGCTTTTGAATACAATTAATTAAAAAGCCCTATGACTTAGCAATTTTGGAACAAATCATAATGTACAAGGAAATGCATTATTAATATCGATTCAGATTCCATCATCCGTAACATGGCATCTGCACCATATAGCAATTTCTTCAGCGTTATAGCCGCTTAACTTACCACTGGGACGATACCCAGGACAATTCCAAACCAGGGCAGTCCTTCGCCCTTCCAGTTTCCAATCTCCCAAGTTTCCAAAGTTTTTAAAACATAACTATATCTAGTTAAGTTCCCATGTCCGCCCTTGACCGTGGGCACGGCTATTCGAATAGTTTTGACTCTGCAGAGTTTGTACACTTTCACCACAAGAGACAATCAACTCGTTGCCCCACATGATTCCTGAGACGTGTGGTTGAGCAGACCATCACAGTGACTTTTCAAAGTATCTAGTCCCTTCTGTCATCTCACCTTATGGGAAACTGCCCATTTGCGGTGGGTCCCATCTATGACTTTTCATATTTTATTTTAGAATGTTCGAGTTTCCATTGTTCGCATCTTCCCCTTTATGGCATTATTATTAGAAATTTTATTTTTCCAAAGCTTTCTTAATTTTTCGAATCCCCCACCAAAATTCAGATAAATGCCATAAAATCCAAATTTCAACTGAACACATTGCAAAATACTTTAAGAACTTTATATTTTCAAATTCGAATTTTTCAGGATGTTACAACTTCCATGCCGCCACTATCGCCCTTGCCCCTGCTCGATGCCTCCTCCCTCCTCACAAACTACACATACACCATTGGCCTCCTATATATCGCCATAGCAGGATTGCTTGCAATCTCTATGTACTACCATTAGGCGACATTGACAGCCACCTTCTTTAGTTCCCAGAAATACTCCCCTGAATCTCCAACCATTGTAGCTATCACTGCCTTGATGACAAGCTTATTTCTGCCAACCTCCCTATCAAATGCAATCCACACACACCTCCTGAGCTCAGGGAAACCCATTTCCTTAAGCCTCGGAGCCTGGAGTATGGTCCTTTCATAATTTTGAAGGTCCACCATGTATGGCTTGTCCCATATGACTCCCTTCCCATAGAACACGAATAAATGTTCCATATCTGACAACAATTACCTACTACCAATACAAATGAAATATACGTATTTCAGATGGGGCTAAATACAGCTAAATGTAATACTTAATCATCCATATGTACATAGCTAAGCTACCAATTATGTCTATGAACATGTGCTAATAATATAGGTTCACAAATATTTTTTAATTATTGGCAATGGCACCAGAGCAATACAATACAATACAATACAATACAATACAATACAATATATATATATATATATATATATATATATATATATTACATACCTAATTTGCAAAAAGTAAAAAGGTACAAATAATACCAATGTACAAATAATAATAGTGTACACATAATAGTAAAAAGGTTAGCTATTAATAAAGAATCGTTATTATTGCCACTAATACATCACTAACATGGGTAATTGCAAAATATCGTCCACGCAAACTAAATACATACGTCATCTAAACATGGTTACTAAGCATATTCTATACAATCAAATCATTGTTAAGCTAATGAAACATTAATAACATGTTAAGCGTATTTCTCGCAAGTGAATGAAACATACCTCTTCGTCAAGATCTTCATTGGAACCACACTAATTCCATCTATAAAATCCCCTAAATCATAGCAACACCACCACAAAAATCTAATTCAAACTCTTTTTTACTCTTGCTTTCTTCTTCCTCGGCTCTCTCTCACTCGGCAAGGAAGATACTCAACTATGCTGCTTCAGATGAGATAGCGGAGAGGGATGCGAACCATTTTGTGCATGCGGGAAGGTGTTGCCGACTGACAGGCCCATGTGGGTGCACGGGGTAGCTCCAAGTCTAGCCAAAAGCCACATGAATCACTATGGAGCGTGTCACGTCTGCCCGGTCAGCTACCCAGCCACTTGTCGAGGCAGGGTAGCTCAACAGGAGCTACCGAGCTTGGGGAGCTCGGCAGCGCTAGCCCTCGCCTCCTCTTGCCACACTTGCACACCCAGCTGAAACTATGTCGGCCTGTCAAGCTAGAGGGCCTTCCAAGCTCAGGGAGGGGCCATTTTTTGCAAAAACGAATACTCAGAGGCCAAATTTGAAAAAATGCAACAATGCTACATTTATGAATAGTTCTTGTTAGGGAAGCAGACCCTTAGATAACTCAAGCCATCCTGACCTTTATGGCCAAATCAAATTTGCCGAGAAAACCAGTTATAGGTTGTAGTTATGGTAAACACAAGCCAGACAAGCCTAAGGCCCTATTTCAAGCAGTGAAAAGTCGCTCGGAATGCATTGGCTTCTTGACATGGCTTTTCTCTTTTTTTCTTTGCATTATCTGTGGAGATATAATGGTCTTTTTTTCCTACTTTTCTTCATTTTCTTTAATAAAAAGCAATACTCTAAAAACGGGTCTACTAGGCTGAGTATAGTATACAAGTAACGAGTGCCCCTACCTATTAGCTGGTTATCTGCATTATCGGACTGGTTATGCCGCATAATAGGCCTATCATGCCATATAATCACTATGAGGTTGGGTGATTAGTCGAGTATATTTACCGATTTTTAGAACTTTGAAAAAAGCTAACAACTGCTACAGTACTATTTCAGCTAAAAACCAAAAGACATAACACTTTAGAACTTTGGAACAAAGCCATAGCACTGATAGTACACTCAAAAGCCCTAAAGCAACATAGTCTAGTTTTTATAATTTACAACTAAGCAGCTAGAAACTTTGTCAAATTCACACATGTACTCTCCTATAAGGTACTAGAAACTTTTAATCACTAACTTGTAGCATTGTTGTGATTTGTGACACCAGGAAAAACCACATATTTGATTCCATAAAAATGGACTTAGAAGTTACAAATGAACTCTCTTGAGGCTTAACTGTGTCTCACTTCTTCATCTTATTACCAGCTTACCACGTTACAGTTTACACTTGCATGGTCTAGTGATATTGGAAGCTATATTGTTCAATGTCATTAACCATCTGGTGATGGAGATGGCCATGAACATCTGTATGTTCACATGCTTTACTGAATGTTCTAAAAGAACTTCAAATTTTCAAAAGTTTTGAATTCTTTTGGATTTTGCTTGAATTTTCAATTCTTACCCAATTTGGCAATTACCCTTGGAAACCGCCTTCTCCTTTTGGTCATCCATCTTCCCTGTTTGCTGGCGCCTCCTAGAGCAGCTACCTTCCCACCACCTCGTTGTGTGCTGCTCCACGCGCCCAAGCAATGCCGCTTGAAGTTGCGGCCGCCCTCCTCCCTCATGTTCACACCTGCTCTGCGCTGACGCCAAGGCCCCACTTGCCAGTCACCTAAACCCCTGCTTCCTCTCCTTGCTTGGTGTGCTTAATTGACTGAGCGCTCGTCTGCTGCAGCCTGCTGCTGCTTCAATCCCCAACGTGCACACTGCTTTGTGCTAGTTGCGTTTGGCCTTACCAACTCATGCAAACACCGTACACCACCTCACCTGTGCCTTCACTCCCAGCAGAGCCCTGCTCTCTCTCTCTCTCTCTCTCTCTCTCTCTTTCACGTGCAGGCGACGCTGAACCACCTTCCTACTCCCACCACCTCACCTCACCTTTAAAGTTCAATTGTCATCATATAGAGCTCTGCGTCACTCCCAGACACCCACTAGAACCACCCAATTGAACTCTTGCTCACTGCAGCACCGCCGGTGACCTCCCCTGAGCCTAATGAGCCCTAGATCCAATCTTCTTCATCAGTCGATTAAAACTCAATTGCATTCACTGACATAACCTTCTTTGTTTTCTGATCACGCTGGTGGACTAGCTCAGCTGTGAGTGTTTCTCCCGTGAACAGCTCAGTCGAGCATTCCCCGAACCAAACCACCACCACTACCGAGAAGCCTATGCACTGTAGATGGTCAAACCACTCCCTATTTACAAAGTATGGAAAATGAGGTAAATAAAGATGGCTAAAGAGGGATTAATAAATCTGGAAATGTGCATGGGCCTAACTCAAAAAAGGGGGGCCCTTCAGCCTGGCCTGAGCCAGCCATTGGGCCGACCCTTCTCACTAGCGCTCGACCACAGCCGAAGCCTCTCCCCGCCAGGCCATCGTGGCCACCTGTGTCGGGACCCGGAGCAACAACTCCAGAACCCACTGTGTAAATCGCACTATCCTAGGAAAAGCTAGTGCACACAGGTTTAACAGTGACACATATCATGCATGATAACCAAACTTTATTATAAGCAAAGAGTACGGGCCTTATGGCCAAGTTTACAATAGGGTGGCTCATGGCCAAACATAAAAGTAAATAGCGGAAGATAAATAAAAGGAGCAGCCCATCCTGCTGCCCACAGGCGAATGACTGTAAGACGTGGCCTATTCATCTCAATCCTAACCGAAGTCGATGCCGTCGTCCTCTGGCAACAGAGTTAAGCAAGGTGAGCACATAAAGTAGTCCACAAGTTACACCAGGAGTTTTAACAGATTTGATGCATGCATAAGGATTTACAAAGGAAGGAATATTATGGTTATTTGCATAAAAAGCAACATTGGAGTAAATACAGTAAAGTAAGTGCAAAAGCTGAATTTCATACAATATGTAAAACATTCTTTTTAACTAAAATAATAACATTAGTGCAGACATCAACCTATCCACGGGTATCCCAACCGGACCATCTTTCCAAAAGATTTCACAAGTTTCCACAAACCAGATTTTATTAAAACCAAAGTCTAATCCGTGAAAAACCATACTAAGCATGTCCTTGACCATGGACATGGCTATCCAGGATAGTTTGTTACTCTGCAGAGGTGTACAACTTTACCCAGAAGACATGTCCTCTTGTTTTGCCACGCGATTTACACACTACCTTAGGTGTGCGGCTGAGAGTTCATGACAAGGCTGTTCCAATGTTCCATTACCAAATTAGTTACGCCGCCACTAAGGTTTCACCACAACATGAATCCACATGTTGGAGCCCCCTCTTGTGCCATGTGAGACTTCTTATGGCATACGCCATGCTCACATTCAGCCTATAGCGAAACTAAAATGGAACTTCACAAATTACTTAGCCAAGTCTGTCCCATACCAGACTTGTGGTAGTACGGTGTGACATTGTAAGAGTAGTTCACAGACCGGTCCTTAAATTGACTTAGGCCCAACCACATACCCCTTGTGCCTGGTAGTCCACATCGAGTCAACAAACTACGATGCATGCCAGCAAGCACCCACCACCATACCAATGCCTAAGTCTAAACTAGTTTTTATACATTTTATGTTATCAAAATTTCATAGACTTTCTTGACTCACCAAGTCAAGAATAAATTTTATAAATCAACATTTTAAGTGAAACCATTCTTCCCACCTAAATTATTCTAAGCATGGCTAAGCAATTCTATAAAATTTTCTGGTTAATCCTAGTGTACCAACTAGGTTTTCATCTATGGTGACAAGGTATGTTTGTTCAATATCAAAATTGGCCGTACACAAAGGAATTTGGTGTAACTAAAGTTTAAAGCACATTTTAACTAATTTGAATAAAAGTACGCATGCATATTATTTTAAAAACAATATAAATAATTTAAATTACCGGGATTAATATGGTCAAAGGTGTAACTTGACTTGCTCGAAGTCCTGCTGCAATTCATCGAAGAAAAACTCTCCAAATTCGTCGTAGTCTACACGCGAAGAACCAAAATAAATTCAAAAATTCAGAGAGAGTTCAGAAATGGATAGTTTAGGATTTTAGAAAAATTTAGAAATTTGAACAGGTCAAATCGGAGTTAAAATGAAGAAATACGGGCTCCTGGAAGATTAAAACTAAAGAAAAAGAAAAGATTGATTTGTAGAATTATTTTTATACTGAAAATTCAATTTATGACGTCAGCATCAATTTTATTTTCTGGCTGAATTATTTTTTACATTGAAAAGACTTCATTTGACCGACAAGTGGGGATGGGTGTGCGGTGGACTAGGTTAACGAATGGGCTCTGTCCACCGTGGACTCGGTCCACGGCTGACGTGGCCCAGAGGGAGAAGGTGGCAGTCGTGCGCTGACGAGGCGGACACGCGGCACCACGTGGCTACCATGCAGGCACGCGAGATGACGTGGCGACGCTGGCCGGAGGCGACACTCAGGCGGCGGGCTCGCCAGCGCTCCGGCGCCTGGCGGCGGCGGCCGAGATGCGCATCGGCAAGAGGAGAAGGCGGGGAGTCTGGTTCACCTTGGCGCGGGGTTCGAGGGGCGTGGAAAGGGGTCGGCGACGAGCTCAAGCAGCGGCGGCGCACGGGCGGTGGCGGCGACGGGTCTCCGGTGGCGGCTTCGCTCGGTAGAGAAGAGGAGGGTGGTTGCCGGTGCACGGGGAAGACGGTGGTGGCATCGACGAGGCGCGGGGGAGGTCGGGGAGGTGGCAATTTCTCACCGGAGCTCACTCGGACGACGGAAAAGGAGTGCACAACACGGGGAGCTCGGGCGCGGGGGAGAGGGGGCAAAGGGCTTTCGGCACACGGGGAAGGCAAAAGGAGAAGAGGATGGGCTCGGGGAAGGGCTTTTATAGGCGTGGGGAGGAGAACGGCCGAGCACGACCTCGCCGGAGTTAAGGCAATTAGAAACCGGCGTATAACGGTGAAAGGGCTTTAAGCTGGAGGGTAAACGGGCGGAGTGAAGGTGGTTGCTAATGCGGGATCTTTAGGGCCACTAATGGCATCGGTTGCCGGCCAAGGGGGAAAGTAACCGAAGCTTTAAAAGCTCAGGTATGGCGTTAGTGGAGGCCGGCGGGAGAAGGAACAAGGGGAGGAGAAAGATGATGGCTTGGGCCCCGCATGTCGGTGAGTGAGAGAGAGGAGAAGGGGAGGGGCGGACAGCTGGATTTGAGCCACGGGTGTGGGGACAAATCAGAGCCGTTAGATTCAAAGCGAAGGGGTAAGTGGATGGGGACGGCCCGGATTTGATCAGGCGGTGGGGCGGATTCAATCTGGGAGCGCCACATGTCGGATGGGAATTTTGGATTTAAATTTCGTTTTTAATTTTCAGAAATGCCAGAAAGCTTTATAAATACTTAGAAAATAATAATTAAAGTTTAAAAATTCTAGGAAAATTCATAAAAATTTCTGGAGACATTTTAGACATAGAAAAAATATTTCCAACTTAAATTTGATATTTTAATTTTTACAAAAATGCGTTTTAGCTCTCAAAATTGATTTTTAAATTCTAGAAAATTCCCAAAAATACTATAAATCAAGGATTACTTAGGAAAAGTAAAAATAAATTCTTTTGGCTTAATAAAAAATTTTAAAATGAATTTTCTTACTTTAGGCTTCGAAATAAAATCCATATAAATCCAAATAAATTCAGAAAAACCCATGAAATGCAAATAAAATTTTTGGGATGTTACAGCCTGCCTCCCCGCCGTGCTCCACTCAGATAGCCGGTCGCCAGCATGCCTCCTCGCCCATACTGCTGCCATCAGCCGTAGCTCTGCCCCTGCATCACCACAGGTGTGGTGTCACCTCCCGGCCACTTCCTTTGACTATCGCCTGGCCGAACGACGACGCAAAGCAGCTTCGACCAGTCCTGCTGCCCCGTCACATCTCCTTGACCACCGTGACCCATCCCGCCGCCACGTCGCATCACCTTGACCACCATACTATGAAGCTTGCACACCCCAGGTGTCACCTTGACCGTCGTGACCCATCCCGTTGCCCCGTCGTGTCGCCATTCCCTCCGAGCGTGCTGCCTTCGTTACCCACATTGCGCGTGCGCTTGCTCCCGTCGTGTCCCCATTTTGGCTCATGCGCTCCTGACCTCTCCCTTGTTTTAGCGTTAGCGCACGTCTGCACCCACGCCCTGTGCCGGTCGTCCTGTCACCCATGCCCTGTCATCAATTACCCCCACGTTGCCAGCCCATTCCACCACCTATAAAGCCCAGCTCACCCCCAGGTAGCATCGCCATCCTCCACTCATCCTCCCACCCCAAGGAATTGACCCCCCCCCCCCCCGTGCCCCACAGCCTGTTGGTGACTTCATCTTCTCCAACGCTAGCCGAACGGGTAGCTGCTGATTGGAGCCACGCCGAGCCAATTCCATCTCACCGGAGTATCATTGGAGCACCACGACGCCATCCCCGCCGTCGGCCGGACCTCTCGCTGCCCGAGCTGAGTTCGCACCGTACGCCACTTGTGCCTGACACCGTCTCACGCGCCGGGCTACCGCTGCCACTCTCGAGCTACGCTAACCCCCGAGGTAGCCTCCTGTCTATGCCCAGATGCTTCCTTGGCCCGCATCCGCCCCTTCCCCGTTCCGCCGCCGCCTATAGTTGCCGCTGACCGCCACCACCACTAAATTGGTTGGTGGGACCGAGCCCGAATGTGCGTGATGCTCATGGTCGGCCGCCATTCCCTCCGCCGGCGGCGAGCTCGCCGTTCTTGGGCAGGTGGAAGAAGCCACTGTAGCCGAGGTGTGGGCGAGGTTAATTAATAGTTAAGTCATGTAATTAAGGCTAATAATGATTAGTTAAATCTAAGTGCTCACTGACATGTGGGCCATATCATTTAATCCAAAACCGTAACTGGTCCCACATGTCAGCGAGTCTGAAAAGAAAAAGATAGAAGAAAAATAAAATTTTCGTGGGCCCCACTTGTCAGTCTCTCTCTTTATTTTTCCGAATTTATTTAAACAGAAAACTTCAAATGGGCATAACTTATTCACCTTAACTCCAAATTGAGTGAGACAAATTTCTAAATTAATCTAAATTCAATATATGTCCAATGGAACTAAAAGCATAAATTTTGAAGCTCATTTGAATTTTTGTGAGAATTTATTTGGTTTCCTAATTTTTATTCAAATATCCGTACAATGTAAACTAGCGTACAAGGCACAAGAGGAAGAGGCAGAGACTGAAGCAACTCACGACCACCAGGACCAAACCACCTACGGCCAAGGCGACTCAATATTTTGATCATGTTGAACCTATATTTTTTTTTGCAAAATATGTCCATTTTAAATTATTAAACTGCATGTTGATTTTAAGATTCTAGTTATATGCCCATTATTAAACTTGTTAGTATTACACATCTTTTGGAATATTTGAACATCTGAGCCTTGTCACCCTAGGGAAATTATAATGGTAACCTTTCAAAAATAAGTCTGCAATTATGCGCCATGCTTA
This sequence comes from Dendrocalamus latiflorus, assembly GCA_017311315.1. NCBI lineage: Eukaryota > Viridiplantae > Streptophyta > Magnoliopsida > Poales > Poaceae > Dendrocalamus > Dendrocalamus latiflorus. The sequence goes on along the minus strand of CM029644.1, from coordinate 9,392,169 downwards.
GTACTGCTTAGATACTCAGGGGCACCAAAATACCCCAAGCATCACTTTTAATCATGAGAAACTGATTTGGGAAGTCATGGGTGAAAACGGCTGCTATATTTTGACATGGATATTTTATGCTCCAAAAAACCTCAAATTGCTTATCTATCTGGGCGGATGGTTCAGGGGTGTGGTGCAGTGGTACACGAGAGTGTGGTTAGTGATAGAATCGCCTAGATAACCCTAAGGACTGAATTTTGTGATGACCTCCCAGTATATAATAGTACAACCACAAGCTGGCAATTTATAGGTAGGGCTAAATAATTTGCATCGACTCAGTGTGGGTTGCATCGGTGTGACTACGAGCGGGCAGATGATGGCAACATCCTTCGATGTGATGGCACAAGAGGGGGCTTTTGGAAGGGTGGTCGTACCCCTCAAGAAAGTGAAACATTAATAGACGTGGCAGTTATCTATTTACATATTGTCTACTGGCTCACAGAGCACGGTGGTTTGTGCTCACCCTCGCTCACTCAATTAATCCAAAATCAGGAATCAGATCGCTACGCATTAGCAATCTACCTGGCCATGATGGTGAAGAAGATGAAGAGGTGAAGAACTAGGTCGCTAACCCTAGTTGGCTGCCTGTGGATACGTCTTGAGGGTCCCACCTGTGTGTTCTATTTCCGCTGCTGTATTTTATTGATTTCAGCCTGATCGACCCATAAGTAAGTCCATTATTATGTTTACGCTTCCGCATGATATGTATTTTGATGTTCAGTACTGTATCTGTGAGCACTATCTACTGATCCAGGGAATAGTGCAGTGGAATCACAGAGAATTTTGTATTTTAAAATCCAGGTCTGACATGAACTTTCCGAGATGATTGTACAAGGACTAGAACCGGGCAGCGAAGTCTTTGAGATATTAGAGTGTGCAGAGCAGCAAGGCAAGTTACAAGTTCTTGATTATATTGAATCCCATGAAATTTAAATAATTTAATTACTGTATTTGCATTAATGTTATTTGTGAAATACTATTTAATTAAAATAAATGTTTAGAATGACTTGTCAATTAGTTATGTGCTACCACTGAAAATGCCTTGTTTAATTTGAGGTCATATTCACCTTAACAACCTTAGTAATATTTAGTTACTGTATAAATAATTGTAGAGTAGTTCACTACAAATTTTGTACTACTAAGTAACTTGGGTTTTAGCTAGTAGAATTGTTTAAATGGTCTAGGGTAAGGAGGAATCGTGGAAAGCCACGAAATGGTTGGAGTCCATGACCTTACCCTAGGGTGGAGGCTTGAGCAGATGGGTGGTAGTGATATCGAGCATAGATGTTTGGGGATGTGGTTGGTAGCCTCAAGTGAAAAGTAAGGACAAGAAACTTATATTGAGTAAAGGACACAGTGATCGCTCAACTACAGGTGTTGACTTGTCAAACCTAGTTTAGTAACTGCTCAACTCGATTGAGTCTCTATAGGAGGTAGGAGTGTGGATGATGGGGAGTTGGTATGCGAAATGGTAAAACCATACCTAACAACGGTAGGGGTCACTCAGGACGGACAGAAATGTTAGGTCTAGCAAGTTAAACCAGGTCTGATGGATCTACTGGGTAGAGCCTATATAAAGAGCTAAGCAGTGCAACACCTTGTTTTCTCAACTCAATCGTACGCTAGCTAAAGCGTGTCTTCTCGCGTGATATTGAGAGTCTAAGAAATCTTGTGGGTAAAGCTGAGCAACTCTGCAGAGTGAAATAAATGGTATTCGAATATGCTGTGCTTCTGGTAAATAGAGTTGTGTTTAATGGGTGATTTCAATAGTAAGGCATAAGTAGATTTCATTATGTTTTAATCTGAGTAAGCTAAGCAAATAACTGTTGAAAGAAAACCCCTTTAATCTTAAGGAGTTTTGTTCTTGTTTTCCTGTTTGCAAATAAAATTGCATCCACTCAAGTTAATAGAATCAGTATATTCCCTTAGATTGAATATCCTTGCAAGCAGTCAAGTTAGGATTTATTCTTGTAACTTACTAGGTACGGTTGTACTTGAGAGACCATGTGGTTATGATCCCATGTTTGTGATGAGTAATTGACAAGTGGTTTGGATAGATTGAGTTTGGGTTGAGTGGTTTGTGCCATTTTGGCATTTGGCGAGGTCGGGTTATGGTTAGACAGATTTGATATGTGATCGTCTTCCCAGCTGGTCATTTAGGCCATTTCTCGCTTGAGTAGGTGTTATTGATGCTAATGGTGATTATATGCTTTGAGCGGTGCTATGTGATGTGTTTCTTGTCTGTGATGGCTACAGGACACCGAGTGGAGTCGTGGCGAGACACGGAGGACCGGACTAGGCGCAGGTGGCGCTGAGGTCAGAACGGTCGGATTGTGTCGAAGACGACGTGGACTCGTGGTGGTTGCGAGGCGTGCGAGACAAGGAATCCGAAAGCTTCCCGGAAGGTGCAGCAGGGGCGTTTCGGTAAAAGCGCAAGACTGCAAAAGAAAGCGGGCATTAGCGAGTAAAGCATGAGGGTTAGTGGGCAAAGCAAAAGCAAAATCCATTAGTGGGAGGCTATAAAAGGAGGGTGTCTCCTGCATGGTCTCCATGGCTTTTGGGAGTTTGTTTTGCTTTGAGCTTTAGTGTTGTTTTGCTTTGAGCTTTAGTGGGTGAGGAGTTGTTGAGAGAGAGAGCAGGAAGTTGTTGGTTCCTATCTCCTCTTCGTGAGTGTGAGTTCTCCTCTCCAGGAAGCATGTAGTGTTCTTGAGTTTCTTGAGCTTGGGAGAGGGAGAGGATGAGTTGATGTCTATGTAATCATTCCTCTGTACTCAATCGCGTATGGGGACTCCTTGTAATCCTTGATTGATTGGGAATGAAAGGTTTGAAGTTTATTTCTTGTTTCGTGCCCTGTTTCCTCTTCGTTCTCTTCTCTACTTGATTTTCGGGTTTTTGTGTTTTGGCTTGTTTCTTGCTGAGGAGTAGCAAAATGGGTTGCTCTGAGATGGAATTGTATTTCTAGACCCTTTGGTCAGCTAATTCCAAGAGCACGATAATTAATTTGGAAGAATCAAGTTTCTTGCCTCCCTGTGCCCTTTTCATTCTCTGTTTTCTTTTCTAGGGTTTGTGGTGAATCTTGTTTCCCTCCATGAAATAGCATGAAACTTGGTATCTAGAGTCCTGAGGCTATTAACTAGCTATTCTAAATGTTTCATGAGAGAAGGATCAAAGATTGGAGAGGATTTTGAGTTTTGGTTCAGTTTTGGCAAAAATCTCAGATTTTTGTCATCATCTGAGGTTCTTGTTTTTGTTTTGGATTCCTTTGTTTCCCAAGCCTCCCTAGCTATTTAGGTTGTTTCTGTGTTGCTCTGGACTGAAAGGATTGGGTGGAATCCCCCATTTTCTCAGTTTTTCGAAGGCCTGCAAGTTTCAGCATTTTTTGGGCTGTATCTGAACATCTGCCTGAAATCCAGGCCGGTCTGACCGGTATTAGACTGGCGGTCAGACCGCCTCTGGACTTGCAGTCAGACCGACTCCTCCCGAGCAGTCTGACCAGCCCTGACAGACTGTGTGCTGTCTTGTGGTTTCGTTTAGGTTTTTGCTTATCGTTGTTCTCTTGTCTGTTCAGTGTTTCTTCCAGAGAACTTGATCCTATCACTTCATAGCTTTTCATCATAGCTATAGAAGAAGATTTCTTTGTGGGTATTTGGAGGGGATAATTTTAAAAAAGATCGACATTCACCCCCCCTCTGTCGCTGATTTTGATCCAACAATTGGTATCAGAGCCGGTTAGCTCTTTTCCATAGATCTTAACCGGTCTCTAGAGCCATGTCGACAGACAGGTACTCGACCAAGCCTCCCGTCTTTGATGGCATCGATTACCCTTTCTGGAAGAGCCGAATGGAAACATACATCCAAGCTCAGGGTTATGCCATCTGGAGGAAGGTCAAAGTCAGGTTTGCTGTTCCTGCTGATGAGAACATCAACGTGGCGAACATGCCTGATGTTGAGGCAAATGCTAAGGCAAGGAACATCATAATCCAGGGCTTGATCAGAAGCGAATTCGATCGCATCTCTCATCTGTCGTCCGCCTACGATATCTAGGTGACCCTCGACGTATACCATGAGGGCACCATCCAGATCAAGACGGTTCGACAGAACCAGTTCAAGAGAGAATACAACAAATTCGAGATGCTTGCTGGTGAGTCCCTCGATGAGTGCTTTGCGCATTTTCACAAGATCTTGAGCAACCTCCGAGCGGTCGGTCTCACATACCTCGAGTCGGACAACGCTCGTCAGATGCTCGCAGCACTTGATTTGCGTGTGTGGGAGATGAAAGTGACCACCATCAAAGACACGACAGACCTCTCGACCTTGACTCTTGATGCGCTGTACTCGTGCCTCAAGACTCACCAGATTGACGTTGTCTCTCATAGGTCGAAGTCACAGTCGATGGCTTTGGTCACCGATCCCGTTTTTTCTTCTGGTCCTTCTTCTGATTCGATTTCTGGATTCACCCTTGCTGCTCTCTGTGACATTACTGATGATCAGTTAGAGCAGCTTGCGGATGATCAGTTAGCGCTCCTAGCCCAAAAATTTTCTCATGCTTACAAGAGAAGGAGAGATAGAAAGAGAGGAGGACCCGTGATTTGTTTCGAGTGTGGTGGCCCCAACCACATTCGGGCAAACTGCCCCAAGCTGGACAAGGGCAAAGGCGACTACGGCGGTGTGAGCAAGAATGACTACACCGACAAGAACCGCAACAAGAAGCCTCTAGTTCAAAAGCGAAGAAGCTCTTCCACCGCGTCCTCACCGCCTTCGACGACCTCGACCTCAGCGAGGTGGAGGGATGGAACGACGACGATGGGACATGAGATCAAGAACCCAAGGATGGCGGCGATGACTTCTCTGGCATGTGCTTCATGGCCCTTGAGGGCGAGATCAGCGACAGCGAGCTGTACTCCAATTCTGACGAGGTATTCCCCTCATACGACCAGCTTAATGATGCTTTTCTTAAGCTAGGTGGTTTTCATGCTAGATCTAGAGCTAGGTGTAACGAGTTGGAGAAGGAAGTAGATAGATTATCACGGGAGCTTACTTCACTTAGATCTGCTCCCTCCCGTGACGACTGTGATACATGCCCTGTCTTGCTTGGTGACATGGAAAAATTAAGGACCTCTCATGATAGCTTGTCTTCTGAGCTTGATATGCTTAAGGTGGAGAATGTTAGTCTGCTTGCTGAGTTAGAGATGAGTACGATAGCTGTTGCTTCACCTACTACTATTGAGACTACTTCTTGCACCTCATGTGAGGTTAAGGACAATGCGTCTAGAGGTCTTTATACCATGCTCCTTGATTTGCCTGAGTCGTGTGAAAATTGCAATAATTTGAAATTGAACCTAAAGAAGGCAGATCATAAAATTCTTGAGTTGTATGCTTCTTTGCTTGATTCAGTTGCCTCATGCTTGAACTGTCCTAGATTAACTACTGAACTTGAATCTGTTTCCAAACATTTTCAAGAAATGATTGACAACAACAAGAAAATGGCTCAGTATACGACTAAGGATCATGTTAACTCACAATGCAATAGTTGTACTCAACTGAAACTTGAACTCGTTGCTTTGAATGATAAATGTGTGAAGCTAACTAAGGACTTACTAGAGAAGCCACAATATTGTTGTGATGTGTGTGCTAGTGTGGGGGAGAAGCCCAAGGGTAAGGTGGAAACGCCTAGGAATGTGAACCAAATGGATAGCAGTAGGACTGTCCCTTCTGAGTCGGCTGTGCGTGCACAAGCCATTCACTCTTCTGTTGTTGGTTCTTTTCTGCTCCCTTACCTCCTGCTGTCTCTTCTTCCCCTGCTCTTCTTGCACCTCTCTCTTTCGGGAGTGTCAGTATCTTATGAACACTCGAGAGATTTGTTGGAGGCAAAAACAAGCTAAATCTTATTCTAGACTAGTCCAAGATTTGCAAATTCAATCAAGGTCTAGGATATGATTTCTCTGAGGATGTTAGGAAGCATCCACCTGTTGTTCTCAGACCCATAGCAGCAGGTGTGATCGACGTCAAGCCCAAGAACAACAAGGTTGTGTTCAAGTCAGCGGGTTTTATCCAAGGGATATCTGACAGCAATGCGGTAACACCTGGTGCTTCGACTCCTCAGAAGCCGAAGTTCCATTGTACCTTCTGTCAGAAGGATGGGCATATGATTGAGCGATACTTCCGGCATGCCAAGATCACGCGTAGAGACCGTGTTGCATCTCTTAGGTGTATTCAGGGTCAGCCCCAGACCTTGAGTGCACCTAAGACCAACACCAAGTCGACAGTTGCTTCTGATGGGTTTAGGCAGCATCGAGAACTTGGTTTTTTCGAGTCTTCTAGTTTTCATCCTCGGTCTGCCGTTGGTCATGACTTCCGCCGTTCGGAGGGTAGATCTCGCTTCCCCCATCGAGATGGCTACCTGTAACATCCTGATTTTCAGAGCCTTTTTGATGTTTTCAAAATAAAATTCACCATTTGTATTTTTCTGGAATTAATTAAAGCTTAAAAGAAATTTTCAGAATTTATTTAGATTTAATATGATTAAATTAAACATTAACATTTGCCAAGTTATTTTATTTCAGTTCCTTGAGTCTCAAGGCATTTTCTGGAATTTACTGGGAATTTTCTGGATTTATTTGCTATTTTCTAGAGCTCAAAAAGTATTATTTGAATTTCTGGAAAAGAAAAAGAAAAGAAAAAGAAAATCCAACCGGCCGGTGGGCCGCAGCCCACCCAGCCAGCCGGCCCAGCCAGCCCGTCCCGCAGCCGGCCCAGCCTGCCCCGCCCGCGCCACACGTCGCGCATCCGCGCTCGCGCCCGCGCCCGCTCTCCTCCGTGCGATGGCCGCCACGCGGCCGTCATCCGCCCGCTCTCCGCGTCCGCGCGCGCCCGCTGGATGGTGGACACGCGTCGCCTATCCAGGGAGGTGGTTTCGCCCGCGCTCGATCGTAGCCGCCGCTCTCTCCCCGTGCCACTGACAGGTGGGGCCCACCTGTCAGGCGTATCGTCCCCGGCCGGGACTCCCGTCTCCGTGTCCGGCACGACTCCGCCGCCGCCTCGCCGTCTCCGCCCAGGACACCTCCGCCGTCTTCCATCCGGACACCTCGGCGTCCGTGTATTTAAGGGGGCCGACCCCCGGGCTTCTCCCTCATCCCGCAGCCGCCGCCTCCGCCGCCGCTCTCCGCCGCCGACGACCGTGCGCCGCGCCGTAGTCGCCGTCGCCCGTGTGCGTTCGCCACCGGTGCCGTGCTCTGTCGCCTCCGCCGCCGTCCCCATCGTCGCCGGTGAGTCGCCGACGCCCCGTTGCCCGCCGGCCAGACCCCGCCGCCTGAACCCCGTCGGCCGCTCCACCCCGCGTCCCCTCGGTCCCCGCACCGCCGCGTCAGCGCTGACGCCAGCATCCGCGCCCCTTCACCTTCCCGCGCACCGAGTCCGCCGTGCACCGAGCCTCTGGCAAGCCGGGCCCACCCGTCAGCCGAGCCCCGTAGACCCGTGCGCCATGAGCCACGTCACCCTGCCCAGTCAGCATGCCACGCAAACCGACCCGTCAGCCCTAGATCCGACGTGGCATGCCACGTCAGCAGCCGAGCCGTCCCAGGTGCCACGTCATCTGCCACGTCAGCATGACACGTCACCCTGCTTAGTCAGCCGCCACGTCAGCTCGGGCGCACACGTGTCCTGCCACGTGGTCGCCACGTCAGCTCCGCCGCCTGCGCCAGCAGCCCAGTCAGCCGCACTGTTTCGTGCGCCGAGTCCACCGTAGACTCAGCTCTCCATGCGCCCGGTCCACACCACAGTGCAATTTCTTAATTTCCCCGATTTTCTTTAGATCCAATTTTCCAAGAGCCCGTTCTCCCTCGTCCTATCTCGGATTGACCCGATTCTTTTTCCTAAATTCATCTAAAATTGAGCTCTACCTTTTGGTTCAGGTTTGGAAGTTTTTGGAGTTCATTTGAATTTTATTTGATTTTATTTTGTCTTTTCGTTTCGCTTTCTCTCTCGTTAGATCACGTGTTCGAGGGAGCGGAAGTTGGATTTGAAGATCAAGAGCCCTCAGCTGAGCAAGGCCAAGGCAAGTCGTGTCCTTTGATCATGTTGAACCCAGTTTGCAATCTATTATTTAATTATTTTGTTTTAAATTATCTTGCATCGCTATTTTTACTCAAACCCTTGTATTGGTAGTTATCGTCCCAATTGGTTATTTCCCTCCTTGATATTTTTGGAATACCTTGATGCCATTGTCACCTTAGGTTGGGAATTTAATTAGTGATGCTATGTTATTTGTCACGTTGAGTTGGTACGATTAGTATGCTTAGCCATGCTTTTAGTATCGTTTGGGTTCATCATCACATGTGATTAATTAATTTGACCTAATGAGATATTGAATCGTGGTTGGTGCCACTGTTATAAAATTTGTGCCGTGACGTTGGTGCGTCATTGGCGGTGGTTATACAAAATTTGTTTTCACTCGGGCGAATGATCGTGCAGTAAAGGGGGAAGTGTTGGAGCACTTCGAGGGATGTGGTAGTCTCGCCTGAGAACACTTAAGGACTTAACTTTGTGCGCCATTGATCTGAGTCTTACCGTGCAAACCACATGTCTGGTATGGGACAGACCTGGCTGATTAATTTGTGATGTTTCAATTCTGGTTCCGCCATTGGGATGTCAGTGGGTGTCGTATACATTCCACGGGGCGCAAGGGGGGGTGTGATGCGAAACCCTAGCGGGCGAGATTGGGTTGGAATTGAACATTGTAAAGGCCTTGTTGTGATTACCTTAAGCTGAGGCTAATCACATCGTGTGGGTACAGTTGTGCAACCTCTGCAGAGTGTAAAACTATTCGAATAGCCGCGTCCTCGGTCATGGACAATGCTCGGTGATTTCACACGAGGTATAGTTATTTCTAAAAAGTTTTGGACAGTGGGTGGTTAATTCACTGTTGGTTGGGAGGTCCTTAAGTGGTTGGTTTAGCTTATGGATGGGAGATCCATAAGTGGTTACTTCAATTCCTTTGATTATTGTTTATTATTGTTTTACTTCAAATGCGCCTTCAATCTATTTAGTGTATTTTCAAATGCTGTTTTATGCAAATTAACCTTTCAGCCATCCATTGGTAAGCCTTGCATATTATATTGCATTCATTTGTTACAAACGGCTTGCTGAGTACCAATGTACTCACGGCTTTATGCCCCTGTTGCTCAGTTGAGGAGGAGGAGTATCACCAGCAGGAGGTTCCAGAAGGAGAGTACTTCGACATCTTCGCGGATTAGGCTTCGTTCTCCACTCGATAGCCTGTGGGCGTGTCGATTGGCTGCTGCGCTTTCTTTTGGATTTCCGCTGCTAGTTTCTTTTAAGCCTTCCGGCTAATAATTGTAAGCTTGACCATAAGGTTGTACTCTGATGATTATTAATATAATTTGGATTTTCCTTAGAATATCGTGGTGTGGATGATATTTATCTTTGTTTACACTGTGTGCACTAGCGTGATCCTGGACTAGTGCAGAATACACAGGAGAGTCCGGATTTGCATATTCGGGTCTCTACACTACCTACGGCGTGATCAGCATGTTGCCGGTGCTCCGACTCGCTCTCCCGTCGAGATGGCTACCTGCGGCGTGATCAGCACGTAGACCTTCTGATGTTTTGAGTGACAGAGAGCGTAGGGTAGCTAGAGGTCAGTCGTGTATGGCTACTTCTTCTACTCCATGTGTTGTTCAGTATTGGGTGCCAAAATCACTCTTGATTTACCCCAGTACTGAAACTTTACTCTCTTGTTGACTCAGGTTCGCCGGGCAGGGAAGAGAGAGGTTTGACTCGTTGACTCCGAGTGTTCTCGACACATGACCGGAGACTCTCGTTGGTTTTCTTCCCTAGCTCGAGCTCCAAGTGATGAGACTATCACCTTCGGAGACGCCTCGTCTGGGCGTGTCATCGCCAAAGGTACAGTGCGTGTTAATGAGTCTTTTATTCTAAAAGATGTTGCCTTGGTTAGTAAGCTGCAGTATAATTTGCTTTCAGTTTCTCAGCTTACCGATGACGGTTTTGAGGTGACCTCCTGAGACGCCTTGACATGAGTGATGGAAAGCGGGTGTCAACTCCCATGGCTTCTACAGCCTATCTTGACCCAGATGAGGATGGCGAGTCAGTTGACCAGAAGGAGTATCACAGCATGATTGGCTCCCTCTTGTACCTCACTGTCTCGAGACCGGACATACACTTCTCCGTGTGTTTGTGTGCTCGCTTTCAGGCTTTTCCTCGCGAGACAAGGAATACGGAAGCTTCCCGGAAGGTGCAGCAGGGGCGTTTCGATAAAAGCGCAAGACTGCAAAAGGAAGCTGGCATTATCAGGTAAAGCATGAGGCTTAGTGGGCAAAGCAAAAGCAAAATCCATTAGTGGGAGGTTATAAAAGGAGGGTGTCTCCTGCATGGTCTCCATGGCTTTGGGAGTTTGTTTTGCTTTGAGCTTTAGTGGGTGAGGAGTTGTTGAGAGAGAGCAGGAAGTTGTTGGTTCCTATCTCCTCTTTGTAAGTGTGAGTTCTCCTCTCCAAGAAGCGTGTAGTGTTCTTGAGTTTCTTGAGCTTGGGAGAGGGAGATGATGAGTTGATGTCTATGTAATCATTCCTCTGTACTCAATAGCGTTTGGGGACTCCTTGTAATCCTTGATTGATTGGGAATGAAAGGTCTGAAGTTTATTTCTGGTTTCGTGCCCTGTTTCCTCTTCGTTCTCCTCTCTACTTGATTTTTGGGTTTTTGTGTTTTGGCTTGTTTCTTGCTGAGGAGTAGCAAAATGGGTTGCTCTGAGATGGAATTATATTTCTAGACTCTTTGGTCAGCTAATTCCAAGAGCACGATGATTAATTTGGAAGAATCAAGTTTCTTGCCTCCCTGTGCCCTGTTCATTCTCTGTTTTCTTTTCTAGGTTTTGTGGTGAATCTTGTTTCCCTCCATGAAATGGCATGAAACTTGGTATCTAGAGTCCTGAGGCTATTAACTAGCTATTCTGAAAGTTTCACGAGCAAAGGATCAAAGATTGGAGATGATTTTGGGTTTTGGTTCAGTTCAGGCAAAAATCTCAGATTTTTGTCATAATCTGAGGTTCTTGTTTTTGTTTTGGATTCCTTTGTTTCCCAAGCCTCCCTAGCTATTTAGGTTGTTTCTGTGTTGCTCTAGACTGAAAGGATTGGGTGGAATCCCCCATTTTCTCAGTTTTTTGAAGGCCTGCAAGTTTCAGCATTTTTCGGGCTGTATCTGAACCTCTGCCTGAAATCCAGGCTGGTCTGACCGGTATTAGACCGGCGGTCAGACTGCCTTTGGACTTGCGGTCAGACCGGCTCCTCCCGAGCGGTCTGACCGGCCCTGGCAGACTGTGTGCTGTCCTGTGGTTTCGTTTAGGTTTTTGCTTATCGTTGTTCTCTTATCTGTTCAGTGTTTCTTCCAGAGAACTTGATCCTATCACTTCATAGCTTTTCCTCATAGCTATAGAAGAAGATTTCTTCGTGGGTATTTGGAGGGGATAATTTTTAAAAATATCGACATTCACCCCCCCTCTGTCGCCGATTTCGATCCAACAGTACTCATTACTTACTAAACAACAAATAGAAGATCAATGGAACTGTGATGATCAAGCTGTTGATGATGCTCAAGAAGAACCCTATTACACTGAAGACAACTGGTTTTACGTCTTAGCCATGCTCAAGTTTGCTTGGAAGTTTCTTTTGTATTGTAAGATAACTTTGGACTTGCATGCACGCTACGTCAAAACTAGGTTGTTAAACCATATTTCTATAATAAAGCTTGGCTCTTTTGTTGTAAGCATGTATTGTTGTGGTGCACACTCATGTACAGTGCTCCACAACTGAATAGTCCTGGGCAGTTGCGGGGATTACTAGCATCTCCAGAATTGGGCTATTACAAAGTGGTATTAGAGCACCTTGCTTGATCGTAAGTTGAGACCTAAGGCAATTTAGGAGAGCTGTTTTGTAGAAAAACCTAGTTGCAAAAATTTAAAAAGAATTTACATAAAATATAAGTATTATTGTTGTCCTTTTCCTTCCTTAATACTGTTTTACCTGTCTTAGTTTATTTCCAGCTTAAGTTCTACTTTTGCGAAATATTTATAGTTAAGCTTATCTAATTTCAAAATTGTTGTTGTTATGTAGATGGTGCATTATATCCTCTCCAGACCAGAAGATATGGAAGGATGGCTGGTAAAGCTGTGGGAGATGCAGCAGTATCTTGGAGCAACTGAATGGCATAGACCGGTGTTTCACACAGTTGGGCAATTTATTGACGACGAACGTTATGAATGGAAAGCTTGGGTCACCTTGATACCATTGCCTATCTGTCCCGACAGAGAGCATAGGTTCTATGGACATAGGATAAAGGAAGAAGATGTTGTCCAGGATGCCGCAAGGAATACGGTACATCATCTACAGAGCTACTGTAATGATGAGTTCGATGAGTCCCCCCTTTGACTTAATTCCCCAGGGCATCCATGGTGGAAGAGCATACTCCACTCCACAGCCTACAGCTGAAGATGATCCACGCTTGAGAGTAGCGTCCAAGTACATAGTATATCAAGAGGCTATGTACTCAAGGACTCTTGAAGAATATCAAGAACCGCATCAACAGCTGTATCAGGCACAATAGGAAGTGCGCCTTCTAAGACAAGACTTTCACCGGTGCAATATGGTGGAAGCTGGGGAGATGTCTGATAGTGGAGGGACCCCTGATATCCTTGCAGCACCTGCCTCATCCCAGCCATGTTGAAGACTTTCTGCCTGGGCCTATCGTCTTAGATTCCACCCAGCTCCTTCCCAAGCACTGCCACTTAGAAATGATGACAAGGGAAATGGATCGGTAGAGGATGACGATGATGAAGAAGATCTAGAGGAGCTAATTTGCTATACGACTAGCAGTCTGCCATCTAGTGGCTGGAATTGAGAAGAGTCTACGGTGAAGAACAAGACCCTGTGGAGCAAGACCTTTCGGAGCTGTTAGCTAGTGTAGATTACGATATTGTAGCGTGTGCCTTATGTAGAAGTATTTTATGTGTGTAATACAAGTTGTACTATAAACCCTAAGTTGGGTTGTACTCGGCTTGTTAGATAAATAAAGTCTATATTTAATTATCTCCTAATTTGTTTGTTAATAGTATCTATACCTCGTTACTTTCAAGCTTTTCTTCTTCTTACTCACCCTAATACTTATCTTTTTCATTCTATTCTTACCTTAAATTCGAATTCTTACTTATTTGTCTGATGTTCATAAAAATCACTGTGAAACTAACTTTAAGATCTTAATCTACAAAATAAAGATGGCAGGAATTGGACTAAGACAAGGAAACCAACAAATAGAGCCCAGTGGATAACCAAGCTGCCCTTACTTGTATTCTAGCCATGATGAAACAAAATAGACATCAAGCTGAAATAACTCAGGCAAGGTTAATGGAGCAACATTCAAGGCTACTTGAACAAATCACAATAAGAACAACATCATCAAGCAGTTCAGTAGCAGCTACTATCAATAGAGAGGGAACAGAGGTTACATCAAAGTGGGTAGATTTTCAAAAGACAAGACCTCCTACATTTTCTACATCACCTGATCCATTGGTAGCAGAGGATTGGCCCAGAGATGTAGAAAGAAAACTGAAAATGGTACAATGTGATGACATAGGGAAAGTTTTATATGCCTCACATCAATTTCAAGGACAGGTAGTCTCTTGGTGGATTAATTTTCAAATTATGCATCAAGATAGAGAAATCACTTGGAAAGAGTTTGATGAATCATTTCATCAAGCTCATATCCCAGTTGGCATTATAGAAGCTATGAGTCAAGAGTTTTGGCACTGATGCAAGGAGGACGTTCCGTTATAGAATATTTGCATCAATTTAATGAACTTGCACGCTATGCCCCTGATGATGTTAAGATAGAAGCCAAGAAGATGGAGATATTCAGAGAAGGGCTGCAGAAGTCTTTGAAATATCATATCTCAGACATGGACTTGAAGGACCTATCTGCCATGGTGAATAAGATGATTACATTTGAGGAAGCAAGAAATGAATTAGAAGATTCTCGTAAAAGGAAGTCAATGCAAAGGCCGTCATCATCATCTAGTGCACAAAGAGGACGAGTACTGGTGTCACTACAAAACTAGTACAAGCAGAACCAACAGGTGGTACTTGTACCAATACCTCAATACAACGTCCCTCACCAGTATACTGTTTCTCAACCAATGATGGTGCGATGCCACACTTGTGGAGGAAACCATTATCAACGTAGTTGCCCTCAGAAGACGAATGCATGTTTTCATTGTGGTCAACTTGGACATTATAGAGATCAGTGCCCCAAGAAAGGATTGCCTTCTAAAGTGGCAAAACTTTAGACCAGAGCCCAGTAGTCTGATGTCAAACCAATCATCATCACACCCTGCTTCACGCGGAGGATTTCTACAAGCAAGACTCCCTGCACCAAGACCAACGGCACCAATAGGAATGTTAGTGGGAATACCACTAGGATTATTTATAGGTGTCCAAGCAGGCAAAGGCAGAGGCACATCGGGACCAATATTCCAGACAAGGGTGAATCACATTTCCGCTGAAGACACAGCCGGGGCGAATGACTTCATTGTGGGTATGTTTCTGATTAACTCAAAACCTGCATTGATTTTATTTGACCCTCGAGCAACGCATTCATTTCTATCCATGGATTTTGTTACAAGAAATCAGTTACCATTTATTTCATTGCAAAAGCATTATGTTATTCAAACACCCGGGATTAGGATTGAATCCCGCTTTGGGTGTAGTGATGCGAGTATAGAAATCCATGGGATAGAGTTTAAAGCTAAGTTGTTGATATTACATATGAGAGGAATATATGTCATTCGGGGAATGAATTGGCTAACTAAAAACAAAGCCAAAGTAGATTGTGAGACTAAAACAGTGACCCTGATTAGCCCAGAAGGTTAAGAAATACTGGTAAAGACAAATCATGAGCTAATAGAGAGCATGAAGTAGTGTATACACAGTGTGCTAACAAATGAGAACATCCAAGTGCCAGTAGTGCAAGAATATCCCGATATATTCCTAGAAGAATTACTAGGGAAACCATCTGACTGCCAAATAGAGCTTGCAATAGAATTGGTTCCAGGCACCAAGCCAATCACAAAACATCAATACAAGATGTTAGCTAGTTAATTTAAGGAACTTAAGAAGCAGTTAGATGAGTTGAAAGAAAAAGAATTCATACGCCCAAGTGTATCTCCTTGGTCAGCTCTAGTGTTGTTTGCAAAAAGGACATAAGTTTAAGAATATGTGATGACTACAGAGGGTTAAATGCAATAACTATCAAAAACAATATCCACTACCAAGAATTGATGACCTGTTTGATTAACTTAAAGGAGCTAGAGTATATTCAAAAATTGATCTGCGACCGGGTTATCATCAACTCAAAATTCGAGAGTAAGATCGAGAAAAGACTGCATTTATAACAAGATATGGGCTATATGAATTTATGATTGTGCCTTTTGGTTTAACCAATGCACCGGTATATTTCATGAATCTCTTGAATCTGGTGTACATGGACCAACTAGATCACTTTGTGGTAGTTTTTGTGAATGATATATTGATCTACTCTAAAAATGAAGAAGAGCATAAACAACATCTGCATATTGCTTTGACAAAGCTTAGAGAACATCAACTATATACTAAATTTAGTAAATGTGACTTTTGGATGAAAAAGTTACATTTTTGGGCCACATTATCGCTGAAGAAGGAGTCAAAGTTGATCCAGAAAAGGTTAAAACCGTCATGGAATGGAAGCATTCAACGACTGTAACTGAAATGAAAAGCTTTCTTGGATTGGCCGTCTATTATTACCGATTCATAGAAGAATTCTTGAAGATTGGTCTACTACTCACACAAATAATCAGGAAGGACAAGACCTTCGATTGGACAGATAGTTGTGAGGAAAGTTTTCAACAACTGAAGACTAAATTAACGATAGCACCAGTTTTAATGCATCCAATCCAGAGAAAGAATTTTAAATATATTGTGATACTTCAAAATAAGGGTTGGGATGTGTGCTGATACAAGACAGAAAGGTTGTGGCCTATGCTTCAAGATAATTGCGACCACATGAAGAGCATTATCCAATACATGATTTGGAATTAGCAGTCGTGGTACATTCATTGTAGATTTGGAGGCAATATCTACTAGGCAATCATTCTGAGATATTCTCTAATCACAAGAGTTTGAAATACATATTCACTCAACCTGAATTGAACCTGAGACAATGAAGATGACTGGAACTGATTAAAGACTTTGATGTCGATCTTCAATATCATCCAAGCAAAGAAAATATTGTGGTAGACGCACTCAGCAGGAAAGATTATCAAAGCATAGCCAGTGAGACAAACTATTCACCTCAAATACAGAAAGATATGCAGAAATTGAATTTGACCATAGTTGAACATGGATTTGTGGTAGCCCTAGAAATCCAACCATTGCTAACAGATCAAATCAAAGTAGCGCAAGATGAAGATGAAGAGATTCAACAAATCAAAAAGAGAAATCAAGAAGAAGGTTCAACTGAATTCACTGAAGACGAACATGGAATCCTAAAATTCTATGATCGTTATTGTATACCCAAGAAAAAGGAGCTGAAAGATTTGATACTAGCGAAAGCCCACTCATCGCAATTTTCAATACATCCTGGAGGCAACAAAAATGTATCAAAATCTGAAGAAAAGATTGTGATGGAGTGCTATGAAGAAAGAGATTGCGGAATACGTGGCAAAATGTGACGTATGTCAAAAAGTGAAGATAGATCATTAGAAGCCATCAGAACTACTACACCCATTACCAATCGCAGAATGGAAGTGGGAAAGCATTGGCATGAACTTCATTACTGGACTGCCCAAGACTCAAGAAGGATATGATGCTATCTGGGCTATTGTCGACCGATTAAACAAGGTAGCACATTTCCTTCCAATCAAGCAGCCTACAGATAAAATAAATTGGCAGAATTATATTTGACAAGAATTGTGGTATTACATGGAGTCCCAAAGAAAATTGTTTCAGATAGAGGAGCACAATTTACCTTGAAATTCTAGGAGAAGTTATATGAAGCAATGGGCACCAATTTAGCTTTTAGCACAGCGTATCATCTGCAGACTGGAGGACAAACTGAAAGAACAAATCAAATTTTAGAAGATATGTTAAGAGCCTGTGCCACAGTATATGGAGCAGTGTGCAATATATGTTTGCCATTTGCACAATTCTCTTACAATAACAGTTATTAGGCTAGCATCAAATGATGCCATTTGAAACTTTATGTAAAAGAGAATGCAGAACACCTTTAAATTGGACAGAAACTGGAGAACATCAATTTCTCGGACCTCAAGTTACTCAAGATATATATTGCACAAGACCGTCAGAAGAGCTATGCAGGCACTCGTAGAAAGGATCTGAGCTTTGAAGTAGGAGATTTTATATATCTCACGGTTACCCCTTTCACGATCATCAAGAGATTTCAAATAAAAGGGAAGTTAGCCCCAAGATATGTTGGTCCATTTCAAATCACAAAAAGAGTGGGAAAAGTAGCATATGAAGTACAGTTGACACCAAGCCTAGCCAGAATACATAATGTGTTCCATGTGTCACAACTTAGAAAGTGCCTGTGACAGCCTACAGATGAGGTTCCAGTGGAAGCAATTGAATTGTAAAATGATCTGACATATCCAGAAGAGCCTCTATAGATACTTGAGACAACAAAGAGGCAGCTTAGGAATAGAAACATTAGATTTTATAGAGTCCAATAGAAGAATCACACTTCAGCAGAGTCCACTTGGAACAAGTAGTCAGATTTGTAGTAGGATTTTCCCAACTTGCTCCCAGGACTAAGCTAATCTTGGGGTCGAGATTCTTTTAAGGGGGTAGATTGAAACAACATCACAATTTCAAAGGTTTTGAATTCTTTTGGATTTTCCTTGAATTCTCAATCCTTACCCAATTGGTAATTACCCTTGGAAACTGTCTTCTCCTTTTGGTCATCCACCTTCCTTTTTTGTTGGCGCCTCCTAGAGCAGCCGCCTCCCCACCGCCTCACTATGCACCGCTCCACTTACCCGAGTGACGCTGCTTGAAGTTGTGACTGCCCTCCTCCCTTGCATTCACACCTGCCCACTCTGTGCTGATGCCAAGGCCCCACCTGCCAGTCGCCTAAACCCCTGCTTCCTATCCTCGCTTGGTGCGCTCAGTTGACCAAACGCTCATCCACCGTAGCTCACTACCGCTCCCCTCCCCAACACGTGCACCGCTCTGTGCCAGCTGTGTCTGGCCTTACCAACTCCTGCAGTCACCGTACGCCACCACACCTACATGCCTTCACTCCCAGCAGAGCCCTGCTCTCCCTCTCTCTTCCGTGTGCAAGCGACGCCGAACCACCTTCCTATTCCCACTACCTCACCTCGCCTTTGAAGTTTAATTGTCATAGCAGAGAGCTCCGTGCCACTCCCAGACACCCACCAGAACCACCCAATTGATTTCTCGCTCACCGCAACACCGCCGATGACTTCCCTTGAGCCCGGTGAGCCCCAGACCCAATCTTCATCATCACTCTATTAAAACTCAATTGCATTCACTGACATAACCTACTTTGTCTCCTAATCATGCTGGTTGACTCGCTCGTCCGTGAGTATTTCTTGAGAGCTCGGGTAGCGGAAGCTACCGCAGGTTGAAAATCCTCTCCCATGGATAGCTCAGTCGAGCATTCCCCGACCCAAACCACCGCCACTACCGAGAAGCCTATGCACCGAAGATGGTCAAACACCCCATTTAGCCAAAGGACCACCAGAAAAGCCTTGAGCCACTGTAGGAGTCGCCGCCTTCTCTCCTGCTGTCAGCCACCACCACCATCCTCTCACCTTCCAGAACCCCAAAATGGAACCTATCTATACCAGTGAAGTTCATCGGAGATTGTTGCAGGCACTGAATTGTGGCGGGGAGTACTCCTCTATTTTCCACCACTGAGAGGAAGCTGGAGGTTTAAAATGACCCTGGGCACGCGTGGGTGCATCGTGGCTATTCACATGTCGTGGTTGTTTCAACTGGGCCGTTTGCGTGTGCCGCATTGTGGTCGTTCGTGCGTCACCAATCAAGCACGAGCGCGCACACTGGGCCTCCCAGCTGCACGGTGGGCGAAGCAGCGACTGAGGTAGTAGGCAAGGAGAGAGAGACTGATCGGCAGTGAGGCTTAGTGGCGGTGAAGGAGACGAAGACGGTGATGATGAGTGGAGACTAGGACGATGACGATGGCTCAGGAAAACTTAGTGACGGCGGCAGATTCGAAAGATGGTGATAGCTCATGAGCATGATGAAGACAATGATGGCTTTGGGATGTGCAACAATAAGGCATGGCCTTTTATGCGTGGACGCTGAGGATTCTAATGTAGCGACGACACAAATGTCAAAGAGTCCAGCTTGGAGATGATGCAAATAACAAAGTCTGACTCGAAGACAGCTCAGAGACGATGTCATGACAACTGGGCCCCACCTGTCATGACCGCATGGAATGGACAGCTCGGATGAGCACACGGGCGAGGTTGATGGCTGACTTGTGTCACACAGCAGGTAGGCTGGGCCAGCGTGCGGATTGGGTTGGGCCGAAGGGAGAGATGGGCTGGGTTGAGGAATATTTGGCCCAAGAAGGCTTTTGGAATTTTTCTACGGACTTTTTAATTTTAGAAATTACTAGAAATTCAATCGAACTCTCGAAAATAGCAAATAAATCCAAAAAATCCTAGAAAATTAAGAAAAATTCCTTGCATCACAAAGAATCCAAATAAAACAACAAATTAAAGTTTAACTTAGTCACATTAAATCTTTAAACTTCTAAATTCAAATTAAGCTTAAATTAATTCCAGAAAAATCCAAACGGTGAATTTTATTTTAAAAGCTTCAATAAAAAAACTCTAAAAAATAGGATGTTACAACAACGGCTGTCAATTGGTCAAGTTACGAGCAAGAAGTAGCAGAAAACAAATACGAGACATGTCTGGTAGTGAGTATGGTCGATGACGAGCTCCATTAGCCATGGAGCAGGAAATTAGGACATGGTGGCTGAGAAGGACGAGTATGGAGTGCGGCAATTGCTACTAATTTGGGATTTCACTTTGCACGGGAATGATACGACATTAGTGGACCTCTAAATCGGCTACATAACAGCCACTATAACGCTTGTTAGACTGCTATAGCATCCGCTAAGTTTAAAGCTACTAATTCTGACTGCTACTTCGTATCAGTAGCATTTATATTCCTCTACTTAATTACATGCTCTATTGCAGGTGCTACGAATACTATTTAGTACATTGGTTGTGCTAGTGGAGGTTGAGCTAATAGACATGGTAGTTTGGATGAAGGAGCATTATGTTATACAAATTTGGAGAACTTATGGCAATGACCAAACAGACCATGGAAAAGGGCCATGGAATGGTCCATTGACGAACATGCGAACGCACTACTATCGTGGCCTATTTGTGAGCACCACTGGCCACTGCCGCGCATGGGGTGAGGCGCTCGCCTGCTCATTGAGCCACTGTGTAGCTACCACATGCCATGCTTGGCCTAAGCCTCCACAAGGTGCATGTGCCCAGAAGATGTTTTGTTCTATGTAGCTTGGAGTGTGGTTATGTGTTGCATCGGTTGGTCATAGAGCGCAGAGAGAAGGAAGGGAGATCAAGGGAGAGGGAAAAGAGTTAGGGAGAGCTGAGAGGAAGGGGTGAAGTGGATTACATGGCATCCCAGTTAGCTTCACATGTTGTGGATGTGCCACTATGTGTAATTTTAACCCATCATACACCACTACAACAGAAAGCCTAATACTAGACGACCAATCACAGGCGGTTTGACAAAATCATCTGTGACCGATACTAACACATACGGTTTTAATTTGGGCACCGTCTGTGTTGGTGGTGTCGGAGAAAACGAGTATCACAGATGATTCTTACCGATGAACTGCCTGTGATACTTTAGTATCGCAGACGGTTTTTATTAAAAACCTTCTGTGATAAGCTGATTATCACAGACGGTTTTTAATAAAAAAACCATCTGTGATAATCTCAGGATTATCACAGACGATTTTTTATTAAAACCGTCTGTGATAATGGCGCTAGGCATTTATTGTGCTGCTCAGAACCGCATTTGTCTTCATTTCGATCCAGATCTAGCCGGTGCTGCACTCTTTCGCTCAGGAGGCAAGCTAGGCGATTTCAGGCCAATTAATTTGGTGGGAGGAGGCAGAAATTGAGCGTTGAAGATTCAAACTTTCCTGATTGCTCTAGATATGGTTAGTAATGAAATTTATTTTTCTTTGCATTACAATTTAGATCTAAGTAATTGGTGAGTGTTATTGAAGATGGTTTGCAAAATTGTTGGTTATATAATAGCTGTTGTGTTTATAATATGAATTAAGCTAGCAAAGCCTGAATGCATGTGGTATATATGTAGAAATAATTAATTAATTTAATTTTTAATACTAAGTTGTTATATATATACATAACGTAGGACCGAAGCTGGATGTATGCCACGAACCGTGTGAGTGAAGAGTACATTAATGGCGTGTCTGCTTTTACAAGAGCTGCCGAGGAGGATATGCTGAAGAAGGGGGTGCAATATATGTACTGTCCATGCACTGACTGCGAGAATTTAAAGATGTTTAAGAACCGAAGGCAAATTGAAGCGCACTTGATTCGGAGGGGTTTCAAAAAGGGTTATACGTGTTGGACCAGTCATGGCGAAGTCAATGATCATATGCCGCCGGATGACATCGCCGGTGAAGTGAATGATATGCCGCCGGATGACATCGCCGGTGAAGTGAATGACATGCCGCCGGATAATGTCGATTGTGGTTCAGATTCGGATAGGTTGCACGATGACAATCTAAATCAGATGCTTCGTGATGTAGAAGAGAACTATGATGAGAGAGTATGTTAAATTCTGGGGCTTGATGGAGGACTCGGAGAAACCTTTGTTCACGTGCTGCAGGTCAAAGTACACGAGGTTGTCGGCCGTGCTTGAACTGTTGAAATTGAAGGCAAGCAACGGTTGGGCCGATAAGAGTTTCACGGCGCTGCTAGGTCTTTTAGCGGACATGCTTCCAGAGGGAAATGAGTTGCCTAAAACCACGTATAAAGCCAAGAAGGTTCTTTATCCGTTGGGAATGAAAGTAGAAAGAATACATGCATATCCAGATGCAAACATGCATGTATGTTTGGTGTGCGATGCATCCCGATACAAGAAAGGACCTCCTGCTAAAGTGGCATGGTATTTTCCTATAATTCCATGTTTGAAAAGATTTTTTGCAAATCCAAAGGAGGCAAAACTGCTGCGTTGGCACTCGGAAGAGTGCAAGAAGGATGGAATGCTAAGACACCTTGGTGATTCTGCCCAGTGGAGAAACATCGATAGGAGTTTTGCAGACTTCGGTGCAGAACCAAGGAATATAAGGTTTGAACTGAGTACAGATGGAATGAATTCTTTCAGTAGCATGAGCAGTCGATATAGCACATGGCCCGTGACTCTCTGCATCTATAACCTTTCTCCTTAGTTGTGTATGAAGCGAAAGTATATTTTGCTGTCGATACTTATCCAAGGGCCAAAGCAACCTGGGAATGATATTGATGTGTATCTAGCACCGTTGGTGGAAGATCTAAAAGTATTGTGGAATGAAAGGGTACAGGTATGGGATGCATACAAACGAGAGAACTTCACTTTGCGCTCCTTATTGTTCTGCACCATAAATGATTATCCTGCCCTTACTAACCTATCGGACCAGAGTACAAAAGGTGCCAAAGCTTGTACTCACTATTTAGATGATACCGAGAGTGTGTGGCTGAAACACTCACGTAAAACTGTCTACATGCATCACCGCTGGTTCCTTCGGTGTGTGACTTAATCCACCAAAGACTCACGCTCTTTATTAACTGCTGTCTAAGACTCCCAACAGCGTTTGCCATAATTGACGTAATCCACCGAAATTACATTTACTTTATTGAGTGCTGTCTAAAACTCCAAACAGCATATGTCATCCTCTAGTCAATCCACCGATCATACTCCTTCTGTATTGGTTGCTGTCTAAGACTCCAAACAGCAAGTGACACTATCTAGTTAATCCACCGATTATACACCTTCTATATTGGTTGCTGTCTAAGACTCCAAACAGCAAGTGACACTTTCTAGTTAATCCACTGATTATACACCTTCTATATTGGTTGCTGTCTAAAACTCCAAACAACGAGTGACATCATTTAATTAATCCACCGAACATTCCTATCAGGACTTTCTAACAATCCAATCCTTTTTGTTATTGATTCAAATCTATAATATGCTCTTCCCATAATCCATTATCTATCTCTAAATAATTCCCTAGTACACATCCACCAAGAATCTCACTGATCACGTCTACAATTCACTATTACATATCCACCGAGAGTATCATTGATCAAGTCTACGATTCACTATTATATATCCACCAAGAATATCATTGATCAATTCTACGATCCATTAGTATACTCCCACCAAGTATATCACTGATCAAGATTATAACCCAATAATTGTTATTAATCCTCCAAATTCCCGAAAATTCAATTAGATCATCTATCTAGCCTATCTATTCAGCTAGACTTTACCAATTTATTTCTCCCAGAATCCACACTACCATTTCGTATTTATGATCGACATGAATCCAGCAATACCTTTATGTGTATACTACAAACATCTATCTCCTTTACTCATGACCCTATTTATTCCTCTCATATTTTATGTTGTAAGAATAGAAATGCCATTATTTGAAATACAATACATAAAATTTTCCTAAGACTTAGCAGTTTTAGAACAAAACATAATGTACAAGGAAATGCATTGATAATAGTGATCCAAATTCCGTCCACCGTAACATGGCATCTGCACCATATAGCATCTTTCAGCATTATAACCGCTTAACTTACCACTGGGACGACACCCAGGACAACACAAATCAGGGCTTTCCACTGCCTTCCACTTTTCCATTCCTACCCACAAAGTATTTTGAAATAGAACTATATCTGGTTATGTTCCCATGTCCGCCCATGACCGTGGGCACGGCTATTCGAATAGTTTTGACTCTGCAGAGTTTGTACGCTTTCACCACAAGAGACAATCAACTCGTTGCCCCCACACGATTCCTTAGACATGTGGTTGAGCAGACCATCACAGTGACTTTTCAAAGTACCTAGCCCCTTTTGTCATCTCACTTTATGGGCTTCTCCCACTTGCAGTGGGTCCCATCTATGCACAGGATGTTTCCCACAGTTACTAACGCAGCCGGGCTCCACTTCTTGCAACGCTTAGAACAGCTGGGAAACTTCACCCTCCACTTGGTGTCCCTTTAGGCCTCCCCTTGCCCTTGCGTATCCACTTCCCTCCACTACCAATGAGATGAGTCAGGGGGTTTCGATAAATTTACTTAGCCAAGTTGTATTTTACAGACTTGTGGTTGTACTATTTTACACAGGAGGTCATGACAAGATTCAGTCCTTAGTGGTATCTGGGTGGTTCTACCACTTACCCACTTTGCGCTTCCACTGCACCACACTCACACACCATCTCAAACCATCCGCACAGATATTTAAGCATGTTGGGGTTTTTGGGAATATAAAATAATCATACCAACATATACCAGTCATTATTACCATGACTTCTCAAACCCGTTTCTCATGATTGAAAGTGATATTGATGCTTGGGGCATTTAAGCGCTCCCGAGTATCTATACAGTACTAAGCATGGCGTATAATTAGGGACTTATTTTTGAAAGGTTACTTTTATACTTTTTTTAGGGCGACAAGGTTCACACATTCAAATATTCCAAATGAGGTGTAATATTATTCAAGGTAAACAATGGGCATATAGTTAGAATATTAAATTAAACATGTATTTACTTATAAAATAACAGCATGCAGTTTGATAATTTAAACAAAAATAATTTGCAGAAAAAGTAGGTTCAACATGATCAAAGTATTGACTCACCTAGTGCAGTTTACCGCGGTCTTGAGCTCACACAATGCTTTCTCTTGAGCTTTTGGTCTCTTTCTTCACTTCGAGCTTGATCTCGCTTGATCCACTGAATCTTCACGAGTTCCAATTTCTAATTACGCAACAAACAATTGAATCCAAATAAAGCAAATAACTCAAAAGATCCAAATAAATCTGAATAAACTCAATTTAGATTTATTATGAGTAAATGGGTATTTCAAGTGATTTGAGGCATGGCCGGTGGTAGAATACTATGACTTGACCTTTTGTTAATAATTACTTTTATTATTTTTGTATTTATCAAGGAAGTTCTATGAGTTAGGTTGGACGCGAAGCATTATTTTGTCGAGCGCTAATATTCAGGGCATATGCTATATAGATGTGATATATACAATTTTTTTAGCTTACCGAATTAATGTTAGAATCCAGGTTGATGACATTTTTGTGGTGCGACGTGTTATGTACCGTTAGTTATTACTAGGCATAACTTATTTTGAATTAGGATCCATTTGTTTGGGTCCTAACTCGTTATATTTAGTTATGTCCATTATTATAACCAAATCTATGTTAAAATTTAATTAATGGTACCATTGGTATTTTGTCTATTCTTTATTTATTATTAGGCGTAGCTCTATTTAATTTAAATTTATTTATCTAGGCAGAGATTATTGTACAAGGTAATACTTCATTATTGCTATTTAATGAAATATATTGCTGAGATTTGTTTAATGGTGGCATGATAAATATTGGGCATATATGTTTATATTTTAATTAAGGTTAAGCTTTATTGAATTTGGAAATTTAACTAAAGACATTTTTTATTAATGCCTTTAAGTAATATCTAGATGTTTCAATAGTCATTCCAACTACCTTGATTATTCACATATGATAACTAGTCCATTATTAAATCTCAATTTATCTTACCTTGTACATTGCTCTATTCCATTTCTATAATTGAGTTCCTATCTTGTATTTTAAACTTATGTTAATTACTCATATCTCACATAATTATTTTCCAAGGTTTATTCAATTATATACTAGGAAATCTTTAACTTAGATCCTAATCATTTAAGTATTAGTAAGCTAATACTAAGCTACTCCTCTTAGTCACTTAATTGCTCTTATACATATAAACTTAATATTCTGATGCATATATAAATTTTTATTTGATCCAAAATCAATTATGCTAGCTTTCTTGATTTATTTTCTAACTGATTCCTAATTGAAATGGCTAAAGAAACAAAAAGCAAAAATATGGCCGCAGGGGAACTCGAACCCGCGACCTGGGCGTGCATTACTCACTCAGCTAGCCAGCTGGGCTTTCAGTGTTTCATGATTGTGAGGGGGTTTTAAAACTGAAGAAGCGAGTGCTGCGGTGGAGCTCAGACAGAGGCAGCTGGCCGAAACAGAGGAGGAGCTCAGCGATCGGGGCAGGTGGGCTCGCCGGCGTGTTCGACAGCCGGAGGGGCAGAGAGCAGGCAAAATGGGTTTTAGGAGATGTGAGGAGACCGGTGGAGGGGGTGGCGCGGCTCGGGATGGTGCTAGGAAGGGGTGGCGGCGCTGAGAGCGGCAGGCGGTGGGGTGGTAATGGAGCGACGTCGCCGACGGGGAGAGGAGGAGAAATTGAAGCTTGTGAGAGCATAATGGAGTACAGGAGATGCTTACCGTGGAGTTGGCTGTGTGAGTGAGCGGTTGAGGTTGGCTGGCGGCGATGGCCCGCGGTGGTGCGGGGAAGCTCGCGCCGCCGGTGGACTGGGGTGGGGAAAAGCCAGAGCGAAGCTTGGGGGAGCTGCAGGACCACGTGGTGATGCTCCCTACCCAAGGAATTGAGCTGGTGCCGACCGAGGAGGAGATGTCGGCGGAAGTGGCGGTTCGGACGGAGGCGAGGAAGAATCACTGCTGCGGCGAGCTCAAGCCACCGGAGTCCAATTGACTTGGTGGGGATGTACTCAGGGAGCAGGGGCATGCATTGATGCAGTCGGGGTGGTGGGGCATCGTCGGAAGGCCGGGAACGGCGTGGAGGCGCTGCAGCCGGCGCACGGGCGAAGGCGGAAGAGAAGGCAGGGAAGGAGAGGGGAATGGCGCGGGAGCAAAAGGGGAAAGGAGGCGGAGCTTTTGTAGGCGCAGAGGGGCGGGAGAGGTGGGGTGGCGGGGGGGACCGGGAGGCGACAGGGCAGGCGGCGCGACGTGGGGGCGCGGCATGGCCGCCTCGGCGTGACGGGACAGCGAGGAGGGAGGCAGGGGCGGCAGCAGCGCGCGCTGACATGGGTGCGGCGAGCGTGGGGACGGGTCGGCCGGCGTGGAGCTTTCTTGGCCAAGGAAAGAAGAGGAGCGAAGGAAAAGAAAGGAGGACGCGTAGGGGAAGGAAAGAAAGAGAGGCTGGGGCCCAGTGGCAGGGGAAAAAGGAGAGGGGAGAGAGAGAAAAGGAAAAGAGGGGCCCACATGGCATAGAGAACAAGGGAGTAGAGGAAAATTTGAGAATTGGGATCTTTAAATTTTTAATTTACATTTTAAATTTTATATTAGGATTTACTTTTATCACCACTTATGTTATTATTTTCTAGGCGAGATTTTACATTTTAGTTCAGGTTTTCTCCCTCCTTATATTGGATCGTCTTTTCAGAATCGAGTTTAAAATTTTGAGTTTCCATTGTTTGCATATTCCCTTGTATGGCATTACTAATATTGATTTTGTTTCTCATGACTTCTTTAATTCTTTGGAACCTCAACCAAATTTTCAGAAAAATACCATAAACTCCAAATTCAAATAAAATATATTGCAAAATCATTAAAAAACTTCACATTTTTTAGATTTAAAATTTCAGGATGTTACACTTCTTCACCGGTGGCAGGACCAGAAGGGCAGTGCGAACCAAAGCTACATGAACTGGTGCCATCTCCACAAGACTTGTCTCCACCATCGCTACCTGCACCGGTGCTATCTCTACGGGTGCTATTCTCGCCAAAGCAACTTGCACCGGTGCTACCTTTATAGTTGATTACCATAAAGTCAACGTACAGCCAATGCAGCAAGGGCAAAGTAAAGAAGATCGATGATGATATCCCGTACCTGCCATTGGCCCACAAATTCATGCTTGGCGAGCCGCTGGTCGACCCGGAAACGCGCCTCAAAGCCCTATCAATTAGTTGTCTGCAATTACACAAGTGGTATATGGAACAGTCCAATAAGCCAGAGGGAGAACGACGCTCAGGTATCACTGTCAAATTCGCGCTGGATCATTTAGAGCACAATGTTCAATATTGTGTCTTCGTGGTCACCTTCAAAGATTTATTTGATCTTTTCACGCTCAATGCTCTCAACGCCTCACTCATTCGATGCTGGACGCTGTAAGTGTATACAATCACAGTCTCCGTTCATGTCATACCGATAATTGTTATATATAATTTGTTGCTTTCGTGTGTATATATATAGACACATGCTAACTAAAGCTAGAAGAACCAAATCATCGGTTGGTTTCTTGGACCCACACTTGGTCGCCATGCATACCATCGAGGAGGATACAGCCTTCGTCGAGAGGTACATTGCATCAGCACTGGTGGCTTACCGCGATAAGGAATATGTACTTATGCCCTACAATCAGGAGTATCATTAGATTTTAATAGTAATTGTACCAAAATGGAATAAGGCAATATACCTTGATTCCCTAAGTAAGAATAAAATGAACTTCACAGTTGTTAACCAAGTAATCGATAGGTAAGTACATTTTCTCCATACATACCTATATTGTACTCTTTCTTTCCTTCCGAATGACTTAAGGTCAACTTTTTCTAATCACGTAGGGCGTTCGCGATGTACATTGAAAAGCTAGGTGTCTCGACGCAGGGGGCCAAAGGCCTGACACATGTTCAAAATTTTAAGGTATTTGCTATACACATTAATTAATCCTATGCAACAGTTGGTAGTAATGCCTCTTGAATTAACACATTCCATTGTTGCAGTGCCACCAGCAATCACCGGGCAACACGTGTGGATTCTACATTTGCTACCATATGGACCTACTCCTCGATTCCTCAAGGATCACCAATTCTAAGCTTTGTCAATATTCCCATAATTACTTCATACTTATCAGGTTATATATATATATATATATATATATATATATATATATATATATATATATATATATATATATATATATATATATATATATATATATATATATATATATATATATATATATATATAGACACACACACACATTGATATTCCTTTCGATAGGCTACGTCCATCCCCTCAACTGCATTGAAACAAGCCGACCTATCACAAATTTGAGAAGAGTGCGCGTACTTTTTGGTAGCTCAAGTCATAAACAAAGATGGAGAGTTTCACACCAAACAATGATTTTTTTATTACTCTTATCACTCTGGAATCGAGGTCTCGCGAAAGGAACAGATCTATAATCAACGAACTTGTCAGTTGTACAAGCAATATTTGAATGGCAATCATGCACCATCCAAGTATAGCTTGTGCAGCCTGACAAGTTCGTTGATTACAGATCTGTTCCTTTCGCGAGACCTCGATTCCGGAGTGATAGAGCAATAAAAAATGCAATGTTACCATCTAAGTGCAAATGCAATGTAGATCTTTTGTAATTGTGTATTTGTTAATGGGTATTTTATTTCATTCCAACTAATTGATTTGCGAAATGGATGATTTATGGTTGTGAAATGAAGTGTGATGTGAATTGGATGTTTTATGTTTGTGAAATGAATTGAGATGTGAATTGGATGTTTTATGTTTGTGAAATGAATTGAGATGTGAATTGCATGTATACATGTACATCTTTATCTGTTTGTTTTAGAGGGCATGGGTAGCATTTCCTGAGGCTAGCCAATAAACAGAAATAGATTTAGGGGTAGAAAGGAATATCACAGACGGTTTGTAACTAAAAATCGTCTGTGATAGCTGATAATCACAGACGGTTTGTAAGTAAAAACCGCCTGTGATATATGATAATCACAGACGATTTTTAGTTACAAAACTATGCTGAAACAAGTCGCTATCATTCTCATCTGCATTTCCACTAGCCTTTCTTCACTTAGATTATGTCCCCAAAGAAGTCCTCCCTTCAAGCATCTTCTCGTTCTTGGCCTTGGTAGCAGTCAAGGTCTGATCAAAATAACTAACAATCCATATCAGTAAGTAGTTACAAGAAACAAAAGAGAGTTAACTCATGTGAGTCATTGATATATTTCTTTTTTGTTGAATGCTCTACCTTAGTTAAATCATGTTAGTAATTTATGTGCTTTTTCTCCTGTTTTTATTTTCCTTTTTAGAGTTTCCTAGTTCCATCTTATAATCTTCTATTAAGCAGGTTCTTTATTCAATTTCCCCAACTATGTCACACCTGGAGATAGTAGGGGATAATGATATTACTATAATTCTCACCAATCAAAACATGATGTCTAAATTATTTGTCTCACAAATAATGAGATATCCGCAAATATATGTGAAACAAGAAAATATTACTAGATCATACCATGTAGATTTGTCTGCTCCTGCAATAGTAGTGATGTTGTGATCGTGCAAAAATAGCACACCCGCAAGTGCACGGGTCGCCACTGAAATAGCGGCGAGTGTCATGTTCTCCATAGGGACTAGACTGAGGCTACCGGTGTTCAGCTACAGCTAGGTTAATCGAAACGGGGAAGAACTAAACCTAAAACAGCTACTAAAGAGATCAAAGGAACTAATTAAACGACGAACCAATTACGACGGAACGAACGAATGTACAAATTGACGTCGTACGACCGAACGAACAAAACGACGACTAACTACACAAATGACGCACGAACGACGACACGATGACTAAACGAACGAACACGACTACCGATCGACGATCAAACTAACTACTGACCGCGAGATAGAAAAAGGTAGTCAAGAAGCACGGAGGGAGTCGAGAGAGAACGAGGGAGAAAACGGTCGATGGCTAACTAGACTATAACCGCAAGCGACAACACAACAAAGAACTAGAAACGACTGCACGACCTAGCTAACGACCAACCGCGTAAAGAAGAAAAGGGGGAGGTCGAGAAGCACAAGGGAGGACTAGAAGCAAAGAGGGGGTCGAGACAGCACGGGGAAGGGAGACGGTTGCCAGTTCGCTAATCCGCGCAAACAAACACAAGGGGACTAACACCCGCACAAGCACAGGACACGAACACTACATTAAACACAGACAAAGACACTAACCACTTACACTAGATCAATTAACAATTTAACACCTAATCACAATAACATCTCAGCAAGCACAAGCATACATCACAGTGCATAATTCACCATCACACATATCACAGATCATAATCCACAGAATAATAAGCATTGTTCATAAAGCATCAAGCAACAGAGAATTGACAGCAATTGATTTGAATGCTAATTGAGAATAGCAGAGAAAGTAAGAGAGAGGAAATGAAATTTAACCGAGGAATAGAGTAAAGGATGCAGAGCAGAATATGAGGCCGTCAGTGAAGTGAGCCGAGGAAGGAGGGGTCGGTGAGTCGCCGTCGGTGTCGGTGAAGAGGAAGATGCAGGGCGGCCGTGAAG
The DNA here is from genome assembly GCA_017311315.1 of Dendrocalamus latiflorus. Taxonomy (NCBI): domain Eukaryota; kingdom Viridiplantae; phylum Streptophyta; class Magnoliopsida; order Poales; family Poaceae; genus Dendrocalamus; species Dendrocalamus latiflorus. The sequence goes on along the minus strand of CM029644.1, from coordinate 9,360,519 downwards.
AGCTGCAGCCCGGCGCAATGGTGGATGGCGACGGCTCGGTCTTGGTGCTGGTGGGCAGCGTCGGCGGTGGATGATGGCACACTGGAAGTGAAGGCGCGGGGGAGGAGCTCGATGGTGGAGAAGAAAGGGGAGGAGGGCACACGGGAGAAGGCGGCGTGGTGGAGGTGATGGTGGCGCGTCGATGGAGGGAGCAGGTGATGGCGGGGGATGAGGACGGCGGTCGTGGATCTGGAGGCGGCGATTCGGTAGAGGACAGGAAGCGGCGGCCGGAGAGGAGCGGGAAGATGACCGGAGGAAACTGGTGCGGTGGAGCGCCGGAGGGAGCAGGTGAAGGAAATGCAGAGGCGAAGGGGCTGTGGTGGTGGAGAAGAAGAGGAAGGGGTGCGGTCGGCAAAAAGAAGGGAGGCAGGTGATGGCTGCCGGCGCCGGAGTTTGAGAGGGGAAAGAAAAGCCAAGGTGGTGGCGCAAGGAAGAGAAAGGCAGGGAGAGGTGGATCCGGTGGAGGAGGAGAAGAGGACGCTGGCGTCGAGGTGCACAGTGGTGAGATGGAGGAGCTGCGGGTGGAGAAGACGGAGATGGTAGGCGGCGCGTGGTGGAGAAGTCGTGGCGGCCCGCGAGGTAAGGCCCGGCCCTCGCTGGCGCTGGTGGAGAAGAAGCAAGGGCGTAGAAGGAGAAGAAAAGAACAGTGCCGGGCTCGAGTTGCTCCCCAGGCGGCGCTAAAGTTTTGATGCCTGGTTGGGGATTGGAATTTTTGCGTTTTAGCCCACCATGTTTTCGGAAATTGCAGTCAAGTCCTTCCTTCTGATGCTTTCTTCTGATTTTGACCTCCGGAGCCCTGTTTTCTTCGTGGATAGATCCTACATGTCCGAGACGACACGTACATCTGCATGGGGCAGTCCCAGAATGCCGAATTTGTCGTTTAGGCGCCTCGGTCGCACCGGCCTGCATAAAAATATAGAAAAATGTAAAATGGTCTATTTCGAGCAATTAAATATGGAAAAACGTGTAAATGATGATAAATGGTCTTGAAATGCAAAGAATATGAGGGTAAAATTACGGCTAAATATATGCAAATATGATGCATGTCATACCCCCAAGCTTTAAACGTTACTTGTCCTCAAGTAAATGGCATGATATTATCAAACCCGGACAATAAGTCATCATGGTAAAAGACTAGTTTCATGCATGTAATAAGTCAAAAGGCACACAACAATTTAAAGTGAGATTATCTAACTTGAGTTTTATAGACCATCCAAGATGAGAATGAATATTCTTGCAAAGATCTCAAATGATAGCTACAGCATTTGACCAAATCAAGTTACACACACAAGTGCCGAAATGCACTAAGTGATCACATGAATCCAACCAAAATTGTAAGGCATCAGAACTAGGTATAATATCAAGAATGAGCATAGCAAAGGGTCATGCTAAGGCATTTGCTATTTGAGACAAAGAGACTAATACTTGCATGATATTTATGAAAAAGCCCACACTTGAGCCATGATACCTAATTTTTGTTGATTTTTAGCAAATTTAAAACACACATTGGGCACTTGTGCCACTTATTCACGTCCTTGGGCAAACTTTGCCGCTTATTCACACTCACACTTCACTTGGGCAAAACTTTGCCACTTATTTCAACACAGTTTCGAACCAATGTGACATAGTCACTTATTCAACGAGACGACACGTACATCTGCTTGGGGCAGTCTTAGAATGCCGAATTTGTCGTTTATGCGCATCGGTCGCGCCGGCCTGCAGAAAATATAGAAAAATGTAAAATGGTCCATTTCGAGCAATTAAATATGGAAAAACGTGTAAATGATGATAAATGGTCTTGAAATGCAAAGAATATGAGGGTAAAATGACAGCTAAATATATGCAAATATGATGTGTCATGTTGCCATTACCGTTAACAGCAGTTCCGTGGCTAGCCATTGAATGGTCAAGACCTGCTATGTTTCACAAGCAAAGAAATAGCCATATGCATAAAAGGAGCAAATTTCACCATAGGTTTCCCTCCCCCCCCCCCCTCTCTTTTATCAATCAAGTCTCCATTTTCCATACAATCATACTCCATTCAATAGTGTAAATAAAAGGTAGCAAGCAAGACTAGTCCATGATCCCTAATTAATATCATTCAAGATTCTAGGCATGATTCATATTTCATACATTCATACAATCATACTCTATTTAATAGCGTAAATAAAAGACAGCAAGCAAGACAAGTCCATGATCCCTAATTACTATCATCCAAGGCTCCAAGTAGTCCATACTCCAGTGTCCAATGCCTCACAGCAAGTCAACAACTCACACTGTCATCTCCAATGTAAATTAGAAGAATAGTTAATAGTGAAACAATTTAACACTTGAAGTAGCTATAAAATTTCAAGGCTAGTCCAAAAGATAATTTAACACTTGAAGTAGCTACTGACCTGTAGCCCTTCTTGAATGTCCTGAAGATAAGTCCAGAAGCTAGTCGGCTCTCCATTGTCGTCATCTACAAGATAAAATTCGAAAGTATCAATTTCTTTTATAGACAACTACGAAAGCAAGTAGCACAAAGTAAGTAATAATAGTTCTATGTACATACCTTTATATTTATTTCAAAGCCAATCCTATGAACACATTAATGCCTCTAACAATTCAGAAGTGAGATGGCTACGATGCTCGCTAAGAATTCTTCCACTTGTGCTAAATGCAGACTCTGAAGCAACCATGCTTACTAGAATAGCAAATATGTCTCATGCTATCATCCTCAAAGATGAATAGTGTATTCCAGCCACCTTTCTCTGACCCAATACATTAAAATTTTCCTTTGTGGCTGGAGCATAGTCATCCTCCAAATAGCGATTTAATTCAGATTTCATCCTAAGGGATGTTGGCCTTTTCTTAGCAACATGTGCATTAAGAATAGACATAACTGCTACAACTTCAATTCCAGAAAGTGTGGATTATGATTGTGTATTACCTTCATCCTTTTCAATTTGGTAATCACTCAATAAGCTACACAATGAGTTAGTGACTTCTCGAACATGATGCTCACATACTTCAGCACTAACACCAAGTAGCATCTCAAAGCAAACAAATAATATTTCAGTCTTAAATCGAGGATCAAGAAGTGTAGATGCCCATAAATCATTGAATATCAGACTAATACTTATCAAACTTTTCATTCTTGGAAACTGTCATAGCTTCAATAATTTGGTTGCCACAAGTTGACCACTGCCTCATTTTCATTTAAATTTCACAAATTTTGGGGAAGCAAATATTAGTAGTAACATATTCAGTTCCTGATTTTTTGGTAATGTGAACTTTCACAAATTTTGCAATTCCCTTAAACTTCTCTACCTTTTTGGTGTGGTAGTCCAAAAGGCTACACTCTCACGAATGTTCAATGTTGTAGGGGTGGCCCCCACCTAAGCCCAGCAGGCCTGTTAGAAGAATGTAAGGCCCATCATGGGACATGTGTAAAGACATAACTGCCCCTAAGGGGAACACTCAGATGTAAGGGTATATTTGTAAAAGCACTCCCCATGAGGACATATATATACAACACAGGCCTTGGGGGCAAACCCTAAGCTATTACTCACCTAACTCTCCACTACCATACTCTCTTTCTGTCTGGTCCGTAGCCACGACATTCTCAATTGTCCTCTTCAATACTTCCAATCCATCCTTAATAATCAAATTTAGAATGTATGCACAACAACGCAAGTGAAGCATCGTACCTTGCAACATAAGCTTGCTTGAGCCAATCTTCCTCGCTAATAGCTCGATGACCTTATCATTTGTTGTGCAATTGTCGAGTGTCACAGTCGACAACTTGTCATCAAGATTCCAAGCAACCAAGGATTCATTATGTTCCTCAGCAATAACATCTGAAGTATGTGGAGTTGGCACATGAATGAACCTATGCATGGAGTGACAAGTTAAAAGTTAGAAATCATAACATATGGACAACAGGAAGAAACATGGTTATGCGGATAGTAGGAATGATACATGGAAGAAATTCCCTTATGACAACACCCCTAAGCTTCCAAGCATCATCAACAAAATGATATATGATAGCCATGTATCCTTTTTTTGTTGTTGGAAGTACACATGCCACTAGTGATGGCAACTCTAGATCAAATTCCCGACATGTATTCAATTGCAATCTTCTCTTTGTTCTTGTATTGATCTAGAATGTCTTTCCTAATAATTGAAAACATATAGTGCACAAATTCTAGAATACATATTGCAGGACTTAAAGATGAAAACTCATATTTCAAACATTTCATACCTAATAGTGTTCCTTGTCACCATTTTGAATAGGGGATGAAGTGCACTAACAAATCTTCGAAAACTAGTATGGTCAACAAAGGATAAAGGATACTCATGAAACACCATCATGGCAGCACATTCCTTTCAAGCAACTTCTTGATCAAAATGTGTAATTCTCAACATTAACCTTCCCACGATCTTTAGAAGTAAACCTCAAAGAAGATTGGCTCATTGTGGTTTTTTGTCCTGCAAGTTTACTCTTGCTATATGGGCAAACCTTTAGATGGTCATGAATATGCTTAGTTCTAATTTTTGTTTCTCCTCCAAATTTTTTGAAATGGTGATCACATTTTGCTTTAATTTTACCCATGACTTTAACCCTCTTGAATTGGTTCCAAACAATCGACGTCAATTTCCTTTTTGAACCAACAGTGCTATCTTCATTCTCATCAAAAATTTCAATCTCTTCATTTTCATCCACATTCGGTGTTTGTTGTGAGTCATTAACTGATTCCAATAGTGAAGGTGCGGCTGCTCTAGACGATGATATTGCTACAGCTAGATCATGGCTACTACTTTGAGATGGATCGATAGACATGATTAATCTGGGATCTACAGTTCCATTAAACTTATGAATATCGAGAATCTAGAGGATGAATGGATGATAGTGCTACAGTAGTACATCTTATAGCTATAACATTAAACATGATAGTCACAAATCATAATCTTGCTAACAAAATATTGACCAACATAGATGCTAAAATCCAATGAAATATAATTACAGGTGTTCTAAAAAATAATCAATCTTAAAATCCACAATACAGATCAAGAAGATGTTAAATTTGAAAGCTTGACCTCAACACCTACGGTATCATTTTTGAAGCAAAAAAAACAACTCGTATCTGTATCCCCCAACATAGTAACACAGCAAAGTGTAGGCAATTGAAATTATGCATCATGGTACACTAGAATGTCTCATCATTTACTGAACCGTTGGTCATAATCAGTCCAATGGTTCACCCAAGAATCATGAAAAATGATTTTCCTAAAGTTTACGAGGATACTATTTGTAAAGAAAACAATAGCCTTCTTTTCCTTTTGGTTTTAACGTTAATCAACAAAAAACACTCAATTATTACCTTTAATGATTGTAATGTGCATGTAGAGAGGGAATCTGTATATAGATAACCATTATGTCTTTCAAGAATATTTGCATTATATCTTGAGTCCTGACCACTGGTGTATTGATATGTATCATCATTTACTAAACTAGTGGTCATGGTATGACCAATGGTAATTAAACATAGTTCAGTCAATCGCCTACTCACCTGGGATCTGTGTAAGTGGTCATGGAGGCGAGGAGTGCAGCCCATAGCTGCCGCTTCGGAGGGAGAGGGAGGCAGATCTGGGGGACTTGGCTAGCTTCAGAGGGAGAGGGAAGCAGATCCAGTTGCTTTGAAGTTCAAATCCAGTCACCTGGGGGCTTGCTACGGCTGTGCCGAGCCAGGAGGAGTAGATCTAGTCGTTAGAGGCTCAGGGTTCACTGTGGGCCGAAGGTGCGGAGCGGAGGGCCGGAGTATATAGAGGAGCGGAGGGCCGGAGTATATAGAGGAGCGGAGGGCCGGAGTATATAGAGGAGCGGAGGGCCACAAAGGTTATAAGGAGGTGGTGGCAAGGAAAGGGTCAACCTAGTGTTTGTGCGTCACCAGGGAGCGCACACAACCTACGCTCAAATCACAACATTATTACAAGGCCCAAGTTGGCCCAACAAGTGATGTAGCACTTCTCTTTGCCAATTGTGATGTGTAGATAGTGAACCTGAAGGCGGGGCTGGATCCGTTGGAAAGGTCTCATCGTAAGCTTTTCATCAAGTCCTTGAACACTTCCAACAAACTCCATGTGTGAAAGTTATGATCGTTTGAAGTTGGTGTTGTTAGGCTGACTCCGAATTAATCTGGAATTGAAATAAGGTCAACCTGGACTTGTTGTGGTAGTAGTGCTGCTCCCCTCACCTTGGTTCCTAAGTAGAATAACATCACATGACTTAGGTACCAATCTATCCTTAATAGAAAAATTATAAATTCCTAGAAATGAGCTCACCTAATAATTCAATTGTCGTACACATGCCCTCATCATAGGTCCTTATCTAGCATCTTGTGGATGAGTATTGTGTGTATCAAGTAAGTGATGCCCTCATTACTATGTGGCTCAAGCAGTAGCATAGAGAAAACTAATATCATGATGAGAAGAGTTGGTGCATATGGTAAGCCAAGTGACGAGGCCGATGCACGTAAAAATGGTCCGGGGAGACCGAATGTGTGAAGGCGTGACGGGTAGTCATTGGGCACTACAGGCTGCGTGTCAAAGTATGTGGAGATGTTTTGAGGTGAAGACAACAATGGAGTCAAGGGAATGTGTCCGAAAGCTTCATCAGGGGTATTTTGGTAGTTGGACAAATACCAGGATTATGACTTGATCAAAATATAGGTGCAAAGGAGAAACGGTTTAGGTCAAGAAGAGTTGGAATGGTAAGTGGATTAATCGCTAAGGTGTTAGCGGGTTAAGTCTTGTAAGCGCTTTGAAAAGTGTGTGTAAGTGTGTAAAACCCGTGTTTGCTGGGGTTGACAGGCCACCCCCCCCCCCCCTTCCCTTAATGGTTTGGACCCATTAAGGTTGTGGGTGTGCTGGTTATTTAGTGGGGAGGGGAGGATGTGGCTAGATATAAGGGTTCTAGGGTTAGGTTTTCTTCTTCCACCTTATCTCCTTCCATAGTTGCAAGAGAGAGTTTGAAAGAGAGAAGAGTGGTGTTGTGGCTACACCTTATCATCTATGAGCATGTAAACATCTCTCTACTGAGAAGCAATCAAAACTTTGTCTCAACCATGTTATTGTTTGTTGTCTTACTTGGTTTTGTTAGTTCTTAAGCTAGATTCATGATTTTATGTTTGTGGGTATTCTATCTCGATCTCTTACTTAAATTATCTTGTTAGGATATGTAAGAATAAATCTAGAAGTCCTCATGCCTTTTATTCTTATAAGCAAGAAGTAATCTGTCATTTAGAGTTTTGGTATTCTTATGACCTAGATTCGATTTGCCTCAATTCAGTGGACTTGAGTCTGAGAATCTTATGATTCTTGATTAGTTTAGGTTCATGATGGATTGAACAAGGTTCATGAAAAAAATTGGATATATTTGGATGAGATTTGGAAAAGTTCTTGAGATTTAAGCTTTTGTCCTGAGATGATTTTAAGTCAGGGAAAGGGACCGATCAGACCAGCATTGGTTCTGCAGTCAGACTGGCAACACCTCGGTGATCAGACCAGCTGGAGCGGTCAAACTGGTCCCATCAATGGAGGTATGACCGGCCCTAGCTTAAGGGTGCTAAATTTGTTGGCTCGGGTTTCTAGCTATCTTGCTAAATTCAAGTGGTGTAATCTAAAATTGATAACTTCATGGTCATTTGAGTAAAGATTTGAATATCTAATAGGAAAAAGTTTAGAAATCATTCAACCACTATGATTACCAGCATTGGTCCTGCAACCTATATACAAAGATTACCTAGAAAGCCGGTCAAGTTTAGATAATTTAAAAGTAACCAAGCTAACTACAAAATCATTTATAACCTCTTTAAAGAATCATGTGTGACATTTCTTGACAAACTCTTGAGGTAACATTGGCTAATTTCATTTCTTGCTAAAGGAAGTCAATTGGTCTGATCAAAAGGTTGCATTGTACCATGTCAATGCTGGCCAAGCGGCAGAGATCTTGATCACCATCGAGTTTTGTGGGAGATATCTTAACAGCAAGACTGAACCAAGAACCTTGACAAAGAAAAAACATCCAAGAACAATGCTGACAGATCAAATTAATCCTGCATGGCTCATCGGTTCATGCATTCTGATTCACATGATGAAGAGGATACCTGATACCAACAGAAGCATATACAGTGTACATGTCTAACATTCCAAGCAATCCATCATCTCACCTCGCACTTGGCGCCTTCTACTTTGGCAAGACCTTTGCATACATAGCACTCTAACAATTTTTATTTCAAATCTAGCCTCCCGACATACGATTTTGCAAATTTAACCTCCTTCGTAACCATGAAAACAACATAGGCAATACGTGTCTCCTACAATGCTCGCCCATCACGATAGGTGAAAGACACTACAGTAGCCAGAGCAAGCTTGGGAAGCGATGACCAAGTGGGGCAAGTGGTGGAGCTGCCGAGCTCAACCAACACGGCAAGCAGATGAGTCCCCTAGCTGCCGAGCACACCTAGCTCGGCAGGTCACCTGTCGAGCACACTTAGCTTAGTAGGTCACCTAGAGTGCCGACCGTAGTGCCTACCACCTACGGCGATAGGCAAGCATGGCAGGCAAGTGTCACTACTACGGTGATCACGGAGAGGACTAAATTTGTAAAATCATGTATCCGAGAGCCAAATTTAAAAAAAAAGTTGCTCTAATGCTATATATGTGATGACTTCTACTTTGGCTTCCATGTAAGCAGCTAATTGTTGTTGTATCCACCAATGATGTAAGCCATTTCCAATTGATCGTTGCACATTCCACTGTTGTCTCGGAGTCTCGACGTAGTTACAGAATCGACGTATTATGTAGCCATTGAAATCACGGGGAAAAAAATAAAAGGGCAACAAATGCACTAACAATGACATGCAAAACCCCAGGAAGATACTTGCAATTATACATGGAGTTCCACAATCAGTAAATTTCGAATGGTTGGTCTTAACAGTTGATAAACTACACTGCAAAGAAATAGTAACATACATTATCCCTTCGCAGAAGATGCCTAAAAACTAGTCCGAACAAGGGCACTTATTCAATGGTGACTGGAACACCAAATATGCTCTGCTGCTTCATAATGCCACAATAATCAGCTGCTTCTGTTGATAAAGACAATTCAGTTAATCAGAATGTAGATAAATTTGACAGTGCTGAATCTAGCATTAATCATCAGGGATCTACAGGTTGTTGTGAAAGAAAGATTCAGCATTTATTGGGTTGAGCCTTATGCAAATTTCATTAAAAAACAAATAAGGAAAATGAGCTGAGTGATTAAGATGATGTGAGATGGGCAAAAAAGGTTCTAAAGTTTTTCCACGGTATAAAACATTACATCATAACTCGTGCTTTTTGTCATACTATTTGTGTAAGATGCTTCAAAATTGGTAGTAGTACTCATAGAGACAAATATTTCTGTGTTTCAAGTTTATGTTTACACAAAGCTAATATAGGGTTTAAAAAATTTGCAAATTCCTATTTACCAAGTTTGCAAAATTGGACGCTTGTGTCAGCATAAGAATAAGATGTTACAGCCTTACAGGTAACATGGGCTAAATTACATTTCCAAAGTGAACATTCATATGGAACATAAAGAAGCAGCCTTTAACTCCCAAGTCTTGTGAGTTTTTTCGCAGAAGAGTGCAAACAACAACCAGCTAGTACCAACTTTCATTTTGCCAAAGGCACCAAAAGAGTAACATTTCAATGGAATATTTCACTCCGTCAACATCTCAGAAGGAACACATTCAACCCTTCAAATCAAAAGTATCACACTTCTACTAGCACATGAACTCCATAAGATAAGGCAACGTATGCTATGCAATCATATTTTCAGAGCATGACATTTTCAGGAAGAAATCAGATATCACTAACCTTGTAATGACATTTTCAGTGCTTTGCATATGGGGTTGGTTATTTAGCCAAAGGAACCTCTGCACTTGTGAGAAAAACATAAGCAATTTTTGGACTTCCGACACCCAGAACTGATTCCCAGTTGAGCATTACCTTGGCTCTGACCATAATCGTATGTAAGCTCTGTCATTGGAGGAATATGCTTAATTGCAAAAAATGCGATATGTGGATATCCCTCGTCACCATGATCATACAAAACTGGTTGCCAAAAAACATTAGGTGAGCAGCTGTGGTTCATAAAGCGAGCAATGTTGCCAGTTCGTTTTGCACTAATGATTATTGGCAGTTGCTTAGATATCTCATTTGAGTCAGAAAGACTAGGTTCACCCAGTAATTCTGGTGCATAGTTCCATCTTAAATTATGTTCAGAAGGAGGTGTTTCAAAGATGTAATCATCTTCACCATTCACACTATTGTTATCAACAATTTCACCTGCATATTCACAGATAAACGTGCCTGCTCGAATTGGATCCCAACTACGAAGGCCCCAACCTCGGTCTCCCGTCTTAAACACTTCAAAGTGGATCTGGGTACCTTTCTGTACAACTCGGTTCCGGCAATTATGTGAACAAGTGCAGGAATCATTACACTCGTACAACATAGGCATCCGGCTAACAAGTATGCCTGAAGCACTGTAAGGAAGGTCACCAGCATTTCGATGTGTACAAGAGCAGTTGTTATCACCAGGGAGGCATACGCTTGTGCATTTGCAGCCTTGCATCTTTCTCATTGAGCTCAGAGAATTCCCGTAGTTCAGTTTAGTTGCATAGGTGAAGTGGCTAGGGCCTTTCTCATCGTCAACCTCATTTACAAGGCAAACAGGCTTACTTTCCACACCATATGATATGTCACGCAAGATAACATGGTCTCTTGAGGATGGATTTCCCCTCCATTTTTCAGTCTTCTTCCACACTGCAATGCCATCAGGTTGGCCAGGTTCCCTGAGCAACTTGTGTTTGAACACATTGAAACCAGATTTCCCTTTCTCCACCCAGGCTTCTCTGATCTTGTAAAGGCCATCATATATGTATATCTTACCAGTTGGACAAGTCAAATCTCTTACACTACGAATGACTCTAATTGGATTACCTCTATGCAAACTCCTCTCCAGTGCAAGATTACCTCTCTCCAGCTTTTGGTCATCCTTACCAGACATGCCCTGTCCAGTGTAAACCAGAACATCTGGATCATCTTCTGTATTCTCATACACACCAGCTGACACAATACTAATAGCCACAGGGTCCTCCTCATCACCAAATTTAGCAGACATGTAATCAATTCCAGCCATGCTCTGACCATTCAGGCCTACCAGGCACATCTCAATTCTGAAGTAGAACATGTCACCAACCTCCACACCTGGAACCTCTCCAATCCTCTTGTTCTTGTTGACACGAAGTTCAGCACTCATCATGATACTCCCAGCCTTCAAGTTATGCTGCTGCTTTGCTGCTTGCTTCACCTCATCCAGCTGCATGAGCCTCCGCCGCAGTGCATCAAACATCATAAGTACATTATCTACAGATTCCCTAGGATCATCTGAAGACAAAGATGGCAGGTGCAGCAGGTTGGTATCAATTTTCTTAGGTCGTCCACGTTTTACTGTTGTGTCACCGGTGTCATCATCTATTGAAAGACCTGAATGACTTGAAGGAGTTGCTAAGCCATCGGGCACACGCTTCGGCCGTCCCCTCTTCCTCTTACCATCTTCCGGTAAGGTGGCTGCAGAAGGTGTCTGCAAAACACGCTCACTATCTTTTGAATGAATTGGATGAGCTGAAGTATCTGAACTATCCTGCACACGCTTGGGTCGTCCCCTTTTCCTTGGAACAGATTCATGAACAGTGGATGCAGGAGGTGTCTGAAAAACAGGTGTACTATCTGCTTGAGGAGCTGAAGGAGTTGGCAGGACAGAAATATCTTGCACACGCCTGGGTCGTCCCCTTTTCCTCTTACCAGATTCCAGTGTTGTAGCTGAAGGAGGTGTCTGGAAAGCAACATTGTTACCTTCCGGAGGAGCTGGAGGAACTGAAGGAACCAAATGAACTGAAGGAACAGTAGTATCTTGCACACGCCTGGGCCTTCCCCTCTTCTTCTTACCAGATTCCTGTGTTGCGGCTGCTAGAGGAGTTTGCAAGGCAGGGGTGACCGTTGTGTTGTTTGCAGCACCATTAGGATGAGTAGCTCCATTCATATGAACCACATACGGCTGCCTCTGATTGGGATCTGAAGGAGCTGCCGGTGCTGCAAACATCGGTGGAACACCAGCAGGCATCCCCAGTTCAGTGCCCCCAGCATATGGTCCAAACGGGGTGACACAGACAAACGAAGATGAGTTTTGAGGGGTGAAGGTGTGCAGCCCGAGCGGCGCAGGGAACATGGGAGTCAATGTGCGCAAGGGTTTGGCATCAACAACTGCTGCATCATTCAACGGAACTGAAGAAGTTTGTTGATTTCCAGCCATTGTAAACCACTGACTAATCTTTTGCCAAATCAAGATTTATGGCAGTATTTCCTTTATATCTTCCTCTGCAGTCTACACTTGTTTACAGGTCACACTTTAGAGAAAGCTGGAAAGGAAAAAAGAAATCCATCAGTATATTCAGTATACAATTGAGCAAGAACTTAAAGAAATGATTATTTAATGCAGCACTTTTGGTATCTTCTGTGTTACTAACCAAGAAGCATTAACAGCAGATCTAAAAAAAGTAGGGGCAGACACAAAGTAAAATGATGTCCCCTACTCTCTCCAGTCTAAATTGAATATTGCTTCGTAAATGTGCTCCTGGTAAAAATTTTGAACTTGAACCATTGATATATTTGTACATATCCAGATTGAGCATAGAAAATGGCAAGTATCCAGATTGTGCATGAGAAAATGGCACAAGTATATTCATCATAAAAAATGCTGTCATAATATTGTAATTTATATGTTTTTCCTAATTTATAAGAGCAAAGGAACTTATTTACAAGGACTTACATAGATGTTTGCTGCTTAAATTCCGTAAATACACAGAACTATGATTAGCAAGCATCAAATATAGCAACAAGTTGAAAAATTAGCAAATTTAACACATAACAATTGATAGTAACATGAAGGTTGAAGATCATGTTGCAAATAAACAACCAATAGTTAACAAAAATGCTTAGTAATAATTGGATGCTTTAAAATGCTTGGCCTTCTAAGAACAATTGTTGGTAACAAGTGTGTTGCTAAATTTGGCACAAGGCATGATTTGGTAATTAATTCTGTTGCCCTCCATCTTTTTCACACAAGGGGGTCCAAGATGCTCTGCAGCATGTTATTCACACGCCGATGGGCCTAGCAAAAATGTTGCTTACCAACTACAAAACATTTATCAGTACTCACTAAGACTGGTGCAAGAACAGGTGGCTCCAATATCATATCATTATCCTAAGATTATTAACACAACCAAGTAACTATATAAAAGCATACAAGGCAGTGAGTTACAAGATTGTTTCATGAGGTAATTGCAAAAGAAGCATCCTCATTTCATGCAACCCTCGACAAGCTATTCTGTAGCATCTTACCCTGCTACAGGTTTCCTTCATTTGAAACACCCCCTACAGCATCTTCTTCCGGTCCAAAATATCGCAGTACATATTGAAAGAAGGCTGAAACCAGTTGTCACTGACACATACATTTGGCACTATCATCTCCAGCACCCGTACAGCCAAATCCCAGATTTTTGTTTTGTAGAATAAACTGCTATTAGTACTTAGTAGTGCTAGTTTAGCGTAATAGACACCCTAACACAATACCTGCACTTGAACATGGGCGGATGCACCCGCGCCTTGGCTAAGTCCTATGGGGTCACAGCAGAGGAACCCCACTGAGATCGATCTGATCTTGCGGGCAGATACGGATCGAACCATGGATGTATGGATAATGGATTAGATTACTACTCCACAGCAGCAGCAGGCAAATCGGCTAATAAATCCCACAAATAAAGGTTTGGATTTGATTGCTCGCAGCAAAGAAAGAAGCTAGGGCTTACCAGCAAGAAACTCCGGATGGATCGCCATTCCAATAGAGGGGGGGGGCGAGGGCGATGGCTACGAGAGAAGAGCTCCTCCGAGGTGGCCTGCGCGCGTGCGTGCTCCGGTGAAAGGAGCGCTGCGCGGGCAGGCGAGAAGAGGGTTCGGCGGCGCGGGCAGGCGAGAGAAGAGAGAGAGAGAGAGGGTTGTGCGAGACGATGGGGGAGGGGAGAGCCGAGCCGCGTGGTTGCATAGGGTACAAGTGGGCCGTGGAGCTTGTTCGTAACACGAGGGCTCAACCAGAGCCATAATTTTCTGACCACCTTTTGCGCGTTGGAAATGGCACTGAGAAACCCATCAAAGAAGATTATGTGCAGCTTTCTAATGAGATATCATATAGGTGCTATACACCGATGAAGACTCTAAGAGCAAGTTTAATAGTATAGATAGCTGCTACCTCCAATACACTTCCATGTCATCAAAAGATAATGATGCAGTCAACTCATACAATAAGCTGGCTATAAGTTGTCTCCACAAGAGCTCTCAATCATTTAATAGTGTGATCATTTAATACATGCATGGGTATAACAGTTAGTCCTATTGGTACATGCATGGATAACGCCTCTTTTCCTGTGCTATAGCCTGACTCTTGCATGGGAACTGGCTTGGCTCTCTCTCTCCTTTTCTCTCCCCTCTACATAGGACTATGCTGACATAGATTCCCTTATAGCTAGCACAGTCAGCCTTATTAAACTTGCTCTAAGAGCAGCTCCAAAAGATGGGCTAAATTTGATCCCCTATAATCTCATTTTAGGGGACATGCCAAAAAGTTGGGGATCAATATAACTCCTTTGCTCCAACAGTCATCCCCAAAATTGGTCCCCTAAATATTTTAAATCTGCTACATGGGTTTATGGGCCATATTAGTTATATACAATGGGATATTACCTTGCAGATGGCATATATCCTTTTTGGGTAACATTTGTGAAGACCATACAGATGCCACAAGGTAATAAGAAAAAATACTTTGCAAAAGCACAAGAAGCGGTCAGAAAGGACGTGGAAAGAGCATTTGGAGTTTTACAAGCTCGTTTTGCGATTGTACGTGGCCCAGCTAGATTTTGGGATGAAGACACGCTCAATGATATCATGAATGCTTGTGTCATCATGCATAATATAATAGTAGAAGACGAGCGAGATGAACAAAATGATTTGAACTTTGATTGGACGGGTGAACTCGTCGCAGTTTCACATGAGCATAGTGCTGATATTCATGAGTTTATTCAAGCCCACATGAAAATTAGAGACAAGGAAATCCACTCCCAGCTTCAACAAGACCTAGTGGAGCATCTGTGGCAGCGCCATGGAGACACCATTGTTCTGATATGAAATTAAATTAAAACACTATTGTTCTGATCTGAAATAAAGACACCATAACATAGTTCTGAAATTAAATTAAAACACTATTGTTCTGATCTGGAGGCGGCCGGCGGAGAGGCGCAGGCGGCCAGCGTGCTCAAACAGCGGGGGCGCCGGTGGGGAGCCGCGCCGGCGGGGAGGAAGCTGCCGACGCCCTCAGGTAGGTCTCACGCAACGCGAAGGAAAAAAAATTGGGCGCGGAATCGCCTAGTCGCGCGCGGCAACGGTGATTGGGGACGCGTGGGGTGAGGCCAAATTTGGCTCCGGTGGGGTGAGATATTGGGGGTGTTAAAATTTTTAGTGGTGGTTTTGGGGATCTTTTGGAGGGGTTTTTTTTTCACTAATCACCAAATTTTGTTTTAGGGGATGTTTTAGCCCATCTCTTGGAGTTGCTCTAATATCTATAATCTTATAGACAGTATCTTTCTAATGTTAGCGACAAATATCTGTGACTTGAGTTATATTATTTCTCGAGTCATTTTATCAATGAGAAATGAGTATATTGACAGAACAAATATGAAGTTGATCGAATACTTTCTTAGAGAGAAAATGGTCTATCACAGTTTTGATTGTGCAGAGGACAATCCTCATAACTACTACCTCTTTGAATTCTTAAATTCCCTCACACCTAATTGGTTGCATCCGTACATTCTAAAGCTAAAGGTCAATTGCCCTATGATTTTGCTAAGGAACATAAACCCAATTAATGGATTGTATAACATACGAGATTGATAGTCTAGGCCTTTTAAAGAAATATCATATATGCCAAAATTATGCTGGGACAACGTGCTAGAAAGAGGGTTTTTATGCCTCGATACCTTTGTGACCCTCAGATGACGAAATGTGCCCATTTAGGTTCAAAAGGAATGCAATTTCCAGTCAGACAAGTTTTGCAATGAGCATCAGTAAGGCATAAGGGAAACAATACCGAATGTAGGTGTTTACCTCCTCGATCTGGTTTTCTTCCATGGACAACTATATGATGCCCTTTCGTGAGCAACTGTTAGGAGCAATCTCAGAATATTTACTGTGACGAAAAAGGATGGGAGTTTCAATTCTGTTGGCACATTTACCAAGAATATACCTACAAAGTTGTTCATATATCCTAGATTTCTTATGTGCTTTATTTGTACCAATGTTGCATATGAAATGTCTTCTACTAAATGTAGACATGTTTGTACATATATGTTTCTTTATATGTGTGTAAGATAAAATTAATGTCCATAGTATGGTTTTGAATCACGTTTGCTAATATGTATCACTCTCTTTTGGTACTCCATTGCAACGCACGGGTATCTTACTCGTAAAATTAAAAGAAAGAGTTGGTGGTGATTCACTTGCCCCTCTCAACTCCCCCTATGCACCTTCCTAAAAAATATCTAGCAAAAATAGAAAAACACAATTTACCCCAAAAAAAATCACCTCCTAAAAATTCTCTAAAAAAACACCGGAGATCTTCTGTGTACGCAGTAAAGCCAAGGGTGCAGAGGCTGAGCCAATAACGTGGATTAGGCTGACCGATCCCGATAATGTCAACTCGACATACTTAGATAATATAATTTTTTTTATCTGAAACAAAACTCAGTCTATAATAAAAAAAAAAGAGTTCTAAATAACAGATCCCATATTATGCCGACGAATATCCACTAGATTCGATTGTGTCCTGCTGCTTGTCTTTGGAGCTTATGCGTGTGTACTATTTCGTTGTCGCATTACAAATTGTCATGTGAATGATGTTGTGAGGCCCAATTCGCTTTTGTCCTTAATAGAATTATTACTACGTAAAGAAATTCTGAAGTAGGAGAGAGAGAAATAAAATGTAAATCTTGTTATGTACGTGCACACTCAAAACATTTTTAGACCCCAATTAAGATGTACCCCATTGCTTGCAGTCGCTTCACAATTGACTTGAGAATAAAACCGCTCCAATCGATGCTATCACAGAGGATTCACATATGATAAATTCAAGCGCCGCTACAGTATTGGCCCTACAATTTACTCAACAGAATGAAATCTACATGTCCTTTCACTGATCCAGAGATGTTCACCTTGTCAAAGTTAAAAAAAAAATGAACAGTGGCCAAAATGCTAGGAAGAAGATAAAGATGCCACCAGCCTATGGCTATCTCTAGTAGGACCAAGTGACTTCAGAAGAACTAGCTTCATTTTCTTGATAGTCAGGGGAAACAGGCAATACACAGGTCTAAAAAATGGCCCATACTGATCAGCAAAACATTTCACAAGGCATAAACCATTACGCGGCATCAACATCTACTGCCCTTTGCGAAACCACCCAAGTGCGCCGAGCACAAATGATGCTCCAAAATGGCACCAAAGCTCTTGTAGAAGTTCAAGAATGCACAGCGACACAGGTGATCATCGCTGGGGTATTTTGCTGATCTCCTTTCATTGGGAAACCCTCTGATCCGAGAGGGCTTTTGCACTGTACAAATCTATATTCCAACAGGAAGGGTGGCTGCAGGAGCCTCAAAGAGAGCTTAGGTTGGCAAAATGAGTTCCATCGTCAACTTCAGTCCGCTGTGCTGTGCAATACATTAAGAGTTCAGGGGTCTTCTTAGTCCAGCTTCCACCTGTTAAAAAAAACCATCAAAACCATTTCCCAAAATACATGCCAGAGTAAATGAAATTGCACTAGTGCATCCAAATAAAAATCCATGAAGGTGCTACCAATAGCACTTGATGCCAATCAGCCCAAATATTGCTCCTATTGCTTGTTATGACCTAGGATGTACAGCCCTAACTCCAAAGTTCGCATATTTAACCAAGAAGTCCATTATTGGTGCATTAGTAATAGCAAGCAGTCACCCAAAAGTGTATGTCAGTGTTTTATGTTATAGTAGGCAGTACAACAAAGGTGCATTCTCTTCAAACTCCTCAGCTAGTGGACAGGTAGCGCATACAATGAGATGAGATGGGTTCAAACTCAGAGAGCACATGATCAGATTGGATTAGAGAGCACTGCTGAGCATTAGTTGTGTTTAAAAGCAGACTTACCAAGACTGAGGTGACAGAGATAGGCTATCATAAATACTGGTGAGCACAAAAGAATAAGATACCCATATCCACATTTTGTAATACAACAGTTCTACAAATCAGTTCGTATGTGTAGTTCTCCAACTGTACAACGAACTTAGCACTGGATATCCAAAAACCAATGAAACCAATTCAAGTGAGGCACCAGGGACCCATGGCATCATAGGCCAGTCATGATTAATTGTGTTCAAGTTATGTAGAACCTTCATGCATTCATAGAGTCAATCTTCAACTTAAATGAGACAGTGAAATAAGGTTACCGCTCCTTGCTAACAACCTTATAAGGCCAGGATTTTGACACAATGATGGGATATGTAGAAGAAATCTCAGAATGAACCTGTTATATTATAATTTCACTAATTGGGAATAACTTACATCATTAGCCAGAAAAGATCTACTAGCAAAAGATTTAAGTCGTGGAGATTGGCCCGCAGATGTTGACCCATTGTCATTATTACCACTTTGTTTATCACCCTGCAAATAGAGAAGCTCTTTGTAAATTTACACTCTAGCTTCTATCAGTAACTCCACCTATGTAGTTTCCTACATAGTCTGTCCCAAACCAGGAAAAATAAGGGTTGTGTTAGGCTTAACAAGCCAACGTAAAAATCAAGCCATCTTTTCATGGAATGAAATCTAAAATAGTTTCGTTGGAGTGTAACCCTCTTAGCAACGCACCGTATCGGAACCCGGGTGTGGTGATAAATGAGCAAGGGCTGGGACATCACTCGCTTAGTGGTGCGCTACGTCGGTGCCTAGATGTAGTGGAAAATACGTAAGGGTCTTCGCACTTTACTCGATGAGTGTGAGGGGTAAAGAAGCTAGCCGAGGAGAGTAGGATTCATATAGATACTTGGAATGTAGGGTCCTTAATAAGTAAGTTAAGAGAGATAGTTGATACAACGATTAGGAGATGCATAAATATCTTGTACGTTCAAGAAACTAAATGGGTGGGTCAGAAGGTGAAGGAGGTGGAGCATATTGGCTTCAAGTTGTGGTATTCTGGAACAGAACGAAACAAGAATGGAGTGGGCATCTTAATCAATAAGCGCCTCAAGAGTCGAGTTGTTGATGTGAGAAGACAGGTGGATAGGATTACCCTAATCAAGCTAATCTTTGATGACTTGGTTTTGAATGTTGTTAGTTCATATGTTCTACAAGGCTGGATGAGACTGCTAAGAGGCAATTTTGGGAAGATCTAGATGACATGATTATAAGTGTGCCTATCAATGAGAAGATTTTCTTAGGAGGCAATTTCAATGGTCATGTCGGTACAACTAGTGGGGGTTTCAAAAGGTGCATGGAGGTTTTGGTTATGATGATAGAAATCAAGAGGGAGAAAGTATCTTAAACTTTATCGTAGCCTATGATCTTATGATAGCTAATACCTTTTTTAGAAAGAGATATTCTCATTTAGTCACCTTTAGTGGTGGTCAGCACTCTAACCAAATCGATTTTGTTCTTGTTAGGAGGGAGGACAAATGAACCTGCATAGACTATAAGGTAATACCAGGAGAATATATTGTCCAACAACATAAGTTAGTAGTCTCCAACTTTAGTTTTAGGTTCCGGGTTCGATAGGCTAAGGTCGCCAGTGCATGACACAAATGTGTATCCTAATTTTAGTTCTTGCAGTCCACTGCATGACACTAAATTTGAGGTTGATCTTCATGTTAGATCCAGTCATCTAAGTCGAAATTTACCATCTTCAATTTAGCAGACTCATAACAAAAGGATATCAATATAACTATCACATAACTCGGATTAACAATTGTTTTGGGTCTTGCTTGGGTACTAGGAAAAATATTCCTGGCAGAATTTTAGTGGCCAGATGGAATTCCCCTCTATCCCATGGGAAAACAAACCTGACTGGGAAATAATCCAGGGTAAGCTTTCCCATGATTTCAATGCTACCAATTGTATGTTAAAAAATTGATGAACTACATATGGTTCATTCTTGAGAACCTGGGAATATTATAAATTTTAATTATCAACAGCTAAAATGCTAAATTTTATAGACTGAGAATACTTGAAGGTGGGGAATATTATGTTAGCTGCAACAATGGGAACATGTAAAGCAGTCCAAAAGTGTACACAAACATGTATGACCTTTATCTTAAAACTATGATGCAAATGTATTAGCAAGGAAAAGAGCCATTTATATGAAAATGTAACGTGATATGAGTTTAAAAAAAAGGTAGGTCAACCTTACCCAAAAAACTAAAAAGATATGTTATACTTTCCAAATAGATTCTTTGGTACTTGTTCATACAAATGCACACAAGGAAAGACATAACATAAATTAGAAGGGCATACCTGATGATTGCATGCATTGTTTCGGACGTCCTCAAAAAGTGAAGAATAGTAGGAAGGATCGTATATTGAACCTCCCAATATATCATCAGCCATGGAACTCCGTCTAACTGAATTAGATCTGGGGCTCAAGAAGCTATTTCTTGCATCATAGTTAACTTCAAGATATGTTGGGGTGCTGGATGAGACCCCTAACCTATACATCTGGATCCATATGAATGATGACAAAAACCTCACTGAAAACCCAATAATTTGCATCCACAATGCTAGTCTGAGTGAGAAAACAAAAAGTTGACCATACTTCTCATCAGGAGTAATATTCCTGTATAAATAGATACAAGAGTCAGAAGAATATGGAGTAAACACTAAATTATAATTTTAGAATAATCTCCCTGTTACTAAAGAAGAAAGTACACTAGCAAATATTTCCATATTCATATAATAGCAGACATAACAAATGACTTATGCAGTTATGCTTCTAAGTTTGACATTTAATAAAAGAAAAAGAAGGATAATAGAAGAAGCCAATCCCATATATGTACTTATTGGATGAAAAATCATTGACAAATCATAAATTATACAGTATTCACGATACAGCAAATACTGAAATTAAAATTATCTGTAATAGAAGAAATACTTCTGTGTGTCCTACTGAAAGAAGAATGCACAAACCCACTCATGCAATTTCCGAGCAACTAGACATGGAATGGGAATGATCAATCTAAACAAGTTTCAAGAAACAATGGTTACCCTGGCCTTCAACAGAATACAATGTTATTTCCCTGTAGAGGAACAGCAGAAAAGCTAACATGGAAATCAAATTGACACCATTCAGATTGGTGGGCTCCAAGAAAATGCATTAAAACTTGCGGAGTGGTTTGACTGACTTGATAGTTATTTCGCATCGGTACTCCATTTAATTAAAATTTATGAAGCCATCAAACAAAAACCAATATCACCTAAAGTCCCTTCTCTATTTATTACGCAGAACATCGTACCATCAATTTTTCCATGTGCACAGATGTGTGCATCCACAGTACAGAAAGGAAAAACAGGTTATTAAACTGAAAGATAGTGGTAGCAGAAGACATACCATATAGCATGCGAGAAGAGTATAAACCATGCAACATCAAGGACAATAGCGAAGAAGAGAAGGACAGCATATGTCCGTCCAAGTCGCTGGCTACTACTCTCAATCGCAACAACAGCAAAGAGCCCTATCACCAGGTTGATCACAAGAACCCCGTTGAACAGTGCCCCGAGAGATCCAATCAGCGCACAACCAATCTAAAAAATTGAAGAATTAATTATGCATGTGAATACCTTAGTTTCAAGTAAATTCAATTTTCTGCTGAGTAAGAACTCATTTCGACATTATAACCATTAAAATGACATAAAAATCAAAAGAACAAAAGATAAAGCAAGAACCCTAACTATCATTGAAGCTAAGCATGGTGAATGTAAAACCATGATTTAAGCATCATGACATTTGAAGCAGAACAGTTTTCCCTTGTTCTTTTACCAAACTTGATCAAAGATTCAACACAATAATGTCTACCGGACTCACTAAGTTGCATCAATCAAAACTAATTTGTTTCCAACATTGTAAGCATCAAGAGGACAAAAAAACTACCCAAATTCAGAAAAAAAAATTGCAATACCTTAACCAGGGCATAATTATCACTGTGACACTATGGCAGTAAAATTAAAGCACTCTTCTGATTCCAGCACAAAGTTATATCCATTCCTCCTTCCTATTTCCTAGACTGCTATCATGTAACAAGAAAAAGTCAAATCATGAAGTTCATCTAGGTCGTACTAGGCCAAAACTAATTGCTTACCAATGCAACCATCAAGAACCACTCAAACATGGACACTTTGTGCTAATTCTCAGTCTAAGAAGGCTAGAAGCAAGTAAGCTTCTTTTTTTTCTAAAAGCATGGGGATTGATTCTGGCAGAAAGCAAGGCACATCATTAACTCTATGGTGCTATTACTGCAGCACACTTAGAATTGATTCCAGCATCAAGTTATCGCCCTTCCTCACATTCCCGTTTCCAACATTGCGATCACCGATAAAAAGGAAAAAGTCGGAAGCCCATCCAAGAGGGATTAAATCAAAAGAACTACCAGAATTCAGACAAATTTGAAGTCCCAAGAACCAAGGACCTAATTATGACTAAGCTCGTAAAAAGTAAAAATAAATAGCAAGCTTAAGACAATCTCCTTTCAGCCCTTTCCTGTTTCCAAGGGCTGCCAATTTGCCATCAAGCATAAAAAGAAGAAGAATTGAATTTGGGAAGCCCCCCATCCAAGCCGTCATTCAAAAAAATTGACCTGATCAAATGGACAGAGAAGGACAACAAATGTTTGGAAAATCCACTCTCCCAAAGAGCCAAAGCACATAGTTGTCACTAAAGCAGTGAATTGCAGGCTGCAGCATGCTCAAACTTGACTCCAGGATCAGATTCAACTAAAATTTCTCTTCTAAGGTTGCGTCACGCATAAGAAAGAATGGAAGTTGATGCCCACCACCTAAATCGCATTCAACTAATAACTTCAATTTTTCTGCATATTTTGACGCCGCAAGCATCAAGAACTAGACAAATTTGGGTAAACCCGGGGTCCCAAGAACGCCGCGACGCGCACAATAACCACTAAGGTAGCAAAACTACAGCACGCCTAAAAATCTCCTTCCTCTTCTTCTCCGCTCCCAAGATTCCCCATAATGGACAAGAACAACAAGAAGAAGAAGAAGAAGGTAATCGATCTTGGAAGCCGGCAGCCGAGCACGCCGATCCGATCGGCCGGTGCAAGGAATGCGCGCGCACCTGGAGGTAGATGAGGGCGAGGGCGAGGGACTGGAGCGCGTCGTAGTCGCGCAGGAAGGAGCGCACCCGCGGCCCGATTCCGAGCGGCGGCGGGCACCAGGGCATTCCGACTCCGGCGAGCTCCGGTCTACGGGCATGCAAATCGGGGGGCGCCTCCGGAGGGGATTGATTTCTCGGCGCAGGATTCCCGCTTCCGGAGAGTGATCGACGATGAGGGAAGGAATTGAAGGATTTTTAGGGTAGAATCGCGTTGCGCGCGTGCGTTTGGGGAGGAGATTTCGCCCTCCGGCGGAGGCTGATGGTTTCTTGGCTGCTCTGTTTTATAGGGAATCAGTGACCGGAGAACGGGGGCAAGATGGGCGTTAGAGCAGGTACAATAAGGCTTAGTCAGCAGGCTATAGGCCCTGTTTGTTTCCACTGAAGATTATTATAATCTAGCTTATAATCATAAGTGGAAACAAACAGCCTAGATTATAAGGTAACTTATTATAATCTAATAGTCCAAATTATTGTAATCTAATAAGCTCAAAAAAGGAGCTTATTTCAGCTTATAGATCCACCTTTTATCTAAAGGGCCATAAAACTTTAGGAATATTACTCACCTTTGCCATTCATCCATCCTCCAACTCTCTTGCCTCTCTCTCAAGGACATTGTAGTCTTTAAATATTCGAATACAACAATCCATAACTCTGATAATCCAGTCTGCCAAACACTTGACAGCTTATTTTCTACCAGCTTATTATAATCTAGCTTATATAATCCTCCACCTATAAGCTAGATTATAATAATCTTAAGTGGAAACAAACAGGGCCATAGTAAATATAATATCAACTAAATCTTACGTGGCAGAGAGAGAAAGGAAGAGAGAAGGAAGCTGACTACTAAATTACAGCTAGCTATAGCACGTAAAAATATGCATTTCACTCTCTTACACGTGGAGCCAAATAGTTAGTGTAATAGTTACCTTATTGTATGAACTATTTTTTTAAAGGTTGTAGATGAAATGGACAAGTGTTATAGCCACTAGTTGGCTATACTATTGTACTTGCTCTTACCGGGTTGTCCTTGTCTGATTTGTTTGGGAACTTTTTTTGAGATCCGGGAACTTTCCCCTCTCCCTGTATTAAGATTCTGCTCTAAACATCTTTAGGGCCTGTTTGGAACAAAGGAATGCAAAACAGAGGAATGGTAGGAAGCGCAGGAACGGAGGAAAGTGAAAAGCGGAAAACTACAGGAATACAAACCATAGGAACGAAAAATGTGGACCGTTTGGATTGCAGGAAATAAATTTGAATCTTCACATTTAGAGAAACACAGGAATTGAAAGAATACAAAAAATTTAGAGAAAGTGTAGAAGTGAATAGTAACTTCCTTAAACTAACTAAACATTCCTCCGATCCAACTGTTTGTCTTTCCCCTCTCTCTGCCTCGGTCATGCGCGAAAAATTGGGTTTGGAGTGGATGTTTTGTTTCCTACGTTTTGTGGAGGAAAGCAAACATTTCCTTTGGAATCGGGTGCAGCATTCCTCCGTTCCAAACGAGACATTAGGAAAGAATTCCACAGGAATCCAATTCCTCCAAAGATCCTTTGAAAATCCTTTGATCCAAACAGGCCCTTAGTTTATGACTAATTACATGTTTGTGTGTTGCAATAAAATTTATTAGATGTACAGAGAATTATTCTTTGGAAGGGATTGCTCTGATCGGTTGGAAAGTGAAGAGTGATGAGAAGTTGAAGGAATAGAGCGATTAGAGGAGAATGGACGTACTATCATCAACTCGTTCTTTTATAATAGTAAGGATGATTATTTAGCTTTCAATTTATTTAAATCAAAAGACATTTAGTATATATTAGTTTTTAATTTTGGCTTAATTTAGCTTTTTAGTTTTTTCATTTTTCCTCGTATTCCTTTGTATTGTCCACAATGATATAACGGTTTTTTCTAATTTTTTCTCAGAAAAAGTTAATAGCTACTACAGTGCAATTTTCAGTGGAAAGTTGAAACCCCAGCCCCAGCCAAAGCCGGATGGAGCGCCACCAAGCGTAAATTCGCTTGAAAAAGTGGTAGTTTTTTATTCACATGGTGGGTTTTTTTATTCACGTGGGAATTAAATAGTTTTCTATAAAATTACTCCCTTTGAAATAGAGCACTAAGCATTTATTGCTTCCTAGTTCAAGTGCAAATTACATTTGCATTGATTGCTTCCTAGTTCAAATGCAAATTATGTTTGCTCCAGAACTTGAGACCTTGTTTGGATAGAGTTTGTCCCTCAACTATCAACATGGATACTACCTCGTTCAAAAAAAATGTCATTTTAGACACCAATACCATTACTTTTGTTAATCATATGTTAGTAATTAAAATATATATAATGATTTAGAAGTATTGTTTTATGACAAACCTGTTGGTAACAATTCTGTGTGGCAAACCTAAATACTTCTATTTGCGTCTGTGGTCTAAGTTTTAAAAGTTTAACCTCAGCGTTCCACAACGATACCTATTTTGAAATGGGTGTAGTATTTGAATGATTTTGCTATTTACCGGAAGGTCCACATGAAAAGGATTTGGCGAAAGCCTACTCTCATCGGTGAATCTCCTTATCACACTTTGATGGGTGCTCTTTGTAGGCGATTGCATGTGTGTAGGTGAGGGGCATGGGAGGCACTGGAGGGCCGCCGGTGATCAGGTTAGGGTTTTGGGTGCTTGACGGTGATGATTTGAAATAGGTTTTGGGTGGTAGCAGTGGGGGAAGATGGTGGGGGTGAACAGCCATTCGTTGACCAGGAGTTGTTATATTTGAATGTTCTTTAGAACATGTTTGGTTGGTGGATTTTAGGCTGTAATCCAATTACAGTGGGATTTGATTCCCGTAATCTTGTTTGGTTTGCATGGGTTGTATTTCAATACTGTGCAATCAAATCCTGGCCCAGTTCACAATGGATCCCAGCCCAATTCGAGGTGTAAGAGCAACTCCAGGGCCCCTACTTGAGCTCTTATCCTACTTTTGAGGGTCAAGGGGCAAAAAACTCACTCCAGCAGGGCCCCTACTTGAGCCCTCAAAAGTAGGGGGCTCTCAAATCTCCCCCTCGAGCCCTCATTCCGGGGGTCTGGAGGGAGCCCCTACTTTTGAGGGCTCAAGTAGGGGCCCTGCTGGAGTGAGTTTTTTACCCCTCGGCCCTCAAAAGTAGGATGAGGATGAGGGTGGGTCCTATGTGTCATCCCCTCTAAGAAGGAATTTGAGGGTCCTGTTTTGAGAGCTCCTGCTAGAGTAGCCCAAAAAATAGAGCCCTCAAAAATAAAGAGAGCCCTCAAATAAAAAGTAAGAACCCTGTTTTGAGAGCTACTGCTGGAGTTACTCTAAGTGATATCATTACCATCGGCCATGGCTTCCTCGACTCAACACCCTGACTCGATCTCCTCGCCTCCTACTTCCCATGCACGATTTCCACACGCCGACGTCTCTCCTCCGCATGCCGGTGTCTTGCCCATCTCTAGGTGGTGTGTGTTGGGCCAAGCACTAGTCGTGGTCGGGATGTGCTGCCTCATCCACTTCCCCAAGCATTGAGACCACGCCGCTGACTATTCTTCCTGAATACAACACGGCTACTCCATGGAGGAAATCTACATCGACCTCATCATCTCTTTGCCCAAACCCTAGCCCATCATTCTGGTGTGCGCTCAAGTACGTTCCTTGTTCATTTTATTTTTAGCGAAATTTTTGGAAAGTTTCCCATGATGTCTGAGGCTCTTGTGTAATATGTAGATTTTTTGTTGTGAAATTTCTAGCCAAGTTAAACTACTAAAATTTATAGGTTAGTACTATGTTGCGCGGATACTTCATAAAAGTTGCGTACCGGTATCGGATACTGTACCGGATACGGATACTGCCACGATACGCCCGGATACGTATCCTGATTTACTGATTATTCAAAAAAAGAAAATAATTCCCGATACTTCTCCGATACTGCTCCGATACTTCTTCGATACTTGTAACCTAATATTCCCCACCCCACCCCCACAACCCCAGATCCGATCTATTCCCCCACCCCGCCGCCTGCACGAAAAAACCGACGCCGCTGACTCGGCTCGCCTCCACGACTGCCGCTTCTACGCCGCCTCCGCTCGCCCCCTGCCTCGCCCGGCTCCTCCGCTCGCCCGCCGCCTTCGCTCGCCCGCCGCCTCACCCGGCTCCTACGCTCGCCTGCCGCCTCGCCCGGCTCCTCGGCTCGCCGTCTCCCTGCCCGCCGCCTCCCCACCGTCTCAGATCCAGTTGGCGCCTCCACGCCCGCTTCCTTCGCGCCACCTCCACGCCCGCCGCCTCCCCTCCGTCTCAGATCCAGTTAAATGCCTCCCCACCGTCTTGCTACCGCCTCCACGCCCACCGCCTCCATGCCCGTCGTCTCAGATCCAGTCTCCGCCTCCACGCCCGCCGTCTCAGATCCAGTCGCCGCCTCCACGCCCGCCGTCTCCCCGCCGCCTTCCTGCCGTCTCCACACCCGCCGCCTCTCCGCCATCTCAGATCCAGACGGCGGGCGTGGCCTGCTCCCTCCCCGCCACCTCCACTCCTGGCGCCTCATTCTTCTTCGCAGATGGTTCATTATATTGGTCTACCAGCCAAGAGGGAGAACTGAAGAACCAAGTAATTTGCTACTTCAATATTAAGGTGAGGTATTCTTGGTTTCTTAATTGCTTATAAGAATCCATTAATTTCTTATTTATTATATATATACGTATCGGTGTTTTTGGAAAAATGGCGAATCGCGGTATCACGTATCCGTATCCGTATCGGGGTATCCGGGTAACATCGGGTTAGTATAGACTCTGAGGGGGGAGGAGATCAGAGTTTCTGCACTTTGGGTTGTAAAATTTGTCCAAGATTCTACCCCTCTCTGGTGTAAGGTTGCCAAGTATGAATTTGGCAGGAGATGGGTAGCAACTTTTGTGCAACATCTTTGGAATAGCAGTCGTATATGTAGTACTAGCATTAGGGATAACAATTCAGAGCACTTCATCCGTCAACTACTCATATGTAGCTTAACTATTATGCGTGAAGAGGGGAAATAAAAGGAAGTGGACTTTGTTTGAGGATGACGAACTCATCAGAGCAATATGAGCTATCTTTAGATCCAAGGTGCAAATGCGATGGAGGTTTTAAGAATGGATATTCATCAGTCCTTGAGCATCTTCTTGCAGAAAGGTTGCTAGGTTGTGATCTCACAGCTATCCCATATATCGAGTCTAGAGTGGGGGCACTTTAGGACAAAGTATGATTCACTGAAAGTCATGCTATCCAAAAGTGAGTTCTCATGGGATAAGAACAAGAAAATGCTTCAATGTTAGAAAAGCAGTAATATGATGCTCTTTATAAGGTAAATCACTTCAACATTACTAGTTGTTGCTCTCTTTGTAATATATCATTCCTGTTTAACTTATTTGTCTTATGCAGGATAGCCAAGGGTTATGGTGTTTCATTAACTTAATTTGAAACATTGGCTGCTATTTATAGCAAGGACATTGCCACCGGAGAAGGTGCAAAAGGGTTTGGAGAGGTTGTTATAAACTTGGAGAATGAAATTGCTACTGAGATTGGTAATGAGGAAGGAGATGAAGAAAACAGGATGTCCAGAGAAACACCTAGACGGTACGTGGATAGCCGCCTCGTCAATACAACATCAAGCTCGAAAAGATAAAAGAAAGACAATGCACAAAGGAAGGAGTCTGAATCAAGTGGCACCTTTTCTAGCTATGTTTAGTGATGTGCATGGTCAATCGAAGAGTTTTGCTCATCATGTTGGTTCAATGGCAGCAACAATAGAGCGTGAAGCTTTGATGCAAGAGGAGCCTCAACAGAAATTGAAAGACGAGGCAATTGCTGAATTACGGTGATCATTTGGGCTTATTTTTGGTGGTTTATGGCTGAAAAGCACTGTAGCTGGCTGAAAAAAACACTGTAGATGACAGAGATTTATTTAACATAATTAAATTTTAAAAAATTAAAAAATATAAAAAAAATGTTAGCCCATTACATATAATAGAAACAAATACGGGAAAAAAGAACCGGCAAAAAAGCTCAACAAAAAGCCAAAAGTTCAGAAAAAGACGAAATTTATGAATAGTGAAAAATAAGCTGGAAGCTAAAAGCTGAAGCCCAACCGATAACGCTTGGCTTCACTGCAACAGAAATTGTCAATGCTACCAGCATATTTGCGAGAGCGTCGGATCAGATGCACATGCTTCTTGCACTTCCATAAACTTTAAAGACAGAGTATGTGCTGAAGATGCTTAGTGGCAAGTTAAGTTTATAGTTTTTCCTTTCCAAATAGGATAAATTGATAACCTGAGCTACTGCACGTTTGTTGATTTAGGAAGAATGTGTTTTTTCACCATTAAATTGTTTTTTATGACACAAACTCGACCATGTTGTGACATGGCTTCCATTATCAAAATGGCTTCAACTTCTGTCTTCTGGCTTATTTTTCACTATTCATAAATTTCGTCTTTTTCTGAACTTTTGGCTTTTTATTGATCTTTTTTACCGGTTCTTTTTTCCCGTATGTGTTTGTATTATACGTAATAGGCTAACATATTTTTTAAATTTTAAATTTAATTATGATAAATAAGTCTCTGTCAGCTACAGTGTTTTTTTAATCTGTTACAGTGCTTTTCAGTCATAAGCCACAAAAAAAAAAGTCCAAATGATCACCGCCTATTATATGCACACATAAGATATCTGTTTATTCTCGAAAGGCGTTAAGCTCACACGTGGTGTCCAAATTGAATCCAAATTGTGGCCTATTAGGTGCCGGAAAGGAGTCTAATAGTCTATTTTTCTAGCATTAGCCTTACACATCTTCGCTCGGACTACCGGTGTAAGCATCATGCCTGTTTCTCGATGTCTTGCAGGCACAGTTCAACAACAGCAACTCCGGCATGGCACCACTCACAAGCAGAGCAGGTAAAGCCCACGGCTCAGTACGTGTGAGGTAGCCATCAAACTGTTCATATAAATGATACTAAATCATTTTTTAATTTGACTTTTGATGTTCGTTTTTATAATTTTGGCTCTCTCTTTAAGCTCAATAGATAACTAACAAGCTAGCAAAGCTCATTAGGGCTAGATAGGATGTCGGCCAGCCCCACATTTAATTCGGTGCTAATCATATTTAATTAGTATGATTGCATTTAATTAGCGCCGTAACTACCAAGATAAGAGAGCTCGTCGATGCCAGCCAACCCCATATTTAATTAGTGCTAATTATATTTAATTAGTACGATTACATTTAATTAGCACTAATCATAAAACTAAGAACCTGCCGGATTTGGGGGCTTGATAGCATCCTATTGCCGAGCAATTGTGGCTCGGCAGTATGCCGAGACCTCTGTCGAGCTCCTATAATATAACATATGATATATGTTGTCTGCAAAATTTTAAAAAATTAACTACAGTATCACTATATAAACAGTTTGAAACCATAGCTCGGAAGGAGCTACCGCGCTACTGAGCACACGCCCCCCAATGGGCAATGGGGCGGTTCAGTTCACAATTCGTAAACCCCTGTCAAAATTTGAAACCAGGACGTGGCTAAAAATGTTGGCAGTTCAGGAGTTTTCGGATTTGCGTCCTCCGTCTTGTGCTAAAGTTTAAATTATCCTTCCTATTTGCTTCTAGGGCCTGTTCTTTTTTACTACGGCTTGTAGTTTTTAACTGCGGTTTGTGACTTTTGGACTATTTGTATGAGAGATTATAAAGTAACAGAAACTCACGTGCGGTTTTTGCTGATATAAATGAAGTCAGTAAAGTATGTACTATAATTAACTAGTAGATCCTATCCTAAAAAATACTTCACTTAAAAGTTAGTTACTGTAGAAAAGCTGAAAAGCAGCTTTTAGAAACTAAAAAGAACAGAACGTCTCTATGGTCAAAATCATACTTCTATAACTTCTGATCCAACGGTGCTCGACCATGAGAAGTCGTGAAGTGATAGCTCCTAATCTGGAAGCCTGGATCCGCCGTACTTGCCACCTGGCATGTAGGACCGCCCACAGCCACAAGAACGCGTGCAATACATGAAATTTATTATTTCTATTTATCGAATAAAATAATATTGGTGCATTTATCGTTACAGTTACTTTCTCCTTTAGAAATATAAGCGTGAGGTCAAATTTCCCTAACTCTAACTATTAATATGTAAAAAAACTATTTATATCAGTCAAGTGAAAATTGCATAATTTTATTTGCCATGAAAATATTGGCTAATATAACAATTTTGTAACTTTTTACTAACATAGTAGTATAAAAAGTGACGATTAAAGTTGCATTTGAAGCCCACTGCAATTGCACAAAAATTAAATATTTTTGAAAAGATGGAGTACTTCGCATGTCATTATATTTTATATATTTTTCATGAACAAATAATTAGGAAAATATGGAGGCAAAATGTCCATATCCAAGACTACCTCAATATCATTATGGAAGACAAGAAACCATGTCAATATCCGTAATAATATATAGAGTGGGTTCTTTTCGACTACGATTAATAGTTTTTTTATTTTAGTACGAGAGCTTCTGAAGAACAAATCTAATATCGATAAACCATTTTGAAAAAATTGTTATGATAAGTCACTTCGAAAAGATAATAAAAAAATTATTTCCCTTATTTATTTATAAAGAACTATATACTATAAATTATAAACTAAAAAGAAATAAGCTTTAGGAACAGAGCTTACCCATACTCTGCCGAAGTTTCGTCGAACAAAACTAGAAATTATCCTTCCTGTTTACCATGATGGTCAAAATCCTGTTCTTAGATTTCTGACCCAACGTTGTACACTACAAGCACGTGCAGTGATTCATAGCTCAACAAAAAGGATTTCTGACCCAACGTTGTACAACCACGCGTGCAGTGATAGCTCAACTAAGCCACATCCACCTCGCAGCCACGTGACAGTGAAACCGTTCTCCGGGGCTATTTAGATATTAACTTCTGATTTTTAGTTTTTTCTTAGAAAAATTAAAAGATAATAAGGACATCTAATTTTTTTAAAAAGCTTTTCTTACTTCTTTTGTTCATGTCTTATTTCAAAGATAAGACAGAAGATCACAAGCGTATCACATATCTCATTTCTCTTGCTTCCGTTTCGTGCACGTATCTCTCACTCACTTTCTCTATGATCGCATCTTTCTTCTAAAGGCTACTTTTTTTTAACTATTACTATTTATTTTTAGCAAAAAATTATAAGCTATAGCCAATATTTTCCACTTTGCATTAGATAATCCTACTACCATAATCTCGGAAAAAGAAAAGAAACAGCACAACGCACAATTTTTGAACTCGTGACAACAATAGCCTCCAAATTAATTTCCGACTCTGGTCTAGATAAGAAATGAAAGCGACATGGCTTAATCTGAATGCAGTGCAACCGTGCCCTTATGCGAAGGACACCTGACAGCGACCAACAAAACAACAGCTTAGACCCTATTTAAAAGTGTTATGGTTTTTAATTTTTGGTTGTGGCTTTTATCTTTTAGTTGATTATGAGATATTAAGAAGTAAGGGATACTTACATTGATAAGCTAGTCCGTTCAAAGTGGCTCCTGCAGTGACTCCTACAAATGATATATAGAAACCATATTGAGAAATCACTCTAATCAAAAACCGGTTTCTAAAAGTTAAAAGTCAGAAACTGTTTGGAACATAGTCTTAATCTGATGCCAACTCAACTCCTCAATTTACTGTATAAATGTACATTTAATAGTAGCTAAATTAATTAAACAACGGTTTTATTATTTTGTAAGTCGCCATTTCCTTTGATTAGTTTTGAGATTTGTGTGCCTTTAATTCTAATTTTGGTTCGATTATTAAAAAAAATGTGATCTACACTTAAGAAAGAATAAGTCACCTTGTTAATACACATTCACCTTGTTAATACATATTCCATTAAATTGTGGGCCTGGCCAGTTGATAATAGTTGTATAAGATGCTTCACATCGGGCCTATTTCCACGGTCGAAATTTTGTGTCTTAAGACCTTGCTGCGCCACCTTTTGGGCCGCACCACTGCTCCCTCGCTGCAAACCTTTCAGAGGCATCGGCGCTGCTGCGATAGACCGCAGATGCATAAGTAAACTGAACATGCATCCAACTATCCAACAGATTTACATAACGCGTTGCATATCCTTGGCGTTGCAGCTTCGTACGCTGCAAAGGATGTTCGGCTGCCACCTGAACAGCTTCACTGCAACAGAAATTGTCGATGCTACCAGCATATTTGCGAAAGCATCGGATCAGATGCACATGCTTCTTGCACTTCCATAAACTTTAAAGAGAGAGTATGTGCTGAAGATGCTTAGTGGCAAGTTAAGTTTATAGTTTTTCCTTTCTAAATAGGATAAATTGATAACCTGAGCTACTGCCCATTTGCTGATTTAGGAAGAATGTGTTTTTTCACCATTAAATTGTTTTTTTATGACACAAACTTGACCATGTTGTGACATGGCTTCCATCATCCCTTTTTGATGTGATGTTTTTTCCCTATCAAGAGCAGTACAAATAGAACCATGGTTGTGTAGTGCAGTTAGGAATGGGAAACGGTAAAGGATAATCTATTTTATCTGATATTCATATCCGAGAAAACGCGAATGTGATAAGCAAAATCCATATTCGAGAATGTTTGTATTCATATTCGAGAATGTTCGTATTTGTATTCAAGATTATTCGATTCGTATTCGGTCCATTTCCATCATTAGCGATCTCCTTAGGGATGATTGTAGGAAGTAATTTTTTGATAAACCAAGGTTCACAAGCAAAAAGTGAAAATTACTTTGCATAATTTTCAACTCTATGTGCTACACTGCTAACTTGTGTAGACGTGTAGTAATTTCATAAATTTGTTTTACCGAGATTTGTTACAAAAGTTTTAGGATATTTGACCGAATTAAGTACATATTCAATTTAAATTCGTATTCGTTATGACACTCGATTCGTATTCATATTCGGGAATGTTCGAATTTGAATTTTTAAAAGTATGAATTCATATTTGTATCTATATTTATTTTAAAAATATATATTTGTATTCGTATTTGAGACTATTCGATTTATATTCGATCTGTTTTCATCCCTAAGTATAGTCAGCACTCTCTGATATTGAGTGTTCACTTAAACGGGGCTTTTTCCAATATCCCTTTATTTTTGGGTTTACAATGAGCGAAGGTAGCAAACATCCAGTACGATGGTTACTACCAGACTATGTTGCTAGCTAGTACTAGTAGCCAGCAAAAATGAAATTGCTTTCTGCTTTGCTAGATGTTCATTCGAATTTTTTTTATAATATTAGAACTCGTCAGACATTTACTCACACCTAAACAATTTTTATGCTTTGCTAGATGAAGCAAACAGAAGATGAGGAGCTGCTTCTGTTGGCTGTAAACTCGGGTCAACGTTGAAAGTTATCACATTGGTGACCGGTGATTGTTTTGGAACAAAATACGGGTTTTGGTATGAAGTTCTGGACACTTCTTTGGAGTTTTAGTTGTTGAGAGTTTATAACTTTAATTATAACATAACATGTACTTTTGTGATGCATGACATCAGCTCAAGTCTTAATCCGTAGCATAATTTGCGTTTGAAGTTCTAAAATTTTCATTTGAGACTAAATTGCTGGGAGTTGAAAGTTTTAGAGCTTCCTATTGTGATATGACATGCACGTCATGCATTAGCGGATTCGTAATTTTTGTTTGGTCCGAAACTTGTTTTCTTAATCTATGTACTCATGTGACTTTCATAATTATAGCAGTGTTCATGCTCGTACAAAATTATAGCAATGACTTTCAGAAATTGGATGTAATGCTAATAAGACTCCATATTTAGCAATTTTTGCCCCTTTAGTTCTGTTTAGCCAAAAACAAAAATGCTGAATTTTTTGGAGGAAATGGTGTAAGTACTCGCTGGTTTTGGTTTCGTTTTGACGACTAGCCGCGCGGTCGTCTGTTTTTTTACTTGTGTAGAGTTCTAAGTTTAGATATATTGATTATGGCGATCAGGGGTGAAAACGGGTCCGAATAATATTCGGATATCTGGCTACCAAATTCGGATAAAAAACAAATTCGGGTGTGTCAGATCCGGATACCTAATTCCCGGATGCAAATACGGATATGGTATGGGCTGGCTCGGATTTGGATATGGATATCCAGATTCAGCAGATTTAATAGCAACAACTTACAGGGGCGAATCTACGTGTTGGTGTCGGGGTCAGCTGACCCCGACGATCTGCTAGGAGGCTCTTGTACCTGCATTTTTTGACCAGCTATGACCCCAGCAAAAAAACGATGACCCCAGCGGCCCGGCACTAGCAGCCCAGCGCAGCCCACATTTGACAGCCCAAACGACAGAAGGGAAGGCCAAAGGGCAGCACCGGTGGCTTGCCGCAGAAACCATTCAACGATTCTTCTCCCTTCGTCCGACGCTCCGCCTCCGCGAGTCCGCGTCGTCGTTCTCGTTCCGCCTCCGCGAGTCCGCCTCGTCGTTCTCGTCACGGTTCCGAGAATCCGAGATCGCACCCGCCGCTCGGGGCTTGCACGGCGACGATGGCCGGCCGGCCGGCCGACGGCGAGACTCTTTGTTTATTCGGTTCGGCGGCGAGACTCTTTGAGACATTTAGCTACCCCACGTTCTTCTGTTCCTCTTGCCAGCAACATGTCACGTAAGTAAAATAGTAAATTAGTGACTTTTTAATCATAGTACGCTGATTGTGCATTCAATATCTACTTGTGTGTTTAATTTTGTTGATTGAATATCCGATAGGCAATCAAAGCACATTGGAACGCTTTTTGAAAAGAAAATTAACCCCAGCATGATAATGAAAATGTTGATGGAGGCACTTCGAGAAGAGATGGAAGGGAGAATCTTGATGGTGGTACTTCAAGAAGAGATGGCAATGAGAATCTTGATGGAGGAACTTCAAGAAGAGATGCAAATGCAGCAAACACCAACTATACAACTCATCATTCTTCGCGGATCCCACGACATGAGGTAAATTTTGACGAGCTTCCGTATGATCCAGCAGATAGAAGGAGAATTTCAGATTACATAGGTGAAAAGCTACAAAATGAGATAAGACGGAAGTATTTGATTAGAGGTCCTTTTAGACCACCACCTGGTTTTAAATATCCACAGAAAATCATAGCAGGTCATCCACGTCGGTTTCAAGCTGAATGGTTCACAAAGTATAGTGAGAAGGTGGATAAAGGTTTCTGTTTATACTGCTATTTATTCAGAGATAGCAATGAGGGCCAAGGTGGGAATAATGCATTTGCAAAAGATGGTTGGGATGGCTTTAACAAATTGGATAGGCTGCAAGATCATGTAGGCACCCGACCTAATAGTTTTCATAACATGACAGTCAAAAGATGTAACAATTTGATGAAGCCTAAACGATCAATTGCCAATACTCTCGACAAGTAGAGAAATGTCACTAAAGAGGAGTATCTTATTAGATTGAATACTTCTATTGATGCCGTTCGATTCTTGTTGCATCAAGGTTTAGCTTTTCGTGGTCATGATGAATCAGAAGAGTCCAAAAATAAGGGAAATTTTCGAGAGTTGGTGCGGCTTTTGGCAAAGCAAAATGAGAAAAACAAAAAAGCTTATTTCGAGGAACGCTCAAATGGTGGCTCTAGGCATCCAAAGGGATATTGCAAATTGTTTTGCTGAGGTAAGAAAAAAATGCTTTGTTGCTTTGGTTACATATAGAATCATATCTCTCATAGACTATTTATGTAGATGAATTAATGGTGTCTATATTTTTTCAGACCATAGTGAAATCTATTGTTGAAGAAATTGGTGGTGATGTGTTTTGTTTATTGGTAGATGAGTCAGCCGATGTTTCTGGCAAGGAGCAAATGACAGTGGTCTTGAGGTATGTGGACAAGACTGGGTTAATAAAAGAAAGACTTATTGGTGTAGTTCATGTGAGCGAGACCTCGGCTTCATGTCTCAAAGCTAACATTGATAGTCTATTTGGTAAGTATGGATTGAGCATAAAACAAGTTAGAGGCCAAGGTTATGACGGAGCAAGTAACATGAGAGGCGAGTTTAATGGTTTGAGAGCTTTAATCTTGAGAGAAAATAGATCTGCATATTATATCCACTGCTTTGCTCATCAATTGCAGTTAGTCATTGTTGCAGTAGCTAAAAAGAATGATGATATTAGTGATTTCTTTGACATGGTATGTCTATTGATTAATGTTGCTGGAGCCTCTTGCAAAAGGAAGGATATGATTCGAGAAAGTCAACAAGAGAGAGTTACTAAAGCAATAGGCAGTGGACAACTTAGTAGTGGAACGGGATTAAATCAAGAACAATCACTTCAAAGAGCCGGTGACACTCGTTGGTCCTCTCATTATAAAACTCTTAAAAGGCTAAGCAGTTTGTTCCCTGATGTTATTGAAGTGCTCCAATATGTTGAAAAAGAAGGTCCCACTGATGCTAAGAGACGTCAAGCCCGTGGCCTCATGGACTATCTCAAGGATTTTGACTTTGTGTTCCACTTGCAGTTAATGTTGCTTATATTGGGACATGCAAATTCTTTGTCACTGTCATTACAAAGGAAAGATAAAGACATCTTAGAGGCAATGTCAGAGGTGCAGTTAACAACACAGAAATTTCAGCAAATTAGGGATGATGGTTGGGATTCCTTACTGAGTTCTGTGCTATCTTTTTGTAAAGAACATGGCATCCCAAAGTTGGACATGGAACAAGAGTACATTGATAGGCACAAACCAAGGAAGAAGACCAACCGCACCAACTATGAACACTACAGATATGATTGCTTGAACCCAGTTATTGACTTACAGCTTGCAGAATTTAATGACCGTTTCAACAAGGTAAATTCTGAATTGCTTACCAACATTGCTGCTTTTAGTCCAAAGAATTCTTTCGATGCATTCAAAATTGAGAGTTTGATGGAATTGGCTAAGGCATACCCTGATGATTTTGATACAACAGACCTAAAAGATCTTATTCTTGAGCTTAATATTTACATCGACAATGTGCGAGCTGATGCTGGATTTGCCCAAGTGGCCACTATTTCTGAGCTTGGTAAACTGATGGTGGATACAAACAAAAATCTTTCTTTGCCTTTGGTATATCGGCTCCTCAAACTTGTGCTAGTTCTTCCTATTGCCACAGCGTCAGTGGAAAGATGTTTTTCAGTAATGAAAATTGTGAAGACAGACCTACGAAACCGCATCGGCGATGGATTTATGAATGATTGTGTCATTTGCTTCGTGGAACAAGAATTTCTCGATGCAATTCCAAATGATGATATCATAGTTCGTTTTCAGAATATGGATGACCGTACCCGTAGGGTGAAATTGTAAGAGGTAACCGCTATTGTAAACAGTTTCTTTTGTCGTATTATGTTATCGCTACATTGATCCTTATATGAACGCTTACTATTTGCAATATATTTTTCTTTTTTATGCATGGTGTTAGATTATTATTAACTATAATTATGGCCCTAAGTCTAGGCCGACCCCAGCGACAATTTATCCTAGATTCGCCCCTGACAACTTACTAATACATGTCTTTTGCATTTGACCTTTAAATTGAGCATATTATATATGTATTTCGATCATCTCGATGATCCTGTCATCATGGTGGCTTTAATTTGGCATTTCATATTTTTATTTTGGCACATCCCCAATAAAGCTTTTTTACATGCTCTTTTTAGCTAAATTTGATATTAAAATAATTCGGTGCCATGTTTTAAATAGGAGAGGCTAGGAATAATTATTGAAATCCGAAAAATAGTCAAATCTGATCCAAATTCGTATTCGATATTTATCCGATCCATATTCATATCTGACGTTTGTCTGATTTATATTTGAATCCAAGAAAAAATTATAGATACGAATACAATTTAAGTACTGTCATACAAACCAAACACCGTAATGAAATCAGATAGCATCCCTCACTTGAACCGGACATATTTAGTAATCATCCATTCCTCCACCAATTACAGTGTATTCCCATTCCATTAGCGATTGACGTTACAAAATCTGAACCAAACTCCACCTTAGAGTTTGCTTTGCAATTGTAAATCTTATTCGAAAAACTCATCCCAATCTCAAACCATGTTTGCTAGAAAGAAGTCCTCGTGGACACTCTACGCCATTGTACACCTGGTTCGCTGGGCATACCGTCCAGACCACGTGAACCATATACATGCAATCCTATGCTTTTGAGACTGTGATCAAAATGGCTTCAGCTTCTGGCTTTCGGTTTATTTTTCACTATTTATAAATTTCGTCTTTTTCTGAACTTTTGGCTTTTTGTTGAGCTTTTTTGCCGGTTCTTTTTTTCCCGTATGTGTTTGTATTATACGTAATGGGCTAACATATTTTTTATATTTTTAAATTTTTTTAAATTTAATTATGATAAATAAGTCTCTGTCAGCTACAGTGTTTTTTTAGCCAGTTACAGTGCTTTTCAGCCATAAACCACTAAAAAAAGTCCAAATGATCACCACCATATGCACACATAAGATATCTGTTTATTCTCGAAAGGCGTTAAGCTCACACGTGGTGTCCAAATTGAATCCAAATTGTGGCCTATTAGGTGCCGGAAAGGAGTCTAATAGTCTATTTTTCTAGCATTAGCCTTACAAATCTTCGCTCGGACTACAGGTGTAAGAGCAACTCCAGCAGTAGCCCTCAAAACAGGGCCCCTACTTTTTATTTGAGGGCTCTCCCTACTTTTGAGTGCTCTGTTTTTTGGGATACACTCCAGCAGGAGCCCTCAAAACAGGACCCTCAAATTCATTCTTAGAGCAACTCCAGCAGGGCCCCTACTTGAGCCCTCAAAACTCAAATTTGAGGGCTTGAGCAAAAAAACGAGCTCCAGCAGAGCCCCTACTAGAGCCCTCAAATTTGAGGAGGCCCTCAAATCACCCTCCCACCCCTCATTCCTAGGGGCCCCCTACTCTGGCTCTCATTTTTCAGCTCTGCTCGTTTTTTTCCCGCACAACTGAAATGTCCCCCGCCGCCTCCAATCCCCCGCCGCGCCCCTCCTGCTCGGCCTCCATTCCCCGCCGCCTCCAATCCCCCGTCCCCGCCGCCGCTAGATCCCCCGTCCCGCCCGTCCTGCTCGGCCAAAATACCCCACCGCCGCCAGATCCCCCGCGCTCCCTCCGCCGCGAGATCCCCTGCGCTCCCACCGCCGCCAGATCCCCCACGCTCCCTGGCGATTCCTCCCGCGCCGCCACCACCCTCCTCGGCGGCTCCTCTTCCCCGGCTCCCGACGCATCTCGCCCGACGCGCCTACGCGACTCCCGATGAGGGACCTCCGTGGCTCCCCGTCGGTGGAGAAGATGGAGTGGTGCCCAGCGGGAGGACGGCGGTGATGGCGCAGGGGCGATGTAGAAGGAGTCGGCGTCGATGTTGATGAAGCCGAGGCGACCGGCCGTGAAGAGTAGAGGCGGCAGTGAGCGGATGACGCGCCAGCGGATCTGGTGCTTGGTGGCGCGCGGGAGATGCGGCGGCGCGGCCGAACCGAGGAGAGGAGGGGCGCCGGCGGCCGGATGTGAGGAGGAGGGAGGAGGGGGAAGCGGAGGCGGCGGGAGGTGCGAGGCGGAGACGGAGAGGTGAGGGGCAGGGGGAGAAGAGGATCCCGCCTGGAGAATGGAGACGGCGGGGGTGAGGGAGAGAATGAGGAGTGGGTCCCATGTGTCAGTTGTAGTGGAATGGATTTGAGGGCTTAAATTTGAGGGGTGCTGTTGGAGTAGATGCAAAAAAACTGGGTCCTCAAAAGTAGGGGGAGCCCTCAAATGAAAAGTAGGGGCCTTGTTTTGAGGGCTACTGCTGGAGTTGCTCTTAGAGGGGATGACACATAGGACCCACCCTCATCCTCATCCTACTTTTGAGGGCCGAGGGGCAAAAAACTCACTCCAGCAGGGCCCCTACTTGAGCCCTCAAAAGTAGGGGCTCCCTCCAGACCCCCCAGGAATGAGGGCTCGAGGGGGAGATTTGAGGGCTCGAGGGGGAGATTTGAGGGCCCCCTACTTTTGAGGGCTCAAGTAGGGGCCCTGCTGGAGTGAGTTTTTTGCCCCTCGGCCCTCAAAAGTAGGATGAGGGCTCAAGTAGGGGCCCTGCTGGAGTTCCTCTAAGCATCATGCCTGTTTCTCGATGTCTTGCAGGCACAGCTCAACAACAGCAACTCCGGCATGGCACCACTCACAAGCAGAGCAGGTAAAGCCCACGGCTCAGTGAGGTAGCCATCAAACTGTTCATATAAATGATACTAAATCATTTTTTAATTTGACTTTTGATGTTCGTTTTTATAAATTTGGCTCTCTCTTTAAGCTCAATAGATAACTAACAAGCTGGCAAAGCTCATTAGGGCATGTACAACCCACAGACAGAGGGCTGTCTGTATGGTGATGTCACATGACAAACAGACGACTAAACAGACAGCGTGTACAGTGGGCTGTCTGTTTGGCTGTCTATTGTTTGTTTAATGCTTGCATGTAGTTAAGATCAAGTGTGAATATTATTCATGTAAACCATTGTGATGCTTATTGATACAAAACAGATCAAACAAAAAAATAAGATGATCATGGTTACAATATTTTTTGGAACCATCAATATAAATAGTATATTTATATATAATGTAATATAACGGATTTTTCATAAATCCAATATAACATAATATGATTACACCATTTTCACACAGGACAACTGCATACAGATTCACAGCAAAGTTCTTTCAAGCAAAGTATATACATAGATGGAGTTCAAATAGCAAAAGTATATACTCCTTTAGAAATAGATGGAGTTCAAACAACAAAAGTATATACTCCTTTAGAAATCGATGGAGTTCAAACAGCAAAAGTATATACTCCTTTAGAAATCGATGGAGTTCAAACAGCAAAAGTATACACTCCTTGCAACAGCAAAGTTGATAAAAGCGCATACAACTTGTTCACATTAATAAAACCATCACAAAAGTTCAAATACTAGTACTTGTTCACATAAAGCTGGAATATTGTTACATTATTAAAAAGCGTCTTCCATTCATCAGATAATTTCAGGAAAAAGCGTCTTCCTAAAACACTTCATGGCAGCAACTCGCTCAGCCTTTTCCTCATCGGTCATTGAACTTGTATCTTGTGAGACGAGGTTGTTATAAGCTTCCATCATCTTTGATTCTTTCTCAAACTTCTTCCCCTCCATCTCTAGCTTCTTTGACTCTTTGTTCTCCTGTGCTGTTAGATGGGCAAGTCTTGTGCACTACAAGAAATCCTTCTTTCTATGACAAAAATCCTCATGACGGGGCAAATTTTTGTCATATAATATATCATAATATGACGCAAAAGTCTGTAGCGTCATAAAATCAGGACAGCCAAAACTATTTATGACGAAGCTATTTTTTTGTCACATAAAGGTACCAAGTGTCGTCACAAAATGCAAGTCGCCAGGAGCCGGTTGACGGTGGAGGTTTTATGACGATATGTGTTGTTTTATGTGACGGCTGTGGAGCGTCACTGTTTGTTATTTCAAACATGACGGCCCCCAACGTCAATATACCCCCAATAGGAGGTGGACCCTTGACCCCTCTCTGTTGACAAGTTTCATTCCCCATTTCCCCAACTGAAGACGGCGGCGAGCGGCGGGCGGCCTCTGGGCGGAGCCAGCTCCCCATCTCCCCAACTGATGGCGCGGCGGCCTCTGGGCGGAGCCAGCTCCCCATCTCCCCAACTGACGGCACGGCGGCCTCTGGGCGGAGCCAGCGCGCAGATCCGCTGCAAGCCCGCCCGGCGGAGCGCGGATATCCGGTGACCGGCGGTGACTCCATCTCGTTGGTCGGCGGCGTGCTCCTAGTCCCCAGGTGCGCCATTGTGGCAGTGCCGCCCTCATC
Organism: Dendrocalamus latiflorus; assembly: GCA_017311315.1. Classification (NCBI taxonomy): domain Eukaryota; kingdom Viridiplantae; phylum Streptophyta; class Magnoliopsida; order Poales; family Poaceae; genus Dendrocalamus; species Dendrocalamus latiflorus. Next base: position 9,317,008 of record CM029644.1, on the reverse strand, counting down.
CCCCTCCCCGTTCCCGCTCCGTTGCCTTTCCCCGTCGCTCACCTTCCCCCTTTCCAGTTGATGTGTGAGGCCTAATCAATCCCCGCTCTCTCAAGTTCTCATGTCGCAGGCGTCGTCATCTACCGCTCGCACTCGGCGGTCAAGCGCAGCTAGGGTTTTCTGGCAACCCGCACCCCTTGCTGTTGTTGCTGCAGCGCCTCCGCCCACTGCTGTCGAGCTGCAGGCGCCGATTGATGATGTGACTGGGTTGCCGTTGATAATGTGCCCGGATTGCAAGGACGTGAGGGTGTTTGCTGCCACTACCACGCAGTCTGAGTATAACGTTGGAAGGAGATTTTTCAAGTGCCCCAGGAAGAACTATCAAAATGTCAGTGTTATAATCATTTTGCATTGCCCAAATTTCATTCTTGTTTGAATGGGCATGCCTGAGAATGGTAGTGTTTTTAGCATTCAGTGGCTGCACTATTGATGTTAATTTGCCTGTTGTTTTAATTTGGATACAGGGGACATGTACTAGGTATTGGTTGGAGGAAGAATATGTGGTGTTCCTTCATGATAATGGTTATCTACTGTCAGCTTCCTCGACCATTGCAGCAGCTTCGACAACAGAAGTTCTTGAGCTGGTGGAAAAAATTGATAGCTTAGAGCAGAATCTGAACAAGGTGAAGGAAATGGTTGGCAAGAACAGGGAAGGCATGGGAAGCTGCATTTGTCTTGTGTGTGGCTGTCTGAATGTAACATTCCTGGTGTTGGCCATCCTTTTGGTTGTAACTGTAGTGTTGAAGTAGGCAATGATGATGAAGTAGGACATGTTGTGAAGTAGGTTGGATATGTTGGCCACATTTGATATGCTTTTGGCTATGATGATGAAGTAGGCTAGGACATGTTGTATTGAACCTGTTATCCAGGATGTATTTGCAGTTGGTATGAAATATGTGCCTTTGTGCTGTTGGAATATGCGCCTTTCTGATGTATGTTGGAATTAAACATCCCTTTTGCTTTGATGTGTAACCTGTGTGTGATGAAATTTTGGCAGCATGTATGTAACTTCCAGCATATATATATCATGACAGATCCTGTAATTTCCATGACACTGTCAGGTTGTCATAAAAACCCAGAATTTTTGTAGTATATATCATCTCAATGAATTCTGGGCAGCATATAACATATCTATGATATTTTGGCAGCATATAGCCTGTATGTAACTTCCAATAGGTTACATGTGCATAGAATAGAATTCATAAATCAAGTTTAACATTGAAACAGAATCATTGCATACAAGGTCTTACAATTTCATATTTCAGATACAAATTTCAATAGCATAATTCAGATACAACAGAATCGCTAATAGAAGTTCATGGTTCACAAATAGCTCCAGAAATGCAAAGGTTAGTCATCATCACTGTCTTCTTCTGATATACTCGCTTCGTCTTGACTATGGTACTCAAGGAAGGTTTCATCTTCATCTTCGTCGTCTGTTTCATCACCTTGAGGTGTTTGTTGATGTCGACGGATGCTCTCGACAAGGTCTGCACTAATAGGGCTGCCTGGTTGATTATCCATGTGCAACAAATCCATATTAGGATAAATGTCTCCCACTGTACAATCTCCTGACGAAGTATTGTCCTCTTGGTATGCCTCCTGACATCTCATCTGTACTTGTTCATGGATTGGTTATTTTCCGTCGGACTCTTCAATATCAAATATATGTCGGTGGCCAAATTCTTGTACCACTCGCCAACATGGACCTAACTTTGTATCTTCCAAGAAAAATACTTGTGAAGCTTCTGTGGCTAGAATGAAAGGATCATTCTTATACCATCGGCCTTCGATGTTAATGCTCTTGAAGTAACCATCATCTTTCATCTGGTATGTCCTTCCCTCAAGATTGTACCATTCACACCGTAATAAGATAACAGATCTATCTCCTTTGCTGTTCTTAGTGTAATTCAACTCAATAATGTCTGTAATTGTCCCATAGAAGTCAATAGTGTCATCATTGTGAGTACCTGCAGTCTTGATGGTGGAGTTTTGTGTTTTCCTGTGTGCCTCACGAGCCATAGTGTGGTACCGTACCCCATTGATTATACAGGCTGTGTATGATCGCACACACCTATCCGGCCGACATGCGAGTGAGTACAAGTCTTCATCAACATTTGTTGTGCCTTCGTATTTCAATCTGGTAATCTGCAGGAAAACACAGAGAATTGGTGAGTTTGAAAATTTATTGTATCATAAATGATTCAGTCAGGTTGTAAAAGTTGCACGCACATGTTTCTCGAACCATGCAACAAATTGTGTTGACATCATTTTTTCAATATTGTTGACCTGTTGTTGTTCCAATTCTGCCCTATACATGCTGCAAAGGAAGAAGTTAATTAGTTTATTGTGACACTAATATTGAATAAAGTTGGCAGAAATGAAATGACAGCAATTACTCACTCTTTGTATTCATCAACCTCTTCGCAATTATTTAGAACAAACCAAACCATGGAGTCATAGTCATTATCTTGGTAATGAAGTTTTGAAGCACCCAACAGGTTAATACCATGACCAAAAATAGAGTAATCATTGGGTGAGATGTTCTGTGCTCCATCTAAGTTTCTTTCAGGCCTAGTGAACTTAGTAATAATTTCACTGAAATATGTTGAGCATTGGGTCATACACTCATAGGCAGTGTATGCCTCTGCAACAGATCCTTCAGGTCTTGCTTTATTGCGGATGAAACGCTTAAAGGTGTCCAATCTTCTCTCAATGGGATACATCCATCCATACTGAACCGGTCCCCTAAGGAGTGCCTCGTCAGGTAAGTGTACTGCTAGGTGAACCATAACATCGAAGAATGCAGGAGGATAAATTTTCTCCAGTTTGCAAAGGATAATTACAATATCTTTCTTCATCTGGTGTAGTGCATGAACCTTTAGAGTTTTCGAGCAAAGTTGTGTAAAAAACCTACCCAATTCAGCAATTACTTCATATACATCTTTGCGCACCAAACCGCGAAGGCCAGCTGGTAAAATACGCTGCAGCAGTATATGACAGTCATGTGTTTTCAGCCCATGCATTGTTCCTCCCTCCATATTGACACATCTTGATATATTAGAGGCATAGCCATCTGGAAATTTAACATTGCTAACAAACTGCAAGAACTTCTTCTTTGCTTCTGGCGTTAGAACGTAACAAGCTTTGGGCTTTATGGACGAATTACCAGCTTCTTCCAGCAAATGAAGCTCTTTTCTTATACCTCTGTCTTCCAAATCTAGTCTAGCAGCGACTGTGTCCTTTGTCTTCTTCGGAATATTAAGTAGAGTTGACAAAATGTGTGCCTTCATATGCATCATAAGTAGAGACACCCTCCCAAAGGGTAAGCATGTCTGCTATCAAAGGCTGCATGAACACATGGAAATATTTGCCTGGTGATTTTTTGCCTGGAATAATTAAAGCAAGCATATAATTGGATTGGTCCATACACATCCATGGTGGAAAATTGTATGGAACCACTATCACTGGCCAGATGCTATATGAATTGGTCATCTGACCAAATGGGTTAAATCCATCAGTAGCAATGGCTAACCTCAAACTGCGGGGATCATCTGCAAAAGACTTGAAAGTATCATCAAATTCTTTCTAAGCTTCTCCATCAGCAGGATGTCTCATTTCATTTTCAACTGGTACCCTCTTATCCTTGTGCCATCTTGCATACTGTGACCGCTGCTTTGAGATAAAAAGCCTTTGAAGGCGTGGAATTATTGGAAAGTAACGCAGGACCTTGTGAGGAACTTTCTTTCTGCCCTCCATATTCACTTTCCATCTTGATTCGCCACAAACTGGGCAATGATCATCATTGGCATGGTCCTTCCAAAATAAGGCACAATCATACTTGCACACATGAATAGAAACATAACCAAAACCAAGCTTCCGAAGTAGAGCTTTAGTTTCGTTATAGGACTTAGGGAGACCGGTAACATTCTTCAACGATGTTGAAAGCAACTCAAGGAATGCATTGAACCCATAATTTGTTATCCGATTGTACACTTTTATATGCAGCAGTTTAAGAATGAAAGTTAGCCTAGACTCCTCGGTGCAACCTGGATAAAGTTCACGCTTTGCCTCTTCCATGATTTGTTGATATAAGTTACCACCGAAGCCATGGCTTGCTGCGGTGTACAAATCTTGAATCAACCCTTGAACTCCCCGTGCACTATCTTCTATGACATCTTCAGCTTGTCCTTCATCATCAAGTGGAGCCTGGTCATTTCCATCCCATGATATATCTTCAGTGCCATCATCTTGTTGAACATCATTATCTCCCTCTCCATGGTGAATCCACCTTGTATAGCACCTAGAAATACCATTGATGTGGATATCCTCCTCTACCTCATCTTGACTTTTTGGTATTTGGTTCAGGCATCGACGGCATGGGCACTTGATTTCCTCATCTGCACTAAATCTACTTCTGACATGTTCCATGAATTGTTCAACACCAGACATATAGGGATCACTAAATGGTGCACTGTTATAAATCCAGCTTCTATCCATCTCGACCTGGATAAATTTAGGTGCCAAAATGTTACAAATCGAGCTTCTATCCTTCAATTCAATTAAGCTGCCAAAATGTTACAAATTCAGCTCACCTTGTACAATGGCCAGCGAGATATGTAAGCTGCCAGCTGGGGTGGGCGGCGAGGCTGCTGGTGGGGGGAGGGGGGCGAGGCAGCAGGTGGGGGGGCGGCGAGGCAGCAGCTGGGGTGGCCGGCGAGGCTCCAGCAGGGGTGGCCGGCGAGGCTGCTGGTGGGGGGAGGGGGGGCGAGGCAGCAGGTTGGGGGGGCGGCGAGGGAGCAGCTGGGGTCGCCGGCGAGGCAGCAGCAGGGGTGGCCGACGAGGCACCAGCTGGTCTGGCCGGCGCGGCTCCAGCAGGGGTGGTGGACGTCGAGGATGCAGGTGCCTAGGCCGGCGAGGCTGCTGGTGGGGGGGCGGCGAGGGAGCAGCTGGGGTCGCCGGCGAGGGAGCAGCTGGGGTCGCCGGCCACCCCTGCTAGCAGGTGGGGTCGCCGTCGTGGCTCTTGCAAGTGGGGTGGCCGGCCAGAGCGCGCGTGGCCGCCTGTGCCTTCTGCTGCTACCACAGTATGCTAAGTACCCCTTTAATGACATGTGGGCCCTGCATGCTAAGTAGCCTTGACTGCCATGTGGGTTCAACGTTTGAATGACATGTGGGCCCTGCATGCTATTTAGCCCTCTTGTAATGAATTCATTGTGCTAACATCATTTCTCTTTTTAATCTATGGCAAAAACTTGTAACTAGTATTTCTCCCACATACTAACTCCAAATGTGATGCTTTTTTTTCTAAAATTTTCTAAAATCATGATCTATCAATTTATTGCGTTGATTTTCGTCATCTTTTCATGTGACAAAGTTTGAACAATTCAAAATTTTAATTTCAAAAAAATGACAACTTTAAACCAGATTTTGAAACTCCAAATGATTTCAACTGAAAAAAATGTCAGAAACAAAGTTGTATAACACATCGAGATCTACCACTTTGATTTTGGTCATTTTTTCATATGACTTTGTTTGGACTGTTTGAATTTTGAATTTCAAAATATTAGAACTTCGAACAAAATTTTGGGGTACTAAGTAATTTCAAATGAAAAAGTCATGAACATCAAAGTTGCACAACTCATCAATATCTACAACTTTTATTTTGGTCATTTGTTCATCCGACAAAGTTATAGTAATATAGTTCACAAATTTTACATATCTCTCATATGTCATCAGTGATGATCATCATCAGTAGTAGGTGTTGTTTCTGTGTTGTTTTTCTTGATCTGTCCAGGTTGCATTGATGCATGTTTCTGTGTTGTTTTTCTTGATCTGTCCAGGTTGCATTGATGCACAATTTTTTTTATGTCGATGGCCAACTGGGAATCAAATACATGTGAATGTTGATTGGCAAATCATAGTACTATTTAGTTGACTATGCCAGTGATTGCATTTGTTGTTGGCATAAAAAATCTGGAGGCAGATACTTGTATGATCTGTAGTGCATACATATTTTGGCATCTTGCTATTGACATGTAAAAATAATTTATGGCTAATCTTATATCCCATGTTTGTCCAGCCCTCTCTTTACCTTCACGGATATCATTGTAATCCAATTTTTTTGCATGCTACAGAGGCCTAAGTACAACAACATGGATCCAGATCCTGTTGATTTCTTTGGGGAATGTATGAATAGTCCGCAAAATGGTCGTACTCCTCTTGCAAATGAGATATATGTAAGTTACATAATTATTGGATACATGTACTGTACTCAAGTAAATGCCTGGTTGAACACTGTTGTATGGCCTTGTTAAGTGGATTCATTCTATGTAGGAACATATGGTTGCAGAGAAGGAAAGAGAACCAGAAGAAGGAGAAGCACAAAAGGCTCCCTCCAAGATTGTTGCTGACAGTCTGAGCCAGATCAGCCATTCATCCACCTTCCTTCCAAACATTGGTGTCGCTCGAGTGTCGAAGACTGCCCGGTCTACATCGACAGCCGCAGAAGCACGCCTGCAAGCTCAGTTTGAGGCAACACTCCAAGCAGAAAAAGAGGAAGATGCTAGGAAGCAGGAACAGTTGGAAGCACAGCTTCTTGCTCAGCAGGCCTCACTTGAAGCCAACCAAGCAGCACTTGAAGAAAACCAAAATTTGCTGCGCCAGACCCAAGAAGAAGTGAAGGGGATGCATACCAAGTTTGAAGAGACTAATGCACTGCTGCAAGCTGTGCTGAAACTTCAGAAAGACTGAGGTAGGTCTGAATGCAGTTTCGGTTGATGATGCCTTTGCCTAAGCTTTTGCTGCCTTGCTAGAACACCAAACTTTCTCTGTTGTTGGAACTTTGTGCACTGTGTTGTCAGAACCTATGTCCAACTTATTTGCATCTGTGTGTATATTTGAACTTGTGTGATGGAACCGTTTGAACCTGTGTGATGGAACCTGCAACTAGTGTGATGTGTTTGAACTTGCAAGCACTGTGTCTTATGCTCTGGAATGTATGTGGATGATGGCTTGGCTGAAATGTGTATGCTTTATGAGCTCTGATGAGAATGCTGGAAGGATCTGTCTGACATTGGTCATTGAATTGATACATATATTTGAGCCACGTTCGTCATCGAATGAAAGGAAAATTAATGACGACCTAGAGTCGTCTCAAGATGTCTCTAACTACCTTACATAACAAGACAAAATGAAAATGTCACAAAATCTGCATAATTATATATGACGCTACCGTATCGTCACAATAAGTTGTCTAAATCAGGGTTCCCAGGACACAATTTATGACGGTTGGCGTATTAGGTGACGAGTTCACCAACCAATATGTGACAGTCACAGTCGTCATTAAATGACAACAATATATGACGACACAACAAAACCGTCACAAAAGGTCATCGCATTTTGTGACGGTTTTCCATATTTTCGTCACAAGGTACAATTTGTGACGGTCGTTATATGACGACCTTCATGACGGTGGTTTTTCGTCATACCATTCATTTTGTGACAAATTCTGTACTTTCCATGACACTTTCATTTTGTTATAAAAGCCCAGTTTTTTTTGTAGTGGTGGTCTCATGTTTATCGGAATACAACTTTTGCTGCAGTTGAAGCACCTTGATGCGGTTTGCATTAGCTTCTTCTTGTATCTTGCTGAATTTATCAAGCTTTTCCACATCAATTGCAGATTCCTTTGATTTTCCACCATCATCCAATGCCTTTGACTTGCCTTTTGTAGCAAGAGCGGCCTTTTTAGCGGCCTTTTGACCAATTGGTCGCTTTGGCATTTGTTTTAAACTTTCATCATTTTCCTCCTCTTGTCCTTCATGATGATATGCTTTCCTTTTGCGTGCATTCTTCAGCTCTTCATTGTATGTTTTCCACTTTGCCACGTCTCGGCATATTTTCCAAACCTCAATTAGCACAAAAGGTCCTAGCTTTGCCTCTTTGTTGTCTACCAAATAGAACTTGTGGGCTGCATCGATCCACATTTGATCTGAATAGCCACTTGTAAATACTCTGCGAGCCTTCACATAAGCACATTCAAAAAGGTCAGTCCACCTGTTAATCTTGTGCCATCTATCCTTGCATTGCTTTGCATTCCTTTTCCTATGTGACGGGGTAGTCTTGTTGTATGAATCAACAACATCACTCCAATATTGGTTACCACCCCTATCGGCTACAGTAGCTGAGTCCGTTGAATTTTCCAACCAAGAGCTCATCTGCAATTGTATAGAAAAATGTTATCATATCCAATGTTCAAGAAGGCGCTAGGCGGGCGGCGAGGTGGGGCCTAGCGCCTAGGGGGCCTAGGCGGGGCCTAGGCGGCCGAATTAAAAATAAAGATAATAGGTGAAAATAAACAATCGTGTATATATATTTGCTGTTTAGATGAAGAAAATTGTTACCTTGATCAACAATTATCAGTGTTACCAGGATTTGGGTGTTTGATTTAGCAAATTTTAAAAATTAAGATTCTAAGATTCGCCTAATATATATATTTAGAAGGTCTAGATTGAAAGAAATCTATTGAAAAAAATCTATTCGTAATTTTTAAAAACTAGAGGACTAAATAAAAAAAACCAACTAACCACCCGATTCCCGACCGGCCGCTCCCGCCCCTCAATCCTATTTATAGCCTTGGCTAACGGGTCTCCGCCCCGTTACGCCTGCTAACTCCAACGGCGCCCGCTCCCGCTTGTGCAGCCTCGCGAATTTCCCGATTCGCCCCTCCTGCACCTTCCGGGAAGCTTCCGCGCTCCTTGCCTCGCACGCCTCGCAACCACCTCGAGTCTACGTCGTCTTCGACACATCCCGACCGTTCTGACCTCAGCGCCACCTGCGCCTAGTCCGGTCCACGTGTCTCGCCATGACTCCACCCGATGTCCTGCAGTCACACAGACAAGAAAACACGTCAAATAGCACCGCTCGACACATGAAAGCGTAAATACCATCACACTTACCACAGACGAAGTCCAAACCTGTCGAAACATTAGAATATACATCCTAAGCCCAAATGACCAAGTTTGACCAAAGTCCGATCGAGCCCGATTGCGCCACGCAACGGCTCGACTCCGAACCACTCAAACCAAACTCGACTATCCTAAACCTTTGTCAATTACTCATCATTCACATGGAGTCACGACCACCTGGTCTCTCACAGTTACTTTCTCCTTCAGAAATATAAGCGTGAGGTCAAATTTCCCTAACTCTAACTATTAATATGTAAAAAACTATTTATATCAGTTAAGTGAAAAATGTATCATTTTATTTGCCATGAAAATATTGGCTAATATAACAATTTTGTAACTTTTTACTAACATAGTGGTATAAAAAGTGATGGTCAAAGTTGCATTTGAAGCCCACTGCAATTGCACAAAAATTAAATATTTTTGAAAAGATGGAGTACTTCGCATGTCATTATATTTTATATATTTTTCATGAACAAATAATTAGGAAAATATGGAGGTAAAATTCCCATATCGAAGACTACCTCAATATCATTATGGAAAACAAGAAACCATATCAATATCCACAACAAGTGGGTTCTTTTTTACTACGACTAATAGTTTTTTATCTTAGTATGGGAGTTTGTGAGGAACGAATCAAATATCAATAAATTATTTTTAAAAGGTTGTTTCGACAAGTTACTTCAAAATGATAATGAAAAATCATTTCGCTTGTTTATTTAAAAAAAACTATATACTATAAATCATAAATTGAAAAAAAATAAGCTTTAGAACAGAGCTTACCCATACGCTGCCGAAGTTTCGTCGAACAAAACTAGAAATTATCCTTCCTGTTTACATGATGGTCAAAATTATGTTCTTAGATTTCTGACCCAACGTTGTACTAGCACGTGCAGTGATAGCTCAACTAAGGGCATATACAATGGAGAGACAGGAGTCCGTCTATAAGATGCTGAAATATGATATAGAGACAGTGAAAAGACGGTTCATACAATGGAGTATTTATTTTAGTGTCTTTAAGTAATTTAATATTTTGCATGTGGTTAAGATGAACTTGGAGTCTCCAACTCATACAACGTCTTTTTTGTCTGTCTTTAAGCCTCGACTTCAGCGTAGAGACGAGCTGCTCACCGTCTCTTCGTGAAGAGACGCGGAGGCCGTCTCTTGACCATGCAAGGGGTATTTTGCAAAAAGTATTGAGATGGAGACGGCTTGAAGAGACCCATTGTACATGCCCTAAGCTGGATCCACCTCGCAGGCACGTGACAGTGAAACCGTTCTGGGCTATTTATATATTGAGTTCTGGTTCGTAGCTTTTACTTAAAAAATTAAAAGATAATAAGAACATCTAATTTTTTAAAGAGCTTTTTTTATTTTTTTGTTTATATTTTGCTCTGAAAATAAGATAGAAGGTCACAGACACATCACGTATCTCACTCCTCTCGCTTCCGTCTCGCACACGTATCTCTCTCCTCTCGCTTCCGTCTCGCATACGTATCTCTCTCCTCTCGTTTCCGTCTCGCACACGTATCTCTCACTCATTTTCTCTACCAATTGCATCCTTTTTCTAAAGGCTACTTTTTTAATCTTTACTATTTATTTTCAGCTAAAACAACGAGCTATGGCCAATATTTTCCACTTTGCATTAGAAAATCCTACTACCATAATCTTGGAAAAAGAAAAGAAACGGCACAACACACAATTTTTGAACTCGTGACAAGCACAGCCCCCAAATTATTGTCCGACTCTGGTCTAGATAAGAAAAATGAAAGCGACATGGCTTAATCTTAATGAAGTGCAACCGTGCCCTTATGGGAAGGACACCTGACAGCGACCAACAAAACAACAGCTTACCCTATTTAAAAGTGTCAGTTGTGACTTTTAGCTTCTAGGGCCTGCATTAATGCACTGATGCGAAAGATCTGCTGACTATTATAGGAGATCATACAGCAGCAAAGCTTTTACATTTAACCTTCTGAAATCAACACTGCTGATCAAATATTTTCTATTGGTGAGGCGCATTGTACCGGTTATCTTACTTTTACGTTTTCTACACATGTTAAACAAGTCATCGGTGAGCTCAGTGGGCTCATCTTTTTGCAAGGGGCCGAAGCTCTGCAACTTTGTCGCGTGGAGAGGTTACAAGGTTATATACTTATATACAGAAGGTATGGTTAAGGAATGCCATTGATGATGCCTAGGTATTTACCAGTTCTTCAGAGATTTATGATTAATATCGGCTACACTTAACTGATTCGAGATTGATGCATTATGGATTTCGGTATGCTGTATTTGAGAGGGTTACTAAGGCTCCACATTTTGATGGCCAGGTATTTACCAATACTTCTGAGATTTATGATTAATATCAGCTACTTTCTCTCTGGGGCTTGGCTGCTTGGGGTTGGATTGGTTGGAACTGATGTGGTTTTTGGGTCGCGGAATCCCAGCGATCTTCGCGTCGCTTGCGGCGCTCATATTCAACTGTGTGAACAAGGATGGGCTAGGATATGACTACTACTCACCTTACGGGGACGATTCCGAGTGGAGGTTAGGCTTGTCCTTGGATAGGGATGCTTAATTAGGGCTCGTGAATTTTGATTTGAACCCTGCATCACTGTCGAAACTTCATACAAGCAAAGTAATCAAACCACAGTCATGCCTAATATAAGTCCACCCAGATTTGTGTACCAAAGTAATCAAACTTTATACAATCAACTTCAACAGTCATGCCTTGTACGCTATTTTTAACGTGCACGAAAATTCGGATAAAAATAAGCAAACCAAGCAAACTCTTATAGAAAAATTTAAATGAACTCTAAAATTCATGATTTCGGTTCCATTGGTTAGATCTTGATTTTAGAATTCTTAAGCCTTGTTCCGCATGGTCGTAGCTCAGCGGTGAGTGATTGTAAACGGTTTGGATGGTCGTAAACGACACAGAGCGGTCGTAAACGACTATGAAGCAGTCGTAAATGGCACAGAGTGGTCGTAAATAGTTCTGAGCGGTCGTAAACAACTACGAGTACAGCCAAGTACTCGCAGACGTGGTCGTAAGGGGTTACGACCATGTTGTGAGTAACTGAATGTGGTCGAAAGGTGCTTTGACCACGGTTTGAGCGGTCGGTGGGCACTTCGACCAAGGTTTGAGTAGTCGTAAAGGGTTACGACCACGTTGTGAGAGAGTGAGCGTGGTCGGAAAGACTTCTTGTGTGGTCGTAGCGAGCTATGACCACAAGATTTAGACGTGATCGAGTTTCCGACCGCATGGTCGTAAAAAGGGTGATGTGGTCATGAGTTCGTTCACGTGGTCGGAATGACCGCGTGGTCGTAACTTCGACTACGTGGTCGTAAATGACCATTACACGACCATGTCTCTTTTATGTCCATGAATCCTGGCTGCAACAGTGCTTTTATGACCGCGTGCTATGACTTGCTTGATCGTTTTATTTTTTACAAATTTTATCTTGTTTTGTATTTTACCGTAGCGTTAGCACGGGCACACTACTAGTAGAAACTAAAAAGAACAGAACGTCTCTATGGTCAAAATCATACTTCTATAACTTCTGATCCAACGGTGCTCGACCATGAGAAGTCGTGAAGTGATAGCTCATAATCTAGAAGCCTGGATCCGCCGTACTTGCCACCTGGCATGTAGGACCGCCCACAGCCACAAGAACGCGTGCAATACATGAAATTTATTATTTCTATTTATCGAATAAAATAATATTGGTGCATTTATCGTTACAGTTACTTTCTCCTTTAGAAATATAAGCGTGAGGTCAAATTTCCCTAACTCTAACTATTAATATGTAAAAAACTATTTATATCAGTCAAATGAAAATTGCATAATTTTATTTGCCATGAAAATATTGGCTAATATAACAATTTTGTAACTTTTTACTAACATAGTGGTATAAAAAGTGACGATTAAAGTTGCATTTGAAGCCCACTGCAATTGCACAAAAATTAAATATTTTTGAAAAGATGGAGTACTTCGCATGTCATTATATTTTATATATTTTTCATGAACAAATAATTAGGAAAATATGGAGGCAAAATGCCCATATCGAAGACTACCTCAATATCATTATGGAAGACAAGAAACCATGTCAATATCCGTAATAATATATAGAGTGGGTTCTTTTCGACTACGATTAATAGTTTTTTATTTTAGTACGGGAGCTTGTGAAGAACAAATCTAATATCGATAAACCATTTTGAAAAAATTGTTATGATAAGTCACTTCGAAAAGATAATGAAAAAATTATTTCCCTTATTTATTTATAAAGAACTATATACTATAAATTATAAACTAAAAAGAAATAAGCTTTAGGAACAGAGCTTACCCATACTCTGCCGAAGTTTCGTCGAACAAAACTAGAAATTATACTTCCTGTTTACCATGATGGTCAAAATCCTGTTCTTAGATTTCTGACCCAACGTTGTACAAGCACGTGCAGTGATTCATAGCTCAACAAAAAGGATTTCTGACCCAACGTTGTACAACCACGCGTGCAGTGATAGCTCAACTAAGCTGGATCCACCTCGCAGCCACGTGACAGTGAAACCGTTCTCCGGGGCTATTTAGATATTAACTTCTGATTTTTTTAGTTTTTTCTTAGAAAAATTAAAAGATAATAAGGACATCTAATTTTTTTAAAAAGATTTTCTTAGTTCTTTTGTTCATGTCTTATTTCGAAGATAAGACAGAAGATCACAAACGTATCACACATCTCATTTCTCTCGCTTTCGTTTCGTGCACGTATCTCTCACTCACATTCTCTATCGATCACATCTTTCTTCTAAAGGCTACTTTTTTTTAACTATTACTATTTATTTTTAGCAAAAAATTATAAGCTATAGCCAATATTTTCCACTTTGCATTAGACAATCCTACTACCATAATCTCGGAAAAAGAAAAGAAACAGCACAACACACAATTTTTGAACTCGTGACAACAATAGCCTCCAAATTAATTTCCGACTCTGGTCTAGATAAGAAATGAAAGCGACATGGCTTAATCTGAATGCAGTGCAACCGTGCCCTTATGGGAAGGACACCTGACAGCGACCAACAAAACAACAGCTTAGACCCTATTTAAAAGTATCAGGTTGTGACTTTTAGCTTCTAGCTGATTACGAGATATTAAGAAGTAAAGGACATTCACATTGATAAGCTATTCCGTTCAAAACGGCTCTGACTCCTATAGATGGTTTATAGAAACCATATTGAAAAGCCACTCTAAATCGGTTTCTAAGTTAAAAGCCAGAAACTATTTAGAACATAACCTTAATCTGATGCCAACTCAACTCCTCAATCTACTGTATAAGTGTACATTTAATAGTAGCTAAATTAATTAAAAAACGGTTTTATTATTTTGTAAGTCGCCATTTCCTTTGAATTAGTTTTGAGATTTGTGTGCCTTTAATTCTAATTTTGGTTTGATTGTTAAAAAAACGTGACCTACACTTAAGAAAGAATAAGTCACCTTGCTAATACACATTCACCTTGTTAATACACATTCCATTAAATTGTGGGCCTGGCCAGTTGATAATAGTTGTATAAGATGCTTCACATCGGGCCTTGCTCCACGGTCGAAATTGTCTTTTAAGACCTTGTTGCGCCACTTTTTGAGCCGCACCACTGCTCCCTCGCTGCAAACCTTTCAGAGGCATTGGTATCAGCAACTATCTAGGCTCACTGTGCTTATGACACTGCCCTGTGTACACATCATATGTTCTTGCCAATGCTGCTTCGGTGCTCTCCCGCTCATTTTAGCGATAGCTTCTAGATTCTGACTTTTAATTTATTATTTTTTAATTTCATCTTTTTCTAGTTTTTTAGACTTTTTTATCTTTTCTTTTTTTCCGTATTCTTTCACATTGTTCGTGATAGGTTAACCTGTTTTTTATTTTTAATTATTTTAAATTTAATTACATCAAATAAGCCACCTCAGCTACAGTAAAAAAGTCATAAACCATTGCCAAACTGAGCGCCCCCGCCTGCATTGTTTGCTAGGGTGCCATGAAGCGAGCCAAAGGTTATACTCTTGTAAATCCCAAGCCAGCTGAAGTAGCACGCTTCTTCTTGTTTTGGCTTAGTTTTTTTAGCTTATAGCTAATGATTTATGACTTCTCCGAATAAATGGGATGGTTTTTTCATTGTCATTTTGAAGTGATTTATCAGGATAATCTTTTCGAAGTGGTTTATCAGATTATCAGCATTCGATTCATTCACATAAACATTCACACCAAACCAAAAAGTCATTAGCCGTCTGAAAAGAACAGCGTCTTTTGCTGAGAGGATGGTCAATATGTGGGTCCCACACATTTAGTCAGACTTTCCCTCACTCCTTAGGTGTTTTTTTACGCGCAAGCAGTCAAGAAGCACCCTTTCCCATTCCATTTGTTCTTCTCCAGACTAGGCTCCACCCCTTCGTCTCGTCCTCCTCCGTCAATGGTTACACTTCTGTCGCCAGTAGTCCCCTCCGGCAATGGTGAGTGTTGTTGTACATAAGTCCTTGCCGGCATGTGCTGAAACAAAACCAAAAATTCAAAAGAAGTTTGAATCTTGTTTGATTTCAATTTCTCTTGATCCTGGCCTAAACCCGCACCCATCTCAGCCATCCACGTCGTGATTTCACTGCTGAGAGATCTCCTCTGTCGCTCCTCGCGCGTTGACTATTTATCATCCAAAAATATCACCGCCGCCTAGTTAGTCGTCGTCACTCTTCTGTCATCGTTCACACCACACAACCACGGTCAATCTTCGTACCTCGTATGCTAAGCCCTGACCATCACGCAGGAGAGATCGGGCTGGAGTTCGCACCTGTCGCCTCACTTCTCTCTCTCTCGGCCAACTTGATTTTGTCCTGCTCCTCTGACCACCGCAATCCTTTGCCCAAGGAACGTAGCGCCCAAGGCGCCAGCTCAACTTGCCAACCTTCCCCACCGCCAAAGATGAGCCCCCCTGAAGCCTCCCGAGCTTTCCTGCCCTAGGCACGCACCGAAACCCAAGTGGACACCTCCCCTGTACCGAACTGCCTTAGCTTGACTACAAAATGCCCTGAGCCCTCCCTTGAGTAGCATTGGCACCCAGGTGAGCCTCAGACACCCACACACCCCTCGTAGGCCCATTGCAAACCGTCGATCGCTGGAATTTCCCCAAGTAAGCCTCAAACTCAATTCCTCTGGTAGAGTCAATTAGTGAATTGTAGTCAACTCATTAGTGAATAGTAGTCGACCCACACACCGACATGGTACTGTAGCATCTGACCTGTTAGTGAATAGTAGCCAACCCGTTAGTGAACAGTAGTCGACCCATTAGTGAATAGTAGCCGACCTGTTAGTGAACAGTACTTAGATCCACGATGAATAGTAGCCATAGTTTACTATTCATCCAACCCCCTTTTAAGCCC